>JAWHQI010000243.1:2400000-3029896 GCA_033032865.1 Dactylorhiza incarnata | reverse complement strand
GCGATGTATGCCAGCTCGGGTCATTGACTTTCAAGGGGCGACCTCTCAGGCCGCTCATTTTCCCTATCCGCCTGAGGTCGCCACCTTCCAATCATATCCGGCTGGAGCACCTGTCCGCTCCTATCATGCGGCCTGTCCACCAATGACCGCAGCTGAGATCCCTTATAACCCTGCTTTCCCTCTGTACGAGGATGCCGAGGAGAGTTCTCCCTTCACCGACGAAATCCGAGGAGAGCCGGCCCCAAACAACTTTCCAGAACCACGTATGTCAGCATATAGTGGGGAGTCCGATCCAGCAATACACCTCCAGGCATTTGAATCGGCTGTTGCTCTGAGGACCATCACTGATGCAACAAAGTGCAAGCTCCTGGTGACATCCTTTGATGGGCAGGCCAGAGAATGGTTCTACGGATTGCATCCTCGATCTATCAGATGCTTTGCGGAGTTGCGTAGAGAATTTTTGCTTCGATTCTCTACCTCTAAGAAGAGGAAGAATGGTCCGGCAGCCCTATTCGAGATACGGCAGCAAGAAAACGAAACGTGGGCCCGTTTCGTCGATCGTTTCCAAAGGGAAATAATGGAGGTACAAAACGTCGATCCGGAGTTATATAGGGTCGCACTAATGCATGGCCTCAGGGAGGGGCCACTGAAGTTTGAAGCCCAGATCAGGGAACCAAAGACATATCAAGAAATGATTAGTCTGGCAAACAAATTCATCAGGGGGGAAAAGACTAATCCGGGTTACGTTGCCAAGTTGCTCAGCGACAACGATCAGTTCAATTCTGCATCAACCCATCAGCAACGTTATAATCACTCGTCTCGGCCTGATTTCGAGCCTCGGGCTCAAAGGGGAAGGAATCTTAAGCCCAAGCAACCATTCGTTGGCCATCAACGGTTTCAAGATCAGAAGCCGCCGTTGGCCATCGCACCTACTCAACCCATGGGAGTTCCGCAAATCATGCCCGTATATCTGCCACAATACATCGCACAACCATCTCCACCTATCCCATCCATCCGATATGACGAATCACAAGATTCGTTCACCCCACTCAACGTCACCATGAATGAGGTCGTGCAGATTCTTCAGAAGAGGCCTGACTTTAAAAGGCCCCCTCCTTTGAAATCAGAAGTTCGCAATCGGAACCCAAACCTTTATTGTGAATATCATAAAGAAGAGGGGCATCAGACTGAGGATTGCCGGGCCCTCCGGTGGTTGATAGAAAAACTTCTGAAAGAGGGGAAGCTTCGGGGGTTGATTCGGCAAGAAACTCCGGTTGAACCGCGAGCTGAGAAGAAGAAGGAGGCAGTCGAAGTAACATGGGAGTGTGCTGATGTAGAGGAGGCCGGTGGTTATGGGAATATACATCCCGCAACCGAATGCATAGAGGTGAATGATGTTGGCTCTCTCGGCAACATCTATTGCATCCATGGTGGGGCAGGGATAGAATCCTCCCGAAAATCTAGCATCGGGAGAGTTACAAAGCAAGAAGTGGCAGTTGCCTCCACTTCTGCCCCGGAAAGGACGGTTGTTACGTTTGGCCAGGAAGATCTCTCCCCAAATGCAAATCCGTTCGATGACGCGGTGGTGATAAAGGCGGTTATTGAGAATTACGCAGTGCACAAAATTTTGATCGATACAGGCAGCTCGGTCAATCTCATCTTTCGCCAAACGTTTGAGGCCCTCAAGACTGGAAAGGCCTTGCTCTCCACAGAAGGCCCCCTCTATGGCTTCTCCGGAGAAAAGAAGGAAGTGGAGGGGTGCGTGAAGCTTCTGGTATCGCTAGGGGGCATAACAAAGTTGGTAAACTTCGTAGTGGTGGAAGCCCCAAGTAGCTACTGCGCAATTTTCGGAAGGCCAATCCTGAATGCTTACAGAGCGGTAGTATCTACTTTCCATTTGGCCTTGAAATTCGCTGCTGAGGGGCATCAGTACCGGATCCGGAGCGATCCAAAGGTGGCACGCGAATGTTATGTGAAGACAGTTAATGTGATCACCGAGGCACCATTTCACAAGGCCCAGAATGACATCCAAGAGGTGTCCGAACTCCCTGAAGAAGCTGAGGAGAGCGCGGAACGGAAAGGGACCTACCTGGAACCTGCCCAGGAGACCCAAGAGATCCCCATTGTTGAAGGGGAAGGGAAGAAGCTGATCATCAACGCCGAGCTATCGGAAGAGGAAAAGCTCCAGTTAACCTCCTGCCTGCTGAATAACTTGGACATTTTCGCTTGGTCGGCGGAAGACATGCCTGGAATAGATCCAGATGTCGCGTGCCATCACCTCAACGTTTCTCCGGAGTTCAAACCAATCCAACAGAAGAAGAGGGAGGTAGCAACTAAGCTGGCGGTGCCTATCAAAGAAGAAGTTGCAAAGCTTCTTAAGGCCAATTTCATTTCTGAAATCCAGTACCCCACCTGGATGTCGAATGTAGTGATGGTGAAAAAGTCTGGGGGGAAATGGCGTATGTGTGTTGATTTCACTAAACTCAATAAAGCATGCCCCAAGGATTGTTATCCCTTGCCTCGGATAGATGTTTTGGTAGATTCCGCGGTGGGATATAGTTTTATGAGCTTTTTAGATGCATTTTCTGGTTATCACCAGATTAAGATGCATAAGCCTGATATCCCGCATACATCCTTCATTACCAATGATGGATGTTATTGTTATCTCGTCATGCCTTTCGGCCTCAAAAATGCGGGGGCAACATATCAGAGGATGATGGACACAGTTTTTGAAAAACAAAAAGGGAGGAATCTGGAAGTATATGTTGATGATCTCCTTCTAAAAAGTAAAACTTTTTTAATCCATCTGGAAGACCTCGTAGAGACGTTCGCTACTCTACGGAGGTTCAAATTAAAATTAAACCCCTCGAAATGCGTGTTCGGGGCGAACAAGGGGAAATTTCTTGGACATCTTCTCACTCCTGACGGTCTCGCACCAAACCCGGATAAAGTAAAAGCCATCCTAGACATGACCCCTCCTCGTAATCCGAAAGAGGTACAGCAACTTGGTGGAAGGTTGGCAGGATTGAGCCGATTCATTTCCAAATCGGGAGATAAAAGCGCTCCGTTCTTCAAAACACTTAGGGGAGGATCTAAGTTTGAATGGAACGAGGAATGCAATAATGCTTTCGAACAATTGAAAAAGCAATTAACTTCAACCCCCCTCCTTCAAAGCCCTCGCGAAGGAGAAACACTATTCTTGTACTTGGGGGTGGGCCCTGACGCGATAAGCTCTGTCCTGGTTCGGGAAGAGAAAAAGAAGCAGTTTCCGATATATTATGTCAGCCATATCCTTAAAAATGCGGAAACTAGATATTCTATCCTGGAGAAATTAGCCTTGGCTTTAGTCATGTCATCACGAAGGCTCCGCCCCTATTTTCAAGCCCATCCTATTCAGGTAGTTTCAGATCATCCACTAAGGAATATCCTGGAGAAGCCGGAATATTCAGGAAGGTTAGCCAAATGGGCAATCGAGCTAAGCGAGTTCGAAATACTGTACACTCCCAGAACGGCAATAAAGGCACAAGTATTGGCAGATTTCTTGGTGGACACGATGGAGTCTAATCCAGAGCAGGTAGTACAGTCTCCTTTGGCTTGGATCATTTATGTGGATGGGGCTTCTGGCAGGAACTCCGTGGGAGCCGGAGTGGTTTTGATCAGTCCAAACGGCATCAGGCTGGAACAGGCTATTAGATTCTTCTTTTCAGTTACAAATAACCAGGCCGAATACGAAGCACTCTTGGCCGGCCTGAGACTCGCAAAGGAGCTTGGGATAGAACACGCTCATGTGAAAACTGATTCTCTTGTGATGGCCTCGCAGGTTCTGGGGAATTATGAAACAAGAGAACCGATGTTGAGAAAATATCTATTCCTAGCGAAGAAAGAAATTGGGAGATTCAAATCCTTCATCATCGAACACATTCCGAGAACGCAGAATGAAGAGGCAGACGAGTTGTCAAAATTTGGTCTTCCGTCAGGGGGAGTAACCTCAGAACTTTTTCACCCGGCAACAGAGGAGACAGAGGAAGAAGAGCTCATGCAGATCGATCAGCATCCGTCCTGGAAAGACCCCTACGAATTTTTTCTGACAAAAGGAGAATATCATCCATCAATCAAGGACAAAAATAGGTTCAGAAGAAAGGCGGCTTACTACTACTTGATAGCAGGAGTCTTGTACCGAAAAACTTTGATTTCTCCCTCGGCACGGTGCGTTTCAGAAGAGGAGATCCCGGTCATACTTCAGGAAGTTCATTCTGGGGAGTGTGGTAGCCATTCAGGGGCGAAAACCTTAGAGAAAAGGATCCTGCGGCAGGGATACTTCTGGCCAACCATGAGAAAGGATGCTGAGGCATTCGCCAAGCAATGCGTCCAGTGCCAAAAGTTCGCTCCTCTTCAACATTTGCCTGCTCAGTCACTCAGGTCAATAACTGCGCCATGGCCTTTTGCAGTATGGGGAATGGATCTTATGGGGCCTTTCCCAATGGCCAGCGGACAACGTCGCTTTATCCTGGTAATGATCGATTATTTCAGTAAGTGGATCGAAGCAAAAGCATTAGCAAGAACTACCACCCAAATTGTCAGAAACTTCGTCTGGGGAGAAATTATCTGCCGACATGGAATTCCGTTGGCAATCGTCACCGATAATGGCCCACAATTCAACAATCCGGAGATGATAAGCTTCTGTGATCAGATAGGAATTGACCTTCGGTTTGCCTCAGTACACCATCCAATGACCAATGGTCAAGTGGAGGCGGCAAACAAGCAAATTCGGCAGCTTTTGGTGAAAAGAGTCTTGAACCAGAAAGGGAATTGGGCGGACCAACTTCCCTCCATCCTGTGGACCCTTCGTACTACTCCGTCCTCAGCTACCGGGGAGACACCTTTCAAATTATCTCATGGCTCGGAAGCCGTTGTCCCTGTGGAATTCGAGGTGGTCACTCCGAGGGTTATTTACGCCAAAGAAGGAGGAGAATCCTGGATAGATGAAAATGGTGAGGCCCTCATGCATAATCTAGATCTAATCGAGGAACTTCAGGATGAAGCAACAATCAGGCAGGAAGAAGTTAAAAGGAGAATGGCAAGATATTTTGATAAGAATGTCAGAGTGAAGTAGTTTGTAATCGGGGATTTGGTGTTAAAAAAGGTGGATGCCGCAGCAAGGTCTGGTAATGTTGGAAAGCTGGATCCTAATTGGGCAGGACCTTTCATCATCAAAGAAGTATCTAAGAATGGGGCCTACCGTCTCCAAACCGGCGAAGGAGAAGACATCCCACGCACGTGGAGCGGTGACGATCTCAAACGGTTCTATCCTTGAAACTATTTCTTTTATTCTTTACATCTCTTTTTGGTATTGAATGAAAAGCCCTATACTGACATTTCTTCTTGTCTGATGGTTCTCTGCATCATAAACACAAACACACATATCACACTCCCCGAACCTCTGAGATATCGCCAAATTCTGCTCGAACCCCCTCGGATTGTAGTCGTAGCGTAAAACCCACCAAGACCATGTGATGCGGGGAGTTTTCGCACACATGTAGTGGTAGCTTGCCAATTTCGCTGCGGTGGTCTTCAGAACTTTGGATCCCGGCCGATATCTGACACACCCCTGCATCAAGGGAGGTCTAGGTGATTGTCAGCTCTATCATGCCCCGAAGGGATATAGTTACAGCTTTGATGATCTTTCTGAGGAAAGCAATGTTCGCCGCCGAGGCCCACCTGCCCAACTGATCATCATAGTCTGTGACCATCGAATACTCTTAGGTACTCTCGAAACGGTACCTAGTTGGGCCCACAACTGAGTTGATCTCTCTGAGGAAAGCAATGTTCGCCGCCGAGGCCCACCTGCCCAATTGATCAACTCGGCTTGTAACCCTAGGCAAGAGAGCGGATGAGTTGTTTACAGCTCTTATGACCATTTGAGGAAAGCAATGTTCGCCGCCAAGGCCCACCTGCCCACTTGGTCATCTGAGTCTGTACATATTTTTTCTTTTTCCCTACAGCTCTTACGACCACTTGAGGAAAGCAATGTTCGCCGCCGAGGCCCACCTGCCCACTTGGTCATTTGAGCCTGTAGGATTATTCTTCTTCCCTACAGGGAGGCATTCACTTCTGATGATTTTTATATGGACCACTCAAGGAAAATATTGTTAGAACAGGTGCAGGTGTTCGTCTCCCCCAATAAAGGGGTTGTGATATTAAGACCGGACGGTCTAAGTTTTTCAGGCCGATCGGTCTGGTTGAACAGGTGCAGGTGTTCGTCTATCCCAGTAAGGGGTTGTGGTATTAAGACCATGCGGTCTGAGTATTTCAGACCGAGCGGTCTGACTTAACATAAGTTAAATCATCTTTTGAAATTGATCATGTTATCACCAGGGTTATATTCAAACCGGGCGGGTATGCCCGTCGTCTATTAAGGAAAGTGTTTCTGAACTGATTATCTGATTGCACGGGTTGCACTCTAACCGGGCGGATCCGACCGTTTATTATCAAAATTCCAGAACTGATTATTTGATTGCCCGGGTCGCATTCGAACCGGGCGGGTTCATCCATCCGTTATAAAATCGGATATTTTTTAAAGCTAACTATATGATCGCTCGGGTTACATTTTTGATCGGATTGGATCTATCTATCTCTTCGTTCTATCAAGTTAGTATTTTCTGGATCTGGCTATGTAATTCGGGTTGAATTTTAAACCGGCCGGGCATTATCTATCACTGAATGAATAATCAGAATTGAATATCCCTGGATCTGAATACGTGGTCGCTCGGATTGTGTTCTAACCGATCAGGTTAAGCTATTTCTCAGCAAAAGTTATCTTTAGACATGATGGATTATTCGCCAGAGCTGAATTCGAACCGCGTTAAAAAATTGTGATTCATTACTTATAGCAGCAAGACATTTAATATCTAAAGAAGCCGCGCGGTCCGAATTATGGTCGCATGAATTTATCTGTTATTAGAGATCGGATATCCTGAGATCCAAATATATAACCGCGCGGGTTGAACAAAGGATCGTCGAAGACAATCAACCATCACTTGTGCTCAGGCCAAGATGTCCGCACGGTTAGATCATAAAGAGTAAAGAAAAGAGACAAAGAATCACAAGTAAGTAATGATAGAAGGACAATCAGACAGGTAAAAACTTCTATTTCATTTCTCAAAACATGTTTACAAAATATTGACCGCCCGACCAACAAAAAGAGACCGGCGGTTACAAAAATTAAAAGTTAAAAAACGAGGGCACTAGTCTGCCGATTTTTTCTTCTTCTTGACAGGAGAAATGGGGTCTACGCCATCGATGTCGACCTCCGGCGAATAACCTTCACTCAGCGAGGAGGAGCCGGACGAACTACTGTCGCTAGACCGCCCGGTCTTGCTTGCAGAGCCGGTAGATCCAGAGGACAAACTAACCTCATCATCGAAGTCATCAGCATCTCCATCCGCGTCGACCTCTTCAGCGGCTTCATCACTTCCATCGCCTCCTTGATGGAGCACGATCTCCCTGCCCGCGTCGGCTTCGGCCTCCTCGCCCACCTTGGATTTTCCCTTCTTCCTGCGGTTGATTTCGTCAAGCTGCACCTCCAAGGCGGGGAAGAGGTCGGAGAAGGTGGTTCCGCCGAATCCTTCGGACAGACCGCCCCGGTCTCCCATGAGACCCAAGGCCTTGTTGATCCCTTGGGCCACATGGGGCAGCACCTCGTCCTGGAAGGACGGGTTGGTCATCTCATATTGCATCTGCAAGAAAAAGGAAAAATGAATCAGGCCGCTCGGGCTGAACAAAAGGGACCGCATTGTCTTTTGAAAAAAAAAAAAAAAAAAAAAAAACTCACCGCCACGACTTCTTGAAGCCGCGCGTTCTCTTCTTGAAGCCGCGTGTTCTCCGCGGCCTGTTCCTCGTATTTCCTCTCCAGATGTTTCTGAGCGGAAACTAGCCGCTTATACGCCAGGGCCATGAAGTGATTGGCCGAAAATCCCCAGGCGCCGGCTTGAGCCGCTAGCCGGGGGAGCTCTTCTTCTGGGGTTCTCATCAGTTTCCTTAAGGTCTTTCGACCATACAAGGCGGCCCCGGCGGCTAGGGCATGGCGTTCAATTTTTTCGCTCCCCCAGGGAGGGAGAGCGGTGGATACCCGGATCCGACTTCCATCCCTGTGCCAAAGGACGGTCGGGTTGCCCTGCAGGTCGGGCGGGTTCCCACTTGAACGAAGGATCTCGTAGTCGTCAGAAGAGGTCGGGCCCTCTTCCTCCGAAGATGGCGACCTCTTTCGCCGCTGCCTCTTCTCCCTCTGGGTTAAAACTGGGCCGGCCGGCGTGACCGGCTTGTTCGCTGGAACGATATGGGCGGCTGCAAAATAAAATCAAGAGTATAAGTAAAGAAGGCCGCGCGGTCATATAAAGGCGGTCTAGAAGAACTTACTATGTTCGGGGAGGATGTTCTCAAGCTCTGAGAAAAGCGGGATGTAGTGGTTGATATCAAGCCGCTCCTTCTCAAGGAACGCGAAGGTGTCCGCCTCGATCTTGCCGACCTGGGGGATCTGGAAAACTTCTTCCCCCCGGACTTGCGGGTTGGTTTGTAACAGCCCAAAGTTACCTTCGAGTATTACAAACCGCTCCGACCAGTCGGAGACTTTGTTCGCCAGGTTAACAACCTTCAGCCCGAGGCAGCTGAAGTAGAGGTGCCCTCTGTAAGTCGAGGTCCCCGAGTCGGATACTGCCCGCACCGAGAAGAACCTCCTGAACAAGTCGATGGAGAATCTAGTTCGCTCGAACCGCAGATAGGAGATGAAGCTGTATATTGAAGCGATCGAGTTTGGCGGAAGCTGACCGGGCACAACCCCGTAGTGATCGAAAATGGCTATGACTTCAAGCGGCAGTGGAAACTTAAAGCCATATTCAAAGTGGTCAACTGGGATGGCGATCTGGTGCGGACTGGAAGAGTTAATCCGCTCGTCGCGCAAAGGAAGCCGCGCGAGCAGATTGCTCCCTACCATGTGTCTGGCAATGAAATCATCTAGCTCGTTCTGAGTAAGCCGGCATTCCGGATGGTCCGCCGAATGGAATGCCAAGGCCGCGTCAGCTCGGACGGCCTTAACTTTAACAGGTCGCTGCGACTTGTTCTTGGATCGCGCCATCTGGAAATCGTGAGAATGACTTCGGCAAATTCTATACTTATAGATTTCTATGATCTGTGAATAGTAAAATCATGACACAGCTATACATTCTGACCGCGCGGTCAATGGCCTATATGGTTAGATTCACCAGGAATATGAAAGAAGCAAAAGGCATCCAGAAAAAACAGAAATAAGCATACATCACAGCTCGCCCGACCGGAAAACAGTTCGAATGAAACATGAGATTTAAAACAAGGCATAAAGTACAGCGGTTAAAATAAGAGACCGCGCGAATTGTTCAAATAAAAGACAAGAATAGAGAAGAACATTGTCCAGATCAACAAGCCACATTCATAATACAAGTTATATTCAAATATTAGTCACGACTGACGGCGCTCTGGGGAGGCATCCTCTCTATGAAGTCGGGCGACCTGGTCGCTTGTGGTGTTCAGGAGAGAATAAATTTGGCTGGTATGATAATGGAGGTGGTTGATTGTACTATGAAGCCGCCCGGCATCCCTTTCAACCCGCGAGGCGGCAATCATACGGGGGACCGCAGCGGCCTCATCAACCATTGGATCGGCCGCCCGAACCGGGGGAGGATTCGAGCCCGCCCCAACAGTCGGGCGGCCAATAACCACCATCGCATCATTCATATTTCGCCGGCTCGCAGCGACCTCTCTGGTTAATCTCAGGAACTTTTCCTGGTAATACTTCGAGTCGCCCTCAGATTTCGCGGACGCCCTCTTCTCTTTCTCCAGCTGGGCGGTCAGAGCAGCGACTTGTGCTACCTTGGCCCTCTTCTCGGCCTCCACTGCTACCTGCGCGGCCTCCAGCTGAGCCTTCAGCGCCTCTTCAGCCTTCATCCTCGCAACTCGCTCAGCCTCCAGAGCGGTCCGAGTAGCGGCCTCCCGGTCTACGATCTCTTTCAAGCGGGCTCGCAGGGTGGCCAGATCTCCTTCGAGATGTTCGAAAAGTTGTGGCCCTTCTTCCTGCGAAGTTGTTGCGCGGATCGATGTCAGGGGAACCAATGGAGGTAGGCTGGCCACAAGGTCGCCCGGCTTCGCAGTCTGATCGCTGCTATCTGCAAAAGGCCACGCGGTCATAAAAAATAAAAGCATGCAGGGTTGAATATATACAGCAATGGACATAAATAAAAGATCAGTGCCTAGGCGCGCAGGCCGCTTAGGCTGTTTTGGGTCTAACCGCCGTTGTAGTTCATGCAAGAATTTCTCCTTACTCTGCCTAGCGGAAGAAGACCAGGCCGCCATAGGGAAAAAACTCGTCGGCGGGGTCAATAACTTATTTCGAAGAGGCCGTGGAATGAAGAAACGGACAGATCTACGATCCGCGGGGCTCGTACCTGGCTCGAAGAGATCAGACCGCGGCGGCTTGTTTAAAGCCCGGTCCGCCTTTTCCTTCTTCACCGCCGCTATCTCCTCCCCGGTCATTGCCGGGGGAACCTCCTCCTGCGCCTTCAGCACTTCCCCAAGCTCCATCGTTTTCCGCTCAACCTCCAAGGCGGTCCGGGCAGCGGCTTCTCGCTCTTCGGCCTCGGTCTGATCGGTCTCGACGGGGCGGCCTGAATTATCAGCAGTTCGGGCGGTTTGCTCTGGGGCCGGCGGGCTGTCAAGGAGCTGGTCCCGCTTCACCAACTCATCCATATCTCTGAAAATCCCATTAAAGGATAGACTACTCGCCGAGTCCGGAATCAGTTCGCCCGGCTTCGTACCAGGGGTAACCGATGGGTCATTCAACTTCTTGGGAGGAGTCATGAGGCCCAATTCCTCCTTCAGTCGCGAGTTGGTCTGAAGGAGGGATTCGGTCGGTTTCTTAAGGGCCGCCCTTTCCTTAGCGGCTAGCCTCTTGACCTTCTTTGTTATCCGCTCGGTCACGGACACGGTCTGCTTCCTCTTCTTTTCTCTCTTACCCGGAGCTGGGTGAACTTCTTTCAGGGGGCTGGGATAATCATCCACGGACAGAGGAGTACTCGGTTCGCCCGTCCTGGGGGAACTAACCGCCCCTTCCTCTAGATCCCTGACAAGCAGGTGAGGGTTCCCGGATGGGGTGATTACCACTCCGAACGAGGCGGTTTCGCCGACCTTCTTCGAAGGGCTGTCTGAAACAACTTTCTCAGAAGTGGCGGCCACCTCTTTGCTCGGCAAGCTGGCGGTCTGTTGGTTGAGGTCGCTGGGAGGGATCGGTGAGACATCAGGGAAAGGCCCCGAGCTGTTCACCACGGGCTCTGCAGAGGTTTTGGGAATTGACAAATCTACGACTGGCTTGAGGCTAGCCGCTGCGGCCTTCTCAGCCCGCTTCCTCTTCTTCCGATCTTTCCGGTCTTGCTTCTCTTTCTCTTTGTCCGGCTTCTCCAACGGTTCGCGCCTCTTGTCTTCCGCCCTCTTCTGGTCTCCGCTGGGATCCACGCGGTCTAGCACGGCGTCCAGGAAGTCCATTTCTGAAGAATTGCCGGTCTTAAAAATTCTGACCGCAACTGGCGAGTAATATCCCGTGATTTCAGAAAAAGCAACGCAGAATGAATTCTCTGGCTCTCTTATAGAATTCAAGGCAAGTCGGATGCGGTCTCCCGGTCAAAGCTAATATTTTCGAAATCCTCTGTGATTTGAAAATATGCGGGGATTATGTTTGCCCGGAAAACCGCTTCTCGGTTTGAACCATTATCAGACCGCTCGGACTCTTGGGCCAAGCCGCTGGGTCCTGGAATCGGGGGTTCTCCGTTCAAGAAGGGCCAGGCCGGGCGGCCTGGTGTCATTTCCGGATCACCCCCGAAGGGATAAAATCGTCAAAGAGCCAAGGCAAGAAGCTCATCCGCGGTCTCAGCCAGAAGGCCGCGCGGGTTGTCCCATAGAAACTTGAAGTTCCAGCCCCGAAGAACAGGCCGGGGCTCCAGATCGAAGGCTATCCAAGTTACCTCTTGAAGAATCGACTAAGTCATGACCAGAAGGCAGACCGCAGTCTCAATCTCCAAACCGCGCGGTCTGCATTATTGACTTGGTTCCGGTGTCCTCAGCCGCAAGCAAGGCAGGTCGGGAAAGCAGGCCGCCAGATCGCGCGGCCTCTTTCTTTCTCTTCTTTGTGTATCCCGTCACCGCCTGCCCGTTTCTCCTGTACCCGGGCAGGAGGTTATTTTATCCCTGCCCGATCGGGCAGGCCCCCAAGCCTATAAATAGGGGGCGGCACTGTTCCCAAGACACGCACACTCGAATCCAAGAGCTCGCTTGTCTGAGCTCCGGTCTCGAGTTTCAGGTCTTGCGAACTGTTGACCGGCCGGCTTCTGTTCCTTCACATTTGTAACCGCTTCTTTTCAATCAAAGGAAAGCCCGTCGCAGGAGTGGCATTTGCCGCGACGGGCGAAGTCCGGCCTCGACCGCTGCTAGCGGTCTGAATTCTCTAACTAAATAGTAACTGATAGTCCGCAACCCTCGTTTTCCTTCGGAGACGCATTTTTGAAATCCTCTGTGATTTGAAAATATGCGGGGATTATGTTTGCCCGGAAAACCGCTTCTCGGTTTGAACCATTATCAGACCGCTCGGACTCTTGGGCCAAGCCGCTGGGTCCTGGAATCGGGGGTTCTCCGTTCAAGAAGGGCCAGGCCGGGCGGCCTGGTGTCATTTCCGGATCACCCCCGAAGGGATAAAATCGTCAAAGAGCCAAGGCAAGAAGCTCATCCGCGGTCTCAGCCAGAAGGCCGCGCGGGTTGTCCCATAGAAACTTGAAGTTCCAGCCCCGAAGAACAGGCCGGGGCTCCAGATCGAAGGCTATCCAAGTTACCTCTTGAAGAATCGACTAAGTCATGACCAGAAGGCAGACCGCAGTCTCAATCTCCAAACCGCGCGGTCTGCATTATTGACTTGGTTCCGGTGTCCTCAGCCGCAAGCAAGGCAGGTCGGGAAAGCAGGCCGCCAGATCGCGCGGCCTCTTTCTTTCTCTTCTTTGTGTATCCCGTCACCGCCTGCCCGTTTCTCCTGTACCCGGGCAGGAGGTTATTTTATCCCTGCCCGATCGGGCAGGCCCCCAAGCCTATAAATAGGGGGCGGCACTGTTCCCAAGACACGCACACTCGAATCCAAGAGCTCGCTTGTCTGAGCTCCGGTCTCGAGTTTCAGGTCTTGCGAACTGTTGACCGGCCGGCTTCTGTTCCTTCACATTTGTAACCGCTTCTTTTCAATCAAAGGAAAGCCCGTCGCAGGAGTGGCATTTGCCGCGACGGGCGATGTCCGGCCTCGACCGCTGCTAGCGGTCTGAATTCTCTAACTAAATAGTAACTGATAGTCTGCAACCCTCGTTTTCCTTCGGAGACGCATTTTTGAATCGAACAGAGATCCTGATGAATCCCGAACGATATGGAGATTAATCCGTGCGGACAGGAAGATAGGCCATTATGATGAACCAGCAGATCAATTATTTTCAAAAGAATTCTTTGATAAATCTGAGCGACCTGGAGACTAATCTGATCGGGTAGAGAGACTTTCGATTCTGTTTCAATAACCTGTAATGTATTCGAGCGACTTGAATTTTGACCCGGGCGGATAAGGGTATTAATTCCCATACTTGCCTCTGTCAATTAATCATGGCATCATAACGAACTCGAACACTCTGAGCATCAAACCGATCGGTTCGAAGGAGAACTTTAAGTTTGATCCAGTAATTTAATCATTTTTGAGGAACTCGTTACGAACTTGAGCGGCAAGAATATTAGATCGCACGGACAGGAATCTGGGTCCAGTTCGATGAACTTATCGACCGGCTTAATGAAGAACGGACAACCGTTATTTAATACAAGCGCTGTCAACCCGCTGTTCGGGAAATTGTTAATCCGCGCGATCAATAATTTTAATTCCTAAATGATATTTAAAGAACCTTTAAGTTATAATCAAGTCCGAGCGGCCAGAATATATCTCTGGTGACCAAATAACGATCAACTTTTGAAGACCAGAATCTACCAACTCGAATTATTTGGATGTAATCCATACGACTCATGATGTTGTTGAAGTAATTCCTGATCGTTCGGTTAGAACATCGAACTGCTGTCTAATTCCAGATCACCGACCTGGTGACTCAAGCTGCCGGATGTATACCTGCTTATCAAACCGGATGGTTTAATAATTCAAACCGCTCGGCTTGAATATTATGTGGGCCTAGGCGGCGAACATTGCTTTCCTCAAGCGGTCATGAGGGTTGTAAATGACTAGACTGCTCTCCCCACCTGGGGTTACAAGCTGAGTTGATCAACTGGGCAGGTGTGGTTATGTCGCGGGGGCTCTACCGACATTGCTTTTCTCAGAGGGATCAACTCAGTTGCGGGTTGTAAACGACTCGACTCCTCTCCCCGCCTGGGGTTACAAGCTGAGTTGATCAAGTGGGCAGGTGTGGTTATGCCGCGGGGGCTCTACCGACATTGCTTTCCTCAGAAGGATCAACTCAGTTGTGGGTTCCTCCCAGGCGTCGCTTGAGAGTACCTTGGAGTATTCGATGGTTATAGACTAAGATGATCAGTTGGGCAGGTATGGTTATGCCGCGGGAGCTTTACCGACATTGCTTTCCTCAAAAAGATCAGCAAAGCTATAACTATATCCCTTTCGGGGTATGATAGAGCTAACAATCACCCGGACCTGGTGCGTTAGATATCAACCGAGATCTGAGATTCTGAAGACCACTGCACGGGAATTGGCAAGCTGCCACTACACATGTGCGAAAACTCCCCGCTACATGTGGTCGACGTGGGCTTACACTAATGACTACAATCCGAGGGGGTTCAAGCAGAATTCAGCGATGCCTCCGCGGTTCAGTGAGTTTGATATATAAAGAAAGTAAGAAAAATTTAGACAAGAAGAAGTGTCAGTACGGGGCTTTTCATCGAATATCTAAAAAATGCTTAAAATGAAGAAAACATTTTTTAAGGATAAAAATGTTTGAGATCGTCACCGCTCCAAGTGTGTGAGATGTCTTCTCCGTCACTTGTTTGGAGGCGGTAGGCCCCATTTCTCAAGGCTTCTTTGATGATGAATGGCCCTGCCCAGTTGGGATTCAGCTTTCCAACATTGCCAGATCTGGCTGCAGCATCTACCTTCTTTAGTACCAAATCCCCGACTGCAAAATACTTTACCCTAACATTCTTGTCAAAGTACTTCGCCATTCTCTTTTTAACTTCTTCTTGTCTGATGGTTGCCTCGTCCTGAAGCTCTTTGATCAGATCCAGACTGTACTTGACAGCCTCGTCATTTTCATCTATCCATGCTTCTCCTCCCTCCTTTGCATATACCACTCTTGGAGTGACCACCTCAAACTCTACAGGAACAACAGCCTCCGAGCCATGGGATAGTTTGAATGGTGTCTCTCCCGTAGCGGAAGATGGAGTGGTACGAAGAGTCCAAAGGATAGAAGGGAGTTGGTCTGCCCAATTTCCTCTTTGATTCAAGACCCTCTTCATCAAGAGTCGCTGAATCTGCCGATTCGCTGCTTCTACCTGACCATTTGTCCTTGGATGATGCACTGAAGCAAACCGAAGATCAATCCCCACCTGATCGCAAAAGTTTATCATCTCTGGATTGTTAAATTGCGGACCATTGTCAGTGACAATCGCTAGCGGAATTCCATGCCGGCAGACTATCTCTCCCCATATGAAGTTCCGGATAATTTGAGTTGTAGTTTTTGCCAATGCTTTTGCCTCAATCCACTTGCTGAAGTAGTCGATCATCACAATGATAAAACGACGCTGGCCACTGGCTATCAGGAAGGGTCCGATAAGATCCATCCCCCATACTGCGAAGGGCCACGACGCAGTTATTGATCTGAGTGACTGAGCAGGCAAATGCTGAAGAGGAGCGAACTTTTGACACAGAACACACCGCTTGGCAAATGCTTCAGCATCCTTTCTCATGGTTGGCCAAAATATGCTTGCCTCAAAATCCTCTTTTCCAATGTCTTTGCCCCCGAGTGACTGCCGCACTCCCCAGAATGGACTTCTTGTAGTATAGTGGGGATCTCCTCTTCCGAGACGCATCGAGCCAAAGGAGAGATGAGAGTTTTTCGATACAAGATTCCAGCCACCAAGCAATAATAAGCCGCTTTTCTTCTGAATCTCCTTCTGTCTTTGATAGATTCGTGGAACTCTCCTATTGCCAGGTATAATTCATAAGGATCCATCCAGGAAGGATGTTGATCGATTTGCATTAGTTCCTCCTCCTCTATAGCTGGATGAAAAAGCTCAGAGGTCACTCCTCCTGATGGAAGACTGAACTTTGATAGCTCATTAGCTTCTCCATTGTGCGTCCTCGGGATATGTTCGATGACGAAAGATTTAAATCTTCCAATCTCTTCTTTTGCTAGCAGTAGATACTTCCGCAATGTCGGCTCACGTGTTTCATAGTTGCCCAAAACCTGCGAAGCCATTACCAGGGAATCAGTTCTTACATGCACATGCTCTATGCCCAGTTCTTTCGCAAGCCTTAGCCCGGCTAGAAGCGCCTCATATTCGGCTTGATTATTCGTCACCGGAAAAAAGAACTTGATTGCCTGTTCGAGCTTAAGGCCATTAGGACTGAGCAAGATTACTCCTGCTCCTACCGATTTCTTCCCCGAAGCACCATCCACGAAGATAATCCAGGCCCAAGGGGACTTCTCCACTTGCTCGGAATTTGATTCTGGTATATCGACCATGAAATCTGCCAAGACTTGGGCCTTGATTGCGGTTCTGGGGATATAAGTTATTTCAAACTCGCTTAGCTCAATGGCCCACTTGGCTAATCTTCCGGAATGGTCAGGCTTTTCCAGGATGCTCCTCAACGGATGGTCTGTGATTACTTGGATTGGATGTGCTTGGAAATAAGGTCGGAGCCTTCTTGAGGATTTAACCAGAGCCAGAGCTAGCTTTTCCAGGATTGAATATCTCGTTTCTGCATCTTTAAGTATATGGCTAACATAGTATATAGGAAACTGCCTCTTCTTTTCTTCTCGAATGAGAACAGAGCTGACAGCATCGGGTCCAATCCCCAAATATAAGAACAGAGTTTCCCCTTCACGAGGGCTCTAGAGAAGAGGAGTCGATGTTAATTGTTTCTTCAGTTGATCAAATGCGTCATCGCACTCCTTGTCCCACTCAAACTTCGACCCTCCTCGGAGTGTCTTGAAGAAAGGGGCACTTTTATTTCCCGATTTAGAGATAAACCTGCTCAATCCTGCCAATCTTCCTCCAAGTTGTTGTACTTCTTTCGTATTACGAGGAGGGGGCATTTCTAGTATGGCCTTTACTTTATCCGGATTTGGTGCAAGGCCATCGGGCGTAAGGAGATGTCCAAGAAACTTTCCCTTATTTGCCCCAAACATACATTTCAAAGGGTTTAATTTTAACTTGAACCTTCGCAGAGTAGCGAACGTCTCTACGAGGTCTGCCAAGTGAATTGAGAAGGTTTTACTTTTTAGGATGAGGTCATCAACATAAACCTCGAGGTTCCTTCCTTTTTGCTGCTTAAAGACGGTGTCCATCATCCTCTGGTACGTCGCTCCCGCATTTTTAAGCCCAAAGGGCATTACGAGGTAACAGTAACAGCCATCGTTTGTGATGAAAGATGTATGCGGGATATCAGGTTTATGCATTTTGATTTGGTGATAACCAGAAAATGCATCGAGAAAGCTCATAAAGTTATACCCAACCGCGGAATCTACTAAAACATCTATCTGAGGCAAAGGGTAGCAATCTTTGGGGCACGCTTTATTGAGTTTTGTGAAATCTACACACATGCGCCATTTCCCCCAGATTTTTTCACCATTACAACATTTGACATCCAAGTGGGGTATTGGATTTCAGAAATGAAATTTGCTTTAAGAAGTTTTGCAACTTCTTCTTTGATGGGTACCGCCAACTTGGTTGCCACCTCCCTCTTCTTTTGTTGGATCGGCTTGAATTCAGGAGAGACATTGAGGTGATGGCATGCAATATCCGGATCTACTCCAGGCATATCTTCCGCCGACCAGGCGAAGATGTCCAGATTCTTCAATAGACAGGAGATCAGTTGAATCTTCTCCTCTCCTGATAGTTCGGCATTGATGATTAGTTTCTTTTCTTCCCCTTCAGCAATGGGGATCTCTTGGGTCTCCTGGGCAGGTTCCAGGTGAGCCTCTTCTCGCTCTGTGCTTCCCTTAGCCTCTTCCAGGGTCCTGGACACTTCGTGGACGTCATTCTGAAGTTCGTGAAACGGTGTCTCGGTGATCACATTGACTGTTTTTACATTGCATTCCCGAGCGACTTTTGGATCACTTCGGATCCGATATTGACGTCCTTCGGCAGCGAACTTTAAAGCCAAGTGGAAAGTGGACACTATTGCCTTGTAAGCGTTCATGATTGGCCTTCCAAAGATTGCACAATAGCTGCTCGGGGCTTCCACCACTACGAAGCTTATCAGCTTTGTTATGCCTCCCAATGACACCAAAAGCTTTACACACCCTTCCACTTCTTTCTTTTCTCCCGAGAAACCGTAGAGGGGACATTCCGTGGAGAGCAGAGGCTTTCCAGTCTTAAGGGCTTCGAATGTTTGACGGAAAATGAGGTTAACTGAACTACCGGTATCAATCAGAATCTTGTGTACAGTGTAGTTCTCGATGACTGCCTTTATAACTACAGCATCATCGAAAGGGTTTGCATTCGGGGGAAGGTCTTCTTGGCCGAAAGTAACGACCGACCTTTCTGGGGCGGAAGTGGAGGTGGCCGCCACTTCTTGTTTGGAAATTCTTCCAATGCTGGATTTTCGAGAGGATTCTGGCCCTGCTCCACCATGGATACAGTAGACGTTGCCGAGGGGACCAACATCATTTACTTCTACACATTCGGTGACAGGATGTATATCCCCATAACAACCTGCCTCTTTCACGTCAGCACATTCCCAGGTCACTTCGACCGCTTCCTTCTTTTCGGTTCGGGGCTCAGCAGGTGTGTCCTTATGGACCAGTCCTCGGAGCTTCCCTTCCCTTAGAAGCTTTTCTACCAGGAAGCAGAGGGCTCGACAATCTTCCGTCAGATGACCTGCTTCCTTGTGATAATCACAATAAAGATTCGGATTTCGGCTGTGAACATCCGATCTCATAGGAGCGGGTTTTTTTAAACTCAGGTCTCTTTTGCAAAATTTGGACTACTTCGTCCATGGAAATATTCAGAGAAGTGAATGATTCTTGCGAATCATCATATTGGATGGATGGGGCAGTCGAGGATGGCTGCGCGGTATATTGTGGCTGATATACCAGCATGGCCTGTGGAATGGCCATGGATGGAGCGGGTGCGATGGCCAACGGTGGTTTCTGATCTTGAAACCGCTGATGGCCAATGAATGGTTGCTTATGCTTGTAGTTCCTCCCCCTTTGAGCTCGGGATTCGAAATAAGATGGAGCCGATGATTGGTAAGTAGGGAGTGAGTAAGGTTGACCTTGATCATTTAGAAGCCTAGCCACATACCCAGGGTTAGTCTTTTCACCCCTGATAAACATATTGGCCATACTTATCAATTCCTGATAAGTTCGAGGTTCTCTTATGCTGGTTTTAAATTTTAGAGGGCCTTCCCTCAGCCCATTCATCAGAGCTACCCAGTATAGCTCTGGATCCACATTTTGGATCTCCATTATTTCTTTTTGGAAACGGTCGACGAACCTGGCCCAGGTCTCGTCCTCCCGCTGCTTAATATCAAAGAGGGCCGCCGGGCCGCTCTTTCTCTTCTTTGAGGTAGAGAATTTAAGCAAAAATTCTCTACGCAGCTCAGCAAAGCAGGTGATTGACCTTGGATTCAACCGATAAAACCATTCTCTTGCTTGCCCCTGAAAGGACGTCACAAGAAGTTTGCATTTGATAGCATCGGTCAGGGTTCTTAGTGCTATGGCTGACTCAAAAGCTTGAAGATGAAGGGCTGGATCAGCTTCTCCACTATAGGCTGCCAGACGTGGCTCTCTGAAGCCATTCGGAGCTGGCTCACTCCGAATGTAATCCACGAACGGGGAGGTTTCTTCCATATCCTCATACAGAGGAGGAACATTGTAATAAGCCATCTGACTCATGGTGACCTGAGGATAAGCCGCCCGACCTGCGGCGGCTTGAGGATAAACCGCCTGATAGGAAGATCTGGCAGCGGCTTCTGGCGGACAGGCCGCCGGGTTGGACAGGCGGGCTGCCTGAAAAGTCGCTTCTTGGAAATCCAAAATTCGAGCCGGCGTGTTCTGGGCGGCTTCCTGGTAATAACCTTGTCGTGCGGCAAAGTTGCCCTGAGTCGACTGGCAAGCTGCGGCTTGTGGAAGCGGGTACGGAGGGGGAGGAGGAAGGACCGGAGTGACCGCTTGGTTAACCGCGACCTGGGGAACTAGTCGCTCGGTTAACACGGCCAAGGCTTGGCTGATCGCCTCCAGGTGCTGGTCCGTCGCCTTTTGAGCCCGCTCGGCTTCACGCTTGCTTTCTTCCAGAGCCTCCCACAGTGAATCCTCACTATGGTCAGAGCGGTCTCTAGGAGGGAAATCGCGGTCTGACATTTCTTCAAAGTTTTCACTGACAACCTGCGATCTGAAGGTCGCGTGTTTCTGTTGAATCCAAAGATGTACCCCCGCGGTATGCGACTAGAAAAGCGGAGGTTGCGGACTGTCGGTTACTTAGAAAGAAGAGAATGAGACCGCTAGCAGCGGTCGAGGTCGAACTTCGCCCGTCATGGCAAATTCCACTCCTGTGATGGGCTTTCCTTTGATTAAAGTGTGAAGGTTACAGCGGGTTACAAGCGCAAGCCGGTCGGTCAAGCAGGTCGCAAGATAGGGAACTTGAGTCCGCAGCTCAAACAAGCGAGCTCCTAGATTCGAGTGTGCGTGTCTTTGGAACAGTGCCGCCCCCTATTTATAGGCTTGGGGGCCTGCCCGAACGGGCAGGGATAAAATAACCGCCTGCCCGGGTACAGGAGAGTCGGGCAGGCGGTGACGAGATACGAGGGAAGAGAAAGAGGCCGTGCGGTCTGACGACCTGCACTTCCGATCTGACTTGGCTGGAGGCTTGAAGATGTTATGACCAAGGAGACAGCATAGTCCGAGCGGTCTCTTGTATGAGGCCGCGACTTGCCCTCCGGGTTTGAACCTTGATATTCTTCATGTTGCAACCCGAGTGGCCTCTGTCTTGAGACCGCAACTTGAGTTCTTGCCTCGAGCTTTTGACAATCTTGGGAGTGGCCAGGAGTGTTACCAGACCGCCCGGATTGGCTTTCCTTGGTTAGAAGGCGGCTTCTCTTGGGATTACCCGACCTGGTCTGTCAAGCCGCCTGGCCTGGGAGTGGTTCTACTTTAGTAGCGGTTTGCCGGGTAAACAATATACTCTACTCTATTCATCAATTTCTTCATCTTTTAGTTACAAATATATGTTGACGTTTGTCATTCCATCTACACATAACATCTTTTCTCATTAATTACTTTATCGATCTGAAATTAAATTAAACCCAAAACTTTCTTGTTTCATTCACCATCACATATTTCTGAACTTAACGATACCCTTCTCTCTTCACACATCAATATTTTCTTTTCATCCTTTCTATATAGGTGTCAAATTCAATTCATGCTTTTCAAGAGTACGCGTTGTCTGTATCCTTACTTGTTATAGTCGAATGATTTCATTTTGACAGGAACTTCATTCCACACCAATTTTAGCATTAAGGACTCCTTCCTTTGGATATTGTTGTTAGAGAGATTTAAGTTGAAGCTTGTAACACCATTGATTTGGTTAATTTGAAGGTGGATAATTAAAAGTAAGTAAATGTGACATAAGTGAGCTATAAAGATATATGCAAGGTCTACTAACCTTTACTTGTTTCAGTCTTAACATGTCACATTTTATGCACCTTTGTATAAATTTGTTTTGCGACGATTAAGAAATATTTCTTGGAAAATATATTATTCGCAAGTAGCACTAATGGTCTACATGACGCAACCGGTTTTGCCGGATTTTTATTTCAACTTTATTTTGAAGCTAACTCCTTTTGCCCATACGGGTACCATTATTATAAACACAATATTCCTCAACATTGTTATCTACTCAAACTTATTTTGATTCCTACTAAAACACCATAAATTGGATTTGATAGGTTTACCCAATCTAAATCCACTACATTGAGTTCTGAAAATACATTTGATCTATACACTCATTTTGTCGTTATGATAGTCGTGATGTTGTAACATTCACGTCATCCTTACTGGAATACAATTTCATGTATGAAGAATTTGTTTCTTTCTAAAGATTACTCTAAGGGTACAATTAGAGGCACAATCATATATCCATTATCTTTGTCATCAAACGTAATCAATTTATGGGTCAAATTAACTAGATAACTTAGCAAGTTCTTCACATATTCTTGTGTTGACGTAAGGCTAGGCATCGTGTTGGACAAGACATCATTTACTTTTAATAGAAACAAGTCGTTACTACGTTATCTTGTCCGCTTTATACACCTTGATTATCCTATTTCCTTGTCATATAGCAATATCATACTTCCCATGTCGTTTACTCGAAGCACAACTAGGACTTTCATTACTCATATATCCTGCGTCGAATGTTTAAATCGTTGTTTATCCTATCATGCCCTCTTTGTAACCCTCCTTTCAGAACGACCTATAACAATTTTCATTTTCCTTAGCCTCGTATTTTTTATATTCACGTTGTTATCATTTGCAATTTCCTTTTATCATTTATTCTTTACATCAATCTTGATTTCAGTTATAGCTTATAACTTCTCACTTATTTCCACATTTCTTGAAGTCATTACATGATATGGAAACGACATACTTTGAAAACAAATGCAATTGTAACCATATTTCTTTTTCTTTTTACATGTTTGTAGAACACATTGTTTCAAAATTATGTATACATACCATATATGAAGAAGGTAGACATATAATTATAATGCATATTCACTTTATTCACTATTGCTTATTTTCTCCACTTTAATTAGTCTCAAAACCTTGACAGTGAATATCGTTATTGAACTTTTCTATGGATATTTAGCAGTGTCTCCATCGGGAAAAAAAATTTATAACCATTTGTCACTTGTAGAAATTTAGAGCCCGTTATTTGTACACTCTTTGTTACTTGTTCAATCAGTTTACATATCTCCGTCTTCCCACGACATAAAGATACAACGATGGACATATGCTCTTTCTTCCCTTTCTCACTTATTCCATGTTTATCATATTCATCTATCTATTACAAACAATGCGAGGATATTTCTCTTTGGAAACATTTGGGTTGACTCGTACAATCGTAACAATATCAATGTCTTGTTGAGTCCGAGATCGCACCTCCGAGGGAAACCGGAGGCTGCGGGTTGCCGGTTACTTTTTATGTAGAAGAATGAGACCGCTAGCAGCGGTCAAGGCCAGACTTCGCCCGCCGCGGCAAATGCCACTCCTGCGACGGGCTTTCCTTTGATTAGAAAGAAGTGATTACAGCGGGCTGCAAGTGCAGGAAAAGAGAAGCCGGCCGGTCAGACAGTCCGCAAGACGAGAAACTCGAGTCCGCAGCTCAAACAAGCGAGCTCCTAGATTCGAGTGTGCGTCCCTTGGGAACAGTGTCGCCCCTATTTATAGGCCTGGGGGCCTGCCCGAGCGGGCAGGGATAGAATAACCGCCTGCCCGGGTACAGGAGAAACGGGCAGGCGGTGACGGGATACACAAAGAAGGAAAGAAAATAAGCTGCGCGGCTTGGCGGCTTGCCCTTCCGATTTGTCTGACCAGAAGCTGGAGATGATACGGCCAAGGTAACGATTCTACCCGCTCGGTCTCTGTCTTGAGACCGCGACCTGTTCTTTGGCTTTGGACCTTGGCTTGTCTCCATAGAATAAACCGCGCGACCTCCGACTTGAGACCGCGACTTGCTTTGTTGGACTTGGGCTTGGATTACCTCTGGTTCTTGGAGGCGGCCTGAATTATTATAGACCGCCCGGCCTGTGTTAGCTGGTGCCGATGGAGCTTTCTTAACCTGAACCGGGCGACTTGGATCCGCAAACCGCTCGGCCTGCGAGTAATCCTCTTGAAAGCGATTTCCCGGGTAAACATAATCCCCGCATATTTTTAAATTTCCGTGAAGATTTCGAAAATATCAGTGCTAGCCGGAGACCGCGCCGCCTTCACCCCGTTGGTTATAAATGTTCCAGAAGCTTCGATTCTGGCATAACTCCTTTGTTACCACGAGTCACTACTCGCCTATTGCGGTTAGGGCTTTCGGATTGAACAGCCCGAAAAAGATGGTGAACCTGATGGCTGAGCTTGAAGTTCTCGAGAAGTCCGGAAAGAACCGCGAGAGAGACCGCTTGAAAGAGAAGAAGAAGAAAAAGGTGAAGCGGCCTGATAAGACCGTAACAATTGCTTCTGCGAGCAACCCGACCAACCTGCCTGCGGAGTTGACAATCGATTTGTCATTTAAACAGGAGGGGAATAAGCCGACCGAACTGCTGCCTGAGCAAACAGTCGCCTTGTCGACCAAGAATGCGGAGAGCTGTCTGAACCCGCCCGCAGCTGATCTCCCAACCTTTTCTGACAAAGGAAATAGTCCGCCTTCTCCGCCGGATAAGACAAACTTAGAGGCTGCTTCCCAGAAAGGCGACGGGGACGAGTCTTTCAAGATGGAGGTCACCCCGTCCGGGGATTTCCATTTAAAAATTAGGGAGAAAGGAGAGACAGTTGACTCCCCCAGGCCGAGCGAACAGCAAACCCCAATAGTCAACATCGAGGATAGTCCGGAAAAAACAACCGCTCAAAAGTCGAAGAAGAGGAAGAAGGAAGAGTCCGCGGCGGACAGGCTTCTCAAGAAGATGAAGAGGCTGAAGGCCAAGAATAAAGCAGCATCTGGGAAATCGAAAGCGGACAGCCTGCAAGGCAAGTCGCGCGAGAATGAAGTTTCAGAAGGCTTGATTACTCCTTCCCCCCAACCGAACGACCAGGTTCCAATTGATGCTCATAGTATTTCCGTAAGCGACCTCCTCAAGGATTTTGATTTTTTCAGAAGCAGGATGAACAACTGAGAACTTCTTCCGAACTGCAGGCTGCCAACCTGCCAGGAGGGAAGGGATCCGCCCTGTCTGAGGATGCGACCAATCTTAAGGAGGCCATCCTTCCTGAGGTCGCGGCTGAAAGAACAATACCGGTACCCGAAGATACCGTGACGGCAGGTCTGCGGTTTATGCAGGTGAAGGCGGAGCGAGTAAGAAATCAACTCGCCAGGCCGCCCCCGCCGCAGCCCAATCTTTTGCTGCAAGGTAAAAGGGGAGCGGATTACCCCTCTGTTCGTTTTTTTCATGCCGCGGCCTCGAAACAAGTCGCGCGCTTCATTGTTGAACCCATCGCCTAGCTTCTTTCCCTCCGCTGCTCAATTTTCTGCTGCTAAGCGGAGGCAAAGGGAGAGATCGTGGAGAGAACAACGCCGAAAGTTCGATACCGAGCTGGCAAGGCGACCCGTCCGCCCGATTTCAATTCAAACTGTCGCGGCTTGTAAGCGAGGAAAATTCGATGAAAGCGGTTTACTTTTGAACACTCATTGACCATTTTCTCTTATTGCAGATGACCGTGGCTCGATTCCGAAGCCGGGCGAACTGGTGACTTATCTTCCCCCTCTTGATCCTCCCCTGCTGCGTTCTTCTTTGCCGGATACCCGGATGGAGGACGAGATGTCCCGGCTTCAAAAGAACTTGGAAACCCTTTCCAAGCAGTTGCGGGCTGTGGAGGAGAGAGAGAAGATCGCTCAGGACGAGAAAGCTGCTCTTCGGGCCGAATTGGAGACCGAAAGGAAGGAGAACCGTGCGGCGCTGGAGGTCGAGCGGAGAGAGCGCCGAGAGAAGGAAAAGGCGCAGCAAGACCAAGTGGCTGCACTGACCGCCCGGATTGACCGGGGAAAGAAAGAAGTCCGCAAGCTCGAAGAGGACTGCGCATATTATAGGGACAGATACCTCCATTTGGCGAAGGAAGCCGGTGGAAGTCGGCGCCCTACCAACATGATTGACGAAGGCCGGCGTGGGTCAGGCCGCCCGGATGCAGGGACGAGTTCGTCTCTCCCTGTAGCCGGGACGACCCACCCAGTTGTGAGTGTTCATGAGCCCGCAGCAGCCTTGCCTACTCGCGTGATCCCCGCGTCGCGAGTAGAGAGAGATGCCGCGCGGATTCATAGCATGATCAACCGCCTTAATCATAACATGAACCAAATGCAGGGAACTGTCCTTCAGATCGGCGATCACGTCGCGCGGCTTCACAGGGAGGACGAGCCGGGTGAAAACCGCCCGTAATGAGTGGCTCTAAAGTATGAGCTTGTAATATTATTTCAATTCGGTCCTTTGGACAATTGCTTGACTCTGATTATGTAATATTCGATCTGCCTTTCAGGCCGTGCGGCCTAAGTATTCGAACTTATTATTTTTTCTGCCTTGTTGTGTTGATTAATGCTTGCGGGTTGCTTTACATAAACCGATCTGCCTGTTTTTGTGATTCTTTAATCCGCTTGTTTGGGTATACTTAGTCTTTGTGGTTGACTTTTGTGGTGATGTACCCGTACGGGTTGACCGGTCTAGCCGTGATTTGACCTTTACTAAATGCAGATCAGCCGCTCTTATAAGTAGCGCCCTTCCGGAAGTCCTTTTACCAAAATCTCAAGATGGGAGTAAAGCGCCAGCCGAAGCGACCTGCCAAGACTTCTGCTACCCGCTCCGAAGCCGCTTTGGCCTTTCATTCTGCGGACCTCGAGGAGTGTCGCTTGACAAAAGCCGAGCTGGACGAATTCGTCGAGAAGCACATGACCGACAGTCCGCTACTCTCGCGGCTTCCGCTCCGGGATGAGCGGATGATTCGTCTGGCCCAAACCAAATTGCGATCCCAATCGACCATTTCGATTGCGGATTTAGGTTCCCGATTTCGATTGAACTCGCCATGGTCTTTGACCATTATGGAGTTGTTCCCGGCCAGATTTCCCCCAACTCGATGGCCGGGATATGTAGCTTCATCTCCTACTTGCGGTCTGAGAGAGTCCGCTTTTCTATGGAACTCTTCAGGAAGATATTCTCGGTGCGGGCCATCCCGGACTCTGAATCGAACGTCTTCAAAGGCCATCTTTATTTCGGCTGACGCGGGTTAAAGATGGTCAACCTAGCGAACAAGGTTACAGCCTGGTCGGAGAGGTATCTGATCTTCGAAGGCCGACTCGGTCTGTTGAACCCGAATCCGCAAGTACGGCCGGAGGAGGCCTTTCAACCGGTCCCAATAAGCGAGGTGGAGAAGGGGATCTGCAAGCTTCTCAAGGATGAGCGGCTTAACATAAGCTACTATATCCCTCTACTTGCCGAATTAGAGAACGTTCGGCTTGAAGATAGTAAGCCTTCTTTTGCTTCCGACTTCAATGTTGAACGCCCGATTTCTCGTGCTGACTCTTCTCCTTTTATAGCCCAAGCCGTTGTTCCTGCTAACAAGCCGATCAGTCCGGCTGGTTTAGTCTTGACTCAGACGGAGAAGAGAAAGAGGCAAGCCAGGAACAAGCCGCTGCCGTCTGATGGGGAGGATTCGGGCTCCTCAGGCGACTTTGCCGCTCTTCGCTCCTTCAGCAAGGTGAAGGATCTAAAAGGTCGCCCGGTTTTAACCTGGCACCCGGACAGCGATAGTGTCCAGATCTCTACTGCGCTCCCCCACTGGGCGAACGAGAAGTCGGGTCGGCATGCTGAGGCCGCTAGCATCGGTATGTTCGGCCGACGGAACTTCAGGAGGCTGCGGAAAATCCCTGAGGAAGAACTCGCCAGGGAGGCCGCGCGGGTTGGTGCTGAGAGCTTCATCACCAACGCCTTCATGGGAATGACCTTAAAGAGGTTGATTAGAGAAAACGCCCTTCAAGTGAAAGAAATCGCCGAATTGAAGAAAGAAAACGCGCGGCTAAAGGAAGCCGAGTCGGTAAGTCATCACCTGGTCAGTATCAACATCAATGTTCTCAGACCGCACGGTCTTACCTTACTCTTTTCTTTTGCAGGCTAAGTATGATGAGACCGACCCGGTCTATCAGCAGGAACTCTTCCCTCATGTCGCTGAGGGAATTGATAATGCTTTTAACCGCTTGCGGGAGCTCAACGGGTTCGCGCCTGGCTTCGAACATTTCACCTTCTCGGACGCCTATCCGATTTTGCAGAAGAAGTTAGAGAAAATCAGGCGGAAAGCCAAGGGAAAGAACAAAGCCGACGGATCTAGCTCAGAGGAGAGCGACGACGAGGATGACGAGGTCGAAGAACCCGCAGCGGCTAAGAGTGGCGAGAGCAGGTCGGAGTCCGAATCTGGCGATTCTGAAGGAGATGATGGTCGCAAGTCGGGCGAATTGAGCAGCTCATCCTCGTCGGGTAGCGAGGGTTATTCTCCTGATGTTTCGACTGAAGGCAGCGAACATTCAAGTGCTCCTGCGTCTAAGAAACTCAAATCGCATGATCAATAGCTGTATTTTACTTTTTTATTTTGAATAGCCGTCGGCTTGGTGCTGTTAGCCGGACGGCTTAAAACATAATGTAATTAATGTTTTGATGAGGAAATGAAGAGCTTTTACCTGTCTATTCGTCTACCTTCTGCGACTTACTTATAATTGTTTGCGATCTCTTTCTGTGTTAAATCTAACCAAGTCGCGCAGCTTAACGTCAACTCATCCGGTTAGGACAAGATTCCGGTAGAGCATCTAAAAAACCCACTCGCATGACTTGCTTCTCTTAATCCGAACCGAATATATCCGATTTATTCTGAGAAAGTGCTAACTTATTACGAATGCATTACGTCATCCTGGAAATCGAACATAATTAAGCCGCGCGGTTACTGTTAGACTCGGTATACTTGCTTCCCAGGATAAAGAAGTACAAGTCGTGAGAACAATTATCAGACCGAGCGGTCAGCGTTTTAACTCAGGCGACTCGTAGTTAACACTGCTGTAAGTCCCACCTTCGTGAATGCAATCAGATAACCGATCTGAAATTTTAAATAATCAAGCCGTGCGACCGTAAGCAGAATATCCAGTCTCAAGAAGAGCCGTTGGTAGACCGTGCGATTAACATTTAACCCGAACAATCTGTATGACTAATATATAACATTGACTGACAAGCCGCACGGGCTGTATGATGAATTCGTGCGATTAGCAGATTTAATACTTGTAATGAGAATCATAAGCTGACGAGCTGTATATAGAATTCGTGCGATTAGCATGTTTAATACTTGCAATGAGAATCATAAGCTGACGAGCTGTATATAGAATTCGTGCGATTAGCATGTTTAATACTTGCAATGAGAATCATAAGCTGACGAGCTGTGACTATCCGATCGGATTGAGTGGAAATCCATAAGTATGATAAACTCATAATCCGGATAATAAGGTCGGCCGGTCATGATTATGCTTGCTTCCCTGATATTCACCTTGATATCTTAATGATACCCTGTTTATTTCAAACCGTCCGGTCTAAAATCCGAACCGTATGACATCTTTGGAACCTGCTGATTTTAACTCGTCTGGTTTAACAACCAAGCCGCCAGGTTTAATAACCAGACCGCCCGGATTAATAACCAGACCGCCTGAAAACCTTGGTACCTGCTAATTTCAAACCGCCCGGTTTGAGTATTAAGCCGTCTGGTCTATGTTGCACATAGAAACCCTGCTTTTTCTCCCAAATGGTCAATAATGATCGTTTGGGATGAGATAATCCCTTGTAATGTAATAAAGATGATTACAGACTCAAATGACCAAGTGGGCAGGTGGGCCTAGGCGGCGAACATTGCTTTCCTCAAGTGGTCATAAGAGCTGTAGAAATAACAAGTACAGACCCGGATGACCAAGTGGGCAGGTGGGCCTAGGCGGCGAACATTGCTTTCCTCAAGTGGTCATAAGGGCTGTAAGCGACTCGACTGCTCTCTTGCCTAGGGTTACAAGCCGAGTTGATCAATTGGGCAGGTGGGCCTAGGCGGCGAACATTGCTTTCCTCAGAGAGATCAACTCAGTTGTGGGTCCCGCTTAGGCACCGCTTGAGAGTACCTTGGAGTATTCGATAGTCACAGACTAAGATGATCAATTGGGCAGGTGTGGTTATGCCGCGGGGGCTATACCGACATTGCTTTCCTCAGAAGGATCATAAAAGCTGTAATTATATCCCCCTCGGGGCATGATAGAGCCAACATTCACCTAGACCTCCCTTGATGCAGGGGTGTGTCGGATATCAGCCGGGATCCAAGGTTCTGAAGACCACCGCACGGGAATTGGCAAGCCACCACTACACGTGTGCGAAAACTCCCCGCTACACATGATCTTCATGGTTTTACGCTAATGACTACAATCTGAGGGGGTTCGAGCAGAACTTGGCGATGTCTCCGTGGTTCAGTGAGTTTGATATATGAGAAAATGTAGAAAGGAAACATCAGACATGGAGAAGTGTCAGTATGGAGCTTCTTATTAAAATATCTCAAAAAGCTGCAGGAAAGTAAAGAAGACATTTCAAGGATAGAACCGTTTGAGATCGTCGCCACTCCAGGCGCGCGGGATGTCTTCTCCTTCACTTGTTTGGAGGCGATAAGCCCCACTTTTTAATGCCTCCTTGACGATGAAAGGTCCAGACCAATTAGAATTTAGCTTCCCGACATTACCTGTTCGGGCTGCTGCATCAACCTTTTTTACTACGACGTCGCCGACCACGAAATGCTTTACCCTGACATTTTTGTCAAAATACTTTGCCATCCTCCTTTTAACTTCTTCTTGCCTGATTGTTGCCTCATCCTGAAGTTCTTCGATTAGATCCAGACTATACTTGATAGCCTCGTCATTGTAGTCTACCCATGCTTCTCCTCCTTCTTTTCCGTACACAACTCTTGGGGTGACCACCTCAAACTCCACAGGAACAACAGCCTCCGAGCCATGAGACAGTTTGAATGGTGTCTCCCCTGTAGCTGAAGATGGAGTAGTACGAAGAGTCCAAAGGATGGAGGGAAGTTGATCCGCCCAGTTTCCTTTCTGATTCCAAACCCTTTTCATCAGGAGCTGCTGGATTCGCTTGTTAGCTGCTTCTACCTGACCATTGGTCCTTGGATGATGTACTGAGGAGAACCGCAGGTCGATTCCAACCTGATCGCAAAATTTTATCATCTCGGGATTATTGAATTGTGGACCATTATCAGTGACAATTGCCAGCGGAATTCCATGTCGGCAGACTATTTCCCCCCAGATGAAGTTTCTGATGATTTGGGTAGTAGTTCTTGCCAGTGCCTTAGCCTCGATCCACTTGCTGAAGTAGTCAATCATCACTATGATAAAGCGGCGCTGACCGCTAGCCATTGGAAAGGGTCCGATGAGATCCATCCCCCAAACTGCAAAGGGCCAGGGTGCAGTTATTGACCTGAGCAACTGAGCGGGCAGATGCTGAAGAGGAGCGAACTTTTGGCACTGCGCACACCGCTTGGCAAATGCTTCAGCATCCTTTCTCATAGTCGGCCAAAAATATCCTTGCCGCAGGATCCTCTTTTCTATGGTTTTCGCCCCTGAATGGCTACCACACTCCCCAGAATGAACTTCCTGAAGTATGATAGGAATCTCTTCTTCTGAAACACATCGTGCTGCGGGGGAAATCAAAGTTTTTCTGTAGAGTACTTCTGCTATTAGATAATAATATGCCGCCTTTCTTTTGAATCTTCTCCGATCTTTGATGGAATGGTGGAACTCCCCCTTTGATAGGAATAACTCGTAAGGATCCTTCCATGAAGGATTATGATCAATTTGCATGAGTTCTGCCTCATCTATTACCGGATGAAAAAGTTCAAATTTCACTCCCCCTGACGGAAGACCGAACTTCGATAATTCATCTGCCTCCTCATTTTGCGTCCTCGGGATGTGCTCGATAATAAATGACTTGAATCTTCTGATTTCCTTTTTGGTTAATAGCAGATATTTTCGCAGAATCGACTCCCTTGTCTCATAATTTCCCAAGACCTGGGAAGCTATCACTAATGAATCAGTTCTAACATGTACATATTCTATGCCCAACTCTTTCGCGAGCCTTAGCCCAGCCAGAAGTGCTTCATATTCTGCCTGGTTATTCGTAACTGGGAAGAAGAACTTGACAGCTTGCTCCAGCCTGATGCCATTTGGGCTGATCAACACTACTCCGGCTCCCACGGAGTTTTTGCCAGAAGCCCCATCCACATAAATGATCCAAGCCAGAGGAGATCGTACCACCTGTTCTGGACTAAGCTCTGTTGTATCTACCAGGAAGTCTGCCAAGATTTGCGCTTTGATTGCTGTTCGGGGGATGTATGATATCTCGAATTCACTTAGTTCAATAACCCATTTTTCCAACCTCCCTGAATGATCTGGCTTTTCAAGAATATTTTTTAGAGGATGATCTGTAACAACTTGGACGGAATGAGCCTGAAAATAAGGGCGAAGCCTTCGCGTAGACATAACCAAGGCCAAGGCCAGTTTCTCTAGAATCGAATATCTGGTTTCTGCATCCTTAAGGATGTGGCTGACATAGTATATTGGAAACTGCCTCTTCTTCTCTTCTCGAACGAGGACTGAACTCACCGCTTCTGGTCCGACTCCCAGATATAAGAATAGTTTTTCTCCTTCACGGGGACTTTGAAGTAGTGGAGTTGAAGTTAACTGTCCCTTCAGCTGCTCGAAAGCCTTGTTACACTCCTCGCTCCATTCGAACTTTGATCCCTTTCGCAATGTTTTAAAGAATGGGGCACTTTATCTCCGGATTTAGAGATGAACCTGCTCAATCCTGCCAATCTTCCCCCAAGTTGTTGAACTTCTTTAGTATTTCGAGGAGGGGTCATGTCAAGGATGGCCTTCACCTTGTCTGGATTTGGTGCAAGGCCATCAGGAGTTAAGAGATGCCCAAGAAACTTTCCTTTGTTTGCCCCGAACACACATTTTAATGGATTTAATTTTAACTTGAACCTCCGTAGAGTAGCGAACGTCTCTACGAGGTCTTCCAGATGCAAAGAGAATGTTTTACTTTTGAGAAGAAGGTCATCAACGTAAACTTCGAGATTCCTGCCCTTTTGATGTTTAAAGACGGTATCCATCATTCTTTGGTATGTTGCACCCGCGTTTTTAAGACCGAAGGGCATTACGAGATAACAGTAACACCCATCGTTTGTGATAAATGATGTATGCGGGATGTCAGGTTTGTGCATTTTAATTTGATGATACCCGGAGAAGGCATCGAGGAAACTCATAAAACCATACCCAACCGCGGAATCAACTAAAACATCTATCCGAGGCAAAGGGTAACAATCTTTAGGGCACGCTTTATTAAGTTTGGTGAAGTCTACGCACATGCGCCACTTCCCACCAGATTTCTTAACCATTACAACATTCGACATCCACGTGGGATATTGAATCTCAGAAATGAAACCCGCTTTTAGGAGTTTGGAAACCTCCTCTCTGATGGGCAACGCCAGCTTGGTCGCCACTTCTCTCTTCTTTTGCTGGACGGGCCTGAACTCAGGAGATACGTTTAGATGATGACAAGCCACGTCTGGATCCACCCCTGGCATATCCTCCGCTGACCAAGCTAAGATATCCAGATTCCTCAGCAAACAGGAGATTAGCTCCACTTTCTCCTCTTCTGACAATTCAGCGTTGATGACTAGCTTCTTTTCTGCCCCCTCAGCAATAGGAACTTCTTGGGTCGCTTGGGCAGGTTCCAAGTGAGCCCCTTCTCGATCTTTTCCTTCCTCGGCGTCCTCTGGAGACTCAGCAACCTCCAAAACCTCATCCATAATCTTGGGAAGTGGAGCGTCGGTGACCATGTTGACAGTTCGGACGTAGCACTCCCGAGCTACCTTTGGGTTGCTTCTAACCCGATACTGCTTTCCTTCAGCGGCGAACTTGAGGGCAAGGTGAAAGGTGGACACTACCGCCCTATATGCATTGAGAATCGGCCTCCCGAAGATAACACAGTAGTTGCTCGGGGCGTCTACTACCACGAAGTTGATCAGCTTTATTATTCCTCCAAGAGAGACCAGGAGCTTCACTGAACCCTCTACCTCTTTCTTCTCCCCAGAAAAACCGTAGAGGGGCCCATCGGTGGAAAGCAGTTGCTTTCCAGTCTTCAGGGCCTCGAAGGTTGGGCGGAAAAGGAGATTGACGGAGCTGCCAGTATCAATCAAAATCTTGTGGACGGTATAGTTTTCGATGACGGCCCTGATAACCACCGCATCATCGAAAGGATTAGCATTGGGGGGAAGGTCATCCTGACCAAACGTGACAATAGTACTTTCGGGAGGAGAACTTGTAGTGGCTGCCACTTCCTGCTTTAGAACCCTCGCAATGCTGGACTTGCGAGATGATTCCGCTCCAGCTCCCCCATGGATACAATAGATGTCCCCTAAGGGGCCCACATCATTGACTTCGACGCATTCGGTAGAAGGATGGATGTCACCATAGTAGCCGGCGTCCTCGACGTCGGCGCATTCCCAGGTTACTTCTACTGTTTCCTTCTCCTTTTTCTTCTCAGTAGTTGGCTCAGCGATTTTATCTTTTCGAACTAGACCCCGGAGCTTTCCTTCTCCCAGGAGTCTTTCTATAAGCAGACGAAGAGCTCGACAGTCTTCAGTCAGATGTCCCCCCTCTTTATGATATTCACAATAAAGGTTCGGATTTCGACTGCGAACATCCGATTTCAGAGGAGCAGGCCTTTTGAAATCTGGCCTCTTTTGCAGAATCTGAACTACTTCGTCCATGGTGACGTTTAGGGGAGTGAATGACTCTTGTGAATCATCGTATTGAGTTGATGGAATGACTGGAGGTGGCTGCGCGGCATACTGTTGTAAATATACCGGCATGATTTGCGGAAGGGGAGCGGATGGAGCGGGAGTGATGGTCAACGGTGGTTTCTGATCTTGAAACCGCTGATGGCCCATAAATGGTTGCTTATTCTTGTAGTTCCTCCCCCTTTGGGAGCGGGGTTCGAAGTGGGACTGATTCGATGGTGGATGACGGGAGGATGGATTTGATGGCTCCTTGTCGCTTACCAGCTTCGCGACGTAGTCTGGATTGCTCTTCTCTCCTCTGATAAACATATTTGCCAAACTTATCATTTCCTGATAAGTCTTAGGCTCCCTTATATTTGCTTCGAACTTTAGGGGGCCCTCCCTTAGGCCATGGATGAGGGCAACCTTATACAGCTCCGGATCCACATTTTGGACTTCCATGATCTCTCTCTGGAATCGATCCACAAAACGAGCCCACGTCTCGCCTTCCCGTTGTTTTATATCAAAAAGGGCCGCCGGGCCGCTCTTTCTCTTCCTTGAGGTGGAGAATCTCAGCAGGAATTCTCTTCGCAACTCCGTGAAACAACGGATCGACCTGGGGTGCAAACCGTAAAACCATTCCCTCGCTTGTCCTTCAAAGGAGGTTACAAGAAGCTTGCACTTGGTTGCATTAGTTAAGGTTCTGAGAGCAATGGCTGACTCGAAGGCTTGTAAATGAACCGTGGGATCAGTCTCCCCATTGAACGCTGGCAGGCGAGGTTCCCTGAAATTATTAGGGGCAGGCTCCCCTCTGATTTCGTCCACAAAGGGAGAGGTTTCTTCCATGTCTTCATATAGAGGAGTAGAGTAATAAGCCGCTGGAGCTGCGGCTATTCGCGGACAAGCCGCCTGATAAGAAGAACGGGCGGCAGCTTCTGGCGGGTAGGAGTGATGAATAGGAACTTCAGGCGGGTAGGAGAGACGAGCCGCGCCCTCCTGCGGGCAGGAAAGATGGGCAGCATGAGAAGTCGCCCCCTGGAAGTCGAGGACTCGAGCTGGCATGTTGTGCACGGCTTCCTGATAGAAGTTTTTCCTAGCCGCAGGATCTTCTTGATGGAGCTGGAAATTAGCGGCTTGCGGTAGCGAGTATGGAGGAGGTGGAGGAAGGACCGGGGTCATCGCCTGATTAGCCGCGGCCTGTTGCGGAACCAGTCGCTCAGTTAGTATTGCTAAAGTCCGACTGATCTCTTCAAGTCGCTGATCAGTGGCCCTCTGAGCCCGCTCAGCTTCTCTCTTTAACTGCTCCAGGGCTTCCCACAAGGAGTCCTCGCTATGATCGGAGCAGTCTCCAAGGGGGAACTGACGGTCTGACATTATGGCGAAAAGGGATTTCATCGACAATCCGCGATCTGAAGGTCGCGTGTTTCTGTTGAGTCCGAGATCGCACCTCCGAGGGAAACCGGAGGCTGCGGGTTGCCGGTTACTTTTTATGTAGAAGAATGAGACCGCTAGCAGCGGTCAAGGCCAGACTTTGCCCACCGCGGCAAATGCCACTCCTGCGATGGGCTTTCCTTTGATTAGAAAGAAGTGATTACAGCGGGCTGCAAGTGCAGGAAAAGAGAAGCCGGCCGGTCAGACAGTCCGCAAGACGAGAAACTCGAGTCCGCAGCTCAAACAAGCGAGCTCCTAGATTCGAGTGTGCGTCCCTTGGGAACAATGCCGCCCCCTATTTATAGGCCTGGGGGCCTACCCGAGCGGGCAGGGATAGAATAACCGCCTGCCCGGGTACAGGAGAAACGGGCAGGCGGTGACGGGATACACAAAGAAGGAAAGAAAATAAGCCGCGCGGCTTGGCGGCTTGCCCTTCCGATTTGTCTGACCAGAAGCTGGAGATGATACGGCCAAGGTAACGATTCTACCCGCTCGGTCTCTGTCTTGAGACCGCGACCTGTTCTTTGGCTTTGGACCTTGGCTTGTCTCCATAGAATAAACCGCGCGACCTCCGACTTGAGACCGCGACTTGCTTTGTTGGACTTGGGCTTGGATTACCTCTGGTTCTTGGAGGCGGCCTGAATTATTATAGACCGCCCGGCCTGTGTTAGCTGGTGCCGATGGAGCTTTCTTAACCTGAACCGGGCGACTTGGATCCGCAAACGGCTCGGCCTGCGAGTAATCCTCTTGAAAGCGGTTTCCCGGGTAAACATGTCTATTTGACTTCATTTCACTTTATGTTCGTGTAAAATTCATTTGTTTTCTATCCTTTCATGAATACCTTTTAAACCCCTTTAACGTAACTCGGTTTAGACAAATTGTCGTTAAACGATCTTCTCACCTACATATCATGTGTGTTTATTCAGTACTCACTACAACCAAACTTCTTCGAAACCTGGCTCTGATACCAAATTGTGAGGCCCCCAATTAGACTCCACATACATCTGTATCTAAGGTATGTTCATACATGTATCCCAGGTTGAAGTAAGGCTAGTGAATACAAAATAAAGACACATAATAAGAAATTTACTTGCATACCTTGCTTACTTGTTGAATCTTTTCTGTCCTATCATAAGCAATGCTTTTGTTTTTGCGTATCCAAGTCATGTCCGTTACCTACAAAATTTTGACGACGGGCTTAGTCATAAAAATATGACTAAGTGAGGATATACCTCTTTCATTTTTATATACAATTAGAAAAACGTATGCAGTTAGAAATCTATTTTCCATACTAACCGTTTTCTGTCTCAGTAGTGAACTTATGAATCATATAACTATATGAACATGTTAGCACCAATAAAACAGTATGAGCAGTGGAGAATCATAACCATATTATGTAACATTAAAGCAGCGTGTCCATGTATCAGTATTTATGAAAGAACATAATAACTGGGGGAAACATGCCAGTAATCATAAATAGTATAAGAAGCTGTAGCATTCATATGAACTATGGAACTTGTCATGCAAGTATTATAACTGTATCTATGGTATCAGTGCAAATACATAATTTCATGTTAGTTTTCATGTCTATAAGCATTTATCAATGTACCTTTATAACCCTTTAAATCAGTACTTCCATGAATGTTTCGTTTCTTAGGATATATTAGGGGCGATTCGAATCCTTTTTCCTTTTTCCTTTACCCCGAAGGGTCCTTTACCCCGAAGGGTCCTTTACCCCGAAGGGTCCTTTATGTGCATGCATTTCAAGTCGCCCGTAATATAACCTCGTGTCGACACGTTTACATAATAATGAGTTATTCATATTTATTAATCCCCTCAGAAGTAATTCGCCTGTTTGCCTTTATCAAGGCCATACAATATAGTGACATTAATTATCAGTGATATCAACTATGCATTTAACATTCAGTATAATAAGAATGCGTATGTAAAAGAAAGTAAAGCCATAAAGCTTAAATGAAACAGGTAGCTCTCACCATCAGCATCAGTGTTCATAGCATTGTCATGTCTATTTTGAGGTACCATCCTTCGCGATATCTGTATCAGAATCGTATCATTTAGGGTCATGTATATCGGGGTTGCACCTCGTTATAGCTACACTATTGACTTCGATGATAACATCATTTGGCAGCTACTTACTCAGCCCTCTTGTTCGTATCGCCATAAAAGAAACAAGTTCATATCAAGGATAAAACCAATAACCAAGGAATTCTTAACAGCTCACTGTTTTACACATAGATACTCACTATTATAACCAATCCAAGGATTCTTACTGTTTAACAGTACCAGAACATAAAGCAGCAATAGTACTTGAAGAATGACAATAATTGATAGCAGCTCACTATAAGGAGTCCCCTCCCCATAACCAAGGATGAGAGAGGTTAACAATAACAAAAGTTTTTTCTATGAATCTGAATAGGCCCAAAGCCATTCCAAAAGCTCACCGGCGAGAACTGTGAGATCTAGCATAGCAATATATATGGAAGATCCATGAGATCTAGTCGGCCAACAAGGAGCTATAGCAGTTAACTGAAAAAATCCCAAAACAATAAAGCTTCAAAACTGAAAGCTCCAAAACTGAATGGAGCCAAAAGAAGAGCAGCAATATAGAAATTTACTGCTAACAATTTCAAGCTCCCCCAAGAAATCTATACAGCCGGTCAAAACTCAAAATAGTTGAAACCCCTAAATTAGCACCACAAGGCAAAATCAAAGCTAAACCCTATCCAAACAGCATGCCAATTATAGGGAACGAACACAGCTGCCAGCCATAAGGAAACAAGAGGAAACTCCTCAAAAGTCAAGCAGGAGCAACAATCAAAACTAGAAAGCCCTAGCCGACCACATAGAACTCCTTTCCCCCAATCTGAAAACCCTACTCTTATTCTTTTTAACTTCAGCAGCTAGCAAGAACCAGAACATAAGACTAGGTATAAAATAATAAGAGGGAGAAGAACTCACCATGAGGAATATCAGCCCTTAAACTGCAGCCAAAGTTCCCAAAACCAGCCCAGTACAGCTGCCGGTGCGCACGAAGGACAAGACCACAACCCTAAATCGACTCTCCCACCATTGCCTATCATGAAGGGGAGGCCGATGAGCTTAGGGAAGAAGAGTCGAAGAGCCCTAGCGATTTCGTGCCCGTCAAGGGCTCCAGACGGTGAGAAAATTCTCGTGAGAGAGCACTATCGTGAATAACTATATAATAGTTAACATCCCACCGCCTCTAAAAGCCAGCCAATTTCTATTCGCAGCTCATATTATAACCAAATCAAGCCCACAAATATGAAGTCCACTTGAAGCCTCTATTAGCACCCCAAACCAGCCATAAGGAACCTCTATTACCATGCCCAAATCTTTATGTAATGCCAACATATTTAAGATAAGTAAAGTTCATATTACGAAATAAACATTTCGTATGCTGCAAATTATTAAGGATGACACATATTCAACTTTCGACGTAAAGCCGGGTTGACACTGATTGGTTCATCATAGGGGATAAACTTTAATTTTTATTGAACTTTTATATCGACCTCTAAACGAGCATGAATTGGCTAAAATTGTTCTCCATTGGATTTAGGGCTCCTATCTCAATCTGAAAAGTTGTCCTTTGGAGCTAAATTTCGCATTACCGCTGCAATCGGCTATATATCGACAACTAAATGAACTGGAATGGGTAAAACTTGTGCTCCAATGAATGTAGTGCTCCGAGCTCATTCCGAAAAGGTCTTGTGGGGGTAAAATCAGACAACCGGATCAAAAGTTTTTGCTGTTTAATGTTTGAGTGTCATTTGGAGCTAAATCTCTCACTTTCGCTACAAACCGCATCTAAAATTCTTTCATTTTGAAATTTGTGTCATTTGGAGCAAAATCTCGCATTACCAGTAGAACCCACTGTATATTGACCTCTAAACGAGCATGAATGGGTTAAAATTGTTCTCCATTGGATTTAGGGCTCCTATCTCATTCTGAAAATGTGTCCTTTGGAGCTAAATTTCGCATTACCGCTGCAACCAGCTATATATCGATAACCAAATGAACTGGAATGGGTAAAACTTGTGCTCCAATGAATGTAGTGCTCCGAGCTTATTCCAAAAAGGTGTTGTGGGCTAAAATCAGACAATCGGATCAAAAGTTACTGCTGTTTAAAGTTTAAGTGTCATTTGGAGCTAAATCTCTCACTTTTGCTACAAACCGCATCTAAAATTCTTTCATTTTGAAATTTATGTGTCATTTGGAGCAAAATCTCACATTACCAGTAGAACCCACTGTATATCGACATCTAAACGAGCTTGAATGGGTTAAAATTGTTCTCCATTGGATTTAGGGCTCCTATCTCATTCTGAAAAGGTGTCCTTTGGAGCTAAATTTCGCATTACCGCTGCAACCGGCTATATATCGACAACTAAATGAACTGGAATGGGTAAAACTTGTGCTCCAATGAATGTAGTGCTCCGAGCTCATTCCGAAAAATTGTTGTGGGGTAAAATCAGACAACCAGATCAAAAGTTATTGCTGTTTAAAGTTTAAGTGTCATTTGGAGCTAAATCTCTCACTTATGCTACAAACCGCATCTAAAATTTTTTCATTTTGAAATTTATGCGTCATTTGGAGCAAAATCTCGCATTACCAGTAGAAGCCACTGTATATCGACCTCTAGACGAGCATGAATGGGTTAAAATTGTTCTCCATTGGATTTATGGCTCCTATCTCATTTCGAAAATGTGTCCTTTGGAGCTAAATTTCGCATTACCACTGCAACCGGCTATATATCGACAACTAAATGAACTGGAATGGGTAAAACTTGTGCTCCAATGAATGTAGTGCTCCGAGCTCATTCCGAAAAGGTGTTGTGGGGTAAAATCAGACAACCGGATCAAAAGTTATTGCTGTTTAAAGTGTAAGTGTAATTTGAAGCTAAATCTCTCACTTTCGCTACAAACTGCATCTAAAATTCTTTCATTTTGAAATTTATGTGTCATTTAGAGCAAAATCTCGCATTACCAGTAGAACCCACTGTATATCGACCTCTAAACGAGCTTGAATGGGTTAAAAATGTTCTCCATTGGATTTTGGGCTCCTCTCTCATTCTGAAAAGGTGTCCTTCGGAGCTAAATTTCACATTACCGCTGCAACCGGCTATATATCGACAACTAAATGAACTGGAATGGGTAAAACTTGTCCTCCAATGAATGTAGTTCCCTGAGCTCATTCCGAAAAGATGTTGTGGGGTAAAATCAGACAACCGGATCAAAAGTTATTGTTGTTTAAAGTTTAAGTGTCATTTAGAGCTAAATCTCTCACTTTTGCTACAAACCACATCTAAAATTCTTTCATTTTGAAATTTTTGTGTCATTTGGAGCAAAATCTCACATTACCAGTAGAATCCATTGTATATCGACCTCTAAACGAGCTTGAATGGGTTAAAATTGTTCTCCATTGGATTTAGGGCTCCTATTTCATTCTGAAAAGGTGTCCTTTGGAGCTAAATTTCGCATTACCGTTGCAACCGGCTATATATCGACAACTAAATGAACTGGAATGGGTAAAACTTGTGCTCCAAGGAATGTAGTGCTCCGAGCTCATTCCGAAAAGGTGTTGTGGGGTAAAGTCAGACACCCTGATCAAAAGTTATTGCTATTTAAAGTTTGAGTGTCATTTGTAGCTAAATCTCTCACTTTCGCTACAAACCGCATCTAAAATTCTTCTTTTTGAAATTAATGTGTCGTTTGGAGCAAAAACTCGCATTACCAGTAGAAACCACTGTATATCGACCTCTAAACGAGCTTGAATGGGTTAAAATTGTTCTCCATTAGATTTAGGGCTCCTATCTCATTATGAAAAGGTATTGTGGGTGAAAAGCTGACAACCGGATCAAAAGTTATGGATGTTTGAAGTTTAGGTTTCTTTTCGAGCTAAATACCTTATTACCAACCCGACTGTATATTGACCACTAAACAAACTAGAATGAGTAAAAATTGTTCTCCATTGGATGTAGGGCTCGGAGCTCATTCCAAAAAGGTGTTGTGCGCAAAAATCGAAAAACCAGATCAAAAGTTATGGTTGTTACAGTTTATGTCTCAAGAGAAGCAAAAAACCCTCATTACCATTGCAACCGGCTGTATATTGACCTCTAAAATGAGTTGGAATGGTTTAAAATTGTGCTCCATTAGATGTACGCCTCCGAGCATATTCCGTAAAGGTGTCGTGGGCAACAATCAAACATACAAATCAAAAGTTATGGCTGTTAGAAGTTTATGTGTAATTTGTAGCTAAATTTCGCATTACCGTTGCAACCGGCTATATATCGACAACTAAATGAACTGGAATGGGTAAAACTTGTGCTCCAATGAATGTAGTGCTCCGAGCTCATTCCGAAAAGGTCATGTGGGGTAAAATCAGACAACCGGATCAAAAGTTATTGTTGTTTAAAGTTTGAGTGCCCTTTGGAGCTAAATCTCTCACTTTCGCTACAAACCGCATCTAAAATTCTTTTCATTTTGAAATTTATGTGTCATTTGGAGCAAAATCTCGCATTACCAGTAGAACCCACTATATATCGACCTCTAAACGAGCATGAATGGGTTAAAATTGTTCCCCATTGGATTTAGGGCTCCTATCTCATTCTCAAAATGTGTCCTTTGGAGCTAAATTTTGCATTACCGTTGCAACCGGCTATATATCGACAACTAAATGAACTGGAATGGGTAAAACTTGTGCTCCAATGAATTTAGTGCTCCGAGCTCATTCCGAAAAGGTGTTGTGGGGTAAAATCCGACAGCCGGATCAAAAGTTATTGCTGTTTAAAGTTTAAGTGTCATTTTGAGCTAAATCTCTCACTTTCGCTACAAACCGCATCTAAAATTCTTTCATTTTTAAATTTATTTGTCATTTAGAGCAAAATCTCACATTACCAGTAGAACCCACTGCATATCAACCTCTAAACGAGCTTGAATGGGTTAAAATTGTTCTCCATTGGATTTAGAGCTCCTATCTCATTCTGAAAAGGTGTGCTTTGGAGCTAAATTTCGCATTACCGCTGCAACCGGCTATATATCGACAACTAAATGAACTGGAATGGGTAAAACTTGTGCTCCAATGAATGTAGTGCTCCGAGCTCATTCCGAAAAGGTGTTGTGGGGTAAAATCAGACAACCAGATCAAAAGTTATTGTTGTTTAAAGTTTAAGTGTCATTTGGAGCTAAATCTCTCACTTTTGCTACAAACCGCATCTAAAATTTTTTCATTTTGAAATTTATGAGTCATTTGGAGCAAAAACTCGCATTACCAGTAGAACCCACTGTATATCGACCTTTAAACGAGCTTGAATGGGTTAAAATTGTTCTCCATTGGATTTAGGGCTCCTATCTCATTATGAAAAGGTATTGTGGGTGAAAATCTAACAACCGGATCAAAAGTTACGAATGTTTAAAGTTTAGGTCTCCTTTCGAGCTAAATACCTTATTACCAACCCGACTGTATATTGACCACTAAACAAACTAGAATGGGTAAAAATTGTTCTCCATTGGATGTAGGGCTCCGAGCTCATTCCAAAAAGGTGTTGTGCGCAAAAATCGGATAACCAGATCAAAAGTTATGGTTGCTACAGTTTATGTGTCAAGAGGAGCAAAATCCCTCATTACCATTGCAACCGGCTGTATATTGACCTCTAAAATGAGCTGGAATGGAATAAAATTGTGCTCCATTGGATGTATGCCTCCGAGCATATTCCGTAAAGGTGTTGTGGGCAACAATCAAACATACAAATCAAAAGTTATGGTTGTTAGAAGTTTAGGTGTGTAATTTGGAGCTAAATTTCGCATTACCGCTGCAACTGGCTATATATCGATAACTAAATGAACTGGAATGGGTAAAATTTGTGCTCCAATGAATGTAGTGCTCCGAGCTCATTCCGAAAAGGTGTTGTGGGGTAAAATAAGACAACCAGATCAAAAGTTATTGTTGTTCAAAGTTTAAGTGTCATTTGGAGCTAAATCTCTCACTTTCGTTACAAACTTCATCTAAAATTCTTTCATTTTGAAATTATGTGTCATTTGGAGCAAAATCTCGCATTACCAGTAGAATCCACGATATATCGACCTCTAAACGAGCATGAATGGGTTAAAATTGTTCTCCATTGGATTTAGGGCTCCTATCTTATTCAAAAATGGTGTCCTTTGGAGCTAAATTTCGCATTACCGCTGCAACCGGCTATATATCGACAACTAAATGAACCGGAATGGGTAAAACTTGTGCTCCAATGAATGTAGTGCTCCGAGCTCATTCCGAAAAGGTGTTGTGGTGTAAAATCAGACAACCGGATCAAAAGTTATTGCTGTTTAAAGTTTAAGTGTCATTTGGAGCTAAATCTCTCACTTTCGCTACAAACCACATCTAAAATTCTTTCATTTTGAAATTTATGCGTCATTTGGAGCAAAATCTCGCATTACTAGTAGAACCCACTGTACATCGACCTCTAAACGAGCTTGAATCGGATAAAATTGTTCTCCATTGGATTTAGGGCTCCTATCTAATTCTGAAACGGTGTCCTTTGGAGCTAAATTTCCCATTACCGCTGCAACCGGCTATATATCGACAACTAAATGAACTAGAATGGGTAAAACTTGTGCTCCAATGAATGTAATGCTCCGAGCTTATTCCGAAAAGGTGTTATGGGGTAAAATCAGACAACCGGATCTAAAGTTATTGCTGTTTAAAGTTTAAGTGTCATTTGGAGCTAAATCTCTCACTTTCGCTACAAACCGCATCTAAAATTCTTTCATTTTGAAATGTATTTGTCATTTGGAGCAAAATCTCACATTACCAGTAGAACCCACTGCATATCAACCTCTAAACGAGCTTGAATGGGTTAAAATTGTTCTCCATTGGATTTAGGGCTCCTATCTCATTATGAAAAGGTATTGTGGGTGAAAATCTGACAACCGGATCGAAAGTTACGGATGTTTGAAGTTTAGGTCTCCTTTCGAGCTAAATACCTTATTACCAACCCGACTGTATATTGACCCCTACACAAACTAGAATGGGTAAAAATTATTCTCCCTTGGATGTAGGGCTCCGAGCTCATTCCAAAAAGGTGTTGTGCGCAGAAATCGGACAACCAGATCAAAAGTTATGGTTGTTACAGTTTATGTGTCAAGAGAAGCAAAATCCCTCATTACCATTGCAACCGGCTGTATATTGACCTCTAAAATGAGCTGGAATGGTTTAAAATTGTGCTCCATTGGATGTATGCCTCCGAGCATATTCCGTAAAGGTGTTGTGGGCAACAATCGAACATACAAATCAAAAGTAATGGCTGTTAGAAGTTTAGGTGTAATTTGGAGCTAAATTTCGCATTACCGCTGCAACTGGCTATATATCGATAACTAAATGAACTGGAATGGGTAAAACTTGTGCTCCAAGGAATGTAGTGCTCCAAGCTCATTCCGAAAAGGTGTTGTGGGGTAAAGTCAGACAACCAGATCAAAAGTTATTGCTGTTTAAAGTTTGAGTGTCATTTGGAGCTAAATCTCTCACTTTCGCTACAAACCGCATCTAAATTCTTTCATTTTGAAATTTATGTGTCATTTGGAGCAAAACTCGCATTACCAGTAGAAACCACTGTATATCGACCTCTAAACGAGCTTGAATGGGTTAAAATTGTTCTCCATTGGATTTAGGGCTCCTATCTCATTATGAAAAGGTATTGTGGGTGAAAATCTGACAACCGGATCAAAAGTTACGGATGTTTGAAGTTTAGGTCTCCTTTCGAGCTAAATATCTTATTACCAACCCGGCTGTATATTGACCACTAAACAAACTAGAATGGGTAAAAATTGTTCTCCATTGGATGTAGGGCTCCGAGCTCATTCCTAAAACGTGTTGTGCACAAAAATCGGGCAACCAGATCAAAAGTGATGGCTGTTACAGTTTATGTGTCAGGAGGAGCAAAACCCCTCATTACCATTGCAACCGAATGTATATTAACCTCTAAAATGAGATGGAATTGTTTAAAATTGTGCTCTATTGGATGTATGCCTCCGAGCATATTCCGTAAAGGTGTTGTTGGCAACAATCAAAATACAAATCAAAAGTTATGGCTGTTAGAAGTTTAGGTGTAATTTGGAGCTAAATTTCGCATTACCGCTGTAACTGGCTATATATCGACAACTAAATGAACTGGAATGTGTAAAACTTGTGCTCCAATGAATGTAGTGCTCCGAGCTCATTCTGAAAAGGTGTTGTGGGATAAAATCAGACAACCAGATCAAAAGTTATTGCTGTTCAAAGTTTATGTGTCATTTGTAGCTAAATCTCTCACTTTTGCTATAAACCGCATCTAAAATTCTTTCATTTTGAAATTTATGTGTCATTTGTACTTAAATCTCACATTACTAGTAGAACCCACTGTATATCGACCTCTAAACGAGCTTGAATAGGTTAAAATTGTTCTCCATTGGATTTAGGGCTCCTATCTCATTGTGAAAAGGTGTCCTTTGGATCTAAATTTTGCATTACCGCTGCAACCTGTTGAATCCAAAATTGTCCCCACGCCCTCGACGCTCAATCCCAGAGGAAAGAGAGGGGGTAGTGGTCGAGCAGCTGGTTACTTGAGTCGCAAATGAAGAGCTAAGTGAGAGAAGAGGAGAGGGCCGCTAGCTTGCGGCGAGGACAGACTTCGCCCGCCGCGACAAATGCCACTCCTGCGACAGGCTTTCCCTTTATTTAATAATCTGTATTACAGCTAATTGCGTTTAGTACATGGAAACAGAATAAATACAAGAGAGTTGCGGGTAAGAAAAGAGTAAGCCGCGCGGGTTGTTTGCCGAGGCCGCCCGGACAAGTCACTGAGGTCGCCCGGACAAGTCGCTCAGGTCGCCCAGACAGGTCGCCCAGACAGGTCGCCGGGACAAGTCGGCCGGACAGGTCGCCCGGACAGGTCGCCCGGACAGGTCGCACGGACAGGTCGCGCGGACAGGTCGCGCGGACAGGTCGCGCGGACAGGTCGCGCGGACAGGTCGCCCAGACAGGTCGCATCTAGGCGCGATCTGGCTGTTTCTAGCCGCCGGTTTTGCCCCCCGACTTTCCTGTCCACTGTTCATGTCGAGGGTCCTATTTATAGGCTCTGGGTCGATGTCGTCACCTCCGGTGAGCCGGTGACCGGATCCCTACCCGCGCGGTCTAAATGAAGGAGACCGCCACCTTTGGCGGTCTGAAGGAGGAGACCGCCCGCCTTCGGCGGTCTGAAGGAAGGAGGCTGCCCGCCTTGGGCGGTCTGAAGAAGGAGGCCGCCCCCTTTGGGTGGTCTGAAGAAGGAGGCCGCCCGCTTTGGGCGGTCTGAAGAAGGAGGCCGCCCGCTTTGGGCGGTCTAGAGAAGGAGGCCGCCCGACTTTGGGCGGTCTGAAGAACGAGGCCGCCCGCTTTGGGCGGTCTGAAGAAGGAGGCCGCCCGCTTTGGGCGGTCTGAAGAAGGAGGATGCCCACTTTGGGCGGTCTGAAGAAGGAGGCCGCCCGCTTTGGGCGGTCTGAAGAAGGTGGCCGCCCGCGTTGGGCAGTCTGAAGAAGGAGGCCGCCGTCCTTGGGCGGTCTGAAGAAGGAGGCCGCCAACCTTGGGCGGTCTAAAGAAGGAGGCCGCCCACCTTGGGCGGTCTGAAGAAGGAGGCTGCCCGCTTTGGGCGGTCTGAAGAAGGAGGCCCCCCGCTTTGGGCGGTCTGAAGAAGGAGGCCGCCCGGTTTTGGGCGGTCTGAAGAAGGAGGCCGCCCGGCATTGGGCGGTCTGAAGAAGGAGTTCAGGCCGCCCGCCTTGAGCGGACAGGAGGTCCCTAGCCGCATTACCTGCAGGAGAAACGCAGAAAAACTCCTCTGAGAGGATCGCCGATTTCTGGGTAAACATAATCCCCGCACTTTTTCAAGTTCCCAAAAAAAACCTCGAAAAAGTTGGACTTACCTAGAAAATCGTGATCCGCCTCTCACAAAAAGATAAAAGAAGCAGAGAGGGCAAGTACCTGACCATGACTTGCCAATGGATGCTAGTATCTGCAAGGCAAAAGTTAGAGCATGCAGAAAGAGATAGGGACACGCGAGTACCTGAAGAGAACTCGCGATCATCTGCTAATCTCTGCAAAAGGGAACTCAATGTAGGAATAAAATATAACGCTAGTACCTGAAAAGAACTCGTGAATGCCTGCTAATCTCTACAAAAGAGAACTCAAAGCAGGTATTAAAGAAATTAACGCGAGTACCTGAAAAGAACTCGCGAACACCTGCTTATCTCTGCAAAAGAGAACTCAAAGGAGGTATTAAAGAAATTAACGCGAGTACCTGAAAAGAACTCGTCAACACCTGCTTATCTCTGGAAAAGAGAACTCAAAGCAGGTATTAAAGAAATTAATGCGAGTACCTGAAAAGAACTCGTGAATACCTGCTTATCTCTGCAAAAGAGAACTCAAAGCAGGTATTAAAGAAATTATCGCGAGTACCTGAAAAGAACTCGCGATCACCTGCTTATCTCTGCAAAAGAGAACTCAAAGCAGGTATTAAAGAAATTAATGCGAGTACCTGAAAAGAACTCGCGAACACCTGCTAATATCTGCAAAAGAGACTCAAAGCAGGTATACAATATAACGCGAGTACCTGAAGAGAACTCGCGAACGCCTGCTAATCTCTGCACAAGACAACTTAGAATAGGTGTAAAACAAACTACAACACGAGTACCTGAAGAGGACTCGCGAACACATATCAATCTCTGCACAAGAGAACTTAAAACAGGTATAAAACAAACTACAGCGCGAGTACCTGAAGAAACCTCGCGAATATCAGCTAATCTCTGCAAAAGAGAACTCAAAAGCAGGTAAAAGAATCTATAACGCGAGTACCTGAAGAGAACTCGCGGACACCTTCTAATATCTGCGCAAGAGAACTTAAAGCAGGTAAAAAATATAACGCGAGTACCTGAAGAGATCTCGCGAATACCTGCTAATCTCTGCAAAAACGGAACTTAAAGCAAGTATAAAACAAATTATAACGCGAGTACCTGAGGAGATCTCGCGAATACCTGCTAATCTCTGCAAAAACAGAACTTAAAGCAGGTATAAAACAAACTATAATGCGAGTACCTGAAGAGATCTCGCAAATACCTGCTAATCTCTACAAAAACAGAACTTAAAGCAGGTATAAAACAAACAATAATGCGAGTACCTGAAGAGAACTCGCGAATACCTGCTAATCTCTGTAAAAACAGAACTTAAAGCAGGTATAAAACAAACTATAATGCGAGTACCTGAAGAGAACTCGCGAATACCTGCTAATCTCTGCAAAAACAGAACTTAAAGTAGGTATAAAACAAACTATAATGCGAGTACCTGAAGAGAACTCGTGAATACCTGCTAATCTCTGCAATAACAGAACTTGAAGAAGGTATAAAACAAACTATAATGCGAGTACCTGAAGAGAACTCGCGAATACCTGCTAATTTCTGCAAAAACAGAACTTTAAGCAGGTATAAAACAATGTAAAATGCGAGTACCTGAGGAGATTTTGCGAATTCCTGCTAATCTCTACAAAAACAGAACTTAAAGCAGGTATAAAACAAACTATAATGCGAGTACCTGAAGAGGTCTCGCGAATACCTGTTAATCTCTGCAGAAACAAAACTTAAAGCAGGTATAAAACAAACTATAATGCGAGTACCTGAAGAGAACTCGCGAATACCTGCTAATCTCTGCAAAAACAGAACTAAAAGCAGGTATAAAACAAACTATAATGCGAGTACCTGAAGAGAACTCGCGAATACCTGCTAATCTCTGCAAAAACAGAACTTGAAGCAGGTATAAAACAAACTATAATGCGAGTACCTGAAGAGAACTCGCGAATACCTGCTAATCTCTGCAAAAACAGAACTTGAAGCAGGTATAAAACAAACTATAATGCGAGTACCAGAAGAGAACTCGCGATCACCTTCTTATCTCTGCAAAAGAAAACTCAAAGCAGGTATTAAAGAAATTAACACGAGTACCTGAAAAGAACTCGCGATCACCTGCTTATCTCTGCAAAAGAGAACTCAAAGAAGGTATTAAAGAATATAATGCGAGTACCTGAAGAAGACTCGCAACCACATATTCATCTTTTCATATAAACATTTATAGAAAAGAAGTTTTTGGGTGTCTCGATACAATATGGTGATATTCACCTCATTTGTAAGCAAGAAGCTAGCATAGCATCTGTATCATATGCAAAAGAAGCAGTAATGCTCAATTGGAGCAACCACTATAATGTGGATATAAAGATGAAACTGTAATGGGGCGACCATCAAAAGATGAGTTCGATTGCTTTTAAAGATTTGGGCGACCATCGAAAGATGGGTTTGATTGGCTTTAAGGATTATGGCGACCATCAAGGGATGGGTTTGATTGCCTTTTTAGATTTTGGCAACCATCAAGGGATGGGTTTGATTGCCTTTTTAGATTTTGGCGACCATCAAGGGATGGGTTTGATTGCCTTTTTAGAAACTCGGGTAACCACCAAAAAGGTGGGTTTGATTGCCACAACATTCACAAGCCATATTCAACCATATACGCATTTGAAGGAAAGAGCTAATGCAAACATAACTGAAAGAACTTTAGCCTTAAGACAAACCTTTTTGGCAATGAAAGTAAATCTAGCATCGAGCGAATGACCAATATTGCTAGAAATGACTTTACAATCATATTTTTAAGCAACATATTCCCGCAGTTTGCCTTCTTTTAATAACTTCTCTACAAGCTTATGTAGAGCATGACACTTTTCTGTATCATGACCCACACACATGTGGTATTGACAAAACAAGTCTTTGTGACAATTCCTATGATCAGGTCACATGAGAGAAGGTCTCGTAAAACCAGGTTCTTGCTGGATAATCTGAAGAGCTTCTTTCATTGAGATAGTTAAACCTGTATACCTTCCTCGGAGCTTATCTTGCTTATACGGGCGAGGAGAATTACATGACTTGTAATCATAAGCCTGAGTTGAGATATGAGGGTTGACAAGACATAGCTCTGATTGATTTAGCTGCAGGATACTTGGAGAAGCAGATAGATGCTCATAATTATAACATATTTCACGTTGAGATGATAAGTTGGGACCTTGTTCGTATTCTAACAAATAGCCTCCGCTATTGATTGGAAGATGATCATAAGAGGAATAATCCTTATGTTGTTGTTGCGGCCTCTGAATTAAAGAAGCAAAATAACTAGGGTTCGTATCCTCACCCTTAATGAACTGATTTGCTATTTCAATAAGATGAGCATAAGATTCTGGCTCATTCATGGTGACTTCAAACTTGAGAGGACCTTCCTGGAGACCATTAATTAAGGCATGTTTATAGAGACTTTGATCAGCATTAACAACATCAAGGATTTCTTTTTGAAAGCGATCGATGAAGTGGGCGGTAGATTCGTTATCCATTTGCTTGATCTGAAAAAGAGCTGGTAGACCTCTCTTACGCTTCCTTAAAGTACTGAACCTTAAGTAAAATTCTCTTCGAAGATCCCCAAAGCAATTGATCGATTGAGGTGGTAAATGATAGAACCAATCCAGAACTTGATCGTCAAAGGACATGATGAGAAGTTTACACTTGATACCATCTGATAGAGTTCTTAGTGAAGTAGAAGCCTCAAAGGCTTGCAGATGAAAAAACTGGGTCACTCATTCCAGAATAGACTGGTAGACGAGGCTCTTTGAAATCATTTGGAACTACTTCCCAACAAATTTTGTATGATAATGGGGAAGGCTCTTGTTCTTCTCCTGCAGGAACTATTAGTCTATCAACTAGGTAAGGGGGATCACCCGTACTAACCTTATGAGACTCATGATGAGGAATAGAGAGTCCTGCTGCTTCAGGTTGTAACAAATGTTCTAGATGATTGCTAGAAGGCTTGTCATAAGTAGCTGCTATAGTATTAAGTTGAGAATCCACTTGTATTTCGAGGTGGGAAATCTCTGCTAATAGGGGGTTTATGTCGCTACTTTGAACAGGAACTTCAAGATGATTGGAAGGATGCTCGAGGCCTTCTGACGGATGATCCATGAAAACAAGAATTATCGAAACAGAAAAACTAAAATAACTTTCAAATGGAGCCGAATGTTTGAAATCTGAGGGCTGAAAAGTGCCTAAACGGGGAAACCCGTTCAATTTTTGGATATTTTAGCTTGATCCGGTCGCAACGTGCTTTGAATTTCTGAATTCCGACACCCGGATCAAAAGTTATGACCATTTTAAAATTGAAGGTATTTTAGGTCAAATCTCGCATCTTCATCGCAACTGTTGTTCATCAACTACTCGCTATTTGAAGGTCGCGTGTTTCTGTTGAATCCAAAATTGTCCCCACGCCCTCGACGCTCAATCCCAAAGGAAAGAGAGGGGGTGGTGGTCGAGCAGCTGGTTACTTGAGTCGCAAATGAAGAGCTGAGTGAGAGAAGAGGAGAGGGCCGCTAGCTTGCGGCGAGGCCAGACTTCGCCCGCCGCGGCAAATGCCACTCCTGCGATGGGCTTTCCCTTTATTTAATAATCTGTATTACAGCTCATTATGTTTAGTACATGGAAACAAAATGAATACAAGAGAGTTGCGGGTAAGAAAAGAGTAAGCCGCGCGGGTTGTTTGCCGAGGCCGCCCGGACAAATCACTGAGGTCGCCCAAACAGGTCGCTGAGGTCGCCCGGACAGGTCGCCCGGACAGGTCGCCCGGACAGGTCTCCCGGACAGGTCGCCCGGACAGGTCGCCCGGACAGGTCGCCCGGACAGGTCGCCCGGACAGGTCGCCCGGGCAGGTCGCCCGGACAGGTCGCCCGGACAGGCCGCCCGGACAGGTCGCCCGGACAGGTCGCCCGAACAGGTCGCAGCTAGGCGCGGTCTAGCTGTTTCTAGCCGCCGGTTTTGCCCCCCAACTTTCCTGTCCACTCTTCTTGTCGAGGGTCCTATTTATAGGCTCTGGGTCGATGTCGTCACCTCCGGTGAGCCGGTGACCGGATCCCTACCCGCGCGGTCTAAACGAACGAGACCGCCACCTTCGGCGGTATAAAGGAGGAGACCGCCCGCCTTCGGCGGTCTGAAGGAAGGAAGCCGCCCGCCTTGGGCGGTCTGAAGAAGGAGGCCGCCCACTTTGGGTGGTCTGAAGAAGGAGGTCGCCCGCTTTGGGCGGTCTGAAGAAGGAGGCCGCCCGGCTTTGGGCGGTCTGAAGAAGGAGGCCGCCCGCTTTGGGCGGTCTGAAGAAGGAGGCCGCCTGCGTTGGGCGGTCTGAAGAAGGAGGCGCCCGCTTTGGGCGGTCTGAAGAAGGAGAACGCCTGCTTTGGGCGGTCTGAAGAAGGAGGGCGCCCTCGTTGGGCAGTCTGAAGAAGGAGGCCGCCCGCCTTGGGCGGTCTGAAGAAGGAGGTCGCCCGCCTTGGGCGGTCTGAAGAAGGAGGCCGCCCGCTTTGGGCGGTCTGAAGAAGGAGGCCGCCCGCTTTGGGCGGTCTGAAGAAGGAGGCCGCCCGCTTTGGGCGGTCTGAAGAAGGAGAACGCCCGCTTTGGGCGGTCTGAAGAAGGAGGGCGCCCGCGTTGGGCGGTCTGAAGAAGGAGGCCGCCCGCCTTGGGCGGTCTGAAGAAGGAGGCCGCCCGCTTTGGGTGGTCTGAAGAAGGAGGCCGCCCGCTTTGGGCGGTCTGAAGAAGGAGGCCGCCCGGCTTTGGGCGGTCTGAAGAAGGAGGCCGCCCGCTTTGGGCGGTCTGAAGAAGGAGGCCGCCTGCTTTGGGCGGTCTGAAGAAGGAGGCCGCCCGCTTTGGGCGGTCTGAAGAAGGAGAACACCTGCTTTGGGCGGTCTGAAGAAGGAGGGCGCCCTCGTTGGGCGGTCTGAAGAAGGAGGCCGCCCGCCTTGGGCAGTCTGAAGAAGGAGGTCGCCCGCCTTGGGCGGTCTGAAGAAGGAGGCCGCCCGCTTTGGGAGGTCTGAAGAAGGAGGTCGCCCGCTTTGGGCGGTCTCAAGAAGGAGGCCGCCCGGCTTTGGGCGGTCTCAAGAAGGAGGCCGCCCGCTTTGGGCGGTCTGAAGAAGGAGGCCGCCCGCTTTGGGCGGTCTGAAGAAGGAGGCCGCCCGCTTTGGGCGGTCTGAAGAAGGAGAACGCCCGCTTTGGGCGGTCTGAAGAAGGAGGGCGCCCGCGTTGGGCGGTCTGAAGAAGGAGGCCGCCCGCCTTGGGCGGTCTGAAGAAGGAGGCCGCCCGCTTTGGGCGGTCTGAAGAAGGAGGCCGCCCGCTTTGGGCGGTCTGAAGAAGGAGGCCGCCCGGCTTTGGGCGGTCTGAAGAAGGAGGCCGCCCGGCTTTGGGCGGTCTCAAGAAGGAGGCCGCCCGGCTTTGGGCGGTCTGAAGAAGGAGGCCGCCCGCCTTGAGCGGACAGGAGGTCCCTAGCAGCATTACCTGCAGGAGAAACGCAGAAAAACCTCCTCTGAGAGGATCGCCGATTTCTGGGTAAACACAAACGGCTATATATCGACACCTAAATGAACTGAACTGGGTAAAACTTGTGCTCCAATGAATGTAGTGCTCCGAGCTCATTCCGAAAAGGTGTTGTGGGGTAAAATTAGACAACTGGATCAAAAGTTATTGTTTTTAAAGTTTAAGTGTCATTTGGAGCTAAATCTCTCACTTTCGCTACAAACCGCATCTAAAATTCTTTCATTTTGAAATTTATGTTTCATTTGGAGTAAAATCTCGCATTACCAGTAGAACCCACTGTATATCGACCTCTAAATGAGCTTGAATGTGTTAAAATTGATCTCCATTGGATTTAGGGCTCCTATCTCATTCTAAAAAGGTGTCCTTTGGAGCTAAATTTCGCATTACCGCTGCAACCAGCTATATATCGACAACTAAATGAACTGGAATGGGTAAAACTTGTGCTCCAATGAATGTAGTGCTTCGAGCTCATTCCGAAAAGGTGTTGTGGGGTAAAATTAGACAACCGGATCAAAAGTTATTGCTGTTTAAAGTTTGAGTGTCATTTGGAGCTAAACCTCTCACTTTCGCTACAAACCGCACATTAGCTAAATCTCTTACTTTCGCTAAATTTATGTGTCATTTGCAGCAAAATCTCGCATTACTAGTAGAACCCACTGCATATCGACCTCTAAATGAGCTTGAATGGTTTAAAATTGTTCTCCATTGGATTTATGGCTTCTATCTCATTATGAAAAGGTATTGTGGGTGAAAATCTTACAATCGGATCAAAAGTTATGGATGTTTGAAGTTTAGGTCTCCTTTCGAGCTCAATATCTTATTACCAACACGGCTGTATATTGACCACTAAACAAACTAGAATGGGTAAAAATTGTTCTCCATTGGATGTAGGGCTCCGAGCTCATTCCAAAAAGTTGTTGTGCGTGAAAATCGAACAACCAGATCAAAAGTTATGGTTGTTACAGTTTATGTGTCTAGAGGAGCAAAATCACTCATTACCATTGCAACCGGCTTTATATTGACCTCTAAAATGAGCTGGAATGGTTTAAAATTGTGCTCCATTAGATGTATTCCTCCGACCATATTCCGTAAAGGTGTCGTGTGCAACAATCAAACATACAAATCAAAAGTTATGGTTGTTAGAAGTTTAGGTGTAATTTGGAGCTAAATTTCTCATTACCGCTACAACCGGCTATATATCGACAACTAAATGAACTAGAATGGGTAAATCTTGTGCTCTAATGAATGTAGTGCTCCGAGCTCATTCCGAAAAGTTATTGTGGGGTAAAATCAGACAACCGGATCAAAAGTTATTGCTGTTTAAAGTTTGAGTGTCATTTGGAGCTAAATCTCTCACTTTCGCTACAAACCGCATCTAAAATTCTTTCATTTTGAAATTTATGTGTCATTTGGAGCAAAATCTCGCATTACCAGTAGAACCCACTGTATATCGACCTTTAAACGAGCATGAATGGATTAAAATTGTTCTCCATTGGATTTAGGGCTCCTATCTCATTCTGAAAATGTGTTCTTTGGAGCTAAATTTCGCATTACCGCTGCAACCGGCTATATATCGACAACTAAATAAACTGGAATGGGTAAAACTTGTGCTCCAATGAATATAGTGCTCCGAGCTCATTTCAAAAAGGTGTTGTGGTGTAAAATCAGACAACCTGATCAGAAGTTATTGCTGTTTAAAGTTTGTGTCATTTGGAGCTAAATCTCTCACTTTCGCTACAAACCGCATCTAAAATTCTTTCATTTTGAAATTTATATCTCATTTGGAGCAAAATCTTGCATTACCAGTAGAATCCACTGTATATCGACCTCTAAACGAGCTTGAATGGGTTAAAATTGTTCTCCATTGGATTTAGGGCTCCTATCTCATCTGAAAAGGTGTCCTTTGGAGCGAAATTTCGCATTACCGCTGCAACTGGCTATATATCGACAACTAAATGAACTGGAATGGGTAAAACATGTGCTCCAAGGAATGTAGTGCTCCGAGCTCATTCCAAAAAGGTGTTGTGGGGTAAAGTCAGACAACCAGATCAAAAGTTATTGCTGTTTAAAGTTTGAGTGTCATTTGGAGCTAAATCTCTTACTTTCGCTACAAACCGCTTTTAAAATTCTTTCATTTTGAAATTTATGTGTCATTTGGAGCAAAATCTCGCATTACCAGTAGAACCCACTGTATATCGACCTCTAAATGAGCATGAATGGGTTAAAATTGTTCTCCATTGGATTTAGGGCTCCTATCTCATTCTTAAAATGTGTTCTTTGGAGCTAAATTTCGCATTACCGCTGCAACCAGTTATATATCGACAACTAAATGAACTGGAATCGGTAAAACTTGTGCTCCAATGAATGTAGTGCTCCGAGCTCATTCTGAAAAGTTGTTGTGAGATAAAATCAGACAACAGGATCAAAAGTTATTGCTGTTTAAAGTTTGAGTGTCATTTTGAGCTAAATCTCTCACTTTCGCTACAAACCGCATCTAAAATTCTTTCATTTTGAAATTTATGTGTCATTTGGAGCAAAATCTCGCATTACCAGTAGAACCCACCATATATCGACCTCTAAACGAGCATGAATGGGTTAAAATTGTTCTCCATTGGATTTAGGGCTCCTATCTCATTCTTAAAATGTGTCCTTTGGAGCTAAATTTCGCATTACCGCTGCAACTGGCTATATATCGACAACTAAATGAACTGGAATGGGTAAAACTTGTGCTCCAATGAATGTAGTGCTCCGAGCTCATTCCGAAAAGGTGTTGTGGGGTAAAATCAGACAACCAGATCAAAAGTTATTGTTGTTTAAAGTTAAGTGTCATTTGGAGCTAAATCTCTCACTTTCGCTATAAACCGCATCTAAAATTCATTCATTTTGAAACTTATGTGTCATTTGGAGCAAAATCTCACTTTACCAGTAGAACCCACTGTATATCGACCTCTAAACGAGCTTGAATGGGTTAAAATTGTTCTCCATTGTATTTAGGGCTCCAATCTCATTCTGAAAAGGTGTCCTTTGGAGCTAAATTTCGTATTACCGCTACAACCGGCTATATATCGACAACTAAATGAACTGGAATGGGTAAAACTTGGCCTCCAAGGAATTTAGTGCTCCGAGCTCATTCCGAAAAGTTGTTGTGGGGTAAAGTCAGACAATCGGATCAAAAATTATTGCTGTTTAAAGTTTGAGTGTCATTTGGAGTTAAGTCTCTCACTTTCGCTACAAACCGCATCTAAAATTCTTTCATTTTGAAATTTATGTGTTATTCGGAGCTAAATCTCGCATTACCTGTACAACCCACTATATATCGACCTCTAAATGAGCTTGAATGGGTTAAAATTGTTCTCCATTGGATTTAGGGCTCCGATCTCATTCTGAAAAGGTATTGTGGGCGAAAATCGGACAACCGGATCAAAAGTTACGGATGTTTGAAGTTTAGGTCTCCTTTCGAGCTAAATACCTTATTACCAACCCGCTGTATAATGACCACTAAATAAACTGAAATTGGTAAAACTTGTTCTCCATTGGATGTATGGCTATGAGCTCATTCCAAAAAGGTGTTGTGCACAAAAATCGGACAACCAGATCAAAAGTTATGGCTGTTACAGTTTATGTGTCAAGAGGAGCTAAATCCGTCATTACCATTGCAACCCGCTGTATATTAACCTCTAAAATGAGCTGGAATGGTTTAAAATTGTGTTCCATTGGATGTATGCATCCGAGCATATTCCGTAAAGGTGTTGTGGGCAACAATCAAACATACAAATCAAAAGTAATGACAGTTAGAAGTTTAGATGTCATTTGTAGCAAAATTTCGCATTACTGCTGCAATCGGCTATATATCGACAACTAAATGAACTGGAATGGGTAAAACATGTGCTCCAATGAATGTAGTGCTCTGAGCTCATTCCAAAAAGGTGTTGTGTGGTAAAATAAGACAACCGGATTGTTGACCCAGAAATCGGCGATCCTTTTCGAGGAGATTTTTTCTGCGTTTCTCCTACAGGTCATGCGGCTAGGGATCTCCTATCCGCCCAGCAGGGGCAGACTCCTTCCTCAGGCCGCCCAGCAGGGGCGGCCTCCTCCTTTAGACCGCGCGGGTAGGCGATCTCCTCCTTCAGACCGCCCAAGGCGGGCGGCCTCCTTCTTCAGACCACCCAAGCCGGGCGACCTCCTACTTCAGACCGCCCAAGGCGGGCGGCCTCCTACTTCAGATCGCCCAAGGCGGGCGGCCTCCTTCGTCAGACCGCCCAAGCCGGGCGGCCTCCTTCTTTAGACCGCCCAAGGCAGGCGGCCTCCTTCCTCAGACCGCCCAAACCGGGTGGCCTCCTTCATCAGACCGCCCAAGGTGGGCGGCCTCCTTCTTCAGACCGCGTAATTTGGGCGGCCTACTCCTTCAGACCGCCCAAACCGGGCGGTCTTCTTCATCAGACCGCCCAAGCCGGGCGGCCTCCTCCTTCAGTCCGCCCAAGGTGGCGGTCTCCATTGTTCAGACCGCGCGGGTAGGGATCCGGTCACCGGCTCACCGGAGGTGACGACATCGACCCAGAGCCTATAAATAGGACCCTCGACCATGAACAAAGGACAGGCAAGTGGGGCGACAAAACCGGCGGCTAGAAACAGTCAGACCGCACCAAGCTGCGACCTGTCCGGGTGACCTCTGCGAACAGGTCGGGTGACCTGTCCGGGCGACCTGTCTGGGGGACCTGTCCGGGCGACCTGTCTGGGGGACCTTTGCGAATAGGCTGGGCGACCTGTCCGGGCAACCTGTCAGGGCGACCTCTGCGAACAGGCGAGGCGGCCTCGGCGACTAGTCCGGGCGACCTCGGCAAACAGCCCGCGCGGCTTACTCTTTTCTTACCCGCAACTCTCTTGTATTTTCTCTTGTTTCCATGTACTAAGCACAACAAGTTGTAATACAGATTATTAAATAAAGGGAAAGCCCGTCGCAGGAGTGGCATTTGCCGCGGTGGGCGAAGTCTGTCCTCGCCGCAAGCTAGCGACCCTCTCTTCTTCTCTCTCACTCGGCTCTTCCTTTGCGACTCAAGTAACCAGCTGCTCGACCACTACCCCCTCTCTTTCCTCTGGGATTGAGCGTCGAGGACGTGGGGATAATTTTGGATTCAACACGGATCAATAGTTATTGTTGTTTAAAGTTTGAGTGTCATTTGAAGCTAAATCTCTCACATTCCCTACAAACCACATCTAAAATTCTTTCATTTTGAAATTTATGTATCATTTGGAGCTAAATCTCGCATTACCAGTACAACCCACTATATATCGACCTCTAAACGAGGTTGAATGGGTTAAAATTGTTCTCCATTGGATTTAGGGCTCCGATCTCATTTCGAAAAGGTATTGTGGGCGAAAATCAGACAACTGGATCAAAAGTTACGGATGTTTGAAGTTTAGATCTCCTTTCGAGCTAAATACCTTATTACCAACCCGCTGTATATTGACCACTAAATAAACTAAAATTGGTAAAACTTGTTCTCCATTGGATGTAGGGCTCCGAGCCTATTCCAAAAAGGTGTTGTATGCTAAAATCAAACAACCAGATCAAAAGTTATGGCTGTTACAGTTTATGTGTAAAGAGGAGTTAAATACCTTATTACCAACCCGCTGTATATTGACCACTAAACAAACTGGAATGGGTAAAACTTGTTCTCCATTGGATGTAGGGCTCCGAGCTCATTCCAAAAAGGTGTTGTGCGCAAAAATCGGACAACCAGATCAAAAGTTATGGCTATTACAGTTTATGTGTCAAGAGGATCAAAATCCCTCATTAACATTGCAACCCGCTGTATATTGACCTCTAAAATGAGCTGAAATGGTTTAAAATTTTGCTCCACTGGATGTATGCCTCGGAGCATATTCCGTAAAAGTGTTGTGGGTAATAATCAAACATACAAATCAAAAGTTATGGCTGTTAGAAGTTTAGGTGTCATTTGGAGCTAAATTTAGCATTACCGCTGCAACCGGCTATATATCGAGACCTAAATGAACTAGAATGGCTCCAATGAATGTAGTGCTCCGAGCTCATTTCGAAAAGGTGTTGTGGGGTAAAATCAGACAACCGGATCAAAAGTTATTGTTATTTTAAGTTTGAGTGTCATTTGGAGCTAAATCTCTCACTTTCGCTACAAACCGCATCTAAAATTCTTTCATTTTTGAAATTTATGTGTCATTTGGAGCTAAATCTCGCATTACCAGTACAACCCACTATATATCGACCTCTAAACGAGCTTGAATGGGTTAAAATTGTTCTCCATTGGATTTAGGGCTCCGATCTCATTCTGAAAAGGTATTGTGGGCGAAAATCGGACAACCGGATCAAAAGTTACGGATGTTTGAAGTTTAGGTCTCCTTTCGAGCTAAATACCTTATTACCAACCCGCTGTATATTGACCACTAAATAAACTGAAATTGGTAAAACTTGTTCTACATTGGATGTAGGGCTACGAGCTCATTCCAAAAAGGTGTTGTGCGCAAAAATCGGACTACCAGATCAAAAGTTATGGCTGTGACATTGTATGTGTCAAGAGGAGCAAAATCCCTCATTACCATTGCAACCCGCTGTATATTGACCTCTAAAATGAGCTGCAATGGTTTAAAATTGTGCTCCATTAGATATATGCCTCCGAGCATATTCCGTAAAGGTGTTGTGGGCAACAATCAAACATACAAATCAAAAGTTATGGCTGTTGGAAGCTTAGTTGTAATTTGGAGCTAAATTTCGCATTATCGCTGCAACCGGTTATATATCGACAACTAAATGAACTGGAATGGGTAAAACATGTGTCCCAATTAATGTAGTGCTCTGAGCTCTTTCCAAAAAGGTGTTATGGGGTAAAATCAGACAACAGGATCAAAAGTTATTGTTGTTTTAAGTTTGAGTGTCATTGGGAGCTAAATCTCTCACTTTCGCTACAAACCGCATCTAAAATTCTTTCATTTTGAAATTTATGTGTCATTCGGAGCTAAATCTCGCATTACCAGTACAACACACTCTATATCGACCTCTAAACGAGCTTTAATGGGTTAAATTTGTTCTTCATTGTATTTAGGCCTCCGATCTCATTCTGAAAAGGTATTGTGGGAGAAAATCGGACAACCAGATCAAAAGTTACGGATGTTTGAAGTTTAGGTCTCCTTTCGAGCTAAATATCTTATTACCAACCCGTTGTATATTGACCACTAAATAAACTGGAATTGGTAAAACTTGTTTTCCATTGGATGTAGGGCTCCGAGCAAATTCCAAAAAGGTGTTGTGCGCAAAAATCGGACAAATAGATCAAAAGTTATGGCTGTTACAGTTTATGTGTCAAGAGGAGCAAAATCCCCCATTACCATTGCAACCCTCTGTATATTGACCTCTAAAATGAGCTGGAATGGTGTAAAATTTTGCTCCATTGGATGTATGCCTCCGAGCATATTCCGTAAAGGTGTTGTGGGTAATAATAAAACATACAAATCAAAAGTTATGGCTGTTAGAAGTTTAGGTGTCATTTGGAGCTAAATTTAGCATTACCGCTGCAACCGGCTATATATCGAGACCTAAATGAACTGGAATGGCTCCAATGAATGTAGTGCTCCGAGCTCATTTCGAAAAGGTGTTGTGGGGAAAAATCAAACAACTGGATCAAAAGTTATTGCTATTTTAAGTTTGAGTGTCATTTGGAGCTAAATCTCTCACTTTCGCTACAAACCGCATCTAAAATTCTTTCATTTTGAAATTTATGTGTCATTTGGAGCTAAATCTCGCATTACCAGTACAACCCACTGTATATCGACCTCTAAACGAGCTTGTATGGGTTAAAATTGTTTTCCATTGGATTTAGGGCTCCGATCTCATTCCGAAAAGGTATTGTGGGCAAAAATCGGACAACCGGATCAAAAGTTACGGATGTTTGAAGTTTAGGTCTCCTTTCGAGCTAAATACCTTATTACCAACCCGCTGTATATTGACCACTAAATAAACTGGAATTGGTAAAACTTGTTCTCCATTGGATGTAGGGCTATAATCTCATTCCAAAAAGGTGTTGTGCGCAAAAATCGGACAACCAGATCAAAAGTTATGGATGTGACAATGTATGTGTCAAGAGGAGCAAAATCCCTCATTACCATTGCAAACCGCTGTATATTGACCTCTAAAATGAGCTGGAATGGTTTAAAATTGTGCTCCATTGGATGTATGCCTCCGAGCATATTCCGTAAAGGTGTTGTGGGCAATAATCAAACATAAAAATCAAAAGTTAAGGCTGTTGGAAGCTTAGGTGTAGTTTGGAGCTAAATTTCGCATTATCGCTGCAACCGGTTATATATCGACAACTAAATGAACTAGAATGGGTAAAACTTGTGTTCCAATGAATGTAGTGCTCCGAGCTCTTTCCAAAAAGATGTTGTGGTGTAAAATCAGACAACCGGATCAAAAGTTATTGCTATTTTAAGTTTGAGTGTCATTGGGAGCTAAATCTCTCACTTTCGCTACAAACCGCATCTAAAATTCTTTCATTTTGAAATTTATGTGTCATTCGGAGCTAAATCCCGCATTACCAGTACAACCCACTATATATCGACCTCTAAACGAGCTTGAATGGGTTAAAATTGTTATCCATTGTATTTAGGGCTCCGATCTCATTCCGAAAAGGTCTTGTGGGTGAAAATCGGACAACCAAATCAAAAGTTACGGATGTTTGAAGTTTAGGTATCCTTTCGAGCTAAATACCTTATTACCAACCCGCTGTATATTGACCACTAAACAAACTGGAATGGGTAAAACATGTTCTCTATTGGATGTAGGGCTCCGAGCTCATTCCAAAAAGGTGTTATGCGCAAAAATCGGATAACCAGATCAAAAGTATGGCTGTAACAATTTATGTGTCAAGAGGAGCAAAATCCCTAATTACCATTGTAACCCGCTGTATATTGACCTCTAAAATGAGCTGGAATGGTTTAAAATTTTGCTCCATTGGATGTATACCTCCGAGCATATTCCGTAAAGATGTTGTGGGTAATAATCAAACATACAAATCAAAAGTTATGGCTGTTAGAAGTTTAGGTGTCATTTGGAGCTAAATTTAGCATTACCACTGCAACCGGCTATATATCGAGGCCTAAATGAACTGGAAAGGCTCCAATGAATGTAGTGCTCTAAGCTCATTTCGAAAAGGTTTTGTGGGGTAAAATCAGACAACCGGATCAAAAGTTATTGCTATTTTAAGTTTGAGTGTCATTTGGAGCTAAATCTCTCACTTTCGCTACAAACCGCATCTAAAATTCTTTCATTTTGAAATTTATGTGTCATTTGGAGCTAAATCTCGCATTACCAGTACAACCCACTTTATATCGACCTCTAAACGAGCTTGAATGGGTTAAAATTATTCTCCAATGGATTTAGGGCTCCGATCTCATTCTGAAAAAGTATTGTGGGCGAAAATCGGACAACCAGATCAAAAGTTACGGATGTTTGAAGTTTAGGTCTCCTTTCGAGCTAAATACCTTATTACCAACCCGCTGTATATTGACCACTAAACAAACTGGAATGGGTAAACCTTGTTCTCCATTGGATGTAGGGCTCCGAGCTCATTCCAAAAAGGTGTTGTGCGCAAAAATCGGACAACCAGATCAAAAGTTATGGTTGTTACAGTTTGTGTCAAGAGGAGCAAAATCCCTCTTTACCATGGCAACCCGCTGTTAATTGACCTCTAAAATGAGCTGGAATGGTTTAAAATTTTGCTCCATTGGATGTATGCCTCCGAGCATATTCCGTAAAGGTGTTGTGGGTAATAATCAAACATACAAATCAAAAGTTATGGCTGTTAGAAGTTTAGGTGTCATTCGGAGCTAAATTTAGCATTACCGCTGCAACCGGCTATATATCGAGACCTAAATGATCTGGAATGGCTCCAATGAATGTAGTGCGCCGAGCTCATTTCGAAAAGGTGTTGTGGGGTAAAATCAGACAACCAGATCAAAAGTTATTGCTATTTTAAGTTTGAGTGTCATTTGGAGCTATATCTCTCACTTTCGCTACAAACCGCATTTAAATTCTTTCATTTTGAAATTTATGTGTCATTTGGAGCTAAGTCTCACATTACCAGTACAACACACTGTATATCGACCTCTAAACGAGCTTGAATGGGTAAAAATTGTTCTCCATTGGATTTAGGGCTCCGATCTCATTCCGAAAAGGTATTGTGGGCGAAAATCGGACAACCGGATCAAAAGTTACGGATGTTTGAACTTTAGGTCTCCTTTCGAGCTAAATACCTTATTACCAACCCGCTGTATATTGACCACTAAACAAACTGGAATGGGTAAAACTTGTTCTCCATTGGATATAGGGCTCCGAGATCATTCCAAAATGGTGTTGTGCGCAAAAATCAGACAACCAGATCAAAAGTTATGGCTGTGACAGTGTATGTGTCAAGAGGAGCAAAATCCCTCATTACCATTGCAACCCGCTGTATATTGACCTCTAAAATGAGCTGGAATGGTTTAAAATTTTGCTCCATTGGATGTATGCCTCCGAGCATATTCCGTAAAGGTGTTGTGGGTAATAATCAAACATACAAATCAAAAGTTATGGCTGTTAGAAGTTTAGGTGTCATTTGGAGCTAAATTTAGCATTACTACTTCAACCGACTATATATCGAGACCTAAATGAACTGGAATGACTCCAATGAATGTAGTGCTCCGAGCTTATTTCAAAAAGGTGTTGTGGGGTAAAATTAGACAAACGGATCAAAAGTTATTGCTATTTTGTGTTTGAGTGTCATTTGGAGCTAAATCTCTCACTTTCGCAACAAACCGCATCTAAAATTCTTTCATTTTGAAATCTATGTGTCATTTGGAGCTAAATCTTGCATTACCAGTACAACCCACTATATAATGACCTCTAAACGAGCTTGAATGGGTTAAAATTGTTCTCCATTGGATTTATGGCTCCGATCTCATTCCGAAAAGGTATTGTGGGCGAAAATCGGACAACCGGATCAAAAGTTACGGATGTTTGAAGTTTAGGTCTCCTTTCGAGTTAAATACTTTTTTACCAACCCGCTGTATATTGCCCACTAAATAAACTGGAATTGGTAAAACTTGTTCTCCATTGGATGTAGGGCAACGAGTTCATTCCAAAAAGGTGTTGTGCGCAAAAATCGGAAAACCAGATCAAAAGTTATGGCTGTTACAGTTTATGTATCAAGACGAGATAAATCCCTCATTACCATTACAACCCGCTGTATATTGACCTCTAAAATGAGCTGGAATGGTTAAAAATTGTGCTCCATTGGATGTATGCCTCCGAGCAGATTCCGTAATGGTGTTGTGGGCAACAATCAAACATAAAAATCAAAAGTAATGGCTGTTAGAAGTTTATATGTAATTTAGAACTAAATTTCGCAATGTCGCTGCAACCGGCTATATATCGACAACTAAATGAACTGGAATGGGTAAAGCTTGTGCTCCAATGAATGTAGTGCTCCGAGCTTATTCTGAAAAGGTGTTGTGGTGTAAAATCAGACAACCGGATCAAAAGTTATTGTTATTTTAAGTTTGAGTGTCATTTGGAGCTAAATCTCCCACTTTCGCTACAAACCGCATCTAAAATTCTTTCATTTTTGAAATTTATGTGTCATTTGGAGCTAAATCTTGCATTACCAGTACAACCCACAGTATATCGACCTCTAAACGAGCTTGAATGGGTTAAAATTGTTCTCCATTGGATTTAGGGCTCCGATCTCATTCCGAAAAGGTATTGTGGGCGAAAATCGGACAACCGGATCAAAAGTTACGGATGTTTGAAGTTTAGGTCTCCTTTCGAGCTAAATACCTTATTACCAACCCGCTGTATATTGACCACTAAATAAACTGAAATTGGTAAAACTTGTTCTACATTGGATGTAGGGCTACGAGCTCATTCCAAAAAGGTGTTCTGCGCAAAAATCGGACAACCAGATCAAAAGTTATGGCTGTGACATTGTATGTGTCAAGAGGAGCAAAATCCCTCATTACCATTGCAACCCGCTGTATATTGACCTCTAAAATGAGCTGGAATGGTTTAAAATTGTGCTCCATTGGATGTATGCCTCCGAGCATATTCCGTAAAGGTGTTGTGGGCAACAATCAAACATACAAATCAAAAGTTATGGCTGTTGGAAGCTTAGTTGTAATTTGGAGCTAAATTTCGCATTATCGTTGCAACCGGTTATATATCGACAACTAAATGAACTGAAATGGGTAAAACTTGTGTCCCAATGCATGTAGTGCTCTGAACTCTTTCCAAAAAGGTGTTATGGGGTAAAATCAGAAAACGAGATCAAAAGTTATTGCTGTTTTAAGTTTGAGTGTCATTGGGAGCTAAATCTCTCACTTTCGCTACAAACCGCATCTAAAATTCTTTCATTTTGAAATTTATGTGTCATTCGGAGCTAAATCTCGCATTACCAGTACAACCCACTCTATATCGACCTCTAAACGAGCTTGAATGGGTTAAATTTGTTCTCCATTGTATTTAGGGTTCCGATCTCATTCCGAAAAGGTATTGTGGGAGAAAATCGGACAACCAGATCAAAAGTTACGGAAGTTTGAAGTTTAGGTCTCCTTTCGAGCTAAATACATTATTACCAACCCGCTGTATATTGACCACTAAATAAACTGGAATTGGTAAAACTTGTTTTCCATTGGATGTAAGGCTCCGAGCTCATTCCAAAAAGGTATTGTGCGCAAAAATCGGACAAACAGATCAAAAGTTATGGCTGTTACAGTTTATGTGTCAAGAGGAGCAAAATCCCTCATTACCATTGCAACCCGTTGTATATTGACCTCTAAAATGAGCTGTAATGGTGTACAATTTTGCTCCATTGGATGTATGCCTCCGAGCATATTCCGTAAAGGTGTTGTGGGTAATAATCAAACATACAAATCAAAAGTTATGGCTGTTAGAAGTTTAGGTGACATTTGGAGCTGAATTTAGCATTACCGTTGCAACCGGCTATATATCGAGACCTAAATGAACTGGAATGACTCCAATGAATGTAGTGCTCCGAGCTCATTTCAAAAAGGTGTTGTGGGGTAAAATCAGACAACCGGATCAAAAGTTATTGCTATTTTGTGTTTGAGTGTCATTTGGAGCTAAATCTCTCACTTTCGCTACAAACCGCATCTAAAATTCTTTCATTTTGAAATTTATGTGTCATTTGGAGCTAAATCTCGCATTACCAGTACAACCCACTTTATATCGACCTCTAAACGAGCTTGAATGGGTTAAAATTGTTCTCCAATGGATTTAGGGCTCCGATCTCATTCCGAAAAGGTATTGTGGGCGAAAATCGGACAACCAGAACAAAAGTTACGGATGTTTGAAGTTTAGGTCTCCTTTCGAGCTAAATACCTTATTACCAACCCGCTGTATATTGACCACTAAACAAACTGGAATGGGTAAACCTTGTTCTCCATTGGATGTAGGGCTCCGAGTTCATTCCAAAAAGGTGTTGTGCACAAAAATTGGACAACCAGATCAAAAGTTATGGTTGTTACAGTTTGTGTCAAGAGGAGCAAAATCCCTCATTACCATTGCAACCCGCTGTTAATTGACCTCTAAAATGAGCTGGAATAGTTTAAAATTTTGCTGCATTGGATGTATGCCTCCGAGCATATTCCGTAAAGGTGTTGTGGGTAATAATCAAACATACAAATCAAAAGTTATGGCTGTTAGAAGTTTAGGTGTCATTCGGAGCTAAATTTAGCATTACCGCTGCAACCGGCTATATATCGAGACCTAAATGATCTGGAATGGCTCCAATGAATGTAGTGCTCCGAGCTCATTTCGAAAAGGTGTCGTGGGGTAAAATCAGACAACCAGATCAAAAGTTATTGCTATTTTAAGTTTGAGTGTCATTTGGAGCTAAATCTCTCACTTTCGCTACAAACCGCATTTAAATTCTTTCATTTTGAAATTTATGTGTCATTTGGAGCTAAATCTCAGATTACCAGTACGACCCACTGTATATCGACCTCTAAACGAGCTTGAATGGGTTAAAATTGTTCTCCATTGGATTTAGGGCTCCGATCTCATTCCGAAAAGGTATTGTGGGCGAAAATCGGACAACCGGATCAAAAGTTACGGATGTTTGAACTTTAGGTCTCCTTTCGAGCTAAATACCTTATTACCAACCCACTGTATATTGACCACTAAACAAACTGGAATGGGTAAAACTTGTTCTCCATTGGATATAGGGCTCCGAGATCATTCCAAAAAGGTGTTGTGCGCAAAAATCGGACAACCAGATCAAAAGTTATGGCTGTGACAGTGTATGTGTCAAGAGGAGCAAAATCCCTCATTACCATTGCAACCCGCTGTATATTGACCTCTAAAATGAGCTGGAATGGTTTAAAATTTTGCTCCATTGGATGTATGCCTCCGAGCATATTCCATAAAGGTGTTGTGGGTAATAATTAAACATACAAATCAAAAGTTATGCTGTTAGAAGTTTAGGTGTCATTTGGAGCTAAATTTAGCATTACTGCTGCAACCGGCTATATATCGAGACCTAAATGAACTGGAATGACTCTAATGAATGTAGTGCTCCGAGATCATTTCAAAAAGGTGTTGTGGGGTAAAATCAGACAACCGGATCAAAAGTTATTGCTATTTTGTGTTTGAGTGTCATTTGGAGCTAAATCTCTCACTTTCGCTACAAACCGCATCTAAAATTCTTTCATTTTGAAATTTATGTGTCATTTGGAGCTAAATCTCGCATTACCAGTACAACCCACTATATATTGACCTCTAAACGAGCTTGAATGGGTTAAAATTGTTCTCCATTGGATTTATGGCTCCGATCTCATTCTGAAAAGGTATTGTGGGCGAAAATCGGACAACCGGATCAAAAGTTACGGATGTTTGAAGTTTAGGTCTCCTTTCGAGTTAAATACCTTATTACCAACCCGCTGTATATTGACCACTAAATAAACTGGAATTGGTAAAACTTGTTCTCCATTGGATGTAGGGCAACGAGCTCATTCCAAAAAGGTGTTGTGCGCAAAAATCGGAAAACCAGATCAAAAGTTATGGCTGTTACTGTTTATGTATCAAGAGGAGCTAAATATCGCATTACCATTGCAACCCGCTGTATATTGACCTCTAAAATGAGCTGCAATGGTTAAAAATTGTGCTCCATTGGATGTATGCCTTCGAGCAGATTCCGTAAAGGTGTTGTGGGTAACAATCAAACATACAAATCAAAAGTAATGGCTGTTAGAAGTTTATATGTAATTTAGAGCTAAATTTCGCAATTCTGCTGCAATCGTCTATATATCGACAACTAAATGAACTGGAATGCGTAAAACTTGTGCTCCAATGAATGTAGTGCTCCGAGCTCATTCTGAAAAGGTGTTGTGGGGTAAAATCAGACAACCGGATCAAAAGTTATTGCTATTTTAAGCTTGAGTGTCATTTGGAGCTAAATCTCTCACTTTCGCTACAAACCGCATCTAAAATTCTTTCATTTTGAAATTTTTATGTCATTCGGAGCTAAATATCGCATTTCTAGTACAAACCACTGTATATCGACCTCTAAACGAGCTTGAATGGGTAAAAATTGTTATTCATTTGATTTAGGGCAATGATCTCATTCCTAAAAGGTATTGTGGGCGAAAATCGGACAACCGGATCAAAAGTTACGGATGTTTAAACTTTAAATCTCCTTTCGAGCAAAATACCTTATTACCAACCCGCTGTATATTGACCACTAAACAAATTGGAATGGGTAAAACTTGTTCTCCATTGGATGTAGAGCTCCGAGCTCATTCCAAAAAGGTGTTATGCGCAAAAATCAGACAACCATATCAAAAGTTATGGTTATTACAGTGTATGTGTCAAGAGGAGCAAAATCCCTCATTACCATTACAACCCGCTGTATATTGACCTCTAAAATGAGCTGGAATGGTTTAAAATTGTGCTCCATTGGATGTATGCCTCCGATCATATTCCGTAAAGGTGTTGTGGGCAACAATCAAACATACAAATCAAAAGTTATGGCTGTTGGAAGCTTAGGTGTAATTTGGAGCTAAATTTCGCATTATCGCTGCAACCGGTTATATATCGACAACTAAATGAACTGGAATGGGTACAACTTGTGTTCCAATGAATGTAGTGCTCCGAGCTCTTTCCAAAAAGGTGTTGTGGGGTAAAATCAGACAACCAGATCAAAAGTTATTGCTGTTTTAAGTTTGAGTGTCATTTGGAGCTAAATCTCACTTTCGCTACAAACCGCACCTAAAATTCTTTCATTTTGAAATTTATGTGTCATTCGGAGCTAAATCTCGCATTTCTAGTACAACCCACTGTATAACAACCTCTAAACGAGCTTGAATGGGTTAAAATTGCTATTCATTTGATTTAGGGCTCCGATCTCATTTCGAAAAGGTATTGTGGCCGAAAATCCGACAACCGGATCAAAAGTTACGGAAGTTTGAACTTTAGGTCTCCTTTCGAGCAAAATACCTTATTACCAACCCGTTGTATATTGACCCTTAAACAAACTGGAATGGGTAAAACTTGTTCTCCATTGGATGCAGGGCTCCGAGCTCATTCCAAAAAGGTGTTATGCGCAAAAATTGGACAACCAGATCAAAAGTTATGGTTGTTACAGTGTATGTGACAAGAGGAGCAAAATCCCTCATTACTATTGCAACCCGCTGTATATTGACCTCTAAAATGAGCTGGAATTGTTTAAAATTGTGCTCCATTGGATGTATGCCTCCGAGCATATTCTGTAAAGGTGTTGTGGGCAACAATTGATAGTTTATATAGGCGTAGTCAATAATACCTAGAAGGGGGGGTGAATAGGTTTTACTTATTTTCTTTGTTTAAACCTAATGTTTCTAGCTGCAGAAAACACAAGCACAGAAAACACACAAGGATGTATAGAGGATCCTCAAGACAGGGTGTCTTGAGTAGTCCTCTTTCCCCCTTCACCTTTCTAACAATGAGTTAGACAAGGCCACAAACTCCAATCTCGGCTCCTTGAGCTTACACCACAAGTTCCTCAGAACTTCTCAGATCAACAGTGATCCTACCTCAGGCACAATAGCCCTACACTCAGGCTCAGCAGCCCTACACCTCAGGCTCAGCAGCCCTACACCTCAGGCTCAGCAGCCCTACACCTCAGGCTCAACAGCCCTACACCTCAGGCTCAACAGCCCTACAACTCAGAGTTATAAACTCCTACCACTCAGAAATCCCACAGATTTCCTACCTCAGACCTATCAAGAAGTCCTACCACTCAAGCTGTCAACACAGCTTTACACACAGGCTCAACAGCCTTTCACTCAGGCAACAATGCCTTACAAAGATATAATAGAGTTTGAGTTAAACACAGAGGACAAAAGATTTACTCTTAGGTCTTCTGAATCCTTTCTTCAGATCTGAAAACAATAGCTTAAGATTTGTATCCCCTTGATCTACTCCTTCAGCAAAGCAGAAGACCAACTTGCCCTTCTTGAGTTTGTATAGGAAGAGCTAACTAATCTCCCTTAGAAGATTAACTTCAGCTGCAGAGAACGACTTCAACTGGCTGAATCGTGAATGCTCGATTGCGGCGTGTAGCAAAAGCTTCTTAATAAAACAGTGCTTGTTGTTGTGCCCTAGCTTCTTCTTTTATACCCCCAGAAGGCTTCAACGGCTATATCGATCCTCCTGACACAGTATGGGGCAGATCTGACTTGCTTTTCCCTCTCAATTGTCGTTTGCGCCAAAACTAGATCCCGTCAGCACATTTGGATCTGTCTCAGCAGTTGGCCTGAGACGGCATCCAGTCTTAGCGGTTGGGCTGAGACAGCTTCCAGTCTCAGCGGCAGCTCCAGTTCCCTTCTCAGCGGTTGCTCCAGTCTCCTTCTCAGTGGATCCGCTGAGACGGCTCCTCGTCTCAGCGGTTCTGACCCATTGTCTCAGCGGTTATGCTGAGGCAGATCTTCATCTCCTTGTAGATGATTTCTTCTTATATAAGACCATGTTTGGCCCTTCCTTTTGAGACACCTGTGCCTGTATGTCCTACACAAGTATAGCTTTGTTAAATACAATATGTCCTTAGCATTGAGAGTGATGCCTCTTCAAATCAAGGTGATATTGAGGGCAATATACCCAACAATCTCCCCCTATTTGAAGAAGGCAGAACATCCCCAATGCTAAGGTCCATTAACAATAAAAAATCTTATCACAGAAAAAAATGATCTTATAGAGCAATTATCTGTGAAACATAGGACCTAACACCCTAGACATGTGCACTGGCCCTTTCTCCCCTTTCTCCAGCATTGGTACTGGCCCTATGCATTGGTACTGGCCCTATCTCCCCCTTTCTGGTTTCTTCATCCTTAACCTGCTATGGATAGAAGGACAATATGTATAGATCCCTTTGGATCAACCTATAGGCTAACCTATACAGTCTGAGCATTTGCCAACTTCCCCTCAACCTGAGCAAGGAATTTACTCCCCCTCAATTGGGGAGCTATTTTGTGTAATAGGTGATCCATTTCAATTTGAACATGTCATTTAAGGTACTGAATACTAAAGGTAATAAGTACAGAGTACATATATCAATAGTAACAAACACAATATTATGATCAGAATATGAAATTTCATTTCATTGTAAGTGTTCAGTACAAAAGAAAATTCAACTTTTAGTTGTACATTCAATCCCCAAAAAACAAATTCAAGGCTGGTTCTTCTAAGAGAGACCCTGGGAAGAGCTTTCTCCATCTGTAGACTTTCTTTTCCTAGCTTCAGCAGCAGCCTTGATCTTCTCCTTTACTTTGAAGTACAGAAGTGGCTTGGGAAGATATCTGGAGGGAATTCTTAAAGGAGTTTCCCTTCTTACCATATTTTCTTTGAGAATCCTTTCCCTTAAAGATTCCCTTTCAAGATGTTTGATCCACTCAGCAGCTGAATAGACATGGTCAATGTCCTTCATTGGATTTCCATGGCTCACCCAGGTATTGACAACAATTGTGTCCAACTCCAGATTGTCATCTTCATGGAGTGGATCCTCTAATCTTTCTATTCTTTTCCGTGCCATGTATTATTCAGCAGTTTGAATACCCTCTACCCTTCTCCTCTTTGTTGCTCTCTCATCAGCAATCAGATTTGATTGACTTTGGAAGTCAAAGTCTTCATCTCTGCTAGGGTTCAAGATTGGCAGATTCAATGCAATTCTTGTTCCTTGCAGCACCTTTAAGCTTGATTCCCATTGATTATCAGTGACCTTTCTGGCCATGGTAAGGATATTTTCTTGAATAACACTGGAAGCATTGTTGACCACTTCCACCATTTGCTTGCTGGCTTCTTCTTGATTGGAGAGTATCAGTTTGTGGGAAGACTCCATGTTGTTATACAGCTGTATGTGAGCTCCTTTCAGCTTAGCATGTAGGTTGAGTATCTTCTCCTCTCCTTCTTTGCTATGTTCCACTATCTTCTTCTCAATTTCAGAGTGTTGATCCAATATGGATTGAGAGAGAGTTTGTAAGGAGCTGTCCACATCATCCAAAATGCATTCCTATGCCTTGTCAATGTGGGACTTGACTTGGCTGCTTGATGTGTTGACCACTTGTGCCATTCTGGCAACAACTTTTTCCCAAACATTTTCATTTTTGTAGAGGTGATTCTTTACATATGTGATGTCCTTTGTGGAATCCCCTTGATGGTCTGCAATATCCTTCAGAACTGTGTGCTGGGCAGCAACAGTATTTTTGGCCATTTCAAACCATCTTGTCATCTGCAGAAGGATATGATCTGATGCAGTTTTGACATCATTAACTTGGGCATTCAGTTCAGTTCTCACTTCAGCCACTCTTGACTCCATTCTTTGCTCACTGGCCTGGATCTCCTGAGTCAATGCAGCTCTTGTTGTATGCAATTCATTCCTTATCTGGGTAGATACATCATGAACCTTTTCAGCAACAATCTCTTTCATAGATAACATCTGACCCTCAATCATTGTTTGTATTGAGTTTATCAGGTCAGATGTGTCCAGAACTACAACTGGCCTTTCCTATGGTAATTCCTTTTCAACCATCACTTCAGCTCCACTTTGAGCATTAGCCCTTCCATCATCAGGGATCTGCTCCCCCTCAGATGGGGCATTAGGTGGACCTTGTAGATTTGGAGGGATTGATTCCTGTTCATGTTCTCCCCCACTAGCATACCCACCTCCTTCATAGGCTGGGCTATGCTCCCCCTCACTTGGGGCATCCATAGGAGAAAAAGTTTGTCTAAGGTCACCTGAAAAAATGATTGATGAATTAGACACCTAGACTATACTATTGATAGAGAAAAGAGACCTAACTGAAATCCTAATTTACCATGGATAGGTGAGTTGGGAAATTCATCTTCAGCTTGATGAACAGCTGGATCAGCATTCATCTGGGTTGTCTCAGGATTGGGCACAACACTTCCTTGGGGCTCCTCATTTGTCCTGGGGACCTCTTCATTGTCAACGTTCATTGGGTTGCTGCCAGATCTATGATCAGACCCATGACTATCTTCATTTTCAGACCCATTTGACTTTGAGGATGAGTTTGATTTGTGCTGAGATGAATCTTTCTTCTTTTCCTTTGCCATAGATGGCTGGCTCATAGGGAGCACTCTGGAGAATCTATCCAGAGTCTTAATGTCCTTTTTTTTCAAATAATGGAGATTTGAGCCCTTGGAGTTTGCAAAGGTCTCTGAATAACTATTCTGTAGGTATAGAGATAGTATTCTTCCCATATTGGGGGCTTATATAGATTCCTATATCCTTTGAAAAATAACTTCTCCCCATGAGGTTCTCTTGAACAGAATTATCCTTGTCATTAATTCAAACATAAACTGTGAGACAGTGTCATGTGAACCAGGCTTGCATAGGATAGCTTTGCCCACTATATCAGACAACACCTTCCCCTGTTGATTGAAGAATTTCCTCCTTAGACAGCTGGTCTTAGTATCACTGTATCCTGTCCACTTTAGGGCAGTCCTCTTATCCTTTTCTGATATTTCCTCCTCTTCAGATTTACTGCAGGGAGTTAATTTCAGCCCCTTCTCCAACCTTTTAGCAGTAATCTTTATCTTCTCACTTCCCATCTTGGACATCAGTATGGTTTTGGAAGGAGACAGTTTGACATGGTTGAACCATTCCAGAACTTCAGTTCTGAGAATGCAGCCGGGTTCAGACAGCATATGCTCCAGACCTTGAGCTTCCATTAGATGAATCACGTGTCGTATTTCTTCTGAGGCATGAGAGAATCCATCTCTTACGATTTCATAGCCCTCCAGGAGATCTTTCGAGCTTTTTGGCGCCATGGAATCAGAGAATCGAGGCGCTGAGACGGGAGAGAAGATGAATCGTCTCGACGGCTAAGGGTTTGGCTTTGTGGTGTGTTTTAGGTTACAGTGTATCTATTTATAGAATTTTAGTTTCGTTTTTATTAACCCTAGGCTTTTAGACTTAAAGACCTAATTGTGTTAAGGAGTTTTTGGGTTAATTATCCGATTTTATATAGAACATACCCCGTCTCAGCAGTTCCGCTGAGACGGAGACCTAGGCCGCTGGGATAGTAAACTGTCAACCGCTGGGACAGTTTGCTTGTCTCAGCGGTTCAGCTGGGACAGTGAACTGTCAACCGCTGGGACAGTTTCCTCATCTCAGCGGTTCAGCTGGGATTTTTCTCAGCTGATTCAGCTGAACATACTCCTGCATTTTAGTTGATCATAGGGTGTAGACCTAATGTAGATATTTTGGCTTAAGATGGGTCCTAGTCATGTCACTAAGTTGTAGTGTACAGAAATGTAAAGTTTGATAATTCATCATTCATAATCAACAATAGTGACAGCTATTACTCATACATTTAGGACTATTCTATACTAAGCATGCCAAGATCAATTTTGAAAGCATTGAATTTAGATCATCCAGTGACTTTGTAAAGATATCAGCTACTTGTTTGTCAGTGGGGACAAATTCAAGACAGATATCTTTACTTTCTACATGTTCTCTAATAAAATGATATCTAATCTCTATATGCTTAGTCCTGCTATGAGAGACAGGATTTTTAGCAATAGAGATTGCACTAGATGAATCACAATACAAAGGAGATTCCCTTACCTTGAGGTTGTAATCCTCCAACTGATGTTGTGTCCAAAGGAGTTGTGCACAACAGTTACCTGCAGCAATGTATTCAGACTCAGCTGTGGATATTGCCACACTAGTTTGTTTCTTGCTGCTCCAAGATATTAATCTTCTCCCTAGGAATTGACAAGTACCACTTGTACTCTTCCTGTCTTCTTTGCAACCTGCAAAATCTGCATCTGAAAAACCTGTTAGTTCAAAGTCATTGTTCTTAGGGTACCAAAGGCCAAGATGCAGGCTGCCCTTAAGGTATCTCAGAATCCTCTTCACAGAGGTATAGTGAGATTCCTTAGGGCTTGTTTGATACCTAGCACAAACACATGTAGAATACATAATGTCTGGCCTACTAGCAGTCAAGTATAATAGGGATCCAATGATGCATCTGTACATGGACTCATCAAAGGACTTTCCCTTTTCATCCTTGTCTAATGATACATTAGACCCCATGGGTGTTCTCATGGTGGAGGCTGATTCCATCCCAAATTTCTTGATGAGCTCCTTAGTGTACTTGGTCTGGGAGATGAAAATTCCATCATCAGACTGTTTCACTTGTAGTCCAAGGAAATATTTGAGCTCACCCATACTGCTCATTTCAAACTCCCCCTGCATTAGATTGGCAAATCTCTTGCAGAGGTTGTCATCAGTAGACCCAAAGATTATGTCATCAACACAGATTTGGACTAAGAGACACTTGCCCCTTGTTTCCCTAAGAAAAAATGTGATATCAATCTTTACCCTCATGAACTTGTTCTTGAGGAGAAAGTTGGACAAAGTCTCATACCAAGCTCTTGGAGCTTGCTTGAGACCATATAGTGCTTTCCTAAGAAGATAAACATGAGAAGTTAGGGTTGGATGCACAAAACCTGAAGGTTGTTCAACATATACCTCCTCCTTTAAGTCTCCATTGAGAAAGGCAGATTTGACATCCATCTGGTAGACTTTGAACCCCTTGTGGGCAGCATAGGCAAGGAATAGCCTAATTGCTTCCAACCTTGCAACTGGTGCAAAGGTTTGATCAAAGTCTATACCTTCCTCTTGCCTGTATCCTTTGGCTACTAATCTGGCCTTGTTCTTGATGATTGTACCATTCTCATCAAGCTTGTTCCTATATACCCATTTAGTGCCAATCACATTGTGTCCCTGAGGTCTTGGCACAAGCTTCCATACTTTGCATCTCTTGAATTGTAGGAGCTCTTCTTGCATTGCTTCAATCCAGAAGGTGTCTTGATTGGCCTCTTCAAACTTCTTGGGCTCCATTTGAGAAAGGAAGCTCAAGAATAGTGCTTCATTATAAGCTCTGCTTCTAGTCAATATGCCTTGGGTATGATCCCCAATTATTAGATCTCTTGGATGATCTCTCAGGTGCCTTGCAGCAGCAGGAAGAGGGTCCTCTGGTGGCTGTGTTTGTTCCACTGGTTCAGCTATGACTTCATCTTGTATCTCTTCTTCTTCAGGAATTGCAGCAGCTGTCTGTGTGTTGCTGCTGCTGGGCTTGTCTTGGACAGTCAGCTCATGCATCCCTTCTTCATTTCCTATCACAATAGAAGAACTAGACCATTCTTTGTAGAGAAGGCTTGTCTCATCAAATACAACATGCATAGATTCTTCTACAACATGGGTTTTCTTGTTATAAACTCTATAAGCTCTACTATGTGAGCTATATCCAACAAGAACCCCCACATTGCATTTTTCTGCAAACTTTGTTAATTGAGATTTTCCATTATTTAGAATGTAGCATTTGCAACCAAAGATTCTAAAGTAGGAAATTGTAGGTTGTTTGCCTTTCAGAATCTCATAAGGAGTTTTTCCAAGGACCTTATTGATGGAGGCTCTATTGAGAACATAACAGGCTGTATTGACTGCCTCAGCCCAGAAGTATTCTGGGAGTGAGGAGTCACTAAGCAATGTTCTCCCAGCTTCTATCAAGGTCCTATTCCTCCTCTCAGTCACACCATTTTGCTGTGGAGTCCTTGGGGAGGAGAACTCTTGGGTGATACCAAATTCTTGACAAAATTTTGTCATGGCTTCAGATTGAAATTCTGTACCATGGTCAGTTCTTGTCCTGACCACAGTGCATTGTAGATCATTCTGAATAGCCTTGACATAATTTATAAAGACATGTAAGGTATCTGACTTCTTCTTAAGGAAGAAAACTCATGTATACTTTGAATGATCATCTACAATTACCAAAGTATACAACTTCCCACCTAGGCTCTGAATTGGCAAAGGACCAAACAAGTCCATGTGCAATAGGTATAAACACCTTTCAGTATCTTTGGAGCCAATACTTTTAAAGGTGGTCCTAGTTTGCTTACCCATTTGGCAAGCATGACAGGGACCACTTTTAACACATTTTAGATTAGGATTATTTCTAACAAGGTTTTTAGAAAATAATCTATACATTGTCTTATAGTTAATGTGGGCAAGTCTCTTGTGCCATTGGACACAGAGAGACTCACTTTCATTAGCTACAAGACACACAGAGGAGATAGAATAATTGCAAATGAAGTCTAAGCAATACACATTCCCACTCCTAGTGCCTGAGAGAATGGTCTCCAAGTCTTTAGACTTTTTGATCAAGCACTTGTCATTGTGGAATTCAATGACATAGCCTAAGTCACATAGTTGGCTTATGCTTACAAGGTTGTGTTGCAACCCTTCAACATAAGCTACCCTTGTAATTGAGACTATGCCATTTGAAATCATACCATATCCTTTGGTGACTCCTCTTTCAGATCCACCAAAGATAACTTTGGGTCCATTCTTCACTGGATGGTAATCCTTTAGAAGATTCTTAGTTCCTGTCATGTGCCTTGAGCACCCACTGTCCAAGTAACATATTTGGTTGAGACTGGTACTTGAACTAACCTGTAACACAAAATTTAATGTACCTTAGGACCCCAACTGACTTTGGGTCCTAGGTTCATGTTAACACCATAGGGAATATTCCTAGAGAGGGCTGGTTTGACTTGAGGTTCAGTCCTTGCCTTTGGCACAATGGGGTTGTGCCAACAATCAATTGCAAAGTGTCCCACCTTGCCACAACACCAACAATCATGAATATTGTATCTCCTTTTCTGAACAGTTTTTTGAATTGGTACAGCACTTTGTACATGTTCAGCAGAAGAGATATCAGCATTCTTCCTATTTCTTTCAGCAGTAATCTGACTGAAGGATAATCTATGGACAGTCTTGCTGCTCTTTGTCCTGATGGCCTCAGTTTGCATTGACTAGGTAGTCATACAAGATCTGATGGAATCAGACACTGGGCAGCAGGTCATGTCAACAGATTTGACAGTAGTCTTGCTTTTTGCTGAAGCAGATTTGGAAGAGCTTGCTTCCATGTTCTTGACTGAAGGTGCTGAGACACCAAGCACAAATGGTCCATGTTGGACCATTTGTATTTCCTCATGTGGAGCTTTCATTGCACTCAATCCCATGCCCTTTCTATTTCCATAGCTGTGAGCATTCTTGCTCAAGTTATAGGAACTTCCATTTAGTAAGTGACCATGAATACTTTCTTGGTCATACTTGTTTGAGGGCATCACCTTCACAAAGGAGGTCTTAGATTCTTTTGAGTCCTTGACCTTTCCCTTAGTGTTGCTAGTAGCTGCCTCTTTGTTGAAACCAACACCTCTCATGTCATGGGAGTTGAAGGTGTCAATAATAGGCAGCACTGTCTTGGGCTTCACTACAAGAAATTTGACATTTAGTGAAGAAAATTTTGGTCACTAAATATTGCGGTTTGGTCACTAAAGATATTTAGTGACCAAATTTAATCCGTCACAAGGTGGTTGCAAAAGGGGCGTCACAAAATGTCTTTTGTGACCAAATAAATTTCCGTCACTAAATATATATTTTTAGCGACAAATAAATTTCGTCACTAAATGTACATTATTAGTGACAACTATTTTTCGTCAATAAATGTATATTATTAGTGATAACTTTTTTCGTCACTAAATATATTTATTTAGTCACTAGTTGTACAATGCAATAATAATAATTTTTAGTTACTAAAATTATTTATTTCATCAATAAATAAAACAATAAATAAGATATGCATTTGCTAAAAAAATCTCATGAAAGAAAAGAGAATATTTCTTTACATTTATTAATAGAAAAAAAAGTGGGAGATAGCCCAAACCCTTTAGTACAGACAAATAGAGCTTTTAACTCTATTAAACTCAATACATAAAAAAATTCTATAATAAAAAAACATTACATAATAATTCTTTCTTTACATGTAACACAAAATAAATAAATATACTGTGTTGAACAAATATATTGTGATTTCTCCATCCTCTCCAAGCTCCCCGTCTTCAACCTCCTCATAGGCCTGCAAAAGAGGGAAATATAAAGTGGTGTGCAAATGAGGGAAATACAAAGTGGATGGCGGGCAATGGAGTTCGATCGCGATCGGCATCAGCGTGCCATCGCTCGAGGAAGAAGACTTTCCTGGAACCATACAAGGTGGTGCCCTGTAATTCTCTAACTTTGTGAACGAAGAAATAAACCATGGTAGTCTAACATGAACAGCCTCTTTCTCTCAGCTTCCTGGACACATTTATAGAAGTAAAATATGTTTAAAAAAGCATATATATGTATGTGTGTGTACCCAATAAAATACACATCAAATCTGTGCAGAATAGCCTACTTCTCTTGGAGTCATTTGTCCCTTGATTCCTTGTTCGATAATTTGCTCTGTGATTGCTGATTCAGGATGACCATAAATGGTTGTGTCAAGTTTGCTAAGTATACGAAGTTCCTGCATAAAGTTATAACTTTTACATGAGATTAAAAAATGGAATACTTTATGGAATTTTCACAAATTAATGCAATTTTTTTACCATATCCCATCTTTCTCCCTAATGTGATCTGAACCTGTTCCAAAACTTTCTTCCCCACAAATAGACAACTTCGCTACGTCCATTAGGTTTCCAAAGAATTTCCAACCAGTAGGGACCAGTTCAGAAAATGGTTTGCTCAATGCTAATCGTCCTTCACTTTTGTTTCAATAATTATGTAAAACAAATGGAATTATAAATAACACACAATCTAGCAAACAGGAAACCTCATAGAATGGAAGCTTAAGTTTTCTGCAACGTGATCAAGAGCATTTATGCACATTCAATTATGGGTATATAGAATACTGAGAAAATCACTTGTATAATACTATGAGCATTTATGAACACAATTGAATGTAAAATTCTGAAAATCATGCATCCCACTTGTTCTTATGGCTAAAGAGAATGGATATAACCATGTTTAAAAAGCATAACCAACCACGCCCACACAATGTTAAATTTTTTTTTATTTTAAGGACATTCTGACTAAACACATATTTTTTTAATTACTATATACACAAGTGATATTAAAAAGTGCTTAAATTTTCCAAGTTTCATGATGAAATTTTGTATGTCTTAGCCTGGCTCAGTAATTGATAATGGTTCAGATGATTAAAAATTTTGTTCCTTGTGCATTTTTTTTTGCAGTTCACCCCCTCCCCCCCCCCCCCCCCCCCCCACACACACACGAACCGAATGCAGATTAAATTTTTGTTCTGTGGGCACGACGACACGCGTCGCCGGGGGCGACAAAGTGCGTCGCCGGGGGTGGCGACGTTTGTTGTCCCTGAGTTGGTGGTTGTCATTGTCTGGTGGTATGTTCCGATTCAACCTAGTGCGCATTGGAAGGGGTTGCACCACAAAGAATCTAGTTTCCATTCCTTAATTGGTTTGGAACTGTAAGATATTCAATGTTATATCTGCTATTTCAGATCATTGGTAGTCTTATTCAACAAGTTTTGCTGCAGTGCAAAACTAAGCCGCAAACTGCAAGCAATTTTGCACTACACTGCAACACTGCATTTTTGTGTTCTGGAGAAAAACTGTGGCCAACTTTTGCTTTTAGCATCTCCACCCTAGAAAACTCCCAAAATGGTGAGATAATTTAAACTTAAACCTAATCTCTAATTGCAAACTCATCTCTTACCAATAGTTTATTGAAATAAAATAGAAGGAAAAATCCATCTTGCTTCACCTAATCCATCTTACATAAATTAACATTAGCATAGCTGCACATAAATATTTTAACTTTAAATTTATTTCAAAGTCTAAGATAACGAATAATGATAAATGGAACAAAACAACAAACTTACATCCATTTCTACTTGGCATATGGGGAACTGGTTGTTGTTTTTCCCCCAGCTATGGTCTTATAAAGTATGGGCTGTATCAAGTTGAAATCCCGACAAAAACTATGGCCAACTTTGACTTTAACATTTCCGCCCCAGAAAACTCCCCCAAACAGTGCATTAATTCAAATTTAAACCTAATCTGTGAATTACAAACACATCTCTTACCAACAGTTTATTGAACTAAAATAGAAGATGGAAATGTGAAATTTTGGAAATCTAAAAAACTGAAAATAGTGAGGCTCATGCCTTCGAAGCAGAGCAGCAACCATGAATAGCAAAGTCGCGGAGCCCGAGAAATATCTGCGCGTCGTATATTATCCTTAGCAGCGACACAAAGCGGCAATATGCAAGCACTTAGTGGAAAAGCTAAGCAGAATCCCAACATAGAAAATCAGGGGCAGTAGTTTCAAGTTTTAATAGTGTTTACTTCATGGTTTGCATCAGATGTCCAGATCTAGATTGAGAAGTGAAGTGAGGTTGATTGTGGTTGAACTTATCACGGACGACAGCCAAATGATTGTAAATAAGTGGGGTTCCACAAATTGAAGTGCAACAGTGCACGAAGAAGAGAGATTTAGTAGGATTTTAAGGGGGTCAATTTTTTTGGGCATAGTCACCATTGATAGACAATCAGGCGGGTAATCTTGAAGTACATGTACATATGTGAAAGACTATACCTACCATCTACCAAGTTTACCATCCAATTTTCCAAATGATGTTTTCCATCAAATGCCGACGAGATAATGAAACTTTGTCAAAGATTTTAATTTCAGGTTAAAAATTATATCACTGACAATAATGATTTGCATTTATTTGATTTCAAGCAATTACTTGGCACTTGTTTTTATTTCAATGCTCGCCTCTACAAAATGCAAGAAAGCAAAACAATGTGTCAAAACTCAAAGAGTATGTAGATGGGCATTTGAATTGGCTAGATGGAATCAAGATGAGAAAAGCAGCAAAGGCAAAAACATTAACTCATTAAATGTTTTTCTTAATCATATCATGCTCAAAATAAGAAATTCAAGTTCAAACAATAACCCAATAAATTAAACCTTATAAAATAAGAGGTTTATCTAAATAAGTAAAGTTTGGCGAATAAAATAACATTATCTTGCTTCAAAACGGATGATATGAGTGGGTTGCGCCCATATTTGAGTGGCATGCGCCCACATTTGAGCGGCCTACACACGCTTTTGTGGGGCCTGCACCCGCATTTGAGCGGCTTGCGCACACATTTGAGTGGCTTGCGCACGCATTTGAGCGGCTTGCGCACACTTCTAAGCAGGCTATGAACACATCTGAGCGGGTTAGGATAGCAATTTTGTATCTATAAATTATGAAGAAGTGGCAACATGATGCATATTAATCAGCTCGCAAAATTTATCTCAATGTATGAATTTTGTCTCATTTTGCTGTGTTATAAAAGAGAAACAAAGGCTCAAGGAAATCAATTTAAAAACTCACGCATGTGCGTGGGAGAACCCCTAGGGCATCTCAATTTTAAATCAAAATATTTATAACAACTCAAATAAACATGGCAAGAAGTATTTGTTTTTTCTAAACTTTGAGGTTTATAAATTGGGGCTAACATTGAGATTATAATTTGTGTTCTATTGATCTCAAGGGAAAAGAATACCCAACCACAGCGGCCAAGTGTCATTCTCCGCTTGTCCACAAAATATTTATATAGAAATCTCAGTTTTGCTCAAAAGTTGATTTAGAAAATTATTTGATACTCCATGATTTTGCATTGTAATTTGATGCAGGGTTGAGAGACTAAGATAGCAAACCTTTAAGCATTTTATCTCAGACATTATTAGAGCTTTAAGCATTCTTTTTCTTCCACCATTCTTGACATCTGAGACCATTATCTTCCTACAAAATAAACAATACATTATATAAACTTATATAGACAAGCAAAATGAACTAACTGAAATCTAAACATCTCAAAACAACCGAAAACAAAGTAGAATATAGAAATACATAGGTTTCTTGAAGGTTTTCCATCCTGTCTATCCATGTGCATAAATAAAATCTAGAAATCAAAATGTAGAATGAAAACCAAATCATTTATCAAGATTAAGATCTGAAGTAAGAATTATCTGGAATGTGTACTCGAATTCAGTAATACTCAACACTATTTTTTACTATAAGCTTTAAATACTTTGAGAACTACTAATTTTTCTGCCAGAACACCAATCTGAAATCAAGCACTTCCCAAGCCTCACTTGAGAAGCTTCAACATACAAAGAAAATGATGAAATAGAAGATGGAAATTCTAATCCATGTCAAGGCACCATCAATTTATTTTTCCCCGCCTTCTCTAGCTAGGGATCAGAAAGGTTAAATTTCCAATAAAAGAAAATTCCAATTTTTTTTTCTAAAACCAATACCCAGCAAATCCCATTGACTTATATGTTCCACCTCATATAAATAAAAACAATAGAAAGATGCATATATTAAATATGACAACATAAAGTAAGATGAATTACATGGTTATAAGACTTTAAAATTTTTGGCATCAACATTAAAAGATAGAAATCTAAAAGAGTCAGGGGATTAAGGTTCAATAACACCTTCATGCAACAATCAGTGCTGCATCACCAAACATGGTGATGACCCCCCAAAATTAATGAAATCCCAACTATAATGGCTAAAATTCCAGAGCACATCAGGTCAGGACTTGAAGAAAGAGATCCTACAGCCAGATGAAGCACATGAAGATCAACCTCATGGAGCAGGCCCCTTCACAAACCCTATTGCATGAAATCCTTCTAGCATGATCCTCTAGAAGAGAGGTGATGAACTTTGATGAATAAATGACACAAATAGGTTGATGGCCTTCAATAGAAAAAATAATAATAAGAGAGACGGGGGAGAGGACATACCTGCCATGAAGAAGTTCTGCCTAGAACCAAGAGGAAGCTCCACCAAGATGAAGATCTGCAAGGAAAAAGAGGAAGCTTGCTTGTAAGGAGGCTTGAGCGGAGAAGGTATTGGCCCTAATCCAACGCGGGGAGATTGTGGAGAATGAGGGGAGGTTGCGGGGTTTTGAATGTCGCGGGCTAAGGATGTACCGAGGAATGCTTATTGAAAAACAAAATGCACGATTTGGATTTGAGATTGAAGGGGGCTCGTCGTCGAGGGGATCACAGAGGGATCATCGTCGAGACTCGAGAGGCGAGAAATTATGAGCGGAAGGAAATCGCGAATTTAGGGCTCGAACGCCGGCTATGGAGTGGTGCCGAAATGAAATCGCAATCTCAACTATTTAATTATAAAAAAAATTTGTGACTCATTGTATTGTTTAGTGACGAAATATAATTTGATTACTAAAAATTAATTTTTAGTTACAGAATATTATTTTGGTCACTAAAAAAATAGTTTTAGTGATCAAATATTTATCTTAGTCACTGATTAATTGAAAATTATCATTTAGTGACCAACCTTTAATTTCGTCACAAAAAGTATATTTTTAGTGACGAAAAATATTTCGTCACAAATATTTCGTCACTAAAACCTTGTTTTCTTGTAGTGCTTGGAGAACTTAGCCATCAGCATCCTCTCCTTGAGAAGCTTTTCTTCAAGATCCTTAATGATCTTGTTCTTGTGGCTTATGGTGCCCACATGGATGATTGACATTCCCCTTAGCTTGCCAATCTCCTTGCTCATTAGAGCTAGCTGGGTAGCATGCTCAATGCACTCAGATTTTGATTGCTTTAGGGAAGCAATTTTTTGGGCTTGCCTCTTGGCTAGCTTTTTGCTCTTTTTCAGAGCTTCCAGGAGTGCACCATATTCATCAATCAATTGATTGACATCCTCCTCAGAATCTGATCCACTGCCAACTTTAGATGGAGGGGATTCAGATTCTGGACCTGTTTCATAATCAGAAGAAGAAGAAATGCAGTGTATCAATACCTGCTCATGTTCTGAATTGCTGTGGTTGTCCTCATCTTCAGTTATAGCCATCAGCCCATGGTCATATAGAGTGACCTCATCCTCCTCTTCATCACTATCTGAATGTGATAGAGGGGCCCTGATCCTATTCTGCCAGTGGAATAGTCTTCTTCTTGCTGATCAGCAAACAGCCCCAAGTAGGCTTCCTCCTCACCATCTGAATCTGAAGATGAAGATTCAGATTCACTCCAGCTCTTGCCTTTCTTAGCTAGGAAGGATTTTTCTCCCTTCCTCTCCTTCTGGTGATGAGGCTTCTTGTCACCTCTCTCCTTTCCCTTGACTGGGCAGTCAGCAATGACATGTCCAGGCTTACTATAGCAATAGCAAATTATGTTAGTTGAAACATGTTTACTAGTTTTAGAGTCATACCTGTCCCCTTTGGGATGTTGCCTCTCAGATCTGTAATGATCCTTCTTGGGATGAGAAGATGAGGAAGGTTTGTTCTTCCATTGTTTCCTCTTGATCATCTTCTTGAACTGCCTTGTGAAGGCAGCAAACTCCTCATCAGAAGAGGAGCTGTCTGATTTGCTGCTCTCAGATTTCTCAGATTCAGCAGCCTTTCTTGGAGGTGACTGCACTCTAACCTTGTTCCTCTTAGAGCTTTCAGCCTTGAGAGAGCAACAGATCTCTCCTTTGTGTGAGCCCTGGAGGAAGAGTCCTCCTCCTTTCTTGCAGAAAGCTGCATCTCATATGAGAGCAGTTTCCCAAACAGTGTATGAGTGGGGGTTTCTCCAAGCCTTGCCCCTTCCCTGATTGCACAGATTTTAGTGCCCCATTCTCTTGTTAGAGATCTAAGGAACTTGTCATTAAGTTCATAATCTGTGAACACTCTTCCATAGGTTCTTAGTTCATTTACAATCCTAAAGAACCTTTCATTGCACATGGAGATATTCTCCTGGCTCAGCTGTCTGAAGGCTTCATACTCCTGATTGAGGAGTGACTTTCTATCATCCCTTACTTCAGCTGTTCCCTCCATATAGACAACCAATGTGTCCCACATTTCCCTGGCAGTTTGGCAGAGTACCAAGTTATGAAATGTAGTGTCATCAATGGCATTTACTATTATGTTTTGGGCTCTCTTGTCCATAGTGTATAGTGCTATCTCATCATTGGTCAGTTCAGAGAATACCTTAAGTACTTTTCTGGTAGGGTCAATAGTGGAGACTTTCTCAAAGGTATAAGGACCATTTTTGACAGTCAAAAAGATCCTTGGGTCTGAGGCTTCCATGAATAGCCTTACCCTTTGCTTCCATATCCCAAAGTTTTCTTTGGAGCATATGGGCAACTTCATTGACCCCAACTCCTTCTTCATTCCACTGTTGGCCATTTGATTTCAGATTTGACTACTCCTTTATAGGATCTGATCAGACTGTTAAGTCTTTTTGATCAACCTCCCTCTGATACCACTTGATAGTTTATATAGGTGTAGTCAATAATACCTAGAGGGGGGTGAATAGGTTTTACTTATTTTCTTTGTTTAAACCTAATGTTTCTAGCTGCAGAAAACACACAAGGATGTATAGAGGTTCCTCAAGACAAGGTGTCTTGAGTAGTCCTCTTTCCCCCTTCACCTTTCTAATAATGAGTTAGACAAGGCCACAAACTCCAATCTCAGCTCCTTGAGCTTACACCACAAGTTCCTCAGAACTTCTCAGATCAACAGTGATCCTACCTCAGGCACAGCAGCCCTACACCTCAGGCTCAGCAGCCCTACACCTCAGGCTCAGCAGCCCTACACCTCAGGCTCAGCAGCCCTACACCTCGGGCTCAACAGCCCTACAGCTCGGAGTTATAAACTCTTACCACTCAGAAATCCCACAGATTTCCTACCTCAGATCTATCAAGAAATCCTACCACTCAAGCTGTCAACACAGCTTTACACACAGGCTCAACAGCCTTTCACTCAGGCAATAATGCCTTACAAAGATATAATAGAGTTTGAGTTGAACACAGAGGACAAAAGATTTACTCTTAGGTCTTCTGAATCCATTCTTTAGATCTGAAAACAATAGCTTCAGATTTGTATCCCCTAGATCTTCTCCTTCAGCAAAGCAGAAGACCAACTTGCCCTTCTTGAGTTTGTACAGGAAGAGCTAACTAATCTCCCTTAGAAGATTAACTTCAGCTGCAGAGAACGACTTCAACTGGCTGAATCGTGAATGCTCGATTGCGGCGTGTAGCAAAAGCTTCTTAATAGAACAGTGCTTGTTGTTGTGCCCTAGCTTCTTCTTTTATACCCCCAGAAGGCTTCAACGGCTATATCGATCCTCCTGACACAGTATGGGGCAGATCTGACTTGCTTTTCCCTCTCAATTGTCGTTTGCACCAAAACTAGATCACGTCTCAGCAATTGGGCTGAGACAGCTTCCAGTCTCACTGGCAGCTCCAGTTCCCTTCTCAGCGGTTGCTCCAGTCTCCTTCTCAGTGGATCCGCTGAGATGGCTCCTCGTCTCAGCGGTTCTGACCCATCGTCTCAGCGGTTATGCTGAGACAGATCTTCATCTCCTTGTAGATGATTTCTTCTTATATAAGGCCATGTTTGGCCCTTCCTTTTGAGACACCTGTGCCTGTATATCCTACACAAGTATAGCATTGTTAAATACAATATATCCTTAGCATTGAGAGTGATGCCTCTTCAAATCAAGGTGATATTGAGGGCAATATACCCAACAACAATCAAACATACAAATCAAAAGTTATGGCTGTTGGAAACTTAGGTGTAATTTGGAGCTAAATTTTGCATTATCGATGCAACTGGTTATATATCGACAACTAAATGAACTGGAATGGGTAAAACTTGTGTTCCAATGAATGTCGTGCTCCAAGCTCTTTCCAAAAAAGGTGTTGTAGGGTAAAATCAGACAACCAGATCAAAAGATATTGATGTTTTAAGTTTGAATGTCATTTGGAGCTAAATCTGTCACTTTCGCGACAAATCGCATCTAAAATTCTTTCATTTTGAAATTTATATGTTATTTGGAGCTAAATCTCGCATTACCAGTACAACCCACTGTATATCGACCTCTAAACGAGCTCGAATGGGTTAAAATTGCTCTCCATTGGATTTAGAGCTCTGATCTCATTCCGAAAAGGTATTGTGGGCGAAAATCGGACAACCAGATCAAAAGTTATGGATGTTTGAAGTTTAGGTCTCCTTTCGAGCTAAATACCTTATTACCAACCCGCTATATATTGACCACTAAATAAACTGGAATTGGTAAAACTTGTTCTCCATTGGATGTAGGGCTTCGAGCTCATTCCAAAATGTTGTTGTGCGCAAAAATCGGACAACCAGATCAAAAGTTATGGCTGTTACAGTTTGTGTCAAGAGGAGCTAAATCCTTCATTACCATTGCAACCCATTGTATATTAACTTCTAAAATGAGATGGAATGGTTTAAAATTTTGCTCAATTGGATGTATGCCTCCGAGCATATTCCGTAAAGATGTTATTGGCAATAATCAAACATACAAATCAAAAGTTATGGCTGTTAGAAGTTTAGGTGTCATTTGGAGCTAAATTTAGCATTACCGCTGCAACCGGCTATATATCGAGACCTAAATGAACTGGAATGGCTCCAATGAATGTAGTGCTCTGAGCTCATTACGAAAAGGTGTTGTGGGGGTAAAATCAGAAAACCGGATCAAAAGTTATTGCTATTTTAAGTTTGAGTGTCATTTGGAGATAAATCTCTCACTTTCGCTACAAACCGCATCTAAAATTCTTTCATTTTGAAATTTATGTGTCATTTGGAGCTAAATCTTCATTACCAGTACAACCCACTGTATATCGACCTCTAAACGAGCTTGAATGGGTTAAAATTGTTCTCCATTAGATTTAGGGCTCCGATCTCATTCTGAAAAGGTATTGTGGGCGAAAATCGGACAATCGGATCAAAAGTTACGAATGTTTGAAGTTTAGGTCTCCTTTCGAGCTAAATACCTTATTACCAATCCGCTGTATATTGACCACTAAATAAACTGGAATTGGTAAAACTTGTTCTGCATTGGATGTAGGGCCACGAGCTCATTCCAAAAAGGTGTTGTGCGCAAAAATCGGACAACCAGATCAAAAGTTATGGCTGTTACAGTTTTTGTGTCAAGAAGAGCTAAATCCCTCATTACCATTGCAACCCGTTGTATATTGACCTCTAAAATGAGCTGTAATGGTTTAAAATTGTGCTCCATTGGATTTATGCCTCCGAGCATATTCCGTAAAGCTGTTGTGGACAATAATCAAACATACAAATCAAAAGTAATGGCTGTTGGAAGCTTAGGTGTAATTTGGAGCTAAATTTCGCATTAACGCTGCAACCGGTTATATATCGACAACTAAATGAACTGGAATGGGTAAAAATTGTGTTCCAATAAATATAGTGCTCCGAGCTCATTCCGAAAAGATGTTGTGGAGTAAAATCAGACAACCGGAACAAAAGTTATTGCTGTTTTAAGTTTGAGTGTCATTTGGAGCTAAATCTCTCACTTTCGCTACAAACCTCATCTAAAATTCTTTGATTTTGAAATTTATGTGTCATTTGGAGCTAAATCTCGCATTAACAGTATAACCCACTATATATCGACCTCTAAACGAGCTTGAATGGGTTAAAATACTTCTCCATTTGATTTAGGGCTCCGATCTCATTCCAAAAAGGTATTGTGGGCGAAAATCGGACAACCGGATCAAAAGTTACGGATGTTTGAAGTTTAGGTCTCCTTTTGAGCTAAATACCTTATTACCAACCAACGGGAATATTGACCACTAAATAAACTGGAATTGGTAAAACTTGTTCTCCATTAGATGTAGGGCTACGAGCTCATTCCAAAAAGGTGTTGTGCGCAAAAATCGGACAAGCAGATCAAAAGTTATGGTTGTTACAGTTTATGTGTCAAGAGGAGCTAAATCCCTCATTACCATTGCATCACGCTATATATTGACCTCTAAAATGAGCTGGAATGGTTTTAAATTGTGCTCCACTGGATGTATGCCTCTGAGGTTATTCCGTAAAGGTGTTGTGGACAACAATCAAACATACAAATCAAAAGTTATGGCTGTTGGAAGCTTAGGTGTAATTTGGAGCTATATTTCGCATTACCGCTGCAACTGGTTATATATCGACAACTAAATGAATTGGAATGGATAAAACTTGTGTTCCAATGAATGTAGTGCTCCGAGCTCATTCATAAAAGGTGTTGTGGGGTAAAATCAGACAACCGGATCAAAAGTTATTGCTGTTTTAAGTTTGGGTGTCATTTGGAGCTAAATCTCTCACTTTCGCTACAAACCACATCTAAAATTCTTTTATTTTGAAATTTATGTGGCATTTGGAGCTAAATCTCGCATTACCAGTACAACCCACTGCATATCAACCTCTAAACGAGCTTCAATGGGTTAAAATTGTTCTGCATTGGATTTAGGGCTCTGATCTCGTTCCAAAAAGGTATTGTGGGTGAAAATCGGACAACTGGATCAAAAGTTACGGATGTTTGAAGTTTAGGTCTCCTTTCGAGCTAAATACCTTATTACTAACCCGCTGTATATTAACCACTAAATAAACTGGAATTGGTAAAACTTGTTCTCCATTGGATGTAGTGCTCCGAGCTCATTCCAAAAAGGTGTTGTATGAAAAAATCGTACAACCAGATTAAAACTTATGGCTGTTACAGTTTATGTGTCAAGAGGAGCTAAATCCCTCATTACCATTGCAACCCGATGTATATTGACCTCAAAAATGAGCTGGAATGGTTTAAAATTGTGCTCTATTGGATGTATGCCTCTGACCGTATTCCTTAAAGGTGTTGTGGGCAATAATCAAACATACAAATCAAAAGTTATGGCTGTTAGAAGTTTGTGTAATTTGGACCTAAATTTTTCATTACCGCTGCAACCGGCTATATTTCGACAACTAAATGAACTGGAATGGGTAAAACTTGTGCTCCAATGAATGTAGTGCTCCGAGCTCATTCTGAAAAGGTGTTGTGGGGTAAAATCAGACAACCGGATCAAAAGTTATTGCTATTTTAAGTTTGAGTGTCATTTGGAGCTAAATCTCTCACTTTCGCTACAAACCGCATCTAAAATTCTTTCATTTTGAAATTTATGTGTCATTCGGAGCTAAATCTCATATTACTAGTACAACCCACTGTATATCGACCTCTAAACCAGGTTGAATGGGTTAAAATTGTTCTTCATTGGATTTAGAGCTCCGATCTCATTTCAAAAAGGTATTGTGGGCGAAAATTGGACAACCGGATCAAAAGTTACGGATGTTTGAAGTTTAGGTCTCTTTTTGAGCTAAATACCTTATTACCAACCAACGGGAGTATTGACCACTAAATAAACTGAAATTGGTAAAACTTGTTCTCCATTGGATGTAGGGCTACGAGCTCATTCCAAAAAGGTGTTGTGCGCAAAAATCGGACAACCAGATCAAAAGTTATGGCGGTTACAGTTTATGTGTCAAGAGGAGCTAAATCCCTCATTACCATTGCAACCCGTTGTATATTGACCTCTAAAATGAGCTGGAATGGTTTAAAATTGTGCTCCATTGGATGTATGCCTCCGAGCATATTCCGTAAAGGTGTTGTTTACAACAATCAAACATACAAATCAAAAGTTATGGCTGTTGGAAGCTTAGGTGTAATTTGGAGCTAAATTTCGCATTAATGATGCAACCGGTTATATATCGACAACTAAATGAACTGGAATGGGTAAAACTTGTGTTCCAATGAATGTAGTGCTCCGAGCTCATTCCGAAAAGTTGTCGGGTAAAATCAGACAACCGGATCAAAAGTTATTGCTGTTTTAAGTTTTGTGTGACATTTGGAGCTAAATCTCTCACTTTCGCTGCAAACCGCATCTAAAATTCTTTCAATTTGAAATTTATGTGTCATTTGAAGGTAAATCTCGCATTACCAGTACAACCCACTGTATATCAACCTCTAAACGAGCTTCAATGGGTTAAAATTGTTATCCATTGGATTTAGGGCTCCGATGTCTTTCCGAAAAGGTATTGTGGGTGAAAATCGAACAACCGGATCAAAAGTTACGGATGTTTGAAGTTTAGGTCTCCTTTCGAGCTAAATTCCTTATTACCAACCCGCTGTATATTGACCAGTAATAAACTGGAATTGGTAAAACTTGTTCTCCATTGGATGTAGGGCTCCGAGCTCATTCCAAAAAGGTGTTGTATGCAAAAATCAGACAACCAGATCAAATGTTATGGCTGTTACAGTTTATGTGTCAAGAGGAGCTAAATCCATCATTACCATTGCAACCCGCTGTATATTGACCTCAAAAATGAGCTGGAATGGTTTAAAATTGTGCTCTATTGGATGTATGCCTCCGAGCATATTCCATAAAGGTGTTGTGCGCAAGAATCAAACATACATTTTAAAAGTTATGGCTGTTAGAAGTTTATGTGTAATTTGGAGCTAAATTTCGCATTACCACTGCAACCGGCTATATATCGACAACTAAATGAACTGGAATGGGTAAAAATTGTGCTCCAATGAATGTAGTGCTCGGAGCTCATTCCGAAAAGGTGTTGTGGGGTAAAATCAGACAACCGGATCAAAAGTTATTTCTATTTTAAGTTTGAGTGTCATTTGGAGCTAAATCTTTTTCGCTACAAACCGCATCTAAAATTCTTTCATTTTGAAATTTATGTGTCATTCGTAGCTAAATCTCGCATTACCAGTACAACCAACTGTATATCGACATCTAAATGAGGTTGGATGGGTTAAAATTGTTCTCCATTGGATTTAGAGCTCCGATCTCATTCCAAAAAGATATTGTAGGCGAAAATCGGACAACCAGATCAAAAGTTACGGATGTTTGAAGTTTAGGTCTCCTTTCGAGCTAAATACCTTATTACCAACCCGCTATATATTGACCACTAAACAAACTAGAATGGGTAAAAATTATTCTCCATTGGATGTAGGGCTCCGAGCTCATTCCAAAAAGGTGTTGTGCGCAAAAATCGGACAACTAGATCAATAGTTATGGTTGTTACAGTTTATGTGTCAAGAGTAGCAAAATCCCTCATTACCATTGCAACCCGCAGTGTATTGACCTCTAAAATCAGCTGGAATTGTATAAAATTTTGCTCCATTGGATGTATGCCTCCGAGCATATTCGGTAAAGGTGTTGTGGTCAATAATCAAACATACAAATCAAAAGTTATGGCTGTTAGAGTTTAGGTGTACTTTGGAGCTAAATTTAGCATTACCGCTGCAACCGGCTATATATCGAGACCCAAATGAACTCGAATGACTCCAATGAATGTAGTGCTCCGAGCTCATTCCGAAAAGGTGTTGTGGGGTAAAATCAGATAACAGGATCAAAAGTTTTTGCTATTTAAGTTTGAGTGTCATTTGGAGATAAATCTCTCACTTTCACTACAAACCGCATCTAAAATTCAATCATTTTGAAATTTATGTCTCATTTGGAGTTAAATCTCCATTACCAGTACAACCCACTATATATCAACCTCTAAACGATCTTGAATGGGTTAAAATTGTTCTCCATTGGATTTATGGCTCCGATCTCATTCCGAAATGGTATTGTGGGCGAAAATCGGACAACCAGATCAAAAGTTACGAATGTTTGAAGTTTAGGTCTCCTTTCGAGCTAAATACCTTATTACCAACCCGCTGTATATTAACCACTAAATAAACTGGAATTGGTAAAACTTGTTCTCCATTGGATGTAGGGCTACGAGCTTATTCCAAAAAGGTATTGTGCGCAAAAATCGGACAACCAGATCAAAAGTTATGGTTGTAACAGTTTATGTGTCAAGAGGAGCTAAATCCCTCAATTACCATTGCATCCCGTTGTATATTGACCTCTAAAATGAGCTGGAATGGTTTAAAATTGTGCTCCATTGGATGTATGCCTCCGAGCATATTCTGTAAAGGTGTTGTGGACAACAATCAAACATACAAATTCAAAAGTTATGGCTGTTGGAAGCTTAGGTGTAATTTGGTGCTAAATTTCGCATTAATGCTGCAACCGGTTATATATCGACAACTAAATGAATTGGAATGGGTAATACTTGTGTTCCAATGAATATAGTGCTCCGAGCTCATTCCGAAAAGGTGTTGTGGGGTAAAATTAGACAACTGGAACAAAAGTTATTGTTGTTTTAAGTTTGAGTGTCATTTGGAGCTAAATCTCTCACTTTCGCTACAAACCGCATCTAAAATTCTTTCATTTTGAAATTTATGTGTCATTTGGAGCTAAATCTCGCATTACCAGTACAACCCAATGTATATCGACCTCTAAACGAGCTTGAATGGGTTAAAATTATTCTCCATTGGATTTAGGGCTCCGATCTCATTCCGAAAAGGAATTGTGGGAGAAAATCGGACAACCGAATCAAAAGATACGGATGTTTGAAGTTTAGGTCTCCTTTTGAGCTAAATACCTTATTACCAACCAACAGGAATAATGACCACTAAATAAATTGGAATTGGTAAAATTTGTTCTCCATTGGATGTAGGGCTAGGAGCTCATTCCAAAAAGGTGTTGTGTGCAAAAATCGGACAACCAGATCAAAAGTTATGGCTGTTACAGTTTATGCGTCAAGAGGATCTAAATCCATCATTACCATTGCAACCCGCTATATATTGACCTCTAAAATGAGCTGGAATGGTTTTAAATTGTGCTCCATTGGATGTATGCCTCCGAGCATATTCCGTAAAGATGTTGTGGACAACAATCAAACATACAAATAAAAAGTTATGGCTGTTGGAAGCTTAGGTGTAATTTGGAACTAAATTTCGCATTACCGCTGCAACCGAATATATATCGACAACTAAATGAACTGGAATGGGTAAAACTTGTGTTCCAATGAATGTAGTGCTCGAGCTCATTCCGAAAAGGTGTTGCGGGGTAAAATCAAACAACTGGATCAAAAGTTATTGCTGTTTTAAGTTTGGGTGTCATTTGGAGCTAAATCTCTCACTTTCGCTACAAACCGCATCTAAAATTCTTTCATTTTAAATTTGTGTCATTTGGAGGTAAATCTCGCATTACCAGTACAACCCACTGCATATCAACCTCTAAACGAGCTTCAATGGGTTAAAATTGTTCTCCATTGGATTTAGGGCTCCGATCTCATTCCGAAAAGGTATTGTGGGTGAAAATCGGACAACCGGATCAAAAGTTACGGATGTTTGAAGTTTATGTCTCCTTTCGAGCTAAATACCTTATTACCAACCCAGTGTATATTGACCACTAAATAAACAGGAATTGGTAAAACTTGTTCTCCATTGGATGTAGGGCTCCGAGCTCATTCCAAAAAGGTTTTGTATGCAAAAATCGGACAACCAGATCAAAAATTATGGCTATTACAGTTTATGTGTCAAGAGGAGCTAAATCCCTCATTACCATTGCAACCCGTTGTATATTGACCTCAAAAATGAGCTAGAATGGTTTAAAATTGTGCTGCATTGGATGTATGCCTCCGAGCATATTCCATAAAGGTATTGTGGGCAACAATCAAACATACAAATCAAAAGTTTTGGCTGTTAGAAGTTTATGTGTAATTTGGAGCTAAATTTCGCATTACCGCTGCAACCGGCTATATATCGACAACTAAATGAACTGGAATGGGTAGAACTTGTGCTCCAATGAATGTAGTGCTCAAGCTCATTCCGAAAAGGTGTTGTGGGGTAAAATCAGACAACCAGATCAAAAGTTATTGCTATTTTAAGTTTGAGTATCATTTGGAGCTAAATCTCTCACTTTCGCTACAAACCGCATCTAAATTTTTTTCATTTTGAAATTTGTGTCATTCAGAGCTAAATCTCGCATTTCCAGTACAACCCACTGTATATCGACCTCTAAATGAGGTTGAATGGGTTAAAATTGTTCTCCATTGGATTTAGAGCTCCGATCTCATTCCAAAAAGGTATTGTGGGCAAAAATCGGACAAACGGATCAAAAGTTACGGATGTTCGAAGTTTAGGTCGCCTTTCGAGCTAAATACCTTATTACCAACCCGTTGTATATTGACCACTAAACAAACTGGAATGGGGAAAACTTGTCCTCCATTGGACGTAGGGCTCCGAGCTCATTCCAAAAACGTGTTGTGCACAAAAATCGGACAACCAGATCAATAGTTATGGCCGTTACAATTTATGTGTCAAGAGGAGCAAAATTCCTCATTACCATTGCAACCCGCAGTATATTGACCTCTAAAATGAGCTGGAATGGTTTAAAATTTTGCTCCATTGGATGTATGCTTCCGAGCATATTCCTTAAAGGTGTTGTGGGCAATAATCAAACATACAAATCAAAAGTTATGGCTATTAGAAGTTTAGGTGTAATTTGGAGCTAAATTTAGCATTATCGCTGCAACCAGCTATATATCGAGACCCAAATGAACTGGAATATCTCCACTGAATGTAGTGCTCCGAGCTCATTCCGAAAAGGTGTTGTGGGGTAAAATCAGACAATCGGATCAAAAGTTATTGCTATTTTAAGTTTGAGTGTGATTTGGAGATAAATCTCTCACTTTCACTACAAACTGCATCTAAAATTCTTTAATTTTGAAATTTATGTCTCATTTGGAGCTAAATCTCCATTACCAGTACAACCCACTGTATATCGACCTCTAAACGAGCTTGAATGGGTTAAAATTGTTCTCCATTGGATTTAGGGCTCCTATCTCATTCCGAAAAGGTATTGTGGGCAAAAATCGGACAACCAGATAAAACGTTATGAATGTTTGAAGTTTAGGTCTCCTTTCGAGCTAAATACCTTATTACCAACCCGCTGTATATTGACCACTAAATAAACTGGAATTGGTAAAACATGTTTTCCATTGGATGTAAGGCTACGAGCTCATTCCAAAAAAGTATTGTGCGCAAAAATTGGACAACCAGATCAAAAGTTATGGCTGTTACTGTTTATGTATCAAGATGAGCTAAATCCCTCATTACCATTGCAACCCGTTGTATATTGACCTCTAAAATGAGCTGGAATGGTTTAAAATTGTGCTCCATTGGATGTATGCCTCCGAGCATATTCCGTAAAGGTGTTGTGGACAACAATCAAACATACAAATCAAAACTTATGGCTGTTGGAAGCTTAGGTGTAATTTGGAGCAAAATTTCGCATTAATGCTGCAACCGGTTATATATCGACAACTAAATGAACTGGAATGGGTAAAACTTGTGTTTCAATGAATATAGTGCTCCGAGCTCATTCCGAAAAGGTGTTGTGGGGTGAAATTAGACAACCGGAACAAAAGTTATTGCTGTTTTAAGTTTAAGTGTCATTTGGAGCTAAATCTCTCACTTTCGCTACAAACCGCATCTAAATTTTTTTCATTTTGAAATTTGTATCATTCGGAGCTAAATCTCGCATTTCCAGTACAACCCACTGTATATCGACCTCTAAACGAGGTTGAATGGGTTAAAATTGTTCTCCATTGGATTTAGAGCTCCGATCTCATTCCAAAAAGGTATTGTGGGCGAAAATCGGACAACCGGATCAAAAGTTACGGATGTTCGAAGTTTAGGTCGCCTTTCGAGCTAAATACCTTATTACCAACCCGTTGTATATTGACCACTAAACAAACTGGAATGGGGAAAACTTGTCCTCCATTGGATGTAGGGCTCCGAGCTCATTCCAAAAAGGTGTTGTGCACAAAAATCGGAAAACCAGATCAATAGTTATGGCCGTTACAGTTTATGTGTCAAGAGGAGCAAAATTCATCATTACCATTGCAACCCGCAGTATATTGACCTCTAAAATGAGCTGGAATGGTTTAAAATTTTGCTCCATTGGATGTATGCTTCCGAGCATATTCCTTAAAGGTGTTGTGGGCAATAATCAAACATACAAATCAAAAGTTATGGCTATTAGAAGTTTAGGTGTAATTTGGAGCTAAATTTAGCATTATCGCTGCAACCGGCTATATATCGAGACCCAAATGAACTGGAATATCTCCACTGAATGTAGTGCTCCGAGCTCATTCATAAAAGGTGTTGTGGGGTAAAATCAGACAACCGGATCAAAAGTTATTGCTGTTTTAAGTTTGGGTGTCATTTGGAGCTAAATCTCTCACTTTCGCTACAAACCGCATCTAAAATTCTTTCATTTTGAAATTTATGTGTCATTTGGAGCTAAATCTCGCATTACCAGTACAACCCACTGCATATCAACCTCTAAACGAGCTTCAATGGGTTAAAATTGTTCTGCATTGGATTTAGGGCTCTGATCTCATTCCAAAAAGGTATTGTGGGTGAAAATCGGACAACCGGATCAAAAGTTACGGATGTTTGAAGTTTAGGTCTCCTTTCGAGCTAAATACCTTATTACTAACCCGCTGTATATTGACCACTAAATAAACTGGAATTGGTAAAACTTATTTTCCATTGGATGTAGTGCTCCGAGCTCATTCCAAAAAGGTGTCGTATGAAAAAATCGTACAACCAGATTAAAACTTATGGCTGTTACAGTTTATGTGTCAAGAGGAGCTAAATCCCTAATTACCATTGCAACCCGCTGTATATTGACCTCAAAAATGAGCTGGAATGGTTTAAAATTGTGCTCCATTGGATGTATGCCTCTGACCGTATTCCTTAAAGGTGTTGTGGGCAATAATCAAACATACAAATCAAAAGTTATGGCTGTTAGAAGTTTGTGTAATTTGGACCTAAATTTTTCATTACCGCTGCAACCTGCTATATTTCGACAACTAAATGAACTGAAATGGGTAAAACTTGTGCTCCAATGAATGTAGTGCTCCGAGCTCATTCTGAAAAGGGGTTGTGGGGTAAAATCAGACAACCAGATCAAAAGTTATTGCTATTTTAAGTTTGAGTGTCATTTGGAGCTAAATCTCTCACTTTCGCTACAAACCGCATCTAAAATTCTTTCATTTTGAAATTTATGTGTCATTCGGAGCTAAATCTCATATTACCAGTACAACCCATTGTATATCGACCTCTAAACCAGGTCGAATGGGTTAAAATTGTTCTCCATTGGATTTAGAGCTCCGATCTCATTCCAAAAAGGTATTGTGGGCGAAAATTGGACAACCGGATCAAAAGTTACGGATGTTTGAAGTTTAGGTCCCCTTTTGAGCTAAATACCTTATTACCATCCAACGGGAGTATTGACCACTAAATAAACTGAAATTGGTAAAACGTGTTCTCCATTGGATGTAGGGCTACGAGCTCATTCCAAAAAGGTGTTGTGCGCAAAAATCGGACAACCAGATCAAAAGTTATGGCGGTTACAGTTTATGTGTCAAGAGGAGCTAAATCCCTCATTACCATTGCAACCCGTTGTATATTGACCTCTAAAATGAGCTGGAATGGTTTAAAATTGTGCTCCATTTGATGTATGCCTCCGAGCATATTCCGTAAAGGTGTTGTTTACAACAATCAAACATACAAATCAAAAGTTATGGCTGTTGGAAGCTTAGGTGTAATTTGGAGCTAAATTTCGCATTAATGATGCAACCGGTTATATATCGACAACTAAATGAACTGGAATGGGTAAAACTTGTGTTCCAATGAATGTAGTGCTCCGAGCTCATTCCGAAAAGGTGTCGGGTAAAATCAGACAACCGGATCAAAAGTTATTGCTGTTTTAAGTTTGTGTGTCATTTGGAGCTAAATCTCTCACTTTCGCTGCAAACCGCATCTAAAATTCTTTCATTTTGAAATTTATGTGTCATTTGAAGCTAAATCTCGCATTACCAGTACAACCCACTGTATATCAACCTCTAAACGAGCTTCAATGGGTTAAAATTGTTCTCCATTGGATTTAGGGCTCCGATGTCATTCTGAAAAGGTATTGTGGGTGAAAATCGGACAACCGGATCAAAAGTTACGGATGTTTGAAGTTTAGGTCTCCTTTCGAGCTAAATTCCTTATTACCAACCCGCTGTATATTGACCAGTAATAAACTGGAATTGGTAAAACTTGTTCTCCATTGGATGTAGGGCTCCGAGCTCATTCCAAAAAGGTGTTGTATGCAAAAATCAGACAACCAGATCAAATGTTATGGCTATTACAGTTTATGTGTCAAGAGGAGCTAAATCCATCATTACCATTGCAACCCGCTGTATATTGACCTCAAAAATGAGCTGGAATGGTTTAAAATTGTGCTCTATTGGATGTATGCCTCCGAGCATATTCCATAAAGGTGTTGTGGGCAACAATCAAACATACATTTTAAAAGTTATGGCTGTTAGAAGTTTATGTGTAATTTGGAGCTAAATTTCGCATTACCACTGCAACCGGCTATATATCGACAACTAAATGAACTGGAATGGGTAAAAATTGTGCTCCAATGAATGTAGTGCTCGGAGCTCATTCCGAAAACGTGTTGTGGGGTAAAATCAGACAACCGGATCAAAAGTTATTTCTATTTTAAGTTTGAGTGTCATTTGGAGCTAAATCTTTTTCGCTACAAACCGCATCTAAAATTCTTTCATTTTGAAATTTATGTGTCATTCGTAGCTAAATCTCGCATTACCAGTACAACCAACTGTATATCGACATCTAAATGAGGTTGGATGGGTTAAAATTGTTCTCCATTGGATTTAGAGCTCCGATCTCATTCCAAAAAGATATTGTAGGCGAAAATCGGACAACCAGATCAAAAGTTACGGATGTTTGAAGTTTAGGTCTCCTTTCGAGCTAAATACCTTATTACCAACCCGCTATATATTGACCACTAAACAAACTAGAATGGGTAAAAATTATTCTCCATTGGATGTAGGGCTCCGAGCTCATTCCAAAAAGGTGTTGTGCGCAAAAATCGGACAACTAGATCAATAGTTATGGTTGTTACAGTTTATGTGTCAAGAGGAGCAAAATCCCTCATTACCATTGCAACCCGCAGTGTATTGACCTCTAAAATCAGCTGGAATTGTACAAAATTTTGCTCCATTGGATGTATGCCTCCGAGCATATTCGGTAAAGGTGTTGTGGTTAATAATCAAACATACAAATCAAAAGTTATGGCTGTTAGAAGTTTAGGTGTACTTTGGAGCTAAATTTAGCATTACCGCTGCAACCGGCTATATATCGAGACCCAAATAAACTGGAATGACTCCAATGAATGTAGTGCTCCGAGCTCATTCCGAAAAGGTGTTGTGGGGTAAAATCAGATAACAGGATCAAAAGTTTTTGCTATTTAAGTTTGAGTGTCATTTGGAGATAAATCTCTCACTTTCACTACAAACCGCATCTTAAATTCATTCATTTTGAAATTTATGTCTCATTTGGAGTTAAATCTCCATTACCAGTACAACCCACTATATATCAACCTCTAAACGATCTTGAATGGGTTAAAATTGTTCTCCATTGGATTTAGGGCTTCGATCTCATTCCGAAAAGGTATTGTGGGCGAAAATCGGACAACCAGATCAAAAGTTACGAATGTTTGAAGTTTAGGTCTCCTTTCGAGCTAAATACCTTATTACCAACCCGCTGTATATTGACCACTAAATAAACTGGAATTGGTAAAACTTGTTCTCCATTGGATGTAGGGCTACGAGCTTATTCCAAAAAGGTATTGTGCGCAAAAATCGGACAACCAGATCAAAAGTTATGGCTGTTACAGTTTATGTGTCAAGAGGAGCTAAATCCCTCATTACCATTGCATCCCGTTGTATATTGACCTCTAAAATGAGCTGGAATGGTTTAAAATTGTGCTCCATTGGATGTATGCCTCCGAGCATATTCTGTAAAGGTGTTGTGGACAACAATCAAACATACAAATTCAAAAGTTATGGCTGTTGGAAGCTTAGGTGTAATTTGGTGCTAAATTTCGCATTAATGCTGCAACCGGTTATATATCGACAACTAAATGAACTGGAATGGGTAAAACTTGTGTTCCAATGAATATAGTGCTCCGAGCTCATTCCGAAAAGGTGTTGTGGGGTAAAATTAGACAACCGGAACAAAAGTTATTGTTGTTTTAAGTTTGAGTGTCATTTGGAGCTAAATCTCTCACTTTCGCTACAAACCGCATCTAAAATTCTTTCATTTTGAAATTTATGTGTCATTTGGAGCTAAATCTCGCATTACCAGTACAATCTAATGTATATCGACCTCTAAACGAGCTTGAATGGGTTAAAATTGTTCTCCATTGGATTTAGGGCTCCGATCTCATTCCGAAAAGGAATTGTGGGAGAAAATCGGACAACCGGATCAAAAGATACGAATGTTTGAAGTTTAGGTCTCCTTTTGAGCTAAATACCTTATTACCAACCAACAGGAATAATTACCACTAAATAAATTGGAATTGGTAAAACTTGTTCTCCATTGGATGTAGGGCTAGGAGCTCATTCCAAAAAGGTATTGTGTGCAAAAATCGGACAACCAGATCAAAAGTTATTGCTGTTACAGTTTATGTGTCAAGAGGATCTAAATCCATCATTACCATTGCAACCCGCTATATATTGACCTCTAAAATGAGCTGGAATGGTTTTAAATTGTGCTCCATTGGATGTATGCCTCCGAGCATATTCCGTAAAGATGTTGTGGACAACAATCAAACATACAAATAAAAAGTTATGGCTGTTGGAAGCTTAGGTGTAATTTGGAGCTAAATTTCGCATTACCGCTGCAACCGATTATATATCGACAACTAAATGAACTGGAATGGGTAAAACTTGTGTTCCAATGAATGTAGTGCTCGAGCTCATTCCGAAAAGGTGTTGCGGGGGTAAAATCAAACAACTGGATCAAAAGTTATTGCTGTTTTAAGTTTGGGTGTCATTTGGAGCTAAATCTCTCACTTTCGCTACAAACCGCATCTAAAATTCTTTCATTTTAAATTTGTGTCATTTGGAGGTAAATCTCGCATTACCAGTACAACCCACTGCATATCAACCTCTAAACGAGCTTCAATGGGTTAAAATTGTTCTCCATTGGATTTAGGGCTCCGATCTCATTCCGAAAAGGTATTGGGTGAAAATCGGACAACCGGATCAAAAGTTACGGATGTTTGAAGTTTATGTCTCCTTTCGAGCTAAATACCTTATTACCAACCCGGTGTATATTGACCACTAAATAAACAGGAATTGGTAAAACTTGTTCTCCATTGGATGTAGGGCTCCGAGCTCATTCCAAAAAGGTTTTGTATGCAAAAATCGGACAACCAGATCAAAAGTTATGGCTATTACAGTTTATGTGTCAAGAGGGGCTAAATCCCTCATTACCATTGCAACCCGTTGTATATTGACCTCAAAAATGAGCTAGAATGGTTTAAAATTGTGCTCCATTGGATGTATGCCTCCGAGCATATTCCATAAAGGTATTGTGGGCAACAATCAAACATACAAATCAAAAGTTATGGCTGTTAGAAGTTTATGTGTAATTTGGAGCTAAATTTCGCATTACCGCTGCAACCGGCTATATATCGACAACTAAATGAACTGGAATGGGTAGAACTTGTGCTCCAATGAATGTAGTGCTCCGAGCTCATTCCGAAAAGGTGTTGTGAGGTAAAATCAGACAACCAGATCAAAAGTTATTGCTATTTTAAGTTTGAGTGTCATTTGGAGCTAAATCTCTCACTTTCGCTACAAACCGCATCTAAATTTTTTTCATTTTGAAATTTGTGTCATTCGGAGCTAAATCTCGCATTTCCAGTACAACCCACTGTATATCGACCTCTAAACGAGGTTGAATGGGTTAAAATTGTTCTCCATTGGATTTAGAGCTCCGATCTCATTCCAAAAAGGTATTGTGGGCGAAAATCGGACAACCGGATCAAAAGTTACGGATGTTCGAAGTTTAGGTCGCCTTTCGAGCTAAATACCTTATTACCAACCCGTTGTATATTGACCACTAAACAAACTGGAATGGGGAAAACTTGTCCTCCATTGGATGTAGGGCTCCGAGCTCATTCCAAAAAGATGTTGTGCACAAAAATCGGACAACCAGATCAATAGTTATGGCCATTACAGTTTATGTGTCAAGAGGAGCAAAATTCCTCATTACCATTGCAACCCGCAGTATATTGACCTCTAAAATGAGCTGGAATGGTTTAAAATTTTGCTCCATTGGATGTATGCTTCCGAGCATATTCCTTAAAGGTGTTGTGGGCAATAATCAAACATACAAATCAAAAGTTATGGCTATTAGAAGTTTAGGTGTAATTTGGAGCTAAATTTAGCATTATCGATGCAACCGGCTATATATCGAGACCCAAATGAACTGGAATATCTCCACTGAATGTAGTGCTCCGAGCTCATTCCGAAAAGGTGTTGTGGGGTAAAATCAGACAACCGGATCAAAAGTTATTGCTATTTTAAGTTTGAGTGTGATTTGGAGATAAATCTCTCACTTTCACTACAAACTGCATCTAAAATTCTTTCATTTTGAAATTTATGTCTCATTTGGAGCTAAATCTCCATTACCAGTAAAACCACTGTCTATCGACCTCTAAACGAGCTTGAATGGGTTAAAATTGTTCTCCATTGGATTTAGGGCTCCTATCTCATTCCGAAAAGGTATTGTGGGCAAAAATCAGACAACCAGATCAAACGTTACGAATGTTTGAAGTTTAGGTCTCCTTTCGAGCTAAATACCTTATTACCAACCCGCTGTATATTGACCACTAAATAAACTGGAATTGGTAAAACATGTTTTCCATTGGATGTAGGGCTACGAGCTCATTCCAAAAAGGTATTGTGAGCAAAAATTGGACAACCAGATCAAAAGTTATGGCTGTTACTGTTTATGTGTCAAGATGAGCTAAATCCCTCATTACCATTGCAACCCGTTGTATATTGCCCTCTAAAATGAGCTGGAATGGTTTAAAATTGTGCTCCATTGGATGTATGCCTCCGAGCATATTCCGTAAAGGTGTTGTGGACAACAATCAAACATACAAATCAAAACTTATGGCTGTTGGAAGCTTAGGTGTAATTTGGAGCAAAATTTCGCATTAATGCTGCAACCGGTTATATATCGACAACTAAATGAACTGGAATGGGTAAAACTTGTGTTTCAATGAATATAGTGCTCCGAGCTCATTCCGAAAAGGTGTTGTGGGGTGAAATTAGACAACCGGAACAAAAGTTATTGCTGTTTTAAGTTTAAGTGTCATTTGGAGCTAAATCTCTCACTTTCGCTACAAACCGCATCTAAAATTCTTTCATTTTGAAATTTATGTGTCATTTGAAGCTAAATCTCGCATTACCAGTACAACCCAATGTATATCGACCTCTAAACGAGCTTGAATGGGTTAAAATTGTTCTCCATTGGATTTAGGGCTCCGATCTCATTCCGAAAAGGAATTGTGGGAGAAAATCGGACAACCGGATCAAAAGATACGGATGTTTGAAGTTTAGGTCTCCTTTTGAGCTAAATACCTGATTACCAACCAACAGGAATAATGACCACTAAATAAATTGGAATTAGTAAAACTTGTTCTCCATTAGATGTAGGGCTAGGAGCTCATTCCAAAAAGGTGTTGTGTGCAAAAATCGGACAACCAGATCAAAAGTTGTGGCTGTTACAGTTTATGTGTCAAGAGGAGCTAAATCCCTCATTACCATTGCAACCCGATATATATTGACCTCTAAAATGAGCTGAAATGGTTTTAAATTGTGCTCCATTGGATGTATGCCTCCGAGCATATTCTGTAAAATTTGTGTTCCAATGAATGTAGTGCTCCGAGCTCATTCCGAAAAGGTGTTGTGGGGGTAAAATCAGACAACCAGATCAAAAGTTATTGCTGTTTTAAGTTTGAGTGTCATTTGGAGCTAAATCTCTCACTTTCGCTACAAACCGCATCTAAAATTATTTCATTTTGAAATTTATGTGTCATTTGGAGCTAAATCTCGCATTACCAGTACAACCCAATGTATATCGACCTCTAAACGAGCTTGAATGGGTTAAAATTATTCTCCATTGGATTTAGGGCTCCGATCTCATTCCGAAAAGGTATTGTGGGAGAAAATCGGATGAAAGTGCACAGTTAACCTCACTAGAATTCTCTAGAGGGGGGTGAATAGAGATTTAAAAATACTTTGTGCAATTATATATATATATATATATATATATATATATATATATGTAATAATCACAGATTCAAGCTTCCCACATACCAACAAGAATTAAGCAAGTAAAGAAGAAAAATAGCAAGCAGAAAATCATAGCACAACACAAAGAAATATAGTGGTTCCCCAAACTTTGGGTAGTCCATTCTTCTACCCCCTTTGGTAGGAATTCACTAACTTGCACTGAGTCTTTTGATAAGGAGACTCTTAGAACCAGACTGAGTCTTTTGATAAGGAGACTCTTAGAACCAGACTGAGTCTTTTGATAAGGAGACTCTTAGAACCACTACAACTGAATTTTTTGAAGAGAGATTCTAAAAACTCTCTTACACAATTTGAAAATGAAGTAAGTATGAGAAGAAGAAGTAGAACAAGTAGAAGAACAGAAGACAATATATGTAAGAAAGAATCTTCTTCCTAGCAAGAAGATTAGAAGGACAAGTATAGTGAATATGATCTCTCTTCTATAGTGAGAAGGAGGTTGTAAGCTTTTCTCTCTTTTGTGAGAGCCTTCAGAATTTGCAGCAGAATGGCTTCAGAAGGAGGAGAAGATGAAGGTTTTTCTTTGCTGCAGCACACTATCTCTTTTCTCAGCTTTCTCACTCTTTACTAGGGAGCTCTTCCTCTTTTTCAAATGTATATGGTGGATCACCTGTTCTTATTCTCTGTCGACTTCCTTCTTATTTATAACTCTGTTTCAAAAGATATTGCTAAAGGAGAATAATAAATTAGCAGACAGAGAATTAGAAAGAGATAAAAGTTTCCATACTAATTTTATCTGTAGATGGAAAGAGTTTATTCTGATTTCAAATAATATCCAAATAAATATTAATCAAATTAGCCAAGAATCAATTAGAAGGAAAGACAGATTCAGAACGGCTATAAAAGAATAAAATCATTCCATAAAATTCAGATCTTTAGAAAGAAGGAAAGAGATCTGGCGTTAATTCGAATTTGACATGGAAATCGACGTGCGTCGATTACTATTCGACGTAAGCGCCGAGTTCATCCTGTCTGGACGTCGAGAGGAGAATAAGGAAGGTGCGTCGACTTTATTAAATGCATCGACTAGAAGTCAGAGTTACGTCGACAAAGATTACGTCGAATTCTTCATAGAGTTACTTCGACTTATTCTGAGAGAAACGTCGACTACATTTCGACGTTGCGTCGAATTCTATTCGACGCATATTTACTTAGACTAACTTTTCATTCTTAGAAATTATATTCTTCTTAATTCAAGGGGTTAAGATAAATCATTTCCCCAACATCGGACAACCGGATCAAAAGTTACAGATGTTTGAAGTTTAGGTCTCCTTTTGAGCTAAATACCTTATTACCAACCAACGGGAATATTGACCACTAAATAAACTGGAATTGGTAAAACTTATTCTCCATTGGATGTAGGGCTACGAGCTCATTCCAAAAAGGTGTTGTGTGCAAAAATCGGACAACCAGATCAAAAGTTGTGGCTGTTACAGTTTATGTGTCAAGAGGAGCTAAATCCCTCATTACCATTGCAACCCGCTATATATTGACCTCTAAAATGAGTTGGAATGGTTTTAAATTGTGCTCCATTGGATGTATGCCTCCGAGCATATTTTGTAAAGGTGTTGTGGACAGCTTGTGCCACTGAGGAGGTCGACAGAATAATGCCAAGTGAAGGTTATTCGCCAATGGAGCCGTAAACAAAGGCATATGCTCGGAGGCATACATCCAATGGAGCCGCTGAGGAGGTCGACGCGGATGATGATGCCGGCGACGATGATGATGATGATGAGGACAGCTTGTCCTCTGGAACAACTGGCTCCGCTAGTAAGACCGGGCGGTCTAGTGGTAGCGATTCATCGGATTCTTCTTCCACGTCAAGTGAAGGTTATTCACCCGACGTTGATGTTGATGGTGTGGACTCGAGTTCTCCTGTCAAGAAGAAGAAGAAGAAGTCGGCAGAATAATGCCTTTGTTTTAATTTTATTTTTGTATAATCGCCGGTCTTTTTTGTTAGCCGGGCGGTTAAATTTTTGTTAACACATATTCTAAAAAATGAATGGAAATTTTACCAGTCTAACTGTCCATCTATTGTTACTTACTTGTGGTTGCTATTTTGTCTTTCTTTTTTCTTTTTTACCTTTCGTTCTCTATGATTGAGCCGTGCTGTTACTCATTAGACCTCTGGATATCCGATATCTGATAATATGATCCATAACGGATAGGCTCGTGTGACTGCAATTCAGACCGACCGGCTTCTTATCATTCAGAGATATCTTATCCTTGCTGATATAAATAATGAATAATAACTTTGCGCGGTTTGAATTCAATCCTGGCGAGTAATCCATTGTATCCAGAGAACGTTTGCTAAGGAATAACTCAACCCAATCGGTTAGAGCATAATCCGGGCGATCATATATTTAGAGCTTGAAATATCTAACTCAATAAAAGATGGATAGGTCCGCCCGGTTAGAATACAACCCGGGCAATATATCCAGATCCAGAAATATCCAATTTAATAGAATGGAGAGATAGATAAACCCGCCCGGTTAGGACGCAACCCGGGCAATCATATAATTAGCTCCAGAAATATCCAACTTGTAAAAGATGGATAAACCCGCCCGGTTAGAATGCAACCCGGGCAATCATATAATTAGCTCCAGAAATATCCAACTTATAAAAGATGGATAAACCCGCCCGGTTAGAATGCAACCCGGGCAATCATATAATTAGCTCCAGAAATATCCAACTTATAAAAGATGGATAAACCCGCCCGGTTAGAATGCAACCCAGGCAATCATATAATTAGCTCCAAAAATATCCAACTTATAAAAGATGGATAAACCCGCCCGGTTAGAATGCAACCCGGGCAATCATATAATTAGCTCCAAAAATATCCAACTTATAAAAGATGGATAAACCCGCCCGGTTAGAACGCAACCCGGGCAATCATATAAATAGCTCCAGAGATATCCAACTTATAAAAGATGGATAAACCCGCCCGGTTAGAACGCAACCCGGGCAATCATATAATTAAATCCAGAAATACCCAAACTTACACTCAATCAGACCGCTCGGTCTTAAAAGTGCAGACCGCCTGATCTTAATATCACAACCCCTTATTAGGGTAGACGAACACCTGCACCTATTCTAATAATATTTTTTCTCGAATGGTTTATATAAAAAACCACCAGAGGTGAATGCCTTCCTGTAGGGAAGATGAACAATCTAAGGCTCAGATGACCAAGTGGGCAGGTGGGCCTCGGCGGCGAACATTGCTTTCCTCAAGTGGTCATAAGAGCTTGTAGGGAGAAAAAAGAAAAAACATGTACAGACTCAGATGACCAAGTGGGCAGGTGGGCCTCGGCGGTGAACATTGCTTTCCTCAAGTGGTCATAAGAGCTGTAAGCGACTCATCTGCTCTCTTGCCTAGGGTTACAAGCCGAGTTGATCAATTGGGCAGGTGGGCCTCGGCGGCGAACATTGCTTTCCTCAGAGAGATCAACTCAGTTGTGGGCCCAACTAGGCACCGTTTCGAGAGTTCCTAAGAGTATTCGATGGTCACGGGCTATGATGATCAGTTGGGCAGGTGGGCCTCGGCGGCGAACATTGCTTTCCTCAGAAAGATCATCAAAGCTGTAACTATATCCCTTTCGGGGCATGATAGAGCTGACAATCACCTAGACCTCCCTTGATGCAGGGGTGTGTCAGATATCGGACGGGATCCAAAGTTCTGAAGACCACCGTAGCGGAATTGGCAAGCTACCACTACATGTGTGCGAAAACTCCCCGCATCACATGGTCTTGGTGGGTTTTACGCTATGACTACAATCCGAGGGGGTTCGAGCAGAATTTGGCGATATCCCAGAGGTTCAGGGAGTGAGATATGTATATATGTATTTATAATGTAGAGAACCATCAGACAAGGAGAAGTGTCAGTATAGGGCTTTTCATTTAATACCAAAAGAAACGTAAAGAATGAAAGAGATAGTTCAAGGATAAAATCGTTTAAGATCGTCACCGCTCCAGGTGCGTGCGATGTCTTCTCCTTCGCTGGTTTGGAGATGGTAGGCCCCATTCTTTAATACTTCTTTGACAATAAAAGGCCCTGCCCAGTTGGGATTCAGCTTTCCAACATTACCAGATCTGGCCGCAGCATCTACCTTTTTCAACACCAAATCCCCAACTGCAAACTGCTTTACCCTGATATTTTTGTCAAAATATTTTGCCATCCTCCTCTTAACTTCTTCCTGCCTGATTGTCGCCTCGTCCTGAAGTTCTTCGATCAGATCCAGACTATACCTGATGGCCTCATCGTTGTATTCTACCCATGCTTCTCCTCCCTCTTTTGCATACACAACTCTTGGAGTGACCACCTCAAACTCTACGGGAACAACAGCCTCCGAGCCATGAGATAATTTGAATGGTGTCTCCCCTGTAGCTGAAGATGGGGTAGTGCGAAGTGTCCAAAGGATGGAGGGAAGTTGGTCTGCCCAATTTCCTTTTTGATTCAAAACTCTTTTCATCAGGAGTTGCTGAATTCGCCTGTTTGCAGCTTCTACTTGACCATTGGTCCTTGGATGATGTACTGAGGCGAACCGAAGATCTATTCCAACTTGATCGCAAAAGTTTACCATCTCAGGATTATTGAACTGCGGTCCATTATCAGTGACAATTGCCAGCGGGATTCCGTGTCGGCAGACTATTTCTCCCCAGATGAAATTTTTGATAATTTGAGTAGTAGTTTTTGCCAATGCTTTTGCCTCAATCCACTTACTGAAATAGTCGATCATTACTATGATAAAGCGGCGCTGGCCGCTAGCCATTGGAAAGGGTCCCACTAGATCCATCCCCCAAACCGCGAAGGGCCAGGGTGCAGTTATTGACCTAAGCGATTGAGCGGGCAGATGTTGAAGAGGAGCAAATTTCTGACATTGTACACAGCGCTTGGCAAATGCTTCAGCATCCTTTCTCAGAGTTGGCCAAAAATATCCTTACCGCAGGATCCTTTTCTCTAAGGTTTTTGCCCCTGAAGGACTACCGCATTCCCCAGAATGAACTTCCTGAAGTATGATCGGGATCTCTTCTTCTGAAACACACCGTGCTGAGGGAGAAATCAAAGTTTTTCTATACAAAACTCCTGCTATTAAGTAGTAGTAAGCCGTCTTTCTCCTGAATCTACTTTTGTCTTTGATCGATTGATGAAACTCCCCTCTTGATAGAAATAATTCATAAGGGTCCTTCCAGGAAGGATGCTGATCGATCTGCATGAGCTCCTCTTCCTCCGTTGCCGGATGAAAAAGTTCCGAGGTCACCCCTCCTGATGGAAGACCAAACTTTGACAATTCGTCTGCCTCTTCATTCTGTGTTCTCGGAATGTGTTAGATGATGAAGGATTTGAATTTCCCGATTTCTTTCTTAGCTAGGAATAGATACTTTCTTAATATCGGTTCTCTTGTTTCGTAGTTCCCTAGAACCTGCGAAGCCATCACAAGAGAATCAGTTTTCACATGAACATGTTCTATCCCAAGCTCCTTTGCGAGTCTCAGGCCGGCCAAGAGTGCTTCGTATTCGGCCTGGTTATTTGTAACTGAAAAGAAGAATTTGATAGCTTGCTCCAGCCTGATGCCATTTGGACTGATCAGAACTACCCCGGCTCCCACGGAGTTTCTGCCAGAAGCCCCATCCACATAAATGATCCAAGCCAAAGGAGATTGTACTACCTGTTTGCCCGGAAAACCGCTTCTCGGTTTGAACCATTATCAGACCGCTCGAACTCTTGAGCCAAGCCGCTGGGTCCTGGAATCGGCGGTTCCCCGTTCAAGAAGGGCCAGGCCGGGCGGCCTGGTGTCATTTCCAGGATCACCCCCGAAGAGATAAGATCGACAAAGAGCCAAGGCAGGAAGTTCATCCGCGGTCTCAGCAAGGAGGCCGCGCGGGTTGTCCCATAGGAACTCGAAGTTCCAGCCCCGAAGAACAGGTCGGGGTTCCAGATCGAAGGCTATCCAAGTTACCTCTTGAAGATCGGCTGAGTCATGACCAGAGGGCAGACCGCGACCTCAATCTCCAAACCGCGCGGTCTGCATTATTGACTTGGTCCCGGCGTCCTCAGCCGCAAGCAAGACAGATCGGGAAGGCAGGCCGTCAGATCGCGCGGCCTCTTTTCTTTCTCTTCTTTGTGTATCCCGTCACCGCCTGCCCGTTTCTCCTGTACCCGGGCAGGAGGTTATTTTATCCCTGCCCGATCGGGCAGGCCCCCAAGCCTATAAATAGGGGGCGGCACTGTTCCCAAGACACGCACACTCGAATCCAAGAGCTCGCTTGTCTGAGCTCCGGTCTCGAGTTTCAGGTCTCGCGAACTGCTGACCGGCCGGCTTCTGCTCTTTCACATTTGTAACCGCTACTTTTCAATAAAAGGAAAGCCCGTCGCAGGAGTGGCATTTGCCGCGACGGGCGAAGTCTGGCCTCGACCGCTGCTAGCGGTCTGAATTCTTCAACTAAGTAGTAACTGATAGTCCGCAACCCTCGTTTTCCTTCGGAGGCGCACTTTTGAATCGAACAGAAACACGCGACCTTCAGATCGCAGACTGTCAGCGAAATCCTTAGCTCAGAATGACAGACCGCCAGCTCCCTCCCAGAGACCGATCCGACCATAGTGAAGACTCCTTGTGGGAAGCTCTGGAGCAGACAAAGAGAGAGGCCGACCAGGCTCGGCAGGCGACCGACCAGCGTCTGGACGCAATCACTCAGGCCTTAACTCTACTAACCGAGCGGTTAGCCCCTCAGCAGGCCGCGGCTCCCCAGGCGGTCACTCCTGTTTTACCTCCTCCACCTCCATATCCGTTCGCGCAAGTCGCTCATTCCCGACCACCACAAGAAGGTTCCGCGGACCGTCCGAATCTCTACCAAGAGGCCGCGCGATGCATGCCAGCTCGGGTCCTTGACTTTCAAGGGGCGACCTCTCAGGCCGCTCATTTTCTCTATCCGCCTGAGGTCGCCACTTTCCAATCATATCCGGCTGGAGCACCTGCCCGCTCCTATCATGCGGCCTGTCCGCCAATGACCGCAGCCGAGATCCCTTATAACCCTGCTTTCCCTCTGTACGAGGATGCCGAGGAGAGTTCTCCCTTCACCGACGAAATCCGAGGAGAGCCGGCCCCAAACAACTTTCGAGAACCACGTATGTCGGCATATAGTGGGGAGTCCGATCCAGCGATACACCTCCAGGCATTTGAATCAGCTGTTGCTCTAAGGACCATCACTGATGCAACAAAGTGCAAGCTCCTGGTGACATCCTTTGATGGGCAGGCCAGAGAATGGTTCTATGGATTGCATCCTCGATCTATCAGATGCTTTGCGGAGTTACGTAGAGAATTTTTGCTTCGATTCTCTACCTCTAAGAAGAGGAAGAATGGCCCGGCAGCCCTATTCGAGATACGACAGCAAGAAAACGAAACGTGGGCCCGTTTCGTCGATCGTTTCCAAAGGGAAATTATGGAAGTACAAAACGTCGATCCGGAGTTATATAGGGTCGCTCTAATGCATGGCCTTAGGGAGGGGCCACTGAAGTTTGAAGCCCAAATCAGGGAACCAAAGACATATCAAGAAATGATTAGCTTGGCAAACAAATTCATCAGGGGGGAAAAGACTAATCCGGGTTACGTTGCCAAGTTGCTCAGTGACAACGATCAGTTCAATTCTGCATCAACCCATCAGCAACGTTATAATCACTCGTCTCGGCCTGATTTCGAGCCTCGGGCTCAAAGGGGAAGGAATCTTAAGCCCAAGCAACCATTCATTGGCCATCAACGGTTTCAGGATCAGAAGCCGCCGTTGGCCATCGCACCCACTCAACCCATGGGAGTTCCGCAAATCATGCCCGTATATCTGCCACAATACATCGCACAACCATCTCCACCTATTCCATCCATCCGATATGATGAATCACAAGATTCGTTCACCCCACTCAACGTTACCATGAATGAGGTCGTGCAGATTCTTCAGAAAAGGCCTGACTTTAAAAAGCCCCCTCCTTTGAAATCAGAAGTTCGCAATCGGAACCCAAACCTTTACTGTGAATATCATAAAGAAGAGGGGCATCTAACTGAAGATTGCCGGGCCCTCCGGTGGTTGATAGAAAAACTCCTGAAAGAGGGAAAGCTTCGGGGGTTGATTCGGCAAGAAGCTCCGGTTGAACCACGAGCTGAGAAGAAGAAGGAGGCAGTCGAAGTAACATGGGAGTGTGCTGATGTAGAGGAGGCCGGTGGTTATGGGGATATACATCCTGCAACCGAATGCATAGAGGTGAATGATGTTGGCCCTCTCGGCAACATCTATTGCATCCATGGTGGGGCAGGGATAGAATCCTCCCGAAAATCTAGCATCGGGAGAGTTACAAAGCAAGAAGTGGCAGTTGCCTCCACTTCTGCCCCGGAAAGGACGGTTGTTACGTTTGGCCAGGAAGATCTCTCCCCAAATGCGAATCCGTTCGATGACGCGGTGGTGATAAAGGCGGTTATTGAGAATTACGCAGTGCACAAAATTTTGATCGATACAGGCAGCTCAGTTAATCTCATCTTTCGCCAAACGTTTGAGGCCCTCAAGACTGGAAAGGCCTTACTCTCTACGGAAGGCCCCCTCTATGGCTTCTCAGGAGAAAAGAAGGAAGTAGAAGGGTGCGTGAAGCTTCTGGTATCGCTAGGGGGCATAACAAAGTTGGTGAACTTCGTAGTAGTGGAAGCCCCAAGTAGCTACTGCGCTATTTTCGGAAGACCAATCCTAAATGCTTACAGAGCGGTGGTATCAACTTTCCATTTGGCCTTGAAATTCGCTGCTGAGGGGCGTCAGTACCGGATCCGGAGCGATCCAAAGGTGGCACGCGAATGTTATGTGAAGACAGTTAATGTGATCACCGAGGCACCACTTCACAAGCCCCAGAATGACATCCAAGAGGTGTCCGAACTCCCTGAAGAAGCTGAGGAGAGCGCGGAACGGAAAGGGACCTACCTGGAACCTGCCCAGGAGACCCAAGAGATCCCCATTGTTGAAGGGGAAGGGAAGAAGCTGATCATCAACGCCGAGCTATCAGAAGAGGAGAAGCTCCAGTTAACCTCCTGCCTGCTGAATAACTTGGACATCTTCGCTTGGTCGGCGGAAGACATGCCTGGAATAGATCCAGATGTCGCGTGCCATCACCTCAACGTTTCTCCGGAGATCAAGCCAATCCAACAGAAGAAGAGGGAGGTAGCAACTAAGCTGGCGGTACCTATCAAAGAAGAAGTTGCAAAGCTTCTTAAGGCCAATTTCATTTCTGAAATCCAGTACCCCACCTGGATGTCGAATGTAGTGATGGTGAAAAAGTCTGGGGGGAAATGGCGTATGTGTGTTGATTTCACTAAACTCAATAAAGCATGCCCCAAGGATTGTTATCCCTTGCCTCGGATAGATGTTTTGGTAGATTCCGCGGTGGGATATAGTTTTATGAGTTTTTTAGGTGCATTTTCTGGTTATCACCAGATTAAGATGCATAAGCCTGATATCCCGCATACATCCTTCATTACCAATGATGGATGTTATTGTTATCTCGTCATGCCTTTTGGCCTCAAAAATGCGGGGGCAACATATCAGAGGATGATGGACACAGTTTTTGAAAAACAAAAAGGGAGAAATCTGGAAGTATATGTTGATGATCTCCTTCTAAAAAGTAAAACTTTTTTAATCCATCTGGAAGACCTCGTAGAGACGTTCGCTACTCTACGGAGGTTCAAATTAAAATTAAACCCCTCGAAATGCGTGTTCGGGGCGAACAAGGGGAAATTTCTTGGACATCTTCTCACTCCTGATGGTCTCGCACCGAACCCAGATAAAGTAAAAGCCATCCTAGACATGACCCCTCCTCGTAGTCCGAAAGAGGTACAGCAACTTGGTGGAAGGTTGGCAGGATTGAGCCGATTCATTTCCAAATCGGGAGATAAAAGCGCTCCGTTCTTCAAAACACTTAGGGGAGGATCTAAGTTTGAATGGAACGAGGAATGCAATAATGCTTTCGAACAATTGAAAAAGCAATTAACTTCAACCCCCCTTCTTCAAAGCCCTCGCGAAGGAGAAACACTATTCTTGTATTTGGGGGTAGGCCCTGATGCGATAAGCTCTGTCCTGGTTCGGGAAGAGAAAAAGAAACAGTTTCCGATATACTATGTCAGCCATATCCTTAAAGATGCAGAAACTAGATATTCAATCCTGGAGAAATTAGCCTTGGCTTTAGTCATGTCATCACGAAGGCTCCGCCCCTATTTTCAAGCTCATCCTATTCAGGTGGTTTCAGATCATCCACTGAGGAATATCTTGGAGAAGCCGGAACATTCAGGAAGGTTGGCCAAATGGGCAATTGAGCTAAGCGAGTTCGAAATACTGTACACTCCCAGAACAGCAATAAAGGCGCAAGTATTGGCAGATTTCTTGATAGACACGATGGAGTCTAATCCCGAACAGGTAGTGCAATCTCCTTTGGCTTGGATCATTTATGTGGATGGGGCTTCTGGCAGGAACTCCGTGGGAGCCGGAGTGGTTTTGATCAGTCCAAACGGCATCAGGCTGGAACAGGCTATTAGATTTTTCTTTTCAGTTACAAATAACCAGGCCGAATACGAAGCACTCTTGGCCGGCCTGAGACTCGCAAAGGAGCTTGGGATAGAACATGTTCATGTGAAAACTGATTCTCTTGTAATGGCCTCGCAGGTTCTAGGGAACTACGAGACAAGAGAACCAATGTTGAGAAAATATCTATTCCTAGCTAAGAAAGAGATCGGGAGATTCAAATCCTTCATCATCGAGCACATTCCGAGAACGCAGAATGAAGAGGCAGACGAATGGTCAAAATTTGGTCTTCCATCAGGAGGAGTAACCTCGGAACTTTTTCATCCGGCAACAGAGGAGACAGAGGAAGAAGAGCTCATGCAGATCGATCAACATCCTTCTTGGAAAGACCCCTACGAATTGTTTCTGACAAAAGGAGAATATCATCCATCAATCAAGGACAAAAACAGGTTCAGAAGAAAGGCGGCGTACTACTACCTGATAGCGGGAGTCTTGTACCGAAAAACTTTGATTTCTCTCTCGGCACGGTGCGTTTCAGAAGAGGAGATCCCGGTCATACTTCAGGAAGTTCATTCTGGGGAATGTGGTAGCCATTCGGGGGCGAAAACCTTAGAAAAAAGGATCCTGCGGCAAGGATACTTCTGGCCAACCATGAGAAAGGATGCTGAAGCCTTCGCCAAGCGATGTGTCCAATGTCAAAAGTTTGCTCCTCTTCAACATTTGCCTGCTCAGTCACTCAGGTCAATAACTGCGCCATGGCCTTTTGCAGTATGGGGAATGGATCTTATGGGGCCTTTCCCAATGGCCAGCGGACAACGTCGCTTTATCCTGGTAATGATCGATTATTTCAGTAAGTGGATCGAAGCAAAAGCATTAGCAAGAACTACCACCCAAATTGTCAGAAACTTCGTCTGGGGAGAGATTATCTGCCGACATGGAATTCCGTTGGCAATCGTCACCGATAATGGCCCACAATTCAACAATCCAGAGATGATAAACTTCTGTGATCAGATAGGAATTGATCTTCGGTTTGCCTCAGTACACCATCCAAGGACCAATGGTCAAGTGGAGGCGGCAAACAGGCAAATTCGGCAGCTTTTGATGAAAAGAGTCTTGAACCAGAAAGGAAATTGGGCGGACCAACTTCCTTCCATCCTGTGGACCCTTCGTACTACTCCGTCTTCGGCTACCGGGGAGACACCTTTCAAATTATCTCATGGCTCGGAAGCTGTTGTCCCTGTGGAATTCGAGGTGGTCACTCCAAGGGTTATTTACGCCAAAGAAGGAGGAGAATCCTGGATAGATGAAAATGGTGAGGCCCTCATGCATAATCTTGATCTAATCGAGGAACTTCAGGATGAAGCAACAATCAGGCAGGAAGAAGTTAAAAGGAGAATGGCAAAATATTTTGATAAGAATGTCAGAGTGAAGCAGTTTGTAGTCGGGGATTTGGTGTTAAAAAAGGTGGATGCCGCAGCAAGGTCTGGTAATGTTGGGAAGCTGGATCCTAATTGGGCAGGACCTTTCATCATCAAAGAAGTATCTAGGAATGGGGCCTACCGTCTCCAAACCAACGAAGGAGAAGACATCCCACGCACGTGGAGCGGTGACGATCTCAAACGATTCTATCCTTGAAACTATTTCTTTTATTCTTTACATCTCTTTTTGGTATTGAATAAAAAGCCCTATGCTGACATTTTCTTCTTGTCTGATGGTTCTCTGCATCATAAATACAAACACACGTATCCCACTCCCCGAACCTCTGAGATATCGCCAAATTCTGCTCGAACCCCCTCGGATTGTAGTCGTAGCGTAAAACCCACCAAGACCATGTGATGCGGGGAGTTTTCGCACACATGTAGTGGTAGCTTGCCAATTCCGCTGCGGTGGTCTTCAGAACTTTGGATCCCGGCCGATATCTGACACACCCCTGCATCAAGGGAGGTCTAGGTGATTGTCAGCTCTATCACGCCCCGAAGGGATATAGTTACAGCTTTGATGATCTTTCTGAGGAAAGCAATGTTCGCCGCCGAGGCCCACCTGCCCAACTGATCATCATAGTCTGTGACCATCGAATACTCTTAGGTACTCTCGAAACGGTACCTAGTTGGGCCCACAACTGAGTTGATCTCTCTGAGGAAAGCAATGTTCGCCGCCGAGGCCCACCTGCCCAATTGATCAACTCAGCTTGTAACCCTAGGCAAGAGAGCGGATGAGTCGTTTACAGCTCTTATGACCACTTGAGGAAAGCAATGTTCGCCGCCGAGGCCCACCTGCCCACTTGGTCATCTGAGTCTGTACATATTTTTTCCTTTTTCCCTACAGCTCTTATGACCACTTGAGGAAAGCAATGTTCGCCGCCGAGGCCCACCTGCCCACTTGGTCATTTGAGCCTGTAGGATTATTCTTCTTCCCTACAGGGAGGCATTCACTTCTGATGATTTTATATATGGATCACTCAAGGAGAATATTGTTAGAACAGGTGCAGGTGTTCGTCTACCCCAATAAAGGGGTTGTGATATTAAGACCGGACGGTTTGAGTTTTTCAGGCCGATCGGTCTGGTTGAACAGGTGCAGGTGTTCGTCTCCCCCAATAAGGGGTTGTGGTATTAAGACCATGCGGTCTGAGTATTTCAGGCCTAGCGGTCTGACTGAACATAGGTTAAGTCATCTTTTGGAACTGATCATATTATCACCAGGGTTATGTTCAAACCGGGCGGGTATGCCCGTCGTCTATTAAGGAAAGTATTTCTGAATCTAAGCATATGATTACCCGAGTTATTATGCGACCGGGCGGTCTTATCAATATTTTGCAAGTTGGAATACTTTCTGGCAAAGCATATGATTACCCGAGTTATTTTGCAACCGGGCGGTCTTATCAATATTTTACAAGTTGGAAATCTTCTAAGCTAATCATCTATTTCCCGGGTGGCATTCAAACCGGGCGGATTTAATCATCTTTTATAAGTTTGGTATTTCTGGATCTAACATGTAACAGCTCAGATTTCATCCTGACCGGCCGGACTTATCTATCTATCCGTCCGATAATGAGTTAGGCATTTCTAAATTCAAAGCATATGGTTGTCCGGATTGCATTCTGACCGAGCGAACCTATCAATACTTCAAATTAATCAAATCTGGTTGTCTTTGGAATTGAGTATATCACCGTTCAGTTTATATTTTAAACCGGTCGGGTTGACTGATTTCCTAGCAAAAGTCATCCTTGGATGCAATGAGTTGTTCGCCCGGATTGATTTCAAAATCGCTCAAACTTAAAGGATTATTATTTGCATCAACAAGGATGTGGTATCTCTCTTTTTAAATAAGGGGTCGCTCGGCCTAAAACTATGATCGCACAAGGAATCGGACATCCTGAGATTTTTAAAGGAAAAAAAAGAGAGATAGCCGCGCGGCTAGATTATAAGAAGCGAAAGAAAAGAAGGAGAGAAAAAGACAAGATATCAATCACAAGTAAGTAACAGCGGAATGACAACCAGACAGGTAAGAAATTTCTATTCATTTCTTCAAAAATATGTTTACAAAAGTACTAACCGCCCGGTTAACAAAAGGAAACCGGCGGTTACAAAAATTAAAAAGTAAAAAAAAAAAGCACTAGTCTGCCGACTTTTTCTGCTTCTTGACAGGCGGACTTGAGGTCAGGCCTTCGATGTCAATCTCCGGCGAATAGCCTTCGCTGAACGAAGAAGAATCCGACGAACCGCTGGAACTTGATCGCCCGGTCCTACTGGCGGAGCCGGTGGTCCCAGAGGACAGGTCATCTTCATCGTCCTCATCAGCGTCACCGGCTTCACTGTCCGCGTCGACCTCATCAGCGGCTTCACCGCTTCCATCGCCTCCTTGATGAAGCACGACCTCTCTGCCCGCGACGGCCTCAGCCTCCTCGCCCACCTTGGTCTTCCCTTTGCGCCTTCGGCTGATTTCATCGAGTTGAGTCTTCAAGGTGGGGAAGAGGTCGGAGAAGGTGGTACCCTCGAACCCTTCGCTCAGACCGCCCCGGTCTTCCATAAGACCCAGGGCCTTGTTGATTCCTTGGGCCACGTGAGGCAGCACCTCGTCTTGGAAGGCCGGGTTAGTTATCTCATATTGTTTCTGCAGGAAAGAAAGGAAAAACGAGTTAGGTCGCTCGAGCTAAGCAAAAGGGGCCGCGGCATTTGTTTGTCGAAACTCACCGCCACGACTTCTTGAAGCCGCGCGGTCTCCTCTCGAAGCCGCGTGATTTCCGCGGCCTGCCCCTCGAACTTCTTCTCCAGGTGTTCTTGGACGGAAACCAGCCGCTTGAATGACAAGGCCATAAAGTGGTTGGCCGCAAATCCCCATGCACCGGCCTGAGCCGCTAACCGGGGGAGCTCTTCCTCGGGAGTATTCCTCAGCCTCTTCAAAGTCTTTCGACCATATAAGGCAGCCCCGGCGGCTAGGGCGTGGCGGTCAATCTTTTCACTCCCCCACGGAGGGAGCGCGGTGGATACCCGGATCCGACTTCCATCCCTGTGCCAAAGGACGGTCGGGTTGCCCTGCAGGTCGGGCGGGTTCCCACTTGAGCGAAGGATCTCGTAGTCGTCAGAAGAGGTCGGGCCCTCTTCCTCCGAAGATGGCGACCTCTTTCGCCGCTGCCTCTTCTCCCTCTGGGTTAAAACTGGGACGGCCGGCGTGACCGGCTTGTTCGCTGGAACGATATGGGCGGCTGCAAAATAAAATCAAGAGTATAAGTAAAGAAGGCCGCGCGGTCATATAAAGGCGGTCTAGAAAAACTTACTATGTTCGGGGAGAATGTTCTCAAGCTCCGAGAAAAGCGGGATGTAGTGGTTGATATCAAGCCGCTCCTTCTCAAGGAACGCGAAGGTGTCCGCCTCGATCTTGCCGACCTGGGGGATCTGGAAAACTTCTTCCCCCCGGACTTGCGGGTTGGTCTGCAACAGGCCGAAGTTGCCTTCGAGCATTACAAACCGCTCCGACCAGTCGGAGACTTTGTTCGCAAGATTGACAATCTTCAGCCCGTGGCAGCCGAAGTAAAGGTGCCCCCTGTAAGTAGAAGTCCCCGAGTCGGAGACCGCCCGCACTGAGAAGAACTTTCTGAACAGGTCGAGGGAGAACCGGATCCTCTCGAACCGCAGGTACGAGATGAAACTATATATTGAGGCGATGGAGTTCGGCGGAAGCTGACCGGGCACAACCCCGTAGTGGTCGAAAATGGCTATGACTTCAAGCGGCAGTGGAAACTTGAAGCCATACTCGAAGTGGTCAACTGGGATGGCGATCTGGTGCGGACTGGAAGAGTTAATCCGCTCGTCGCGCAAAGGAAGCCGCGCGAGCAGATTACTCCCTACCATGTATCTAGCAATAAAGTCATCCAGTTCGTTCTGAGTAAGACGGCATTCCGGGTGGTCCGCCGAATGGAATGCCAAGGCCGCGTCAGCTCGGACGGCCTTAACTTTAGCAGGTCGCTGCGACTTGTTCTTGGATCGCGCCATCTGGAAATCGTGAGAATGACTTCGGCAAAATTCTATACTTATAGATTTCAATGATCTGTGAATAGTAAAATCACGACACGGTTATACATTCTGACCGCGCGGACAATGACCTATATGGTTAGATTCACCAGAAAAATGAAAGAAGCAAAGGCATCCAGAAAAAACAGAAGCATACACCACAGTTCGACCGACCAGAAAACAGTTCGAATGAAACATAAGATTTAAACAAGGCATAAAATACAGCGGTTAACATAGGAGACCGCTCGAATTGTTCAAATAAAAGACAAGAATAAAGAGGAATATTGTCCAAATCAACAAGCCACATTCACAATACAAGTTATGTTCAAATATTAATCACGATTGACGGCGCTCTGGGGAAGCATCCTCTCTATGAAGTCGCGCGACCTGGTCACTGGTCGTATTCAAGAGAGAATAAATTTGGCTTGTATGATAATGAAGGTGGTTGATTGTGCAATGAAGCCGCCCGGCATCCCTTTCGACCCGCGTAGCGGCAATCATACGGGGGACCGCAGCGGCCTCGTCAATCATTGGATCAGCCGCCCGGACTGAAGGAGGATTTGAGCTCGCTCCAATAGTCGGGCGGCTAACAGTTACCACCCCATCATTCACATTTCGCCGACCAGCGGCGACTTCTCTGGTTAAGCGCAGGAATTTATCCTGGTAATATTTTGAGTCACTCTCAAACTTGGCAGAGGCTTTTTTCTCCTTCTCCAGTTGGACGGTTAGAGCAGTCCGCGTAGCCACCACCGCTGCTCGCGCGGCCTCAAGCTGAGTCTCCAGGATTTTCACTTTCTCTGTGCTGGACCTCCTGTCGATCTCCGATTGCGCCAGAGCGGTCCGAGTGGCGGCCTCCCGGTCCTCTACCTCCTTCAAGCTGGCCCTCAAGTTGATCAGATCTGCCTCAAGGCGATCAAACAGATGCGGTCTTTCCGGCAAGGATGTCGCACAGGTTGAGATCGGGGGTGCTAGCTGAGGCAGACTGGCCTCAAGGTCGCCCGGCTTCACAATCTGATCGCTGCTATCTGCAAAAAACCGCGCGGTCATAAAAAATAAAAGCAAAGAGGCTCAGCGGCGGGTTCACTAATTTATTATGGCGAGGCCGCGGAATGAAAAAGCGGACAGCTTTGTAGTCCGTAGAATCCTTACCTGCCGCAAGAGGATCAGGCCGCGACGGCTTGTTCAAGGCCTGTTCCGCCCTTTCCTTCTTCACCTTCATGATCTCTTTCCCGGTCATTGCTGGGGGTACCTCCTCCCGCGCTCGCTGAACCTCTTCAAGTTCCCTCGCTTTCTTTTCGACCTCCAAGACAGTCCGGGCGGCGGCCTCTCGCTCTTCGGCCTCCATCCGAACGGTCTCTTCAGACCGGGCTGTGTCATCAGTAGCAGGAGCGTTTTGGTCAGAGGCGGTCGGGCTGGCAAGAAACTGGTCTCGCTTCACCAGCTCATCCATGTCTTTGAAGATCCCATTGAAGGATATACTGCTCGCCGGGTCCGGGGGCAGTTCGCCCGTCTTCACGTCAGGAGTGGCCGGCGACTCGTTTGACTTGCTGGGTGGGGGAGTCGCAAGACCTAGCTCCTCTTTCAGCCGCGAATTGGTCTGAAGGAGGGATTCGGTCGGTTTCTTGAGGGCCGCCCTTTCCTTAGCGGCCAGCCTCTTGACTTTCTTGGTTATCCGCTCGGTAACAGACCCGGTCTTCTTCCTTTTTCTCTCTCTCTTACTCGGCGCTGGGCCAAGTTCTTTCGAGGGGCTGGGGTAGTCATCCACGGACAAAGGGGTGTTCTGTTCGCCCGTCCTTGGGGAGGTAACCGCCTCCTTCTCTAGATCTCGGACGAGCAAATGAGGGTTCCCGGATGGTGTGATTTCCACACCAAACGAGTCATTCTCTCCGGCCTTCTTCGAAGGGCTTTCTGGAGCAACTTCTTCAGGAGGAGCGGTCTCCTCTTTATTCGGCGGACTGGCGGTCTCCAAACTGTTCGCCACGGGCTCTGCAGGAGTCTTAGGTGTCGTTAAGTCCACAACCGGCTTGGAGCTGCCCGTTGCGGCCTTCTCGACCTGTTTTCTCTTTTTCCGGTCTTTCCGGTCTTGCTTTTCCCTCGCCTTATCCAATTTTTCCGGCGATTCGCTCCTCTTGTTTTCCGCCCTCTTCTGGTCCCCACTGGGATCCACGCGGTCTAGCACGGCGTCCAGGAAATCCATTACTGAAGAATTGCCGGTCTTAAAAAATCCAACCGCAGCTGGCGAGTAATACCCCGAGATTTCGCAGAAAAACTCCACAGAATGAATTCTCTGGCTCTCTTATAGGATTCAAGGCAGGTCGAATGCGGTCTCCCGGTCAAAGCTAATATTTTCGAAATCCTCTTGAGATTTGAAAATATGCGGGGATTATGTTTGCCCGGAAAACCGCTTCTCGGTTTGAACCATTATCAGACCGCTCGAACTCTTGAGCCAAGCCGCTGGGTCCTGGAATCGGCGGTTCCCCGTTCAAGAAGGGCCAGGCCGGGCGGCCTGGTGTCATTTCCAGGATCACCCCCGAAGAGATAAGATCGACAAAGAGCCAAGGCAGGAAGTTCATCCGCGGTCTCAGCAAGGAGGCCGCGCGGGTTGTCCCATAGGAACTCGAAGTTCCAGCCCCGAAGAACAGGTCGGGGTTCCAGATCGAAGGCTATCCAAGTTACCTCTTGAAGATCGGCTGAGTCATGACCAGAGGGCAGACCGCGACCTCAATCTCCAAACCGCGCGGTCTGCATTATTGACTTGGTCCCGGCGTCCTCAGCCGCAAGCAAGACAGATCGGGAAGGCAGGCCGTCAGATCGCGCGGCCTCTTTTCTTTCTCTTCTTTGTGTATCCCGTCACCGCCTGCCCGTTTCTCCTGTACCCGGGCAGGAGGTTATTTTATCCCTGCCCGATCGGGCAGGCCCCCAAGCCTATAAATAGGGGGCGGCACTGTTCCCAAGACACGCACACTCGAATCCAAGAGCTCGCTTGTCTGAGCTCCGGTCTCGAGTTTCAGGTCTCGCGAACTGCTGACCGGCCGGCTTCTGCTCTTTCACATTTGTAACCGCTACTTTTCAATAAAAGGAAAGCCCGTCGCAGGAGTGGCATTTGCCGCGACGGGCGAAGTCTGGCCTCGACCGCTGCTAGCGGTCTGAATTCTTCAACTAAGTAGTAACTGATAGTCCGCAACCCTCGTTTTCCTTCGGAGGCGCACTTTTGAATCGAACACTACCTGTTCAGGATTAGACTCCATCGTGTCTACCAAGAAATCTGCCAATACTTGTGCCTTTATTGCCGTTCTGGGAATGTACAATATTTCGAACTCGCTCAGCTCGATTGCCCATTTGGCTAATCTTCCTGAATGATCCGGCTTCTCCAGGATACTTCTTAGTGGATGATCCGAAACCACCTGAATAGGATGAGCCTGAAAATAGGGGCGGAGCCTTTGTGATGACATGACCAAAGCCAAGGCTAATTTCTCCAGGATTGAATACCTAGTTTCCGCATCTTTGAGGATGTGGCTGACATAATATATCGGAAATTGCTTCTTTTTCTCTTCCCGAACCAGGACAGAGCTTATTGCATCTGGGCCCACCCCCAAGTACAAGAATAATGTTTCCCCTTCGCGAGGGCTTTGAAGAAGAGGGGTTGAGGTTAACTGCTTTTTCAACTGCTCGAAAGCATTATCGCACTCTTCATTCCATTCAAACTTAGATCCTCCCCTGAGTGTCTTGAAGAATGGAGCGCTTTTATCTCCTGATTTAGAAATGAATCGGCTCAATCCTGCCATCCTCCCCCCAAGTTGTTGCACCTCTTTCTGATTACGAGGAGGGGTCATATCTAGGATGGCTTTTACCTTATCCGGATTTGGTGCGAGGCCATCAGGGGTGAGAAGATGTCCGAGAAATTTCCCTTTGTTTGCCCCAAACACGCATTTCAATGGATTTAGTTTTAATTTGAACCTCCGCAGAGTAGCGAACGTCTCTACGAGGTCTTTCAGATGGATTGAAAAAGTTTTACTTTTCAGAAGAAGGTCATCAACGTATACTTCAAGATTTCTTCCTTTCTGCTTTTCAAAAACTGTGTCCATCATTCTTTGATATGTCGTACCCGCATTTTTGAGCCCGAAAGGCATGACAAGATAACAATAACACCCGTCGTTGGTAATGAAGGACGTATGTGGGATATCGGGTTTATGCATCTTAATCTGGTGGTAACCAGAAAATGCATCTAGAAAGCTCATGAAATTATATCCCACCGCGGAATCTACTAAAACATCTATCCGAGGCAAGGGATAACAATCTTTGGGGCATGCTTTATTGAGCTTTGTAAAATCTACACACATGCGCCATTTTCCCCCAGATTTTTTCACCATTACTACATTTGACATCCAAGTGGGGTATTGGATTTCAGAAATGAAATTGGCTTTAAGAAGCTTTGCAACTTCCTCTTTAATGGGTACCGCCAGCTTGGTTGCTACCTCCCTCTTCTTCTGTTGGATTGGCTTGAATTCAGGAGAGATGTTGAGGTGATGGCACGCAACATCTGGATCTACTCCAGGCATATCTTCTGCTGACCAGGCGAAGTTGTCCAGATTCTCCAACAGGCAGGAGATCAACTGAACCTTCTCTTTTTCTGATAGCTCGGCGTTGATGATCAGCTTCTTCCCTTCCTCTTCAGCAATAGGGATTTCTTGGGTCTCCTGGGCAGGTTCCAGATACGTCCCTCTCCGCTCTGCGTTTTCCTCAGCCTCCTCAGGGAGTTTGGATACCTCATGGATGTCATCCTGAACCTTGTGAAGTGATGCTCGGTGATCACATTAACTGTTTTCACATAACATTCACGAGCAACCTTTGGATCACTTCGGACCCGATATTGACGCCCCTCGGCAGCGAATTTCAAGGCCAAATGAAAAGTGGATACTATTGCTTTGTAAGCATTCAGGATTGGTCTTCCGAAGATTGCACAGTAGCTGCTTGGGGCTTCCACTACTACAAAGTTTATCAGCTTCGTTATGCCTCCCAGCGACACCAAAAGCTTCACGCACCCTTCCACTTCTTTCTTTTCTCCTGAGAAGCCGTAGAGGGGCCCTTCCGTGGAGAGCAAAGACTTTCCAGTTTTAAGGGCTTCAAAGGTTTGGCAGAAAATGAGATTAACCGAGCTGCCGTTATCAATCAGAATTTTATGCACGGTGTAGTTCTCAATAACCGCCTTTATCTCTACTGCATCATCGAAAGGATTTGCATTTGGGGGAAGATCTTCTTGACCGAAAGTAACGACTTCCCTTTCTGGAGCAGAAGTGGAGGCGACTGCCACTTCTTGCTTTGTAACTCTCCCGATGCTAGATTTCCGAGAGGATTCTACCCCTGCTCCACCATGGATGCAATAGACGTTGCCAAGGGGGCCAACATCATTCACTTCTATACATTCGGTTGCAGGATGTATATCCCCATAACAACCTGCCTCTTCTACATCAGCACACTCCTAGGTCACTTCGACCGCTTCCTTCTTCTTCTCGGTTCGTGGTTCAACCGGGGTTTCTTGCCGAATCAACCCTCGGAGCTTCCCCTCTTTCAGGAGTTTTTCTATCAACCACCGGAGGGCCCGGCAATCCTCAGTCTGATGCCCCTCCTCTTTGTGATATTCACAATAGAGGTTTGGGTTCCGATTGCGAACTTCCGATTTCAAAGGAGGGGGCCTCTTGAAGTCAGGCCTCTTTTGGAGAATTTGAACGACCTCGTTCATAGTGACGTTAAGAGGGGTGAATGACTCCTGTGATTCATCATATCGGATGGATGGGATAGTTGGGGATGGTTGTGCGATGTACTGCGGCAGATACACGGGCATTATTTGCGGAACCCCCATGGGTTGAGTGGGTGCGATGGCCAACGGCGGTTTCTGATCCTGAAACCGTTGATGGCCAAGAAATGGTTGCTTAGGCTTGAGATTTCTTCCCCTCTGAGCACGAGGTTCGAAGTCAGGCCGAGATGAATGATTGTTGCGTTGCTGATGGGTTGATGCGGAACTAAACTGATCATTGTCGCTGAGCAACTTGGCAACATAACCAGGATTAGTCTTTTCCCCCCTGATAAACTTATTAGCCAGACTAATCATCTCTTGATATGTCTTTGGTTCCCTGATTTGGGCTTCAAATTTCAACGGCCCCTCCCTAAGGCCATGCATCAAAGCGACCCTGTATAATTCCGGATCGACGTTTTGTACCTCCATTATCTCCCTTTGGAAACGGTCGACGAAACGGGCCCACGTTTCGTTTTCCTGCTGCCGTATCTCAAATAGGGCTGCCGGACCGTTCTTCCTCTTTTTAGAGGTAGAGAATCGAAGCAGGAATTCTCTACGCAATTCCGCAAAACATCTAATGGATCGAGGATGCAGTCCATAAAACCATTCTCTGGCCTGTCCATCAAAGGACGTCACCAGGAGTTTACACTTAGTTGCATCGGTGATGGTCCTCAGAGCAACAGCCGATTCAAATGCTTGGAGATCAATTGCCGGATCGGACTCCCCACTATATGTTGACAGGCGTGGTTCTCGAAAGTTATTTGGGGCCGACTCTCCTCGGATTTCGTCCGTGAAGGGAGAACTTTCCTCGCTATCCTCGTACAGAGGGAAAGCAGGGTGGTAGGGGATCTCTGCTGCGGTCATTTCCGGACAGGCCGCCTGATAGGAGCGGGCAGGGGCTCCAGCCGGGTAGGATTGGTAGGCGGCGACCTCAGGCGGATAGGAAAAGTGAGCGGCCTGAGAAGCCGCCCCTTGGAAGTCGAGGACCCGAGCCGGCATACCATGCGCGGCCTCTTGGTAAAAATTCTGCCGAGCCGCAGAACCTTCTTGTGGTGGTCGGGAATGGGCGACTTGCAGAAATGGGTATGGAGGTGGAGGAGGTAGGACAGGAGTTACTGCCTGGTTAGCCGCGGCCTGCTGGGGGGCTAACCGCTCGGTTAACAGAGTTAGAGCCTGACTGATCGCGTCCAGACGCTGATCAGTTGCTTTCTGGGCCTGGTCGGCTTCTCTCTTTGTTCGCTCCAGAGCTTCCCACAAAGAGTCATCGCTATGGTCGGATCGGTCTCTTGGAGGGAACTGGCGGTCTGACATTCTGAACCAAAGATTTCACTGACCGTCCGCGATCTGAAGGTCGCGTGTTTCTGTTCGATTCAAAAGTGCGCCTCCGAAAGAAATCGAGGGTTGCGGATTATCAGTTACTATTCGGTTAGAGAATTCGGACCGCTAGCAGCGGTCGAGGCCGGACTTCGCCCGCCGCGGCAAATGCCACTCCTACGACGGGCTTTCCTTTGATTAAAATGAAGCGGTTACAGCGGTTATAAATGTAGGAAAAGAGAAGCTGGCCGGTCAGACAGTCCGCAAGACGGGAAACTCGAGACCGCAGCTCAAACAAGCGAGCTCCTGGATTCGAGTGTGCGTATCTTGTGAACGGTGCCGCCCCCTATTTATAGGCTTGGGGGCCTGCCCGAATGGGCAGGGATATAATTACCTCCTGCCCGGGTACAGGAGAAACGGGCAGGTGGTGACGGGATGCACAAAGAAGAAAAAGAAAGAAGCCGCGCGGCTTGGCGGCTTGCTCTTTCGACCTGTCTGACCTGAGGCTGAAGATACCGGGACCAAGTCAAGGATGCAGACCGAGCGACCTCTGGCTTGAGACCACGGTCTGCCTTCTGGACATGGCTTGGCTGATCTTCACGAGGCAACCCGGATAGTCTCTGATCTAAAACCGCGGCTTGTTCTCCGGGCTTGAACCTTGAGTCTCTATGGCACAACCCGCGCGGTCTCCTACCTGAGACCGCGGATAGCCTTCTTGCCTTGGCCCTTGACGACCTTCACTCTTGGGGGCGGTCCGAAAATGACATCAGACCACCTGGCCTGGTTTACCCTGAACTGAGAGCCACTGATCCTGGAACCCAGCGGCCTGACACAGCAGTTTGCCCGGTCCGAGAATGATCCAACCCGAGAAGCGGTTTTCCGGGTAAACAATGGTGGATCACTAGTTCTTATTCTCTGTCGACTTCCTTCTTATTTATAACTCTGTTTCAAAAGATATTGCTAAAGGAGAATAATCAATTAGCAGACAGAGAATTAGAAAGAGATAAAAGTTTCCATACTAATTTTATCTGTCGATGGAAAGAGTTTATTCTGATTTCAAATAATATCCAAATAAATATTAATCAAATTAGCCAAGAATCAATTAGAAGGAAAGACAGATTCATAACGGCTATAAAAGAATAAAATCATTCCATAAAATTCAGATCTTTAGAAAGAAGGAAAGAGATCTGGCATTAATTCGAATTTGACATGGAAATCGACGTGCGTCTATTACTATTCGACGTAAGCGCCGAGTTCATCCTGTCTGGACGTCGAGAGGAGAATAAGGAAGGTGCGTCGACTAAGGTGCGTCGACTTTATTAAATGCGTCGACTAGAATTCAGAGTTACGTCGACAAAGATTACGACGAATTCTTCTTAGAGTTACTTTGACTTATTCTGAGAGAAACGTCGACTACATTTCTACGTTGCGTAGAATTCTATTCGACGCATATTTACTTAGACTAACTTTTCATTCTTAGAAATTATATTCTTCTTAATTCTAGGTGTTAAGATAAATCATTTCCCCAACATCGGACAACCGGATTAAAAGTTACAGATGTTTGAAGTTTAGGTCTCCTTTTGAGCTAAATACCTTATTACCAACCAACGGGAATATTGACCACTAAATAAACTGGAATTGGTAAAACTTATTCTTCATTGGATGTAGGGCTACGAGCTCATTCCAAAAAGGTGTTGTGTGCAAAAATTGGACAACCAGATCAAAAGTTGTGGTTGTTACAGTTTATGTGTCAAGATGAGCTAAATCTCTCATTACCATTGCAACCCGCTATATATTGACCTCTAAAATGAGTTGGAATGGTTTTAAATTGTGCTCCATTGGATGTATGCCTCCGAGCATATTCCGTAAAGGTGTTGTGGACAACAATCAAACATACAAATCAAAAGTTATGGCTGTTTGAAGCTTAGGTGTAATTTGGAGCTAAATTTCGCATTAATGCTGCAACCGGTTATATATCGACAACTAAATGAACTGGAATGGGTAAAACTTGTATTCCAATGAATATAGTGCTCCGAGCTCATTACAAAAAGGTGTTGTGGGGTAAAATTAGACAACTGGAACAAAAGTTATTGTTGTTTTAAGTTTGAGTGTCATTTGGAGCTAAATCTCTCACTTTCGCTACAAACCGCATCTAAAATTCTTTCATTTTGAAATTTATGTGTCATTTGGAGCTAAATCTCGCATTACCCGTACAACCGACTGTATATCGACCTCTAAACGAGCTTGAATGGGTTAAAATTGTTCTCCATTGGATTTAGGGCTTCGATCTCATTCCGAAAAGGTATTGTGGGAGAAAATCGGACAACCGGATCAAAAGTTACGATTGTTTGAAGTTTAGGTCTCCTTTCGAGCTAAATACCTTATTACCAACCAACGGGAATATTGACCATTAAATAAACTGAAATTGGTAAAACTTGTTCTCCATTGGATGTAGGGCTCCGAGCTCATTCCAAAAAGGTGTTGTGTGCAAAAATCGGACAACCAGATCAAAAGTTGTGGCTGTTACAGTTTATGTGTCAAGAGGAGCTAAATCCCTCATTACCATTGCAACCCGCTGTATATTGACCTCAAAAATGAGCTGGAATGGTTTAAAATTGTGCTCCATTGGATGTATGCCTCCGAGCATATTCCATAAAGGTGTTGTGGGCAACAATCAAACATACAAATCAAAAGTTATGGCTGTTAGAAGTTTGTGTAATTTGGAGCTAAAATTTCGCATTACCGCTGCAACCGGCTATATATCGACAACTAAATAAACTGGAATGGGTAAAACTTGTGCTCTAATGAATGTAGTGCTCCGAGCTCATTCCGAAAAGGAGTTGTGGGGTAAAATCAGACAACCGGATCAAAAGTTATTGCTATTTTAAGTTTGAGTGTCATTTGGAGTTAAATCTCTAACTTTCGCTACAAACCGCATCTAAAATTCTTTCATTTTGAAATTTATGTGTCATTCGGAGCTAAATCTCACATTACTAGTACAACCCACTGTATATCGACCTCTAAATGAGGTTGAATGGGTTAAAATTGTTCTCCATTGAATTTAGAGCTCCGATCTCATTCCAAAAAGGTATTGTGGGCGAAAATCGGACAACCAGATCAAAAGTTACAGATCTTGAAAGTTTAGGTCACCTTTCGAGCTAAATACCTTATTACCAACCCGTTGTATATTGACCACTAAACAAACTGGAATGGGTAAAACTTGTCCTCCATTGGATGTAGGGCTCCGAGCTCATTCCAAAAAGGTGTTGTGCGCAAAAATCGGACAACCAGATCAATAGTTATGGCTGTTACAGTTTATGTTTCAAGAGGAGCAAAATCCGTCATTACCATTGCAACCCGCAGTATATTGTCCTCTAAAATGAGCTGGAATGGATTAAAATTTTGCTCCATTGGATGTATGCCTCCGAGCATATTCCGTAAAGGTGTTGTGGGCAATAATCAAATATACAAATCAAAAGTTATGGCTGTTAGAAGTTTAGGTGTCATTTGGAGCTAAATTTAGCATTACCGCTGTAACCGGCTATATATCGAGACCCAAATGAACTGGAATGGCTCCAATGAATGTAGTGCTCCGAGCTCATTCTGAAAAGGTGTTGTGGGGTAAAATCAGACAACCGAGTCAAAAGATATTGCTATTTTAAGTTTGAGTGTCATTTGGAGATAAATCTCTCACTTTCACTACAAACCGCATCTAAAATTCTTTCATTTTGAAATTTATGTCTCATTTGGAGCTAAATCTCCATTACCAGTACAACCCACTGTATATCGACCTCTAAACGAGCGTGAATGGGTTAAAATTGTTCTCCATTGGATTTAGGACTCCGATCTCATTCCGAAAAGGTATTGTGGGCGAAAATCGGACAACTAGATCAAAAGCTACGAATGTTTGAAGTTTAGGTCTCCTTTCGAGCTAAATACCTAAATTACCAACCCGCTGTATATTGACCACTAAATAAACTGGAAATGGTAAAACTTGTTCTTCATTGGATGTAGGGCTAGGAGCTCATTCCAAAAAGGTATTGTGCGCAAAAATCGGACAACCAAATCAAAAGTTATGGCTGTTACAGTTTATGTGTCAAGAGGAGCTAAATCCCTCATTACCATTGCAACCCATTGTATATTGACCTCTAAAATGAGCTGGAATGATTTAAAATTGTGATACATTGGATGTATGCCTCCGAGCATATTCCGTAAAGGTGTTGTGGACAACAATCAAACATACAAATCAAAAGTTATGACTGTTGGAAGCTTAGGTGTAATTTGGAGCTAAATTTCGTATTAATACTGCAACCGGTTATATATCGACAACTAAATGAACTTGAATGGGTAAAACTTGTGTTCCAATGAATATAGTGCTCCGAGCTCATTCCGAATAGGTGTTGTGGGGTAAAATTAGACAACCGGAACAAAAGTTATTGTTGTTTTAAGTTTGAGTGTCATTTGGAGCTAAATCTCTTACTTTCGCTACAAACTGCATCTAAAATTCTTTCATTTTGAAATTTATGTGTCATTTGGAGCTAAATCTCGCATTACCAGTACAACCCAATGTATATCGACCTCTAAATGAGCTTGAATGGGTTAAAATTGTTCTCCATTGGATTTAGGGCTCCGATCTCATTCTGAAAAGGAATTGTGGGCGAAAATCGGACAACCGGATCAAAAGTTACGGATGTTTGAAGTTTAGGTCTCCTTTTGAGCTAAATACCTTATTACTAACCCGCTGTATATTGACCACTAAATAAACTGGAATTGCTAAAACTTGTTCTCCATTGGATGTAGGGTTATGAGGTCATTCCAAAAAGGTGTTGTGCGTAAAAATAGGACAACCAGATCAAAAGCTATGGTTGTTACAGTTTGTGTCAAGAGGAGCTAAATTCCTCATTACCATTGCAACCCGCTGTATATTGACCTCTAAAATCAGCTGGAATGGTTTTAAATTGTGCTCCATTGGATGTATGCCTCCGAGCTTATTCCGTAAAGGTGTTGTGGACAACAATCAAACATACAAATCAAAAGTTATGGCTGTTGGAATCTTAGGTGTAATTTGGAGCTAAATTTCGCATTACCGCTGCAACCGGTTATATATCGACAACTAAATGAACTAGAATGGGTAAAACTTGTGTTCCAATGAATGTAGTGCTCCGAGCTCATTCTGAAAAGGTGTTGTGGGGTATAATCAGACAACCAGATCAAAATTTATTGCTGTTTTAAGTTTGGGGGTCATTTGGAGCTAAATCTCTCACTTTCGCTACAAACCGCATCTAAAATTCTTTCATTTTGAAATTTATGTGTCATTTGGAGCTAAATCTCGCATTACCAGTACAACCCACTGTATATCAACCTCTAAACAAGCTTCAATGGGTTAAAATTTATTCTCCATTGGATTTAGGGCTCCGATCTCATTCCGAAAAGGTATTGTGGGTGAAAATCGGACAACCGGATCTAAAGTTACGAATGTTTGAAGTTTAGGTCTCCTTTCGAGCTAAATACCTTATTACCAACCCACTGTATATTGACCACTAAATAAACTGAAATTGGTAAAACTTATTCTCCATTAGATGTAGGGCTCTGAACTCATTCCAAAAAGGTGTTGTAAGCAAAAATCGGACAACCAGATCAAAAGTTATGGCTGTTACAGTTTATGTGTCAAGAGGAGCTAAATCCCTCATTACCATTGCAACCCGCTATATATTGACCTCAAAAATGAGCTGGAATGGTTTAAAATTGTGCTCCATTGGATGTATGCCTCCGAGCATATTCCATAAAGGTGTTGTGGGCAACAATCAAACATACAAATCAAAAGTTATGGCTGTTAGAAGTTTATGTGTAATTTGGAGCTAAATTTCGCATTACCGCTGCAACCGGCTATATATCGACAACTAAATGAACTGGAATGTTTAAAACTTGTGCTCTAATGAATGTAGTGCTCCGATCTTATTCCGAAAAGGTGTTGTGGGGTAAAATCAGACAACCAGATCAAAAGTTTTTGCTATTTTAAGTTTGAGTGTCATTTGGAGCTAAATCTCTCACTTTCGCTACAAACCGCATCTAAAATTCTTTCATTTTGAAATTTATGTTTCATTCGGAGCTAAATCTCGCATTACCAATACAACTCACTATATATCGACCTTTAACGAGCTTGAATGGGTTAAAATTGTTATCCATTTGATTTAGGACTCCGATTTCATTCTGAAAAGGTATTGTGGGCGAAAATCGGACAACCGGATCAAAAGTTACGGATGTTTGAACTTTAGGTCTCCTTTCGAGCTAAATACCTTATTACCAACCCGCTGTATATTGACCACTAAACAAACTGGAATGAGTAAAACTTGTTCTCCATTGGATGTAGGGCTCCGAGGTCATTCCAAAAAGGTGTTGTGCGCAAAAATCGGACAACTAGATCAAAAGTTATGGTTGTTATAGTGTATCTGTCAAGAGGAGCAAAATCCCTCATTACCATTGCAACCCGCTGTATATTGACCTCTAAAATGAGCTGGAATGGTTTAAAATTGTGCTCCATTGGATGTATGCCTCTGAGCATATTCCGTAAAGGTGTTGTGGGCAACAATCAAACATACAAATCAAAAGCTATGGCTGTTGGAAGCTTATGTCTAATTTGGAGCTAAATTTCGCATTATCGCTGCAACCGGTTATATATCGACAACTAAATGAACTGGAATGGTTAAAACTTGTGTTCCAATGAATGTAGTGCTCCGAGCTCTTTCCAAAAAGGTGTTGTGGGGTAAAATCAGACAACCAGAACAAAAGTTATTGCTGTTTTAAGTTTGAGTGTCATTTGGAGCTAAATCTCTAGCTTTCGCTACAAACCGCATCTAAAATTCTTTCATTTTGAAATTTATGTGTCATTTGGAGCTAAATCTCGCTTTACCAGTACAACCCAATGTATATCGACCTCTAAATGAGCTTGAATGGGTTAAAATTGTTCTCCATTGGATTTAGGGCTCCGATCTCATTCCGAAAAGGTATTGTGGGCGAAAATCGGACAAACGGATCAAAAGTTACGGATGTTTGAATTTTAGGTCTCCTTTTGAGCTAAATATCTTATTACCAACCCGCTGTATATTGACCACTAAATAAACTTGTTGACCCAGAAATCGGCGATCCTCCCCTGGGAGGCCTCTTTTGCTACATTTTTGCAGATTACGCGCCCGGGAAGGAATAGACCTCACGCAAAGGCTCTTTTACACCCAAAATGGTAAGAAGGGGCAGCCTTCTCCTTTCAAGTCGCCTAGGTGGGGCGACTTATCCTTTCAAACCACGCGGGTAGGCGACCTCCTCCTTCAAACCGCGCGGGTAGGCGGCCTCCTCCTTCAGACAGTGCGGGCAGGCGGCCTCCTCCTCCAGACCGCGCGGGTAGGCGGCCTCCTCCTTCAGACCGCGCGGGTAGGCGACCTCCTCCTTCAGACCGCGCGGGTAGGCGACCTCCTCCTTCATACCGCATGGGTAGGCGGCCTCCTCCTTCAGACAGCGCGGGCAGGCGGCCTCCTCCTCCAGACCGCGCGGGTAGGCGCCCTCCTACTTCAGACCGCGCGGGTAGGCGCCCTCCTCCTTCAGACCGCGCGGGTAGGCGACCTCCTCCTTCAGACCGCGCGGGTAGGCGGCCTCCTCCTTCAGACCGCGCGGGTAGGCAGCCTCCTCCTTCAGACCGTGCGGGTAGGCGACCTCCTCCTTCAGACCGCGCGAGTAGGCGGCCTCCATGTTCAGACCGCGCGGGTAGAACTCCAGTCACCAGCTCACCGGAGGTGACGACATCGACCCAGAGCCTATAAATAGGACCCTCGACCATGAAGAGAGGATAGGCAGGTGGGGGGACAAAACCGGCGGCTAGAAACAGTCAACCCGCACCAAGTTGCGACCTGTCCGGGCGACCAGTCCGGGCGACCTGTCCGGGCGACCTGTCCGGGCGACCTCGGCGAACAGGCCGAGCAACCTCTGCGACCAGGCCAAGCGACCTCGGCAAACAGCCCGCGCGGCTTACTCTTTTCTTACCCGCAACTCTCTTGTACTCATTCTATTTCCATGTACTAAACACCATGAGCTGTAATACAGATTATTAAATAAAGGGAAAGCCCGTCGCAGGAGTGGCATTTGCCGCGGCGGGCGAAGTCTGGCCTCGCCGCAAGCTAGCGGCCCTCTCTTCTTCTCCCCTCTTCACTCGCAACTCAAGTAACCAGCTACTCGCGGCCTCCTTTTCTCCCTATTTCCTCGAGTAGATCGTGGAGGTGCCATTTTGGATTCAACAAAACTGGAATTGCTAAAACTTGTTCTCCATTGGATGTAGGGCTACGAGCTCATTCCAAAAAGGTGTTGTGCGTAAAAATCGGACAACCAGATCAAAAGTTATGGCTGTTACAGTTTATGGGTCAAGAGGAGCTAAATCCCTCATTACCATTGCAACCCGCTGTATATTGACCTCTAAAATCAGCTGGAATGGTTTTAAATTGTGCTCCATTGGATGTATGCCTCCGAGCATATTCCGTAAAGGTGTTGTGGACAACAATCAAACATACAAATCAAAAGTTATGGCTGTTGGAAGCTTAGGTGTAATTTGGAGCTAAATTTCGTATTACCGCTGCAACCGGTTATATATCGACAACTAAATGAACTGGAATGGGTAAAACTTGTGTTCTGATGAATGTAGTGCTCCGAGCTCATTCCGAAAAGGTGTTGTGGGGTAAAATCAGACAACCGGATCAAAAGTTATTGCTGTTTTAAGTTTGGGGGTCATTTGGAGCTAAATCTCTCACTTTCGCTACAAACCGCATCTAAAATTCTTTCATTTTGAAATTTATGTGTCATTTGGAGCTAAATCTCGCATTACCAGTACAACCCACTGTATATCAACCTCTAAACGAGCTTCAATGGGTTAAAATTGTTCTCCATTGGATTTAGGGCTCCTATCTCATTCAGAAAAGGTATTGTGGGTGAAAATCGAATAACCGGATCAAAAGTTACGGATGTTTGAACTTTAGGTCTCCTTTCGAGCTAAATACCTTATTACCAACCTGCTGTATATTGACCAATAAACAACCTGGAATGGGTAAAACTTGTTCTCCATTGGATGTAAGGCTCCGAGCTCATTCCAAAAAGGTGTTGTGCGCAAAAATCGGATAACCAGATCAAAAGTTATGGCTGTTACAATTTATCTGTCAAGAGGAGCAAAATCTCTCATTACCATTGCAACCCGATGTATATTGACCTCTAAAATGAGCTGGAATGGTTTAAAATTGTGCTCCATTGGATGTATGCCTCCGAGCATATTCCGTAAAGGTGTTATGGGCAACAATCAAACATACAAATCAAAAGTTATGGCTGTTGGAAGCTTATGTGTAATTTGGAGCTAAATTTCGTATTATCGCTGCAACTGGTTATATATCGACAACTAAATGAACTGGAATGGGTAAAACTTATGTTCCAATGAATGTAGTGCTCCGAGCTCTTTCCAAAAAGGTGTTGTGGGGTAAAATCAGACAACCGGATCAAAGTTATTGCTGTTTTAAGTTTGAGTGTCATTTTAAGCTAAATCTCTCACTTTCGCTACAAACCGCATCTAAAATTCTTTCATTTTGAAATTTATGTGTCATTTGGAGCTAAATCTTGCATTACTAGTACAACCCACTGTATATCGACCTCTCAATAAGCTCGAGTGGGTTAAAATTGTTCTCCATTGGATTTAGAGCTCCGATCTCATTCTGAAAAGGTATTGTGGGCGAAAATCGGACAAACGGATCAAAAGTTACGGATGTTTGAAGTTTAGGTCTCCTTTCGAGCTAAATACCTTATTACCAACCCACTGTATATTGACCACTAAATAAACTGGAATTGGTAATGCTTGTTCTCCATTGGATGTAGGGCTACGAGCTCATTCCAAAAAGGTGTTGTGCGCAAAAATCGGACAACCAGATCAAAAGTTATGGCTGTTACAGTTTGTGTCAAGAGGACCTAAATCCCTCATTACTATTGCAACCCGCTGTATATTGACCTCTAAAATGAGCTGGAATGGTCAACCGCAATTCCATCCCCACTAACAACATGACCCAGGAATGCTACTTATGAAAGCCAAAACTCGCACTTGGAGAACTTGGCATATAATTGACTCCTCCTCAGGGTGCTCAAAACTGCGTGCAGATGCTCTGCATGCTCCTCCTCCGACTGAGAGTATATCGTCGACCCAACCAGTTGGTCGAATAAATCGTCGATTCTTGGAATCGGGTATCGGTTCTTCTCGGTCAACTTATTCAGCTCTCGATAGTCGATACATAGACGCAAGCTCCCGTCCTTCTTTTTCACAAAGAGGACCGGTGCACTCCAAGGCGATGAACTTGGACGTACGTAGCCTTGCTCTAGCAGCTCTGCCAATTCCTTTGGCGCTATCCGGTACGGTGAGCGAGCCACAGGTTTGGCACCTGGCACCAGCTCAATACAGAAATCAATCTCCCGCTGAGGCGGAGCCCCAGGGAGTTCGTTAGGAAACACATCGGCGTATTCCGCTACAACTGAGACATCGCATAACCTAAACATTGGCTCTGAAGCCTCCACAGAGTTAAGAACAATTCCGCGCCCTTTCTCACCACCTTAACCACCTGGAGAGCAGACATCAGTGTCTTGCTCGCTCCTCGCATACCTGCGAACGTGGTTTCGTCTTCGGTGTTCTTTCCCAGAGTGATCTCCTTTGAATTGCAATCTATGCATGCTCGCTGCTCCGAGAGCCAGTCCATGCCAAGGATCACATCAAATTCAGCTAACGGTAATAACGACGCTTCCAAGTCGAAATCCTGATTTCCGATCCGCACCTTCACACGGCTCTTCCTATCCGCACTCATGAGAGACCCGTTTATTAGCACGACCTCCAATCTATCTTTTACCAAGATTGACGGCACTCCGATTCGCACCACGAAGCCCTCAGACAGAAAAGAGTGCGATGCTCCCGTATCAAATAGAGCTCTTGTCGGATAGTTGAAAATTAGGACGAAACCTAATTGTACACAAGTAAAGCATATAGTCGTACAACAGTATGAATTATATATATAGCTGTAAAAGCTAGCTTTTAATTCGTACCTGTGACGACATCAGTTTGTCGTATGGCTTCTTGCTGGCCAAGTGAGTAAACTCTCGGCTGGGTCGGAATGTGCTGGGAAGCAGCAGACTCCGCAGCTTTGCCCTTTTCCGCATGACCCGCAGCACGAGCATAGTCCATCGCTCGGTTCTCTGGCCTCGGGGGACCAGTGCGACACACGTTTGCTTTGTGTCCCACCTTTCCGCAAGTGAAACATGTAATTGGACCACGTGCAGTCGTAGATCCCGACACATTTGAGCGAGTTGGTTCCGCAGACTTGAACTTCCTTTTGTTCCTCCTGAACTCAGATTTGGATTGAGAGGTCGGCACATGAAATTCAGGTTTCTTTGCCACGCCATTTGCTTGTACACTCTTCATGTCCAACTCCAGAGATCTGGCGCTTTGCACCATCAAATGGAAGCCAAACGTCATTGGGCCTGCAAGGAGCAGCCTCAACTCATCCCGAAGACCTTCATAAAACTTGTTCGTCTTCATTTCCTCATCTTCCACCAAAAACCCCGCATAGCGGCCCAATCTAGTGAACTCGTGCAAGTACTCATCCACCGAGCTATTGCCTTGAGTTAACTTCAAGAACTGGTTCTGCAACGCAATGCGTTGGGTAGAGGGAATATATCTCTGAAAAAACGACTTTGAGAACTCCGCCAAAGTGATCTCGGTAATATCATTACCTTCAAACTTATGCGCATCCTGCTCGGCCCACCAAAGCTCTGCTTCTCCGTTAAGGAGAAAGGTGGCTAGGGTGACCATCATAGCTTCTTCCGTTGCTGTCGCCTTTAGAGTTTTCCTAACCGTTGACAGCCAGTCCTCCGCCTCCGTTGGGGATCCGGTCCCCGAAAAGGTTGGAGGATGGAAACTTAGAAAGTGTTGCAGTTGTTGATCACGCGCTCGCGCAACAGTTACACGCTCTACACGATGCTCCACCCTTGGCACCACCACAGGTTCCACTGCAGCCACTGGCACTGGGGTCTCCATCCTCGGTTCCACCGCAGGTTCCACTGCAGGTTCGATCACCGGGGCCGCATCTGTAACAGGCATAGCAGGCTGTGCAAGCCTTTGAGGTTGAGCATTGATCATCGCGAAGACAGCTTCTGCGATTAACCTGATCATCTCAGCAGGAGGAGTGGTCGCTGGCACCTCAGCCGACGCACTACTTTCAGCGGTGTTACGGGGTCGAGGCTGCCCCGCAGCACTCCTAGTCACCTATAATCGTGCAATACACAATTTAGTGACCGAAAACATAGCAAACAACAATCATGGAACTCTCAGGTTCCGCAAACAAGTATGTTTTTCCATTCATAAGTGGATATTCTTATTAGTTTTTGTTGTTTTAGGTGAATGCACATCCCGTGCACACCACCCCTTAAAAGGAATTCGTCCCGAATTCGCTAAACTACGGATCGACGCCCTAAGTCCGATACCAAATTGTAACACCCTGCCAGTACAAATAATATAACAGTAGGTCCGGCCGGGACCCCACGCTATACTAACCACACTAGCTAGGCGTTAAAAGGAGATATACAGAAAAGAACTACACTAGAGTATACTAAACATAAGCGGAAGCATAAAGATTTAACATTTCTTTCAGAATAGTCCACTATCACAGTAATGAAATAAAAAAGTGTAGAGTTACGGCCGTAAGGCCTTACATTCCTAAATGTACAAAACTCCCTAAACATACTTCGGCACGCAGGCCGGCAATACATGAAAAGCAGAAAAGATGCTGGCCTTCGAGGGCCAACGCAGCAAAAAGGGCCACTGCCCGCTATTTCTGGCTAGGCTCACCTGCACCTGCATAAGAAGATTCCACCAAGAGGTGGCAAACAAGGTAACGGTCAGCACAGCTGACCAAATTATAACGACCCCACCCCTTTCCCGGGGTGGCGGAGCTTCTTCCCTGCAAACAAGTTGTACAAGCAGCAAGTAGTACTAAGGAAGGTACAAACTACACAAGGTGAGGTTTCAAGCACAATCCATCTTCTAGGTGTAGCAACAAATAGAGTTGATCCTGGGAATGCACATGATGTTGGTTGGGTTCACCCGAAGGTTCCCCACAACCGCCTAAGCAACGCATGAGGCTAATCATAACATCAATCCAAAACCAACCGCGGGTCCTCACGACCACACGTAACCAGCTAAGCTAAAGAACTTAGTGAACGCTTGAGCATTTACCTATTGGAGGAACCCTCCCAAACAGGTCTATCCCATGATCACACGGCGTCCCGAGGTTTCCCCCTCTCACCGATAAGCATGGTGCGGGTTCGGTACAAGCTTGTGCCCGTTGCTCAAATCATCGCGTTAACAACAATGATGCGGGTGTAGCTTTACCTCGGCCCGTTTGCAAGGAAACACCGACGGGCGTTCCTAATCACGATAAGTTACGCACCTAAACCAACCAAGTGGCCCTAGGCTTCACTAGAACAACCAACAAAGGAGGTATACAACGACTCACTTCAATTTCGTGGTGAAGGTTTGCATTCCACCACTCTCCAAGCAAGGGGCTTTCGTTAGGATCTTCACACGATGCCTAATCCCAAGTCCCGCAATACTATAGATGATCTCACGGAGTCATTCTCCGGCACGCATTCCAGGCCTAACCTAAATGCAACGTCGCAAATCAAGCATCACCGATTCGGGCTCACGGCCATGAATAGGCTTCACACACAATGCCTAAATCCGCACGACTACCGGATTTCTAGATGCAATATGCCTTCACCCATTTGGTGAAAGGGAGTCCTCATGCAAGCATAGAAAAGAAAGAGAGGACAAAGAACACGTCCTAAGACCGGGAGAAAGAGTTGTTACCTTGGAGCTCTCTTCCCCGCCATAGATCCGAGATTTCAATCGGAGGGAAAGAACCGCACAGGGCTGCACTCTCTAGATCTGGAAACGGCTCGCGAAATGGAGCTCCGGAGCTCCGTCAATGGCGGGATCAACCCTTCTTCTTCCTTGCCTCCTTCTTCTTTCTCTAGCCTTGGAGAGAGAAAGGCCTTGAATTAATGAGGGATTAACCCCTCTCCAAAGACCTAAGACCCCCCTGCATCTAATCACAGCCGTCAGATCGAATTCCAACTTTTTTGATCGGTCGGATCGTCTTCTCCGCTCATAATCGCGGAGCAGAATAAATAGGGCGCACGAGCATCGGCGCACGATCAGTGGTCGTGCGCGAAGCACTTCCCATGATCGTGCGCGCTTACCGCAACAGAACTCCGATTTCTTGTGAATTAACGCACGATCATTGGTGCACGATCACTGGTCGTGCGCGAAGAGGAGCACTGGTCGTGCGCGAAGAGCTGCTATGGAATTTTTAGCCTATCCCGAGTGTAGCACTAACACTCCGCCTAACTCGCTGAACTATGATTTTTGGGGTGTTACAAATGGTGTCTCAAGTGAATGGAACTTTTGAGACTAGAGATCGCATTCTAAAGCAATACCAAGCTCTAGTGAAGATTGAGATAGGGAAGTTCAAGAGCTTCACTATTCAACACATTCCAAGGGAAGAGAACGTGGAAGTAGATGAGTTGTCCAAGTTCGGTCTCCTTTCAGGAGGAGCCACCTCAGAATTGTTCCATCCGGCTATTGAAGAGGGAGATATTATGCAGATAGACCAACATCCATCTTAGATGGATCCCTTCATCCTCTACTTCTCAATTGGAGAGTTTCACTCGTTGGTAAAAGATAAGAAAAGGTTTAAACTGAAAGCATCTTATTACTACCTTGTTGCAGGAGTGCTTTATAGGAAGACTTTTCTCTCGCCCTTGGCAAGGTGTGTCTCCGAGGAAGAAATTCTGGTTGTTCTCCGAGAGGTTCATTCAGGAGAGTTGTAGTCACTCGGGAGCTAGAACTATAGAAAAAAGATTCTAAGGTAAGGTTACTTCTGGACTCAGATGAGGAAGGATGCAGAGAAGTTTGCAAAGAGGTGCATTCAATGCCAGAAATTTGCTCCTCTTCAGCATCAACCAGCTCAACAACTCAAGTCAATGACAACTCTGTGGCCATTTGCGGTTTGGGGAATGGATTTAATTGGACTTTTTCCCATGGCTAGTGGACAATGCAGGTTTATCTTGGTGATGATCGATTACTTCAGCAAGTGGATCGAGGAAAAGGCGTTGGCTAAAACCACTACTCAGGTTGTAAAGAATTTTATCTGGGGGAAATAGTATGTAGACATGGAATTCCTATAGCAATTATCACAGATAATAGTCCTCAATTCAACAACTCCAGTCTTATAAACTTCTGTGATCAAATCGGCACCGAGCTGCGGTTTGCTTCTGTGCATCATCCTAGAAGTAACAGTCAGGTAGAAGCTGCCAACGAACTAATAATCAATCTCTTGAAGAACAAAGTGGAGAACCTCAGAAGCAATTGAGCAGAATGGCTACCTTCGGTGTTATGGGCTCTTAGGACGACTCCAACCTCAGTTACTGGAGAGACAACTTTCAAACTATCTCATAGGCCGAAAGCTCTTATTCCAGTTGACTTTGAAGTAAGAATTCCAATGGTGTTACTATCTCAGCAGAATCAAGACAGCTTGATGGAAGGTAATGATGAAGAGCTAAAATGCAGCCTCGACCTCATTGAAGAGTTGAGAGATGCGGCAACATTAAGGCAAGAGGAGGTAAAGAGAAGAATGACCAAGTATTTTGACAAGAATGTTAGAGTCAAAGAGTTTGTTGTTAGTGTTCTTGTCCTCAAAAAGGTGGATGCAACAGCAAGATTTGGCTGAGTTGGAAAGCTAAATCCAAATTAGGCAGGGCCATTCATTATCAAAGAAGTACTCAAGAATGGAGCATATCATCTCCAAACTTATGAAGGAGAGGAGCTACCTCATACTTGGAGTGGAGACAACCTCAAGCGTTTCTTTTCTTGAAAGCTTGTTTTTCCACTTCTCTCTTTCCTTTTTGTTTGCAAGCATTTTGGTAATATGATTGTAACCTCTTGTATCGCATATATCAAAAGGGAAGCATTGAGATAGATTGTTATCAAAGTCTAAAATCTTACCAAGCAAGACATCGACGGATCCTGCTTGATGCCCCCTCAACTTGAAGATTGAGATGTAAATCTACCATGACCACAGGTAGCGAGGAGATTTTGCATCTATATAGTAGTAGCTTGCCAAGCTCGTGTGGAGGAACTTTAGGATACCGAGTCCTTGCTAACATCTGACACACATCTGCATCAAGGGAGGTCTAGGTGAATGTCCAGCTCTATCATGCATTTCAAGACATCATTATAGTCTTGATGATCCCTAGAGGAAAACAATGCCTGTGAAACTCCTAAGTATGACCACACTTGCCATACTGATCATCATGCTCTGTTACCCTCAAATAGTTATTGGTGCAAGGATAGCCAAGGGGTAGTTAGTAGCATTTATGACCGTGACCTGAGCCTTCAAGTGGCTAATGTGTTACAATCTAAATGATCTCTTGAGGAAAGCAATGTTAGTGTAGCCTTACAGCATGACCGCACCTGCCTTTTTGATCATTTAGAGTGGTTCACCTCTTTTCTTTCTTCTTCTTAGGGTGTTACAATCGTAATGATCTTGTGAGGAAAGCAATGCTTGTGTAGCCTTGCAACATAACCTCACCTGCCCTTTTGATCATTTCAGATTGTTTGCCTCTCAAGCTTTAAGTCTCTTTTTTACTATGAATGGGAGGTCGGAGGTTTTTGAGACCGTCTATTTTTGGGCATCTGGTAATGTTATAAAGGGGTGGTATAGAGCGTCTAAGACCGTCGTGTATGTTCCTTGGTGTTTTATTATGATGAGAGGCGGTCTAAAACATTTAAGACCGCCATCTATAGTATTTTGGTTCTGTTCTACGAAGGGGCAGTCTGAAGCATTTGAAACTGCCGCCTGGGTTTTTTCTATGTATGCCAGTTAAGAATTAGTTTGAGATATCTGAGATCATCAGCTGCAGAATTTTTCTAATGTGTATTTTTATAATGGGTGGTCTGGAGAAATTGAGACCGCAAACTAAATACTTCCTTTTACTTGTCTTTTTCTGAAGTATATGAGGATGTTCATGAGATCCTCTTTTAGCCTTCTACTAAGTAGCGGTCTGGGAAAGGTGAGACCACTAACTATCTATCTTTAACAAAGGATCAAGGTCTTTCTGTTTGCCCGGAAAACCGCTTCTCGGGTTGGACCATTAGCAGACCGCTCGAACTCCTGGGTCAGGCCGCTGGGTCCCGGGATCAGCGGTTCCCAGTTCAAGAAGGGCCAGGCCGGGCGGCCTGGTGTCATTTCCGGATCGCCCCCTAAGGGAGAAGATCGTCAAGAGCTAAGGCAAAAAGTTCATCCGCAGTCTCAGCTAGAAGGCCGCGCGGGTTGTCCCATAGAAACTCGAGGTTCCAGCCCCGAAGAACAGGCCGGGGCTCCAGATCAAAGGCTATCCAAGTTACCTCGTGAAGATCGGCTAAGTCATGACCAGAAGGCAGACCGCGGCCTCAATCTCCAAAACCACGCGGTCTGCATTATTGACTTGGTCCCGGTGTCCTCAGCCTCAAGCAAGACAGGTCGGAAGAGCAAGCCGCCAAGCCGCGCGGCTTCTTTCTTTTTTCTTCCTTGTGCATCCCGTCACCGCCTGCCCGTTTCTCCTGTACCCGGGCAGGTGGTTATTTTATCCCTGCCCATTCGGGCAGGCCCCCAAGCCTATAAATAGGGGGCGGCACTGTTCACAAGACACGCACACTCGAATCGAAGAGCTCGCTTGTCGGAGCTCCGGTCTCGAGTTTCAGGTCTCGCGAACTGTTTGACCGGCCGGCTTCTGCTTTCCTGCACTTGTAACCGCTACTTTTCAATCAAAGGAAAGCCCGTCGCAAGAGTGGCATTTGCCGCGGCGGGCGAAGTCTGGCCTCGACCGCTGCTAGCGGTCTAAATTCTCTAACCAAATAGTAACCGATAATCCGCAGCCCTCGATTTTCTTCGTGAGCGCACTTTTGAATCGAACAGAAACACGCGACCTTCAGATCGCGGACTATCAGCGAAATCTTTGGTTCAGAATGTCAGACCGCCAGTTCCCTCCAAGAGACCGGTCCGATCATAGCGATGACTCCCTGTGGGAGGCTCTGGAGCGAACTAAGAGAGAAGCCGACCAGGCTCAGAAAGCAACTGATCAGCATCTGGACGCGATCAGTCAGGCTCTAGCTCTGCTAACCAAGCGGTTAGCCCCCCAATAGGCCGCGGTTAACCCGGCCATGACCCCTGTTCTACCTCCTCCACCTCCATACCCATTTGCGCAGGTCGCTCACTCCCAACCGCCACCAGAAGGTTCTGCGGACCGGCAGAATTTCTACCAAGAGGCCGCGCGCTGTATGCCGGCTCGAGTCCTTGACTTCCAGGGGGCGGCTTCTCAGGCCGCTCGCTTTTCCTATCCGCCTGAGGTCGCCGCCTACCAGTCCTACCCGGCCGGAGCACCTGCCCGCTCCTATCAGGCGGCCTGTCCGCAAATGACCGCAGCAGAGATCCCCTACCACCCTGCTTTTTCTCTATACGAGGATGCCGAGGAGAGTTCTCCCTTCACGGATGAGATCCGGGGAGAGCCGGCTCCGAATAACTTTCGAGAACCACGCTTATCAACATATGGTGGGGAGTCCGATCCGGCAATTCATCTTCAAGCGTTTGAATCGGCTGTTGCTCTGAGGACCATCACTGATGCAACTAAGTGTAAGCTCCTGGTGACGTCCTTCGATGGACAAGCCAGAGAATGGTTCTATGGATTGCATCCTCGATCCATTAGATGTTTTGCAGAACTGCGTAGAGAATTTCTGCTTCGATTCTCTACCTCGAAAAAGAGGAAGAACGGTCCGGCAGCCCTATTTGAGATACGGCAGCAGGAAAACGAAACGTGGGCCCGCTTCGTTGACCGTTTCCAAAGGGAGATAATGGAGGTGCAAAACGTCGATCCAGAGTTATATAGGGTCGCTCTGATGCATGGCCTTAGGGAGGGGCCGCTGAAATTTGAAGCTCAAATCAGGGAGCCAAAAACATACCAGGAGATGATTAGTCTGGCTAACAAATTTATCAGGGGAGAAAAGACTAATCCTGGTTATGTTGCCAAATTGCTCAGCAATAACGATCAGTTTAATCCCGCATCAACTCATCCGCAACGTTACAATCATCCATCTCGGCCTGATTTCGAACCCCGGGCTCAGAGGGGGAGGAATCTTAAGCCTAAACAACCATTCCTCGGCCATCAACGGTTTCAAGATCAGAAACCGCCGTTGGCCATCGCACCCACTCAACCCATGGGAGCTCCGCAAATAATGCCTGTATATCTGCCGCAGTACATCGCACAACCATCCCCAACTATCCCATCCATCCGATATGATGAATCTCAGGAGTCGTTCACCCCTCTCAACGTCACCATGAACGAGGTCGTGCAGATTCTTCAAAAGAGGCCTGACTTCAAGAGGCCTCCTCCCTTGAAATCAGAAATTCGCAACCGGAACCCTAACTTTTATTGTGAATATCATAAAGAGGAAGGGCATCAGACTGAGGATTGCCGGGCCCTCCAGTGGTTGATAGAGAAGCTCCTGAAAGAAGGGAAGCTCCGAGGGTTGATTCGGCAAGAAACCCCGGTTGAGCCGCGAACCGAGAAGAAGAAGGAAGTGGTCGAAGTGACCTGGGAGTGTGCTGATGTGGAAGAGGCAGGTTGCTATGGGGATATACATCCCACAACCGAGTGTATAGAGGTGAATGACGTTGGCCCTCTTGGCAACATCTATTGCATTCATGGTGGGGCAGGAGTAGAATCTTCTCAAAAATCTAGCATCGGGAGAGTTACGAAGCAAGAAGTGGCAATCGCCTCCACTTCTACTCCAGAAAGGGCGGTCGTTACCTTCGGCCGAGAAGATCTTTCCTCAAATGCAAATCCTTTTGATGATGCGGTGGTGATAAAGGCGGTTATTGAAAACTACACCGTGCACAAAATTCTGATTGATACCGGCAGCTCAGTTAATCTCATCTTCCGTGAAACATTCGAAGCCCTTAAAACTGGAAAGTCTTTACTCTCCACGGAAGGGCCCCTCTATGGCTTCTCGGGAGAGAAGAAGGAAGTGGAGGGGTGCGTAAAGCTTTTGGTATCGTTGGGGGGTATAACAAAGCTGATAAACTTCGTGGTGGTGGAAGCCCCAAGCAGCTACTGTGCAATTTTCGGAAGGCCAATTCTGAACGCTTACAGAGCAGTAGTATCTACTTTCCATTTGGCCTTGAAGTTCGCCGCTGAGGGGCGTCAATATCGGATCCGGAGTGATCCAAGGGTTGCTCGTGAATGCTATGTAAAGACAGTTAATGTGATCACCGAGGCACCACTTCACAAGGCTCAGAATGACATCTACGAGGTGTCCAAGCTCCCTGAGGGAATCAAAGAAAGCACAGAGCGGAAAGGAGTTTACCTGGAACCTGCCCAGGAGATCCAAGAAGTTCCCATTGCTGAAGGGGAAGAGAAGAAGCTGATCATCAACGCCGAGCTGTCGGAAGAGGAAAAAGCTCAACTAATCTCCTGCCTGTTGGAGAACTTGGACATCTTCGCCTGGTCAGCGGAGGACATGCCTGGGGTAGATCCAGACGTAGCATGCCATCACCTCAACGTCTCTCCTGAATTCAAGCCGATCCAACAAAAGAAGAGGGAGGTGGCAACAAAGCTGGCATTGCCCATCAGAGAGGAGGTTTCCAAGCTCCTAAAAGCGGGTTTTATTTCTGAAATTCAATATCCAACGTGGATGTCAAACATTGTAATGGTTCCAAAATCTGGTGGGAAGTGGCGCATGTGCGTGGACTTCACAAAGCTCAATAAAGCGTGCCCCAAAGATTGCTATCCCTTGCCTCGGATAGATGTTTTAGTAGATTCCGCGGTAGGATATAATTTCATGAGCTTTCTAGATGCATTTTCTGGTTATCACCAGATTAAGATGCATAAACCTGATATCCCGCATACATCCTTCATTACCAATGATGGATGTTATTGTTATCTTGTCATGCCCTTCGGGCTCAAAAATGCGGGGGCGACATATCAGAGGATGATGGACACAGTATTCAAAAAACAGAAAGGGAGAAATCTTGAAGTATATGTAGACGATCTTCTTCTAAAAAGTAAAACTTTTTCAATCCATCTGAAAGACCTCGTAGAGACGTTCGCTACTCTGCGGAGGTTCAAATTAAAACTAAATCCTTTGAAATGTGTGTTTGGGGCCAACAAAGGAAAATTTCTGGGACACCTTCTCACTCCTAATGGCCTCGCGCCAAACCCAGATAAAGTAAAGGCCATCCTAGACATGACCCCTCCTCGCAATCCGAAGGAAGTGCAGCAACTTGGGGGGAGGTTGGCAGGATTGAGCCGATTCATTTCCAAGTCGGGGGATAAAAGCGCTCCATTTTTCAAAACACTTAGGGGAGGATCTAAGTTCGAATGGAGTGAAGAGTGCGATAATGCTTTCGAACAGTTGAAAAAGCAGTTAACCTCAACCCCTCTTCTTCAAAGCCCTCGCGAAGGGGAAACACTATTCTTATACTTGGGAGTGGGCCCAGATGCGATAAGCTCTGTCCTGGTGCGGGAAGAAAAAAAGAAGCAGTTTCCTATATATTATGTCAGCCACATCCTCAAAGATGCGGAAACTAGATATTCAATCTTGGAGAAATTAGCCTTGGCTTTGGTCATGTCGTCACGAAGGCTCCGCCCCTATTTTCAGGCTCATCCCATTCAGGTGGTCTCGGACCATCCACTAAAGAGCATCTTGGAAAAGCCGGATCATTCAGGAAGGTTGGCCAAATGGGCAATCGAGTTAAGCGAGTTCGAAATATTATACATTCCCAGAACGGCAATAAAGGCACAAGTATTGGCAGATTTCTTGGTAGACACGATGGAGTCTAATCCAGAACAAATAGTGCAATCTCCCTTGGCTTGGATCATTTATGTGGATGGGGCTTCTGGCAGAAACTCCGTGGGAGCCGGAGTGGTTCTGATCAGTCCAAATGGCATCAGGCTGGAGCAGGCTATCAAATTCTTCTTTTCAGTTACAAATAACCAGGCCGAATACGAAGCATTCTTGGCCGGCTTGAGACTCGCGAAGGAGCTTGGGATAGAACACGTTCATGTGAAAACTGATTCTCTTGTGATGGCTTTGCAGGTTCTAGGGAATTATGAAACAAGAGAACCGATATTGAGAAAGTATCTATTTTTAGCTAAGAAAGAAATTGGGAGATTCAAATCCTTCATTATCGAACACATTCCGAGAACACAGAATGAAGAGGCAGACGAATTGTCAAAGTTTGGTCTTCCATCAGGAGGGGTGACCTCAGAACTCTTTCGTCCGGCAATAGATGAGACAGAGGAAGAGGAGCTCATGCAGATCGATCAGCATCCTTCCTGGAAAGACCCCTATGAATTGTTTCTGTCAAAAGGAGAGTTTCATTCATCAATCAGAGACAGAAATAGATTCAAAAGAAAGGCAGCCTACTACTACTTGATGGCAGGAGTCCTGTATAGGAAAACTCTGATTTCTCCCTCAGCGCGATGTGTATCAGAAGAAGAAATTCCGATCATACTTCAGGAAATTCATTCAGGAGAGTGTGGTAGTCATTCAGGAGCGAAGACTTTGGAGAAAAGGGATCTTGCGGCAGGGATATTTCTGACCGACCATGAGGAAAGATGCTGAAGCATTTGCCAGGCGATGTGTCCAGTGCCAAAAGTTTGCTCCTCTTCAACATCTGCCTGCTCAGTCGCTCAGGTCGATAACCGCGCCGTGGCCCTTTGCAGTATGGGGAATGGATCTTATGGGACCCTTTCCAATGGCCAGCGGTCAACGCCGTTTCATCCTTGTAATGATCGACTATTTCAGTAAGTGGATTGAGGCAAAAGCGCTGGCGAAAACAACAACTCAAATTGTCAAAAACTTCATCTGGGGGGAAATAATCTGCCGGCATGGAATTCCGTTAGCAATTGTTACCGATAACGGTCCACAGTTCAACAATTCCGAGATGAAAAGCTTCTGCGATCAGGTGGGAATTGATCTGCGATTTTCCTCAGTACATCATCCCAGGACCAATGGTCAGGTGGAAGCAGCGAACAGGCAAATCCGGCAACTCTTGATGAAAAGGGTCTTAAATCAAAAAGGGAATTGGGCGGACCAGCTTCCTTCCATCCTTTGGACTCTTCGTACTACGCCATCTTCAGCTACAGGGGAGACGCCGTTCAAACTATCTCATGGCTCAGAGGCCGTTGTTCCCGTAGAATTTGAAGTGGTCACTCCAAGGGTTATGTATGCAAAAGAGGGGGGAGAATCATGGATGGATGAAAACGATGAGGCTATGAGGTATAGTCTGGATCTGATCGAGGAGCTTCAAGACGAGGCAACTATCAGACAGGAGGAAGTTAAAAGGAGGATGGCAAAATATTTTGACAAGAATGTCAGAGTAAAGCAGTTCGCAAGCGGTGATTTGGTATTAAAGAAGGTAGATGCTGCAGCCAGGTCTGGTAATGTTGGAAAGCTGGATCCTAATTGGGCAGGACCTTTTATCATCAAAGAAGTATTAAAGAACGGGGCCTACCGTCTCCACACCAGTGAAGGGGAAGACATCCCGCGTACTTGGAGCGGTGACGATCTTAAACGATTCTATCCTTGAATTATCTCTTTTATTCTCTACATCTCTTTTGGTATTAAATGAAAAGCCCTATACTGACACCTCTTCTTGTCTGATGGTTCTCTACATTGTGAATGTAAATATACATATCTCACTCCCCAAACCTCTGAGATATCGCCGAATTCTGCTCGAACCCCCTCGGATTGTAGTCGTAGCGTAAAACCCACAAAGACCATGTGATGCGGGGAGTTTTCGCACACGTGTAGTGGTAGCTTGCCAATTCCGCTGCGGAGGTCTTCAGAATTTTGGATCCCGGCCGATATCTGACACACCCCTGCATCAAGGGAGGTCTAGGTGATTGTCAGCTCTATCATGCCCCGAAGGGATATAGTTACAGCTTTGATGATCTTTCTGAGGAAAGCAATGTTCGCCGCCGAGGCCCACCTGCCCAACTGATCATCATAGTTTGTGACCATCGAATACTCTTAGGTACTCTCGAAACGGTGCCTAGTTGGGCCCACAACTGAGTTGATCTCTCTGAGGAAAGCAATGTTCGCCGCCGAGGCCCACCTGCCCAATTGATCAACTCGGCTTGTAACCCTAGGCAAGAGAGCGGATGAGTCGTTTACAGCTCTTATGACCACTTGAGGAAAGCAATGTTCGCCGCCGAGGCCCACCTGCCCACTTGGTCATTTGAGTCTGTACATACCTTTTTTATTCTCTCTACAGGGAGGCATTTGCCTCTTATGGTTTCTTGTATAAGAACAATTCGAGGAAGATTTGGTTAAAACAGGTGCAGGTGTTCGTCTACCCTAATAAAGGGTTATGATATTAAGACCGTGCGGTCTGAACATCCAAACCGAACGGTCTGATTGGATATAAGTTGGGATATTTCCTGGCAATTATATAATGACCCGAGTGGTTATCCAACCGGGCGACCTTATCAATTGTTTAATTAGGTATCTCCGGAACCGATCATCTATTACCCGGGTGGCATTCAAGCCGGGCGGGTCCATTCATCTTTTATAAATTGATATTTCTGGAACTAATATATATAATTGCTCGGATCTCATTCTGGCCGGACGGTTTTATCTATCTATCCATCATTTAATAAGTTGGATGTTTTTAGATTTGGTCATATGATTATCCGGATTGTGTTCTAGCCGGGCGAATCTGTCTGTCTTTAAACTAAGTGGGGTATCTCCAAAGCTGATTATCTGATTGTCCGGGTTGTATTCAAACCGGGCGGGATCATCCATCCTTTATAAAGATTGAATATTTCTGGAGCTAATTATATGATCGCTCGGGTTACATTTTGACTGAATCGGATCTATCTATCTCTCCATTCTATCAAGTTGTATTTCTGGATCTGGCTATATGATCCGGGTTGAATTTTAAACCGGCCGGGCACTATCTATTCCTGAATGAATAGTCGAAATTGGATATTTCTGAATCTGAATATATGGTCGCTCGGATTGTGCTCTAACCGATCAGGTTAAGCTATTTCTTAGCGAAAATTATCTCTAGACACAATGGATTGCTCGCCAGGACTGAATTCGAACCGCGTGAAAGTTGTTCATTATTTATAGCAGCAAGTATAAAATATCTTCAAATGAAAAGAAGCCGCCCGGTCTATATTATAGTCGCATAAGTCTATGCGTTATGGATCATACTACCAGAAATTAGGCGTGTTGAGATCTAAACAAGTAATCGCACGGTTCGGACAAAGGATCGTCGAAGATAATCCATCATCACTTATGCTCGGACCAGGATGTTCGCGCGGTTGGATCATAAAGAGCAAAGAAAAGAGACAAGGTATCACCAGTAAGTAATAATAGAAGGACAATCAGACAGGTAAAATCTCTGTTTCATTTTTTCAAAATGTGTTTACAAAATATTGACCGCCCGGCCAACAAAAAGAAACCGGCGGTTACAAAAATTAAAACAAAAGACAAGGGCACTAGTCTGCCGATTCTTTCTTCTTCTTCTTGACAGGAGAATTTGAGTCCGCACCATCGATGTCAACCTCCGGCGAATAACCTTCGCTTAATGAGGAGGAGCCGGATGAACTGCTGTCACTAGACCGCCCGGTCTTGCTTGCAGAACCGGTGGTTCCAGAGGACAAGCTGTCCTCGTCGTCGTCGTCGCTGGCATCACCATCCGCGTCGGCTTCTTCAGCGGCTTCACCACTTCCATCGCCTCCTTGATGGAGCACGATCTCCCTGCCCGCGTCGGCCTCGGCCTCCTCGCCTACCTTGGATTTTCCTTTTTTCCTTCGGCTGATTTCGTCAAGTTGGACCTTCAAGGCGGGGAAGAGGTCGGAGAAGGTGGTTCCATCAAATCCTTCACACAGACCGCCCCGGTCACCTATGAGACCCAAAGCTTTGTCGATCCCCTGGGCCACATGAGGCAGCACCTCGTCTTGGAAGGCCGGGTTGGTCACCTCATATTGCTTCTACAAGAAGAGGAAAAATGAATTAGGCCGCTCGGGCTAAACAAAGGGAACCGCGTTGTCTTTTGAGAAACTCACCGCCACGACTTCTTGAAGCCGCACGTTCTCCTCTCGAAGCCGCGTATTCTCCGCAGCCTGCTCCTCGTACTTCTTCTCCAAGTGTTTCTGAACAGAAACTAGCCGCTTATACGCCAGGGCCATGAAGTGGTTGGCCGAAAATCCCCAGGCGCCGGCTTGAGCCGCTAGCCGGGGGAGCTCTTCTTCAGGGGTTCTCATCAGCCTCCTTAGGGTCTTTCGACCATACAAGGCGGCCCCAGCGGCTAGGGCATGGCGTTCAATTTTGTCGCTCCCCCATGGAGGAAGAGCGGTGGATACCCGGATCCGGCTTCCATCCCTATGCCAAAGGACGGTCGGATTGCCCTGCAGATCGGGCGGGTTCCCACAAGAGCGAAGGAGCTCGTAGTCATCAGGAGAAGCCGGGCCTTCCTCCTCAGACGATAGCGATCTGTTTCGCTTCAGCCTCTTCTCCCTTTGAGTCAAAACCGGGACGACTGGCGTGACCGGCTTGTTCGCAGGGACGGCGTGGGCAGCTGTAAAGAAAAAACAAAAGTATAAATAACGAAGTCCGCGCGGTTACATACAGGCGGTCAAAAAGAACTTACTATGCTCAGGGAGGATATCCTCCAGCTCCGAGAACAGCGGGATGTAGTGGTTGATATCCAACCGCTCGTTCTCAAGGAACGCGAAGGTGTCCGCCTCAATCTTTCCGACCTGAGGGATCTGGAAAACTTCTTCCCCTCGGACTTGCGGGTTGGTCTGCAACAGTCCGAAGTTACCTTCGAGCATTACGAACCGCTCCGACCAGTCGGAGACTTTGTTCGCCAAATTGACGATCTTCAACCCATGGCAGCCGAAGTAGAGGTGCCCCCTGTAAGCTGAAGTCCCCGAGTCGGAGGCAGCCCGCACCGAGAAGAACTTTCTGAATAGGTCGAGGGAGAACCTGACCCGCTCGAACCGCAGGTACGAGATGAAACTATATATGGAGGCGATGGAGTTCGGTGGAAGTTGACCGGGTACGACCCCGTAATGGTCGAAGATGGCTATGACTTCAAGCGGCAGTGGAAACTTGAAGCCATATTCGAAGTGGTCGACCGAGATAGCTATCTGGTGCGGATTGGAAGAGTTAATCCGCTCATCGCGTAGAGGAAGCCGCGCGAGTAGATTACTCCCTGCCATGTGTTTTGCGATGAAATCGTCCAGTTCGCTCTGAGTAAGGCGGCATTCCGGATGGTCCCCCGAATGGAATGCTAAGGCCGCATCAGCTCGGACGGCTTTAACTTTAACAGGTCGCTGCGACTTGTTCTTGGATCGCGCCATCCGGAAATCGTGAGAATGACTTCGAAGAATTCCCTACTTATAGATTTCTATGATCTGTGAATAGTAAAATCATATCGCGACTATACATTCTAACCGCGCGGTCAATGACCTAAGTGGTTAGATTCACCAGAAAAATAAAAGAAACAAAGGCATCCAGGAAAACAGAAGCAAGCATACATCACAGATCGAGCGACCTAAAGTCGGTTCGAATAAAGCATGAGATCTAAAACAGAACACAAAGTATAGCGGTTAAATAAGAGACTGCACGAGTTATCCAGAATACAAGACAAAAAAAAAACATTGTTCAAACCAATAAGCCACGCTTATAGTACAAATTGTTCTCAAAGGCCGGTCACGGCTGACGGCGTTCTGGGGAGACATCCTCTCGGTGAAGTCGCGCGACCTGGTCACTGGTTGTGTTCAGGAGAGAGTAAATCTGGCTTGTATGATAATGAAGGTGGTTGATTGTGCTATGAAGCCGCCCGGCATCCCTTTCGACCCGCGTAGCGGCAATCATACGGGGGGTTGCGGCGGCCTCGTCAATCATTGGATCAGCCGCCCAGACTGGGGGAGGATTCGAGCCCGCTCCAATAGTCGGGCGGCTAACAGCTACCACCCCATCGTTCATATTTCGCCGACCAGCGGCGACTTCTCTGGTTAACCGCAGGAATTTATCCTGGTAATATTTCGAGTCGCTCTCAAATTTAGCAGAGGCTCTCTTCTCCTTCTCCAGTTGAGCGGTTAGAGCAGCTCGCGTAGCCACCACTGCTGCCCGCGCGGCCTCAAGCTGAGTCTCCAGGACTTTCTCCTTTTCTGAGCCGGATTTCCTGTTGATCTCCGACTGCGCCTTCAGCGCCTCTTCAGCCTTCTTCCTCGCAATCTGCTCAGCCTCCAGAGCGGTCCGAGTGGCGGCCTCCCGGTCTTCTACCTCCTTCAAGCGGGCTCTCAGGTTGATCAGATCTTCCTCGAGATGGTCAAACAGCTGCGGTCCTTCCGGCAAAGTCGTTGCACTGGTTGGAATCAGTGGAGCTAACGGAGGCAGGCCGGCCTCAAGGTCGCCCGGCTTCGTAACCTGATCCACGCTATCTGAAAGAAGCCGCTCGGTTATGAAAAGTAAGAGCATGCAACGCCATATATATATATACAAATGAACATAAATACAAGAGCAGTGCCTGGACGGACAGGCCGCTTAGACCGTTTCGGATTCACTAATTTATTATGGCGAGGCCGCGGAATGAGGAAGCGGACAGCTTTATAGTCCGTGGAGCCCTTACCTGCCACAAGAGGATCAGGCCGCGACGGCTTGTTCAAAGCTCGTTCCGCCCCCTCCTTCTTCACCATCATTATTTCTTCCCCGGTCATCGCTGGGGGAACTTCCTCCCGCGCTTTCAGCACTTCTTCAAGCTCCCTCGTTCTCTCTTCGACCTCCAAGGCAGTCCGGGCGGCAGCTTCTCGTTCTTCGGCCTCCGTCCGAGCGGTCTCTTCAGGCCGGACTGTATTATCAGTGGCAGAGGGATTTTGTCTGGAAACAATCGGGCTGTCAAGAAGCTGATCTCGCTTCACCAGCTCATCCATACCCCTGAAGATCCCATTAAAAGATAAGCTGCTCGCCGAGTCCGAAGGAAGTTCGCCCGGTTTCGTATCAGGGGTAGCCGGTGATTCATTTGACTTGTTGGATGGAGGAGTCGCAAGGCCTAGCTCCTCCTTTAGTCGCGAATTGGTCTGGAGGAGGGATTCGGTCGGTTTCTTAAGAGCCGCCCTTTCCTTAGCGGCTAACCTGTTGACCTTCTTCGTTATCCGCTCGGTCACGGACCCGGTCTTCTTCCTTTTTCTCTCCTTCTTGCTCGGAGCTGGGCTAACTTCTTTGGAAGGGCTGGGGTAGTCATCCACGGACAAGGGGGTATTCAGATCGCCCGCCCTTGGGGAGTTGACCGCCTCTTCCTCCAAGTTTCTAACTAGCAGATGGGGGTTCCCAGAAGGAGTAATCTCCATGCCAAACGAGTCGTTTTCGCCGGTCTTCTTCGAAGGGCTACCGGTGCCAGCTTTTTCGGGAGGAGCGGTCTCCTCTTTGTTCAGCGGGTTGGCGACCTGTTGACCAGGGTCTTCTGAAGGAATCAGCGGGTCACCAAGAAGAGGCCTCGAACTGTTCGCCATGGGCTCTGCAGGAGTCTTGGGAGTTATTAAGTCCACGACCGGTTTGAGGCTATCCGCTGCGGCCTTCTCGGCCCGCTTTCTCTTTTTCCGGTCCTTCCGGTCTTGCTTTTCTGTCTCCTTATTCGACTTCTCCGACGGCTCGCGCCTCTTATCTTCCGCCCTCTTCTGATCTCCGCTGGGATCCACGCGGTCTAGCACAGCGTCTAAGAAGTCCATTGCTGAAGAATCGCCGGTCTTAAAAATTCTAACCGCAACTGGCGAGTAATACCCCGTGATTTCAGGAAAAACTCCGCAGAATGAATTCTCTGGCTCTCTTATAGAATTTAAGGCAGGTCGGATGCGGTCTCCCGGTCAAAGCTAATATTTTCGAAATTCTCTTGAGATTTGAAAATATGCGGGGATTATGTTTGCCCGGAAAACCGCTTCTCGGGTTGGACCATTAGCAGACCGCTCGAACTCCTGGGTCAGGCCGCTGGGTCCCGGGATCAGCGGTTCCCAGTTCAAGAAGGGCCAGGCCGGGCGGCCTGGTGTCATTTCCGGATCGCCCCCTAAGGGAGAAGATCGTCAAGAGCTAAGGCAAAAAGTTCATCCGCAGTCTCAGCTAGAAGGCCGCGCGGGTTGTCCCATAGAAACTCGAGGTTCCAGCCCCGAAGAACAGGCCGGGGCTCCAGATCAAAGGCTATCCAAGTTACCTCGTGAAGATCGGCTAAGTCATGACCAGAAGGCAGACCGCGGCCTCAATCTCCAAAACCGCGCGGTCTGCATTATTGACTTGGTCCCGGTGTCCTCAGCCTCAAGCAAGACAGGTCGGAAGAGCAAGCCGCCAAGCCGCGCGGCTTCTTTCTTTTTTCTTCCTTGTGCATCCCGTCACCGCCTGCCCGTTTCTCCTGTACCCGGGCAGGTGGTTATTTTATCCCTGCCCATTCGGGCAGGCCCCCAAGCCTATAAATAGGGGGCGGCACTGTTCACAAGACACGCACACTCGAATCGAAGAGCTCGCTTGTCGGAGCTCCGGTCTCGAGTTTCAGGTCTCGCGAACTGTTTGACCGGCCGGCTTCTGCTTTCCTGCACTTGTAACCGCTACTTTTCAATCAAAGGAAAGCCCGTCGCAAGAGTGGCATTTGCCGCGGCGGGCGAAGTCTGGCCTCGACCGCTGCTAGCAGTCTAAATTCTCTAACCAAATAGTAACCGATAATCCGCAGCCCTCGATTTTCTTCGTGAGCGCACTTTTGAATCGAACACTTTCATGTATCAAGGAATCTGAATTAAATAAGATCATTCATGAGATCTCACCTCTATACTTTACTAACTAGCGGTCTGGAAAAATGAGACCGCTGATTATCTATCTTCAAAGGTCCAAAGTTCTTCAAGGTCTGGTTATCATCCGAGGAAGGAGTGGTATGAATTATTGGAGACCACCACTCATCTCTTGCTCAAGTATTATTCTAAGTAACTTGAATTGTTCAGGATCATTGTTTATAAATTGTTGTGATTCGACATCTCTACAGAAGGTTTTCAGTTACTAGAGAATGCCATTCACAAGCGATCTCATCTAAACCTGAAGATCACGTAATATGGTGTTGAGTTCGAAATCGCACCTCCGAAGGAAATCGGAGGCTGCGGGCTGCCGATTACTTTTTAGTTAAGGAAATTGAGACCGCTGGCAGCGGTCAAGGCCAGACTTCGCCCGTCACGGCGAATGCCACTCCTGTGACGAGCTTTCCTTTGATTGAAGTAAAGAGATTACAGCGGGCTGCAAGAGCAGAAAAGAAAAAGCTGGCCGGTCAGACAGTTCACAAGACGGGAAACTCAAGACCGCAGCTCAAACAAGCGAGCTCCTGGATTCGAGTGTGCGTGTCTTGGGAACAGTGCCGCCCCCTATTTATAGGCTTGGGGGCCTGCCCGAACGGGCAGGGATAAAATAATCGCCTGCCCGGGTACAGGAGAAATGGGCAGGTGGTGACGGGATACAAAAAGGAGAAAAGAGGGAAGCCGCGCGGCTTGGCGGCTTGTGCTTCCGACCTGTCTGACCAGAGGCTAAAGATGTTGTGACCAAGGCGACGATGCAATCCGGGCGGTCTCCGCCTTGAGACCGCGGCTTGCTTTGGGACCTGGGCTTGGCTGATCTTCAGGGCGCAACCCGGGCGGTCTCCGACTTGAGACCCCGGCTTGCCTTTGGGACTTGGGCTTGGCTGATCTTCAGGGCGCAACCCCGGCGGTCTCCGACTTGAGACCCCAGCTTGCCTTTGGGACTTGGCCTTGGCTGATCTCCTGGGCACAACCCGGGCGGTCTCCCACTTGAGACCCCGACTTGCCTTTGGGACTTGGGCATGACTGATCTTCAGGGCGCAACCCGGGCGGTCTCCGACTTGAGACCCTGGCTTGCCTTTGGGACTTGGGCTTGGCTGATCTTCAGGGCGCAACCCGGGCGGTCTCCGACTTGAGACCCCGGCTTGCCTTTGGGACTTGGGCTTGGCTGATCTTCAGGGCGCAACCCGGGCGATCTCCGACTTGAGACCCCGGCTTGTCTTTGGGACTTGGGCTTGGCTGGTCTTCAGTCTTCGGAGGCGATCCGAATCATGTCAGACCGCCCGGTTTGTGCTGGTTGGTGCTGATGGACCTTGTTAAACCTGAACCGGATGACTTGTATCCGCAGACCGCCCGGTCTATGAGTAATGCTATTCAGAAGCGGTCTTCTGGGTAAACATAATCCCCGTATATTTTCAAATTCCGAGGAGATTTCAAAAATATCAGTTCTAGCCGGAGGCCGCGCTGATCTTGCCTTGTGGGTTATAAATGTTCTGGAATCTTCTATTTCCACATAACTGCAATGCTATCACGAGTCACTACTCGCCCCTCGCGGTCAGAACTTTCAGACTGAACAGTCCAATCAAGATGGTGGATCTTATTGCCCAGTTCGAAGGTCGCCAGAAGCCAGGTAAAGACCGCGAGGGAGATCGCCCGAAGGATAAAAAGAAGAAGAAGAAGAAGAAGACACAGCCCGACAACACAGTGACTATTGCCTCTACAAGTAAGCCGACCGACCTGCCTCCTGTGTTGACTGTCGACTTGTCCACTAGAAACGAAGCGGGTTGCTCGAACCCGCCCCCAGCTGATCCTCCTGCCCTTTCTGATAAGGGAACCAACCCGCCCCCTCCTCCGAACAAGAAAGACTCGAAAGCCGCCATCCCGAAGGCCGATGGGGACGATTCTTTTAAAATGGAGATCACTCCCTCTGGCGTATTCCACCAGAAGATAAGAGATGAAGGGGGAGAAGCGGTTGACTCCCCCAAGCCGAGCGACCAGCAGGGCCCGATAGTGAACATTGAAGACAACCCGGTTTCCTCAAAACAAGCCGGCCTGGAGTCGACCAAGAAGAGGAAAAAAGCTGGGTCCACGGCGGACAGGCTTCTGAAAAGGGTAAAGGGCCTAAAAGACAAAAACAAGGCGGCTTCCAGGAAATCGGGAGCGGGTAGCCTGCAAGGCAAGTCGTGCGAAAAAGAAGTTTCAGAGGGTGTAATTACTCCTTCACCCAAATTGATCAATCAGATCCACACCGATGCGCACAGCATCTCTGTAAGTGATATCATCAGGGACTTGGATTCCCTCCAGAAACAAGACGACCTATTGAGAACTTCTTCCGACCTTCATGCAGTTGACCCCCCTTGAGAGAAATAGGCCGCCCTGGCTGAGGATGCGACCAGCATCAAGGAGGCAGGCCTGGCCGAGGATGCGACTAGAACCGAGAAAGCTGCACCAGCTCCTGAAGATTCTGTGATGACCGGGCTTCGGCTTATGCAAGTGAAGGCGAAGAAAGTAAGAGATCAGCTTATCAGACCGCCACCGCCTAATCTTCTATTGTTGTTGAACCCGTCACCAAGCTTCTTTCCCTCCGCTCCTCAATTTTCTGCTGCCAAGCGGAGGCAAAGCGAGAGATCATGGAGAGAACAGCGCCGAAAGATCGATACCGAGCAAGCAAAGCGATCTATCCGCCCGAATTTTACCTGAACTGCTGCGGCTTGTAAGCGAGGAGAATTTGGAAAGAGTGGTATTCTTTTGATAATCCCCCTGTTATGTGAAATTATATTCGGCCGACCTTTTTAACTGTCTTTTTCATTGCATATGATAGTAATTCTATTCCGAAACCTGGCGAACTGGTGACTTATCTTCCTCCACTTGATTCATCCTTGCCGAGTTCCACGGTTATTCCCGATACCCGGATGGAGGATGAGATGACCCGTCTTCAAAGGAATTTCGAAACCCTCACGAAGCAGTTGAAGGCCCTTGAGGAGCGGGATAAAGATGCCCATGATGAAAAAGCTGCGCTGCGGACTGAGATGGAAGCCGAGAGGAAAGAGAATTGAGCTGCACTGGAGGCCGAACGGAAAGAGCGCCGGGAGAAGGAGAAGGCGCAGCAAGACCAGGTGGCTGCACTGACCGCCCGACTTGATAGGGGGAAGAAGGAGATCCATAAACTTGAGGGCGACTGTGCCTACTACAGAGACAAATACCTTCAACTGACAAGGGGGGTCGGCGGAAGCCGGCGCCCTCTTAGTGTGGCTGATGAAGGTCGGCGTGGGTCGCACCGCCCGGCTGCTGGGACGAGCTCGACTCTTCCAGTAGCCGGGACGATCCACCCTGTTGCTAGTGCAAATGAGGCCGCAGTGGCCTTACCTACTCGCATGATCCCGGCAGCGCGAGCTGAGAGGGATGCCGCGCGGCTTCATAGCATGATCAACCACCTCAATCACAGTATTAATTAGATGTAAGGGACTGTTCTTCAGATCGGCGACCATGTCGCGTGACTCAATAGAGAAGATGCGCCGAGCGATGCCCGCCAGTGATAAGCGGTTTTAAGACAATCATTTGTAATATTCTATTCGGTCCTTTGGACAACTTAACTGCTTGAGCTTGATTTCATGACATTCGGTCTGTTTTTCAGACCGCTCGGTCTGTGTATTTGAATGTGCTTTATATTCTTCTTTCGTATGTTGATTAATTCCTGCGAATTGCTTCATAAGCCGAGCGGCTTGTTTCTGTTGTTTCTTTAATCCGCCTGCTTGAATTTTACTTGTGGTTTAATGAATTAGCCTTGTATAGAAATGTGCCTGTGCGGGATGATTAGTCTAGCCGCGATTTGACCTTTGCTAAATGCTGATCACCCGTTCTTATAAGTAGCGCCTTTCCGAAGACCTTCTTACCAGAATTTCAAGATGGGAGCAAAGCGCCAGCCGAAGCGACCTGCGAAGACATCTGCTACCCGCTCCGAAGCCGCTTTAGCGTTCCATTCGGCAGACCTTGAGGAATGTCGTCTCACCAAAGCCGAATTGGATGAGTTTGTTGAGAAGCACATGGCTGGTAGTCCGCTGCTCGCGCGACTTCCGCTCCGAGATGAGCGGATGAACTCCTCTGGACTGAATCAAATCGCAATCCCAATCGATCATTTCGATTGTGGCTTCAAGTTCCTCATATCGATCGAACTCGCCATGCTCTTTGACCACTATGGGGTTGTCCCCGGCCAAATCTCCCCTAACTCGATGGCCGGGATTTGCAGCTTCATTTCATATCTGCGGTCTGAGAGAGTCCGCTTCTCCATGGACCTCTTTAGAAAAATATTCTCAGTGCGGGCTATCCCAGACTCTGAGTCGAATGTGTTCAAGGGCCACCTCTACTTCGGTTGTCGGGGGTTGAAGATGGTCAACCTCGCGAATAAGGTCACGGCCTGGCCGGAGAGTTATTTGATATTTGAAGGCCGACTTGGCCTACTGAACCCGAACCCGCAGGTGCGGCCAGAGGAGGCCTTTCAGGAGATCGCCATAAGCGAGATCGAGAAGAAGACCTGCAAGCTTCTCGAGAATGAGCGGCTTAATGTAAGCCACTACCTTCCGCTGCTCGCCGAGTTAGAGAATGTCCGGTCTGAAGACAGTAAGTTTTTCTTCAACCCGCTTCCTGCTTCGATGTTGACCGCACGGTCTCTTGTTCTGACTCTTTTACTTCTCTTTTGGAGCTGAGGCCATTGTCCCCAAAAACAAGCCGGTCAGCCCAGCCGGTTTGATCTTAACTCAGAGCGAGAAGAGACAGAGACAGGGCAAAAACAAGCCGCTGCTATCCGATGGTGGAGGATTCGACCTCCTCAGGCGACTTCTCTGCCCTCCGTTCCTTCAGCAAAGTGAAGGATTTAAAAGGCCGCACGGTCTTGACCTGGCATCCGGACGGCGATGGCGTCCAGGTCTCTATTGCGCTCCCCCACTGGGCTAATGAGAAGTCGGGTCGGCATGCTGAGGCCGCTAGCATCGCCATGTTTGGCCGACGAAATTTCAGGCGATTGAGGAAGATCCCTGAGGAGGAGCTCGCCCGGGAGGCCGCGCGGGTTGGAGCTGAGAGCCTCATCACCAACGTCTTCATGGGGATGACCTTCAAACGATTGATCAGATCAAATGATCATCTAGAGAAGTAAAATGCCGAATTGAAAAAGGAAGTCGCACGGCTAAAGGAGGCCGAGTTGGTAAATTAATACCTGGCTAGCCGTCTTTCTGATTTTTCTAGACCGTGAGGTCTCTTACCTTTATTCTTCTTTGCAGACAAAGTATGATGAGACCGATCCGGTCTATCAAGAAGAACTTTTCCCTCATGTCGCCGAGGGAATCAATAATGCTTTTAACCGCCTGCGAGAGCTCAAAGGGCTCGCGCCCGGTTTTCAGCATTTCACTTTTTCTGATGCCTACCCGTCTTTGCAAAAGAAATTAGAGAAGATCAGGCGGAAGGCCAAAGGGAAGAACAAAGTTGATGGATCCAGTTCGGAGGAAAGTGATGATGAGGATGATGAAGTTGAAGAGCCCGCTGCGGCTAAGGACAGTGAGAGAGGCTCGGGCTCGGAGTCCAGCGATTCTGAAGAAGAGGTCGAGCGCAAGTCAGGCGAGCTGAGCAGCTCGTCTTCGTCGGGCAGCGAGGGCTATTCTCTCGATGTTTCGATTGAAGGCAGCGAACATTCGAGTGCTCCTGCATCTAAGAAGCTCAAGTCGGATGATCAATAGTTGTATTTTGTTTTTATTTTGAATAGTCGACGGTTTGATTTTGTTAACCGGTCGGTTAAAACACAATGTAAGAATATTTTGATAATGAAATGGAAAGTTTTTACCTCTCTAGCCGTTTACTTTCTGCGACTTACTTGTGATTGTTTAAGATTTCTTTCTGCTTCGGATAATTAACTCTCTTCTAGCCAAGCCGTGCGGCTTAATAATGATCCAGTCAGTTCGGGTACTGAACCTTTAAAATTCCGATAGCCATTCGAGCGCTATAAATCCTGTTCGGGCGGCTTGTTCCTGTGATCCCAACTCAGCAAACGCCATATAACCCGGAAGAATATCAACCATTCATACTTCGGTAAATAATTCTATGCGGTTATAATATATAGTCGGGCGGACAGGAATTCAAACTTTTTAGGTTCTTAATATGAATACCCTGAGTTAGCCGAATGTAAGTTTAAGCCGCTGCAATAGTTATACTCTAACTGTAAATTGCACGACTTGAATATATCTCATATGATTGGATGTCTCTGTATATGTGAATCCAAGCCGCGCGATTACTTTCTGGCCTTACATAATTGCTTCGCAAAAATAGAGAATACCGAATCAGAAGAAAACAATCAACAAGTCGTGGATTCAATATTGAGTTCGAACGACTCGTAATTCAGTTTTCCGAAAGTTCCACTCTTGAACATAAGATTTAACTGAATGAATCTGTGCGATCTGTATATAACCCGAGCGATTAATGTAATGATCTCTATCTTGTAAGAACCATAATTACTTTCCATGTGAAGAGCCCATTTCTACCCGAACGGATAGAACTAATACTAATAAGAATGATAGATTATAAATAGGATGATAAGACCGATCGGTCGCGGTCATGATCCACACTTTGATAGGCCTTATGGCATTTTGTGATATCCTGCTTGCTTCAAATCGCCCGGTTTAATAACCAGACCGCCCGATAATTTCTGTACCTGCTAATTTCAAACCGCCCGATTTAATAATCAGATAACCCGATAACTTTGGTACCTGCTTATTTCAAACTGCCTGGTTTAATAACCAGACAACCCGATAACTTTGGTACCTGCTCATTTCAAACCGCCCGATTTAGGCATCAAGCCGACCGGTTTGTGATGCACCCAATAAAAACCCTGCTTTCTCTCCCAAATGGTCTAGAGTGACCATATAGGATAAGATGAGATAATTTCCTGTAATATAATAAGAAATGGCTACAGACTCAGATGACCAAGGGGGCAGGTGGGCCTAGGCGGCGAACATTGCTTTCCTCAATTGGTCATAAGAGCTGTAGAGAAAAAGTAAGAACAGACCCAGATGACCAAGTGGGCAGGTGGGCCTAGGCGGCGAACATTGCTTTCCTCAAGTGGTCATAATAGCTGTAGAAATAAAGAAAAAGTAAGTACAGATCCAGATGACCAAGTGGGCAGGTGGGCCTAGGCGGCGAACATTACTTTCCTCAAGTGGTCATAAGGGTTGTAAGCGACTCAACTGCTCTCTTGCCTAGGGCTACAAGCCGAGTTGATCAATTGGGCAGGTGGGCCTAGGCGGCGAACATTGCTTTTCTCAGAGAGATCAACTCAGTTGTGGGTCCCGCTTAGGCATCGCTTGAGAGTACCTAGGAGTATTCGATGGTCACAGGCCAAGATGATCAGTTGGGCAGGTGTGGTTATGCCGCGGAGGCTATACCGACATTGCTTTCCTCGGAAAGATCATCAAAGCTGTAACTATATCCCTTTCGGCGCATGATAGAGCTAACATTCACCTAGACCTTCCTTGATGCAGGGGTGTGTCAGATATCAGCCGGGATCCAAGATTCTGAAGACCACCGCACGGGAATTGGCAAGCTACCAATACATGTGTGCGAAAACTCCCCGCTACACATGATCTTCGTGGTTTTACGCTAATGACTACAATCCGAGGGTGTTCGAGCAGAACTAGGTGATGTCTCCGCAGTTCAGTGAGGTAGATATATGTAAAAAAGTGCAAAATAGGAATCATTAGACATGGAGAAGTGTCAGTATGGGGCCTTTCATTGAATATCCAAAAAATGCAAGAAATGGAGAAAACATTTTAAGGATAGAACCGTTTAAGATCATCACCGCTCCAGGTGCGTGAGATGTCCTCTCCTTCGCTGGTCTGGAGACGATAAGCCCCGCTTTTTAGCACCTCCTTGACAATGAAAGGTCCAACCCAATTAGGATTTAACTTTCCGACGTTGTCTGTTCTAGTTGCTGCTCCACTTTCTTTAACACAACGTCACCAACTGCGAAGTGCTTAACCCTGACATTTCTATCAAAGTACTTGGCCATTCTACTTTTAACTTCTTCCTTCCTGATTGTTGCCTCGTCCTGAAGCTCCTCGATCAGATCTAGACTATATTTGATGGCTTCGTCATTATGCTCTATCCAGGCTTCTTCTCCTTCCCTTGCATATACAACTCTCGGAGTGACCACCTCAAATTCTACAGGAACAACAGCCTCCGAGCCATGAGATAATTTGAAGGGCGTTTCTCCCGTAGCTGAAGACGGAGTAGTATGGAGGGTCCAAAGGATAGAGGGGAGTTAATCTGCCCAGTTCCCTCTTTGATTCAAAACTCTTTTCATCAGAAGCTGCTGGATTTGCCTGTTCGCTGCTTCTACCTGACCATTAGTCCTTGGATGATGTACCGAGGCGAATCGAAGATCAATTCCCACCTGATCACAAAAGTTTATCATTTCTTGGATTGTTGAACTGTGGACCATTGTCAGTGACAATTACCATCGGAATTCCATGTCGGCATATTATTTCCCCCCAAATGAAGTTCCTGATGACCTGCGTCGTGGTTTTTGCTAGTGCCTTCGCCTCAATCCATTTGCTGAAATAATCGATCATCACAATTATAAAATGCTGCTGGCCACTAGCCATTGGGAAGGGTCCGATTAGATCCATCCCCAAACTGCGAAAGGCCAAGGTGCAGTTATTGATCCGAGCGACTGAGCGGGCAGATGTTGAAGAGGAGCAAACTTTTGACACTGAACACATCGCTAGGCAAATGCTTTGGCGTCTTTTCTCATGGTTGGCCAGAAATACCCTTGCCTCAAGATTCTTTTCTCTAAAGTCTTCTCCCCCGAGTGGCTACCACATTCCCCGGAATGAACCTCCCGAAGAATGGTTGGAATTTCGTCCTCAGAAACACATCGCGCTGAGGGAGAGATCAAAGTCTTCCTGTAGAGAACTCCTGCTATCAGGTAATAATATGTCGCTTTCCTTCTAAATCTTCTTCTATCTTTGATGGAGTGATGGAATTCTCCCTTTGATAAAAACAGCTCATAAGGATCCTTCCATGAAGGATTCTGATCGATTTGCATAAGTTCCGCTTCGTCTGTTGCCGGATGGAAAAGTTCAAAGGTCACTCCCCCTGATGGAAGACCGGACTTTGACAATTCATTTGCCTCCTCATTTTATGTTCTTGGAATATGTTCGATAATGAATGACTTGAATCTTCCGATTTCCTTTTTGGCAAGCAGCAGATACTTCCTCAAAATCGGCTCCCTTGTCTCGAAATTCCCCAGAACCTGGGAAGCCATTACAAGTGAGTCGGTCTTAACATGTACGTGTTCTATGCCCAGCTCTTTTGCAAGCCTCAGACCAGCCAGAAGTGCCTCATATTCTGCCTAGTTGTTCGTAACTGGAAAGAACAATTTGATGGCTTGATCCAGCTTGACGCCATTTGGACTGATTAAAACTACTCCGGCTCCCACGGAGTTTTTGCCAGAAGCCCCATCCACATAAATGACCCAAGCCAGAGGGGATTTCACCACCTGTTCAGGATCAGACTCTGCTGTATCAACCAGAAAATCTACCAAGACCTGTGTTTTGATTGCTGTCCTTGGAATATAGGATATTTCAAACTCACTCAATTCAATAGCCCATTTAGCTAGCCTCCCTGAATGATCTGGCTTTTCAAGAATGCCTCTCAAAAGATGATCTGTAATTCTTTGGATAGGATGAGCCTGAAAATAAGGACGGAGTCTTCGCGATGACATAACCAAAGCTAAAGCTAGCTTTTCCAAGATTGAATATCTGGTCTCTACGTCCTTGAGGATATGGCTGACATAGTAGATCAGAAACTGTTTCTTCTTTTCTTCCCGAACAAGGACAGAACTGACTGCATCTGGGCCGACCCCCAAGTATAAGTATAATATCTCCCCCTCACGAGGACTTTGAAGTAGAGGAGTTGAAGTCAACTGCTCTTTAAACTGTTCAAAAGCCTTGCTGCATTCTTCGTTCCATTCGAACTTTGATCCCCCCGGAGTACTTTAAAGAATGGGGCACTTTTATCTCCTGATTTGGAGATAAACCTGCTCAGTCTGGCCAACCTTCCCCCAAGTTGCTGGACCTCCTTGGTATTATGAGGAGGAATCATATCGAGGATGGCCTTCACCTTATCTGGGTTCGGTGTAAGGCCATCGGGAGTGAGGAGATGTCCGAGAAACTTCCACCTGTTTGCTCCGAACACACATTTTAATGGGTTCAATTTTAATTTAAAACTCCGTAGGAGTAGCGAACGTCTCTACGAGGTCTTTCAAATGTATTGAGAATGTTTTGATTTTTAGGAGGAGATCGTCAACATAAACTTAGAGATTCCTGCCTTTTTGATGTTTGAAAACTGTGTCCATCATTCTCTAGTATATTGCACCCGCATTTTTAAGTCTGAAGGGCATTACAATATAGCAATAACACCCATCGTTCGTGATGAAAGAAGTATGTGGGATATCAGGTTTATGCATTTTGATTTGGTGGTACCCCGAAAATGCGTCGAGAAAGCTCATAAAATTATACCCAACCGCGGAATCTACTAAAACATCTATCCGAGGCAAAGGGTAGCAATCTTTGGGGCACGCTTTATTGAGTTTAGTAAAATCCACACACATACGCCATTTCCCACCAGATTTTTTGACCATTACAACATTCGACATCCACGTGGGATATTGGATTTCAGAAATGAAGCCCGCTTTCAGGAGTTTGGCAACCTCCTCTCTGATGGGCACCGCCAGCTTGGTCTCCACTTCTCTCTTCTTCTGTTGGATTGGCTTGAACTCCGGAGATATGTTTAGATGATGGCAGGCCACATCCGGATCCACTCCCGGCATATCCTCCGCTAACCAGGCGAAGATATCCAGATTCTCTAGAAGACAGGAGATCAGCTCCACTTTCTCCTCCTCCAGCAGTTCAGCATTGATGACCAGCTTCTTATCTTCCCCTTCAGCAATAGGAACCTCTTGGGTTGCCTGGGCAGGTTCCAGGTAAGCCCCTTCTTGATCCTTCCTCTCCTCAACAGCCTTTGAATATTCAACAACTTCGAAAACCTTAGCCGTGTCCTCGGGAAATGAAGCATCGGTGATCATGTTGACAGTCCGAACGTAACACTCCCGAGCCACCTTCGGGTTGCTTCGGACACGATACTGCCTCCCTTCGGCAGCGAACTTGAGAGCAAGGTGGAAAGTGGACACCACTGCCTTGTATGCATTAAGGATTGGCCTCCCTAAGATGGCGCAGTAGTTGCTTGGAGCATCCACTACCACAAAATTGATCAGCTTTATTACTCCCCCAAGCGAGACCAGAAGCTTTACTGAACCTTCCACTTATTTCTTCTCCCCTGAAAAGCCATAGAGGGGTCCATCGGAGGAAAGCAAAGGCTTTCCAGTCTTCAAGGCTTCAAAGGTCGGGCGGAAGAGAAGATTGACAGAGCTGCCTGTGTCGATCAAGATTTTGTGAATAGTATAATTTTCGATGACGGCTTTGATGACCACAACATCGTCGAAGGGATTGGCGTTTGGAGGAAGGTCATCTTGACCAAAAGTGACAATGGTGCTTTCAGGGGGAGAGCTTGTGGTTGCTGCTACCTCTTGTTTCAGAACTCTCGCGATGCTAGATTTGCGAGACGACTCCGCTCCAGCCCCTCCATGAATGCAATAAATGTCCCCCAAGGGGCCCACATCATTGACTTCGATGCATTCAGTGGAAGGATGAATGCCTCCATAACAGCCGGCGTCTTCAACGTCGGCGCATTCTCAGGTCACCTCCACTGTTTCTTTTTTCTTCTCGGCGGCTGGCTCAGCAGTTGCCTCCTTCCGAACTAGGCCCCGGAGTTTTCCTTCTCCCAAGAGCCTCTCTATCAGCAAGCGGAGGGCCCGATAGTCTTCAGACAGATGCCCTCCCTCTTTATGATATTCACAGTAAAGATTCAGATTTCGATTACTAATATCCGATTTCAGAGGAGCAGGCCTTTTGAAATCCGGCCTCTTTTGGAGGATTTGGACCACTTCGTCCATGGTGACATTTAAAGGAGTAAACGACTCTTGCGAGTCATCATATTGAGTGGATGGAATGACTGGAGGTGGCTGCGCAGTATATTGCTGCAGGTATACCGACATTATTTGCGGAAGCGGAACGGATGGAGCGGATGTGATGGCCAACGACGGTTTCTGATCCTGAAACCGTTGATGGCCAATAAAGGGTTGTTTATTTTTGTAATTTCTTCCCCTCTGAGAACGAGGTTCAAAGTGGGGTTGGTTTGATGGTGGATGGTGGAAGGACGGATTAGAATACTCCTTGTCGCTTACTAACTTCGCGACATAGCCTGGGTTGCTCTTTTCTCCTCTGATGAACATGTTTGCCAAACTTATCATTTCCTGATAAGTTCGAGGCTCCCTTATATTTGCTTCAAATTTTAGGGGGCCCTCTCTCAAGCCATGAATGAAGGCAACCCTATATAGCTCTGGATCCACGTTCTGAACTTCCATGATCTCCTTCTGGAAGCGGTCTACGAAACGGGCCCACGTTTCGTCTTTCCGCTGCTTTATATCAAAAAGGGTCGCCGGGCCACTTTTCCTTTTTCTCGAAGTAGAGAATCTCAGCAGAAATTCCATGCGCAGCTCCGCAAAACAATTGATTGACCTGGGTGCAACCCGTAAAACCACTCCCTTGCTTGTCCTTCGAAGGATGTCACAAGGAGTTTGCACTTGGTCGCATCCGAGAGGGTTCTTAGAGCAATGGACGACTCGAAGGCTTGTAGATGAACGGTGGGATCAGTTTCTCCATTGAAAGCTGACAGACGAGGCTCTCTGAAATTATTCGGGGCTGGCTCCCCTCGGACTTCGTCCACGAAGGGAGAAGTTTCTTCAATATCTTCATATAGAGTAGTAGAATAATAAGCCGTCGGAGCTGCGGCTACTCGCGGACAAGCCGCCTGGTAAGAGGACCAGGCAGCAGCTTCTGGCGGGTAGGAGTGATGAACAGCAACCTCAGGCGGGTAGGTAAGATGGCTGCGCCTTCTTGCGGATAAGAAAGGCGGGCAGCATGAGAAGCCGCCCCTTGGAAATCAAGGACTCGAGCCGGCATGCTGTGCGCGACTTCCTGGTAGAAGTTCTGCCTAGCCGCAAAACCTTCTTGCAGCGGTTGGAAGTTGGCGGCTTGTGGCAGCGGATAGGGAGGAGGTGGAGGAGGGACCGGAGTCACCGCCTGATTAACCGCGGCTTGTTGTGGAACTAACCGTTCGGTTAATAATGCCAAAGTCTGACTGATTGCGTCCAAACGCTGATCAGTCGCCTTCTGAGCCCGCTCGGCTTCTCTCCTTGATTGCTCCAAGGCTTCCCACAAAGAGTCTTCACTATGATCGGAGCAGTCTCCAAGAGGATACTGACGGTCTGACATTGCGGCAAGGATTTCACCGACAATCCGCGATCTGAAGGTCGCATGTTTCTGTTGAGTCTGAAATCACACCTCCGAAGGAAATCGGAGGCTGCGGGCTGCCGGTTACTTTTTAGTTAAGGAAATTGAGACCACTGGCAGCGGTCAAGGCCAGACTTCTCCCGTCACGGCGAATACCACTCCTGTGATGGGCTTTCCTTTGATTGAAGTAAAGAGATTACAGCGGGCTGCAAGAGCAGAAAAGAAGAAGTCGGCCGGTCAGACAGTTCGCAAGATGGGAAACTCGAGACCGCAGCTCAAACAAGCGAGCTCCTCGATTCGAGTGTGAGTGTCTTGGGAACAGTGCCTCCCCCTATTTATAGGCTTGGTGTACAACCCTCATTCTCCGAGGTAGGCCCATTCAAAGCCACGTAGGCTGAAGTCAAGGTCAAAGGGTCAGCACAGGAGCCGGCAGTCCAAGACACAAGGCAACTCAGCCAGCAGGAGCAAGAGGCGAGCTGGGCGAGCAAGAGGCGAGCTGGGCGAGCAAGGGGCGAGCTGGGCGAGCAAGGGGCGAGTATGGCGAGCAAGGGGCGAGCTGGGCGAGCGAGGGGCGAGCTGGGCGAGCAAGGGGCGAGTATGGCGAGCAAGGGGCGAGTATGGCGAGCAAGGGGCGAGTATGGCGAGCAAGGGGCGAGCAGAGGCGAGCTTGGGCGAGTATCTCGCGAGCTTGGGCGAGTATCTCGCGAGTATGGGCGAGTATCTCGCGAGTATGGGCGAGTATCTCACGAGTATGGGCGAGTAGCCCTTGTAACTCGCGAGCAGAGGCAGTATACTCGCCTGTACCCCCCCTAGGATTTCTCTATAAATAGACCCCCAGGGGTACTAGAAATGACACTTTTGGAAGTGGTTGAGGTCCCCCCAAGTTGGATACTCGCCAAATCCATGCCCGTCTAGTACCTCGCCCAGCTTTTGGTTGCGGAGGGGAAGTTTCTCCCAAACTTCCGGGTATGTGGTGGGACCTCCCTGCTGGAGCACCTGGGGTGTGCTTAGTCATTTTCTCTCTCCTATTTTAGCTATCAGAGCCGTGGAGTTGGACCGCAGGATCAGTAACCTCGGGCTGCATTGATCCGAATCTTGAGATCAGGATTTTCCTGGCGTCAACACTTGGGGTCCTGCCCGAACAGGTAGGGATAAAATAACCGCCTGCCCGGGTACGGGAGAAATGGGCAGGCGGTGACGGGATTCAAAAAGGAGAAAAGAGGGAAGGCGCGCGGCTTGGCGGCTTGTGCTTCCGACCTGTCTGACTAGAGGCTGGAGATGTTGTGACCAAGGTGACGATGCAATCTGGGCGGTCTTTGCCTTGAGACCGCGGCTTGCCTTTGGGACCTGGGCTTGGCTGATCTTCAGGGCGCAACCCGGGCGGTCTCCGACTTGAGACCCCGGGTTTCCTTTGGGACTTGGGCTTGGCTGATCTTCAGGGCGCAACCCGGGCGGTCTCCGACTTGAGACCCCGGCTTGCCTTTGGGACTTGGGCTTGGCTGATCTTCAGGGCGCAACCCGGGTGGTCTCCGACTTGAGACCCCGGCTTGCCTTTGGGACTTGGGCTTGGCTGATCTTCAGGGCGCAACCCGGGCGGTCTCCGATTTGAAACCCCGGCTTACCTTCGGGACTTGGGCTTGGGTGATCTTCAGGGCGCAACCCGGGCGGTCTCCGACTTGAGACCCCGGCTTGCCTTTGGGACTTGGGCTTGGCTGATCTTCAGGGCGCAACCCGGTCGGTCTCCGACTTGAGACCCCGGCTTATCTTTGGGACTTGGGCTTGGCTGGTCTTCAGTCTTCAGAGGCGATCCGAATCATGTCAGACTGCCCGGTTTGTGCCAGTTGGTGCTGATGGACCTTGTTAAACCTGAACCGGGCGACTTGTATCCGCAGACCGCCCGGTCTATGAGTAATGTTATTCGGAAGCAGTCTTCTGGGTAAACATATGGCAATTTCATATGATTAAAGTTGACATTTCTCATCTTCTTATAAGGCGGTCCGACGAAAAGGAGACCGCCATTATGGTTTGTTCTACTCTAAGTATAGGTTCTTATGGGGAATCTTCTCATATATAGCTGTCGTTTACAGCTCGGTAATACATAAGGCATTGATATCGAATGCCAATCCTACCTCTTGAAAATGAGAACGCGTATAATAAAGATTATTCTTCTGCTATAAGTCCAGAGACCGATTGTTATCTATTGTGATCGATTCGTCTTCATTAAGGATTATGATGAGATCGCAAACGGTAAGATCGACACAAGAAAAAAGAATAAGGATGGTATCCATTCACAAGAGAAGCAAAGGTATGCAAAAGTTTGCTTTCATTTCATTCGGTCTAAATACATAGTTCGCGTGGTCTCAATACCGACAATTACAATTTGGAAAGAACAAAAGAAAAAATTATAGTATAGAAACTCTGGGTCTTTTAATTAATCTTCAATTTCTTCTGAGACAGCTCATCTGACGATGAAGAGTCGGTCTCTTCGGAAGACTCTTCTGAGCTATTGCGTGGAATTCTTGACCAAGAGCTCGAGACCAAAACAGAGCTCGTGTCATCTCCTTCAACATATTGACTCCCGCTTGCTCTGTCTAAATCTCCGCTGATCTCAACATCTTCTTCTTCCTCAGTGGCTTCGATTGATGTGACTGATTGCTCCTCTATCTGTAAGACCCCCTTTTTTTTACGAACAAACACTGGGTCTTACCGTCCAGAACCGCCGTCTTGCGGGGGTACCATCTCATAACATGGTCACCACCACAACACGTCGATCCTGCCAGCTATTCAACAATATCCAGGCCAACCAAAATCATAAAAGGAAGAATAAATTAAAAGCACAAGTCCACAACAATCACATCAATAGAGAAGCATGTCCAACATGAGAGATAATCATACATAAGTAAGAGTTAATCAGAGCACGGAAATTAAAACGAAAAGTACAACATGGGCCTAAGCCCGATCTAACGATGCTTTCTTCGCCTCTCGCCTGGCGAAGATATAACAATCTATGCATCCACATGGCTCGACTCCCTCAATGGCATATAACTCTGGCCTCTGACCTGGGTAGATGTGAAGCGTAGGTATATGAGGGGTCTTGCTTACCGGAGCTCTCCCGGCAACAGCTGAGGGTCCAACTCCGGGCCTGGTCACCGTCTCAGGCACCACCCTCTGGGGGTTGACCTGCTCTCCCTGGTTCTCCTGAGCGCGGCCTTGGCGGCGGGTGTTGCGGCGGAGGAAGATCGGGTTGGTGTTTCCAGCGTCCATGGTGTTTCCTTTGCGGCTGAGCTCGAAATCGCCAAAGGAAGGGGGGGCTCGAGTGCTTGAGGGCTCCTGAACGTGGTGAGGGGGAGAAAGGAGGGGGAGGGAGTGTATATGGCCGGCTGCCATTAAGGTCATTCGGCCAACCTCCTTGCCGCCCATGGCAGCCAATCGAGACCTCCTCCCCACTGCCCCAAACTGACGGGAAGTACTCCCCCTGCCCAGAGAATGACCTAGGGAATGAAGGTGGGGTGCCATTTGGCACCCATTCCCTCTTTTCCTCCTCTTGGATTCCTTGTCTTCTTCCCCCATTAATCACCTAACTCCATATACATTTACTCCTCTTAAAATTCGAAATCCAGCAGGCTTGGGGGCTGGTTTCCATGTGGCTGCCACTTGAATCATTGGGTTGGGGCTAAGCCCACTTAGCTTGGGTTTGTGGCTCACTTGACCCAATTAGGCTAAAATTGGGATTTTGAGTTTGGGCTTGACTCAAGCTCACTCCACTCAATGTGACTGAGTAACATAGCTCCCTAAGACTCTATGGACCTATTCCAAGAAGAATTAAGTCAAGGTGGGGTCAAATGGGGCTTGATTGCACTTATTTGCCTATAGGGGCAATTTGGGTATTTTGTTGATTTTGCCCAAATTCTCCATGGTCGAATGCACACTATGGTCCACTTAGGTCTCATATACTCCCCTTAGGGTTTAGGGGTGATCAATTTGGTCATACTAAGTCAATTGGAGATTAATTTAGGTTTTAGCACATTTAGGTCAATTTGGGGCTTTTTAGAAATTGGCCCAATTTCCCCAGATTGATGGCCCTATGATGGGGCTTTTGGGTCCATTAGGCCCACTAGGGAGGTTGCCATATGGGAATGGGTCCCATTTGATCATTTGGGGTTCAATTGCTCTTATTTATGGTGATTTGACCTAGGATTGCTCAAAGTTGACTTTTGGTCAATTTGACCAAATTGGTTGACCCCAAGGGTCCCTAGTGGCCTACTTACCTCCTTGGATGGTCATAGGGATCATAGTGGGGTCATGTTGGCTTTTTGGAGTCTTTTGATCACCTCTAGGCTAGGATATCAAAATTTGCTATTTGCACCCCAAAATGCATTCCTTCCTATCTTAATGAGTTCATGGGGCCTTTTTGGCCCACTTTGTGTACTTAACTCATCATAGGAAAATATTCATGGTTATGTGGGGTGTATAAGATATTTTAGCCTCCTTTTTAGTTTACTTTTCATTAGGGTGGTCCATGGTTGCCGAGTGCACACCATGTGTTTTTCACCTCTTTCATTTTCATCCTAGGGCTCTAGGTCACTTATCCTATTTTTGTCATGACTTGTCATGACAAAAATTATCTAGGGGCCTAGTAGTTTGGGGGATGTTACAAATCCCAATACAATACAAAACAATTTCGTCCCCGAAATTTAAGATCGGGTGTACGGGTTTTCAGATCGAGTACAATAAAATAAAATCAAATACATTCTTGTAATCAGGTGTTACCTGATTCAAGTAGTTCCGGGTAGCGTTGCTGCATTAGATCCAGAGGTTCCCAAGTATGCTCCTCCTGCCCGTGGTTGGACCAAAGGACCCTTACTAATGGCACCTCCTTTCGTCGTAGAACCCGGATGCTGGAGTCGTCAATCTGTATGGGCTCCAAGCGGACTGACCGATCCGTTGCTACTGGGCCTGCAGTGCGAGCAATTTGCTGTTCAGGCTTAAGCATGGCCCTCCTGAGCGAAGAGACGTGGAAAACGTCGTGCAGGTTCTCCAGTTCTGGTGGAAGCTCCAGTCGGTAGGCCAGGGGGCCGATCCGCTCCAGGATCCTATAAGGCCCCATATACCTAGGACTGAGCTTCTTTAATCTCTGTACCCGTGTGGCGCCATGCACCGGACGTATCTTTAGAAAAACTTCGTCTCCCACCTGGAACTCTACCTTACGATGTCGCGCATCGTAATATTTGGCCTGTCGACTCTGGGCTTCTAGCATTCGCTCCCGGATCAGTCGCACTAGAGCGTCTGTGTCTTCTTCAAATTTTGATCCCGGTACCCTTGGATATTCATCCTGGACCCATGATAGCGGGGTTCTACATTTCGGACCATACAATGCTTCATAAGGGGCCATGCCAATGCTAGACTGATGGCTATTGTTGTAAGAAAATTCAGCGAGCGGCAACAACCTTTCCCAAGGCTCCCTGCGATCCAGGATGCAAAAGCGAAGCAGATCCTCCATCGTCCGAATAGTACGCTCAGTCTGACCGTCTGTTAGAGGGTGAAAGGCGGTGCTGAAGGTCAACCGAGATCCCAGATAGGCCTGCACATCCTTCCATTCCCGGGACGTGAACCGGCCATCCCGATCAGACACGATCGTCTTAGGAACTCCGTGGTACCGAACAAACTTTTCCACAAACAGCCGTACTAATGCTCCGACCGGAGCACCTTTCCTGATGGGAATGAATCGTGCTACCTTTGTCAGCCTGTCAACAATCACCCATACATAGTCATTCCCGGAGTGGGAGCGAGGTAGCCCATGCACGAAGTCCATAGATATGTCTTCAAACTTCCACTCTGGCACAGGTAGAGGCTGCAATAGTCCCCCCATCTTCTTGCATTCTGCCTTCACTTGTTGACAAGATACACAGTGCGTCACAAAGCGGGCAATGTCTTTCTTCATACCGGGCCAGTACATCGACTTTCTCAGATCCGCCGTCATTTTGGAAATTCCTGGATGTATAGAGTACTTGCTGCTATGTGCTTCCGCCATGATGTCTTCTCGGATCCTGTCCCCCACAGGTATAAGAATCCGCCCTCGGTAGTGGACAAGACCATCACGTAAGGTAAAGTCCCCTATGGGGCCCGACTCCAGGGCTGCAAATACTGGTTCTAGGGACGCATCTTGCCTTTGCCCAAATTTGATACGATCCTGAATATCACAGGTCATGCTCATCGAAGCCAAGTATTCTTTGTAAACTTCGGGGTTGGCTTTGGATACAAGGGTGATCTTCAAGTCCTGCAGTACTTTTATCACTTCCATCGTCATCAGTCGGGGTTCCGAGTCAGAAGTGCTTGCTCTTCGGCTAAGTGCGTCTGCCACAGAATTCGCCTTCCCGGGATGATAGTGCATCGTCTACTGGTAATCGCACAGAAATTTTACCCATCTTCTTTGCCGGAGGTTTAGATCCTTCTGGGTGTCCACATATCAGTTTTTTGTGATCTGAAAAGATGTCGCAATGCACTCCATATAAATAATGCCTCCAAATCTTTAGTGCAAATACCACGGCTCCCATCTCTAGATCATGTACCGTGTAGTTCTGCTCGTGCTTCTTCAGTTGCCGTGAAGCGTAAGCAATCACATGCCCGTTCTGCATTAACACCGCCCCCATCCCTTGGTAGGATGCATCCGTGTACACTTGAAATCCTTCCCTCCCTGACGGAAGGACAAGAATCGGAGCGGAGACAAGTCTTCTCTTCAGTTCTTGGAAGGCGGCTTCACACTTTGGCGTCCATAGAAATGGTGCATCTTTCTTGGTTAGAGATGTGAGGGGAAGGGCAACCCGAGAGAACCCTTCCACAAATTTCCGGTAATAACCGGCAAGCCCTAAGAAGCTCCTCACATCCGATGCTGTTTTTGGTTGGGGCCAATCACGCACTGCCTGAATCTTGGCCGGATCCACTGTTAATCCAGCTCCGCTGATGATGTGGCCCAAGAAGGCTACTTCCTTAAGCCAGAACTGGCACTTACTGAATTTGGCATAAAGTTTGTGCTCCCGGAGCTTCTCCAGTACGAGTGTCAGGTGCTGAGCGTGTTCCTCCTCCGTCCTTGAGTAGATCAGGATGTCTTCTATGAAAACGATGACGAAGACATCCAAGTAGGCCTCGAATACGCGGTTCATTTGACTCATAAACGCAGAAGGAGCATTTGTGAGTCCGAACGGCATCACCGTGAATTCGTTTAGGCCATACCTAGAACTGAAGGCTGTCTTCGGTATGTCCTCTTCCTGGATCCGCAATTGATAATACCCCGATCTCAGATCCAATTTTAAAACCAGTGCGCCCCTTCTAGATGATCAAACAACTCGTCAATCCGGGGTAGAGGGTAAGTGTTACGCACTGTCAACCTGTTGAGCTCCCGGTAGTCAATACACAATCGAAGAGTCCCGTCCTTCTTCTCCACAAAGAGCACCGGAGCTCCCCACGGCGACGAGCTCGGCCGGACGAACCCCGAGTCTACCTACTCCTGTAATTGGGTGCGGAATTCTGCTAATTCCTTCGGGGCCATTCGGTAGGGTGCTCTGGACACAGGCCTAGCTCCTGGAACTAGTTGAATTTGGAAGTCCTTTTCCCTGTGTGGCGGTAGTCCGGGTAGTTTTTCTGGGAAGACATCAGGAAATTTTTGGACTGCGGGAATATCAGTCAGGGGATTACTTTCCTCCTTCATTTCAAAGCAGATCATGAAGACTTCATCTCCTTGCAAGTGGGCCTTGACGGCTTGAATTGATGAGATTAAACGACGAGAAATAGGTTTAATACCTTCGATCACCACATCGTCGCCCTCGTGTTTTAGCATGATTTTCTTTGCCTGACAATCGATCTTGGCGTGGTTCCAGTACAGCCAGTTCATGCCTAAGATTAGATCGTAGCCCTTCATCTTTAGCAGTGTTGCCGGTGCTTCGAACATCTTCCCTCCGATCTCTACATTCATGTTACACTTAGCACATGTTTCTATCTCCGATCCGTCCGCCAGTCGCACTTTCCTTTCGACGCCTTCGAAGTGTTGTACTTGGTCCAAGTCGTCCACGAATTCCGCCGAAACGAATGAGTGGGAGGCGCCCGTATCGAAAAGGGTTACGCAGGCTTTTTACATACTAGCACTATACCTGGGTGATTTTGCGATTTTAGTTTATTGTTTGACGTAAGCTAAAGATCGGCAAAGTAGTTAAACAATTATGTAAGGAAAAACTGAGGTACCTGTGATCACATCCTCTGGATTTCTGGGTTCGGCAAGGTCCAGTGCATACATTTGCTCCGGCTGTCTGCCTCTACCTGGTGGTCCGCGGCCTCGGCCACGTCCTCGGCCTCGGCCCCTGAATTGTTGTGTCGACGGTGCTGCTATAGGTAGGGGTGGGGGATTACCCCACCTCTGAGGGCAATGTACCCGCACATGGCCTGGTTGATGGCACCAGAAGCACACCGGAGGAGGATGTGCCCCGCCTGCCTGCCCCTGGGGCTCCTGGATCCGTAACGGCTGAGGTGCAAGTACAGTCGGGGGTCTCTGGTCTGGTCGGGGGTCTGGATGAGGTCGTCCTCTGCCTCCTTGATGTCTAATAAATCCACCGCGCTGTCGGTGGTCCCGTCCTCTGTTCCCATTTCCATCTTCCGCTGGCCTTTTTCCTCGGCCCTTCACCATTTGCTGGTCTGCCTCCAGTCTTCTTGCTGCTTCACTGATTCGGGCTAAACTGGAGTCCACCACATACTGTAGGGAGTGTCTGAGGTCGTCTCGGAGACCCTTGAAGAACCTCTTGGCATACCCAGAGTCGCTTAATTGATGTGATGTAACGAAGCGAGCCAGGTGAGTGAACTCCCGCTGATAATCCAACACTGATAGATTCCCCTGCCTCAGATGCAAGAATCTTTCCTCCAGTTCATCTCTTGCTGTTTGAGGCACAAAGTGCTCAAGTAGTGCCTCCTTAAACTCTTCCCACGTGATGTCTACGTACTCTAAACCGGCAAAGGTGGTGTCTAAAGCTGACTTCCACCATCTCTTAGCATGAGATTTTAGGGCAGAAACAGCTAAGGACACTGCAACATCCACCAGGCAACGAATCCCTGCCAGCATTTCCTGGATTGCATCCAGCCATTCCTCCGTTTGCACCACTGACTCAGATCCTGTGTAAGATGGAGGGGAGAGGCCCCGGAAGACACTCAACCAGTTTGCCCCTGGGTTGGGGGCCTGGGCCGGGGCCTGCTGTTGAGAAAATGCATGCAGAATGGCGGCCAACGTCTGGCCCAGCTCCGTCTGCTGGAACTGGGTGGGAGCTGGTGGGGGAGGAACCGCATCTTGTGCCGGAGGGACTTCCTCTTATACTGGAGGGATCAAGTTCTGTACATGGGGAATCGTCCCCCGGGTGGGGACGTTCACCAGAGGCTACATAAGAAAAAGGGGGTATGATTAGAAAGGTTGGCCTAAAGCATCTCATTTGATGGACAATTTAATGTGATTTATCCTATGTGCACACCATTGCTTCCGCTGCTAGTTTGTCCTCAAACTAACTCGAGCGGGGTTGCCCTAGGGTTGTGGACTACCTTATTTTGGATCGATGTTGGCTAAGCTGATACCAGTTTGTAAGACCCCCTTTTTTTTGCGAACAAACACCGGGTCTTACCGCCCAGAACTGCCGTCTTGCGGGGGTACCATCTCATAACATGGTCACTACCATAACACGCCGATCCTGCCGGCTATTCAACAATATCCAGGCCAACCAAAATCATAAAAGAAAGAATAAATTAAAAGCACAAGTCCACAACAATCACATCAATAGAGAAGCATGTCCAACATGAGAGATAATCATACATAAGTAAGAGTTAATCAGAGCGCGGAAATTAAAATGAAAAGTACAACATGGGCCTAAGCCCGATCTAACGATGCTTTCTTCGCCTCTCGCCTGGCGAAGATATAACAATCTATGCATCCACATGGCTCGACTCCCTCAATGGCATATAACTCTAGCCTCTGACCTGGGTAGATGTGAAGCGTAGGTATATGAGGGGTCTTGCTTACCGGAGCTCTCCCGGCAGCAGCTGAGGGTCCAACTTCGGGCCTGGTCACCATCTCAGGCACCACCCTCTGGGGGTTGACCTGCTCTCCCTGGTTCTCCTGAGCGCGGCCTTGGCGGCGGGTGTTGCGGCGGAGGAAGATCGGGTTGGTGTTTCTGGCGTCCATGGTGTTTCCTGTGCGACTGAGCTCGAAATCGCCAAAGGAAGGGGGGCTCGAGTGCTTGAGGGCTCCTGAACGTGGTGAGGGGGAGAAAAGAGGGGGAGGGAGTGTATATGGTCGGCTGCCATTAAGGCCATTCGGCCAACCTCCTTACCGCCCATGGCAGCCAATCGAGACCTCCTCCCCACTGCCCCAAACTGACGGGAATTACTCCCCCTGCTCAGAGAATGACCTAGGGAATGAAGGTGGGGTGCCATTTGGCACCCATTCCCTCTTTTCCTGCTCTTGGTTTCCTTGTCTTCTTCCCCCATTAATCACCTAACTCCATATACATTTACTCCTCTTAAAATTCGAAATCCAGCAGGCTTGGGGGCTGGTTTCCATGTGGCTGCCACTTGAATCATTGGGTTGGGGCTAAGCCCACTTAGCTTGGGTTTGTGGCTCACTTGACCCAATTAGGCTAAAATTAGGATTTTGAGTTTGGGCTTGACTCAAGCTCACTCCACTCAATGTGACTGAGTAACATTGCTCCCTAAGACTCTATGGACCTATTCCAAGAAGAATTGTGTCAAGGTGGGGTCAAATGGGGCTTGATTGCACTTATTTGCCTATATGGGCAATTTGGGTATTTTGTTGATTTTGCCCAAATTCTCCATGGTTGAATGCACACTATGGTCCACTTAGGTCTCATATACTCCCCTTAGGGTTTAGGGGTGATCAATTTGGTCATACTAAGTCAATTGGAGATTAATTTAGGTTTTAACACATTTAGGTCAATTTAGGGCTTTTTAGAAATTGGCCCAATTTCCCCAGATTGATGGCCCTATGATGGGGCTTTTGGGTCCATTAGGCCCACTAGGGAGGTTTCCATATGGGAATGGGTCCCATTTGATCATTTGGGGTTCAATTGCCCTTATTTATGGTGATTTGACCTAGGATTGCTCACAGTTGACTTTTGGTCAATTTGACCAAATTGGTTGACCCCAAGGGTCCCTAGTGGCCTACTTACCTCCTTGGATGGTCATAGGGATCATAGTGGGGTCATGTTGGCTTTTTGGAGTCTTTTGATCACCTCTAGGCTAGGATATCAAAATTTGCTATTTGCACCCCAAAATGCATTCCTTCCTATCTTAATGAGTTCATGGGGCCTTTTTGGCCCACTTTGTGTACTTAACTCATCATAGGAAAATATTCATGGTTATGTGGGGTGTATAAGATATTTTAGCCTCCTTTTTAGTTTACTTTTCATTAGGGTAGTCCATGGTGGCCGAGTGCACACCATGTGTTTTTCACCTCTTTCATTTTCATCATAGGGCTCTAGGTCACTTATCCTATTTTTGTCATGACTTGTCATGACAAAAATTATCTAGGGGCCTAGTAGTTTCTGGGATGTTACACTATCATTCTTGCCACATCTGGAAAGAGGTCGACAAATTTAACTTCTTTGAATTCTTGGGTGAGACCGCCGCGCTCGCGAAGCTCCGTGATCGTCGAGTCCAGCGTATCCTGTATGTGTTGCATCATGACATTCTGGAAGTCTGGATTTTCTATATGATGAGCTACTTTCTTTAATTGGTGCAAAAATAAGACAAATAGGTCGCGCGGTCATGAAAAAGGAAAGCGGGAAACCGCGGTTAAAGTTGTCTTACATCTAATTCTTCCTATAGATGATAATTATCTTTAAGGGCCATCCGAAGAGACCGCCCTATGTGGTGGTTCAAGACTGTGCTCCTGGCGGTCACCTGTGCGCAGATGTCAGGAAGCATTTTGGTCTCAAAGTCATATGCCTCCCTGACATTGCTCTTTTCATGGAGTGCAGAGGTGACCGCGAAGGCATGGCGTCTCAGCCTCCCACTCCACATATGAAGGTTGGTAGACACCTTCACACTCTTGCCTCTAGTGCCCCACTTGAGGAAGGGCTTCCTCTTTGTGTCCTTCAGCTTTTTCCCAAAGCCATCTAGAGGAAAAGACTTGATGGCGGACTCTGACTCGCTGTCGGGATCTGCGGTCTCCCTTTTGCAGTTTCTCTTCTTCCTCATCTCCCATTGAGTAAGCACCTTTTCAGGTGGTGCTACGGGATCGACTTCGGGGACCACAAACTTCGCTAAAAAGGAAAAGTGTTAGAGAAAAATCGAAGGAAAAAGTGATGAGATCGCAAGAGACCGCTAGAAGCGCCTTACTTTCTTCCGGAGTGATCTCGGCGTTCTCTAGCCAGATCGCCAAGTAGTGCAGGAGATCGAATCGCTTGTCCTCCAAGAAGGCTAGAAGCTTGATTTCCTCTTCCAAGAGGATTTTGGGACCACGAAAGACCCCTTCAGCTCGGCGGGAGGGCGTGGACTTGAGACCGCCAAGGTTGCCTTCAAACACCAAGAACCATTCTGTCCAAAAAGGGATCTTGTTCGGAAGGTTGAGCACCTTGATCCCGTTGCAAGAAAAGTAGAGGAGATCTTTGAACTCCTCCTTCCTTTTCACCTCCTTCAGCGACTTCACGGAGAAGGTCGTGTGGAACAGACTTATTGTAAACTTTATCCTCGCCGATCTCAAATAGTTGATGAAGACAGTCATGAGACCGATTGAGTTTGACAGCAATTGGACGAACACTATGTCATAGTATTCCATCACCTCCAGGACTTCCCAAGGGAGAGGGAATGTCAGATCGCAATCAAAATGATCGATTGGGATGACAAACTTATTCTCCTCTCCAAAATTCAAGCCCTCGTCTTTTGTTGGCAGTCTGACAACAATCTGGTTTTTAATCATATGCCTCTCCAGAAAGTTCAAATATCATTCTTTAGAAAGGCGGCATGTCTTGTGATTGGCATCGAGGAATATTTCAGCAGCGGTCACGCGAGCGATCACCATTTTTGGAGTTCGCTGAGACCGGTGCTTTGGTCGCATTCAGAAAGTATGAAATGAAGGATCTGAAGCCAACTATTTATAGAATCTGAAGGATAATTTCGTAATGATTGTTTTTTGGAGACCGTCTAGTAAGCTACTCAGACCGCTGAACTAGCATGAGTTAAGAAAGATAATGAAAATGCACAGTGTGCCTCTGAGTATTCTCTAGAGGGGGTGAATAGAGATTTAAATATTATATACCCTAAATGTGTACACACAATAAAACTACTAAGTATTATGCAATCAACACTACCAAAACAGAATAAAGAAAATGCAGAAAATATAAACTAGAAAATAGTAAACTAGAACAGCACAGAAAATCAACCCAAAAGACACAGGATTGTTATAGTGGTTCCCCAAAATATGGGTAGTCCACTCTTCTACCTCCTTGGTAGGATTGCACTAATTGTGCCTGAGTCTTTTGATAAGGACACTCTGAGAACCACTGAGTCTTTTGATAAGGAGACTCTCAAAACCACTGAGTCTTTTGATAAGGAGACTCTTAGAACCACTGAGTCTTTTGATAAAGAGACTCTTAGAACAACTGAATCCTTTGAAAGAGGGATTCTTAAAACTCTTTTACAGTTGGTGAATGAAGGAGAAGAAAGAAATAAGAGAATAGAATTCTGCTGTTAGAATTCTTCAGAAGCTGTTTCTTTGAATGTTATTGCTTCTATTTTTCTCAGGATCTGAATATGATGAACCCTTGCTTATGATAGTGATGATTGCAAGGGTTATGAGCCTGACCATGATTCTCTGCACTTTTTTTGTCTTGCTACTATGTGATGAGAAAGAAGAAGCAGCATTGTTGTTATTCTCTTTTGTTGTGCAGAGCAGATCTTCTTATGTTCTGTGTTAAGGTTGAAGGAGGAAGAAGAAGCAGAACTCAGATGTCGATGTTGCATCGATTACTTATCGACGTATCCGTCGAGTTCAAGACTTGGAGTTGAACTTTATCTTCTGCGTTGAATTAAAGTCGAAGTTGTGTTGACTTCTAAGATGGCTTCGACAGGCTCTTCTTTCCGCGTCGAGTTCCTTTCGACGTTGCGTCGACTTGATTTGATACTTCGACAGGCATATTGAGTTGCTTCGTCTTCTAGTCAGAGTTGCGTCAACTTCTAGTTGAAGTTACGTCAACTTCTATTCGACGCAAGTTTTAACTCAACTGAATTTGTGCTTATCTTGATCTGGTCTTGACACTCTAAGGTGAGTGTGACAACCTAGGACATCTAATGACCATTTTACTCTTTCTATGCAATGTGGGTAATATAACCTAACTGATGAAATCACTTTAAGTAATTTGTTAGATAAATCACAAGGGTTTTTCCTAACAATCTCCCCCTATTTATCTTAACAAATTTTACAATTTGATTAAGTGATTTCAAACACACTTTGACATAATTAAATATAAACATTTATACACAGAACAATAATGACATAATAATGACATTATAAACGCAGACTTTCAAGATATCATATTGTTCTTCATAATCAAGATAAAGTATCCACCAGATGATATAATATAATTTGTTTACATGTACAGTACTATTCTTTTTCTAAAGCTTTCCACTTCCTTGAGAACACTTCTGGTGTTACACTTCTTGGTGCAAACCTCAGTGGCTCATCTTCTTCTTCTGCAGCCTTTCCAGAATCTTGATGAGTTTTTTTTTCTTTGGGAGGCTCCCCCTGAGACTGTGCATCCTGTTCAATAGTCAGAGCATCCTCCTTGGCAATCTTTGCAACCTCAGCAGTTGGGACATTTTGGGAAATCTCTGGAAGTGCACACTTGTCCTTCTCCTGGTCACTCACATTTCCTTGATTAAGCCTCTCCTCCTCCTGGATCTTCTCCCCCTTCTGAACCTTACTTACATGGGAGGTTAAGAATTCTTTAGTTGCCATGGAGGAGGATACAGTTGATTTCAGTGCCAGGAGGGACTCTTGTGATTTTTGTAGTTCTGTCTCCATCTGGGAGTACTTCTTATTGAACTTCCTGGATTGAGTGGCCAGTAAGTCAGCAAATGTACTTGTGGCCAATCCTACTGCTTTGGAAATTGCTTGCTCAACATCAAAGGAAGGAGTAGGATGTGTGGTAGAGATAAGGGATGTGGTAAGAGTTGGTGTGGATAGGATAACTGGTGGGATTGTGTAACGACCCTAGCCCTATAGACCCAAAGCCGTTAATTCACTAGCCCAGGGGAGACACCTCCACCAGCAAACTGGACCGGGGCTGTAGCCCATACACCGCAACCCATCGCTGAGCCTGTTTCTCAGCGCCAATAGGTTGTTGATGGCGGGATTCGAACCCCCGCCACCCTTGATGAGAAACCTTCAACAATTCTCATCACCAGCTCAGCTCAGTTGGTGATGAGAACTGTTGAAGGTTTCTCATCAAGGGTGGCGGGGGTTCGAATCCCGCCATCAACAACCTGTTGGCGCTGGGAAACAGGCTTAGCGATGGGTTGGGGTGTACGGGCTGCAGCCCCGGTCCAGTGTGTTGGCCGAGGTGTCTCCCCTAGGCTAGTGAATTAACGGCTTCGGGTCTATAGGGCTCAGGTCGTTACCCAACCCATCGTTGAGCCTGTTTCTCAGCTCCAGCAGGTTGTTGATGGCGGGATTCGAACCCCCGCCACCATTGATGAGAAACCTTCAATAGTTCTCATCACCAACTGAGCTGCTGTAACGCACCTGAATTTTTGGCTATTAATTTAATTTTATTGATGACGTCATTATGGCGTAGGGCGTTACGTTAGCGCAGAGTTAGCAGAGCGCCGTCGTTTGTGCGTTTTTGTATCCGTTGGGTCGTGTCGAACGAATTTTGAAACTACCCGGAATTGAAAATTTTTACGTTAGGAAATTAGATTATTTAATTTTAGATAGACCCTTAAAGTTTCGTGGCGATCCGAGCGAGATTAAAGCCTCGGTGAATTTTCAAAGATTTGTATATTTATCCATCGCCGTAAAACTTCGGAAATTTATATCTCGGGAATGGTACGTCGGATTTTGATTCCGGCTTCGCCGTTGGATTCGTAGCGCCGGCGTTCACCTTTGGTGCGATTTTTGTCGGCTTCAGCGTTCGTTTAATTTTTGGTAATAATATACTATTTACTATTATTAATATGTTTATCTTACCACTTTCATCCACGGAGGCCTATTTATTATTCGACTGAGCCTTACTTATTATCCGACAGAGCTAGATATTATCATTCAACGAATTTCTTGCAGTTAAACTTCATAGACGAAAGCTCTCTGTCGATTTTTGTTCAGCCCATGATATTATTATTATTATTATTATTATTATTCCTATTATAATTATAATTATAACTATATATATAGCTTATCTTTCCCCTCCGTAAGAAAACAAAACCGAAAACCCTATTTCTTCTTCTTCCCGACCTTTTCGCGAACCAAGAGCGGCATTTTTTTCCGCGAGCCTTCAGATCGCCGCCGCAGGAGCTCCGCAACACGAAATCTTTGTCGGAGCATAGATCTAGAAAGCTCTCGCCGAGCCCTTTCCCGTGTGCGGTAAGTATTTCGAGTTTCGTAGATTTTTGAGGTTGGAGTCGGTAGCCCTAACCCTCTTTTTCGCCCCAAAAGTTTCAGAGATCGTTCCTCGAGGTTTTCTAGCAGTCGATCTACGACGTGGAGCGCGTTGGAGGCCGCCTTCCTCAAAATGTTTGAGGCAATTGGTGGATTCTTCCCCCTTGCCATATTGTGGTTCATCCTTTACCGCTTTTACTTCTAATCTAGTTTAGACAAGACTTATTATATATCATTTTCTGCTAAAATTTGAGTATCTGACCCAATTAGTCAAGTAATTCATCAAACTCGTCAAAATACACGAATTCGAAATCCGCCAAGTCAAATTCGTCGATATCATTTCGACGAATTTGCCGATAGGATTAGCCTTTCGTCGACTTCATCGTTATCCTTAGTTAGTACTTTTGCTATGTGCCTTTGTGATTCGTCGATAGTATTTTGACGAATCCGTCGATAGTATTTCGATGAATTCATCGATATCCCTTGGGTTCGTCGAATGCATTTCGACGAATTCGTCGTAAGGTTAGGTTTCTCTTGGAATTATTTTCCGGGTTTTTCTGTGGTGTATGTTTTGGTCAGGATTTTGTGAACCACTATTCCCAGTTGGTTGTTTTTGGACTGTGGGTGGACGAAGTGGCCACTACCAGTGCCTGTTTTCTTTTCCATGGACGTGTAGGCTGTTGGTTGTGTGGGCGGGCTGTAACCACCATCGCAGTGTTTTTGTTCCTTAGTTGTAAGTTTTGGTCTGATGGTTGGTTGGAAAGAACGCCTCCGCCTCAGTACTGCTTTTGGCTGGGATAGTGATTCATTTCTTGAGCAACTCGATACCTTTTCCTTTGGACGTTGTTGGAATGTAATTTGACCGCACCTTGTGCTAGTCTTTCCTTACTTCTTGGATGCTAATATTTCTTTATGGAATCGTTAATGCTCACAGCTATTCTTGGTGGGTTGGTAACCCCTTTTTTGATATTATTTCACATACTCCTTGATTATGATGTCTTTTATGCCCTTGTGCTGAGGCATTCTTTTCTTTTGAATGCCTCGGGTTCGGATCGGTAGCAGGTGGAGCTGACCAAGATCTGTTTTCTTCAGTTTTGCTAGCTGTCTTCTTACTCTCGCTTTAAGAGGTAGATTTTTGCTTTCGTTTCGAGACTTGCTAGGGTTATGGGTTCGTGTCAGTTTGCTGCCGCCCATAGCCTGAGTTCTTTTATGTTAGACTTGCTCTTGCCTTTTATGCTACTACCGTTGTTTGCTACCTATGCAATTGCACTTTTGGAAGGTTTTATGTTAGGATGCATGATAGTTATTCTGTATATAAAACTGCATAATCCTTTTTTTCATGACATCTCTTTTTAAACTATCATCCTTAAATTTTGAAGCTCGTAAAAGAAATCCTTTTTACTTATACTAAATATAGAAATTGCATATCATCAGAATGTTGGTTAGTTCATCATGCTCATATAGGGTAAAATAAAATAAATTATGTATTTTCCGCTGCGTAAACCTATACTTTCTTATTTATGGACTAGTTGATCCATTAAACCGAGGGACACGGTGTTTGAAAACTTTAAATTCAAATTATGTTTTAAACATAAAGTTTGTGGCTTTCTAAAGAAAAGTGTGAAGGTAAAGCTGCCTGAGCGTTTGCAATTGTCCCCTGCATGACGTGGCATCATGATACGTATTTGCTCTTACTCTGGCATATTATTTAATACGGAGAAAATGCGGGTTGTGAAAGTTGGTATCAGAGCAGGTTTGTTTGACAAATTGGTCGAACGACTTTTTCTGATTTGGTGTTAATCATCTTGTCTCATTGTATACACACACCGAAGTGCATCTGTACGTCTTGGCTGAAGCATGAACACTACACTCATAGCATGATAAGAAGTATACGGGGCATATTATGTAGTATGAGATGCATAATATGTGTTTGTATATAGATCCACCATAGGTGGCAACGTGTGACGGTTATGTAGTATGGGATGCATAACCATCATCACATGGATGCCCATTAGCACATTTTTCTTTTTCGTTGCATGCGATATTATGTATTATGGGGTGCATAATATTTCATGCGTACGCCGCTCATAACATGCATTAAGGCTTTTCTTAGAATGCATAGCACAACATACATATCATAACATCGCATAAAGAACCCGTGCCAAGCTAAAGATTTACATGATGACACTCGTACACACATGATTTGAAAAGAAGGTTTAAACATTCATACATCCATGTGTCATGCACAAGAGTCAAAGGATGGTAGTATATCATCCTAAGTTAAAACATAACATCATTTGTATAAAATCCCAGAGCAAGGTAGTAGCTAGAGCAAGTGTCTTTTCCTGTTTGGTTTGAGCTAAGTTGAGTTGTTCCAGTTCCAAGTCAGTGTTTTTATGAGCCGTTTATTCATATTTATAGATATGTCACAGAGGCATGTTGCGACGAGGTCGACTCCCCAATTGGAGGGTGAGTCTTCGGGTACGCAGAGTGAGGTCATGATCGAAAGTCTGCGACAAAGTAATGAGGCTCTGTCCAGGCAGTTAGTTGCGATGCAATCGCAGATTCAGACGTTGTTGACTGCACCGCTGGGCAGCAGCCTGTGGTGCAGGACCCTGTAGTTGGTCAGACTGTACCTGTTCCTCTCGCTCCTTTGGTGCCTCCAGTTCTGCTGCCACCAGAGATGAACTTTATATCACATTTCCAGCGATTAGGACCCCTTACGTTCGACGGAAGAGCTGATTTCATGGCGTTGGATGACTGGCTAGTTGCCATTAAAGAGATGTTCGCGTGCTCAGGAATCTCTGTGGAACAAAAGGTGATGGTCGCCGCTTACCACCTGAAGGGCCTTGCTAAGAGCTGGTGGATCAGGGAGAGAGAAAGCCTTGTAGGCGAATGTTCGTGGGAGACGTTTAAGGCAATGGTGTTAAAGAAGTTCCTGCCGTCGGGAGAGCAAGACCGTCTGATGAATAATTTTCTACACCTGAAGCAAAGACAACTCACGGTTAGTGAGTATGAGATTGAATTCAGTAAGCTGAGCAGATTTGCTCCAGATTTAGTAGCATCAGAATCAGGAAGAGTGAAGCATTTTCTCAGAGGACTTCGTAGTGATGTTCAGCAATTAGCTAGCGCATACAGATCTGAAGGTTATGCTGAAGTAGTAGAGGTAGCGCTGAAAGTCGAGGCCATCGACAACGCCAAGAATAGAGGTGCGTTAATGAGAAAGGACAAGAGAAAAGTTGAAGAGGGGGAAAGCCCCAAGGTATCTAGCCCTTCTCCAAAGAAAAGAAGTGGCGAAGCTTGTAGCTTCTGTGGTCGCCCGGGCCATCCGTTCGAGAAATGTTTCAAAAGGTTGGGAGCTAAGAAGAAGCAGCAAGTGTCGGCAATACAGAGCGCTCCAAGAGGAGATCTGACATGTACCTTCTATAAGCAAAATGGGCATGATGTTGCCCATTGCTGGTCTAAATTTAAGTGTGTTTTCAGTGCGGACAGAAGGGGCACGTTAAGACTAAATGCCCGCGTTTCCAGCCGCCTCTGCAGCCCGTGCCACTTCAGGCTTTGCCGCCGCCGCAGCAGCATCAGGATAGAGGAAACGGCAAGTTGAATGTGATGACTAGGGAAGAAGCGCAGAATTCCACCCAAGTTATTTCAGGTTAGGCCTTAATTTAACTCTCAGCCTTTATCCTTAGATTCAATTTCTGTTTGGCTAGTTATGTATCCGATTGTTATAGGAGAATTTAAGGTAAAGAATCGTTGGGCGTGCGTTCTCTTTGATTCTGGTGCTACCCACTCGTTCGTGGCTAGGACCTTTGTAGAGCATCATCATTTGATCCTCGATCGGATTGGCGATGTGTTTCGCGTTAAGTTTCGCTCTGGCGACTCCGTGGTGTCGGACCAGGGTATCCAGAATTGCCCTTGTTGAAATTATTGAAGTGGAAGTGGAGGAGGCTTTTGGACCTGGGCGGTCTGGGAGGAGACCGGGCGGTCTGGCGTGACCGCACGGTCTGGCGGTCTGACAATGGCGATCTGTTCTATTGGTCAGCTGCGGCTTCCAGGGTTGACCACTGGTCTGGTCCAAGGGCTGCTGGAGGAGGAGGTCGTGCGGTCTGGCTGTGACCGCATGACGGCTGATCATCCTCAGGGTCGCGCGGTCTGTCTCTGACCGCGTGACAAGTTGTTCTCTTCAAGGACGTGCCGGTCTGGCGTGACCGCATGGGTTGGCTCTTGAATCCAGTCTGGTGGCTTTCCAGAGGGTTCCGAAGGAGTTCACGGACTAAGGGACTTAGTCGCGCGGTTTCAGTTCGCGGTCTCAGGAGGAGACCAGGGGGGCGAGCTGGCTGTGTTTGCGGTCTCAGGCGAACACAGGTGGTGGGTGACTTCTAGGCGGTCTGGCGATCTCCGTGTGGAGTCGTGTTCAGACCAAGGGAGTAGCGATCTCCCGCGGTCTGGAGTGAAGTCGGCGCTCACCAAAATGAAGCAGGAGGGTTGCAGTGGTTGCGCGGGTTGACCGGTAAGGTCGCGCGATCTGATGGGTGGTGACTCTATCTCATAGGGTGGTGACTGGATCAGGTCTCACGCCTATAAATAGGGAGCCACTGTTGCAACAAGTAGAACACACCAAGTGTAAGCCGAGTTTGCCTAGTTCCTGCGGTCTTGTTTATCTGACCGAGCGGTCTCTGATTGAATCCTTCTTTGTGCAGCTTCTGCGGATAGTGCAGGCAGCAGCGATCACCTCTTCCTCTGAAAGTGTTCGGGCGGTTTGCGGCTTGGAGTTGTGGTGTTGGAGTTCGGGAATCAGGAGGTCGGCAAAGGAGCGGTCTGGTGCAGCGGTTTGGTGGTGTTTCGAGATCGGGAGCGGTTGCGGTCTGGCAGCAGCGGTCTGGCGAGCTGCTGAGTTCGGCAAGAGACCGTGCGGTCTCAGTTATCTTCAGTTTCTGTTCTTTCTCTTTGAAGTTTTGTGCTGACGAAATCATGTCTCGTCGAGCATGTCTTGCCCTGTAATGAAGTTTATGCTATCAATAAAGATCAATTGCTTGCCCTAAGATTGTCTCTGGTTGTTTGGCTTGCATCTCTAGTTGTTATTCCTGCTTGCTCTCACAAGGTCCGGAAAATTTCACATGGTATCAGAGGGAGGTTGGAGTTGAAAGAGCAGTGAATAACTTAGAGTAGCCATCGCCTTTGTGAAGAAGGAACCAGAGGAAGAGCAATGGAAGGTGGTTTTGCAAGAGTTCTTGGTATTGAGATGCTTACATCGACTAACTTCAAGAAGTGGAAGTCGTGTATGCAGAGCTATCTTCTGGGTGAGGACCTCTGGGAGGTGGTAGGAGGAGATGAAACAGAAGAGGTGAAAGCAGTAGAAGGAGGTGATAATGGACCGGCCGTGAGGGCATGGAGGAAGACCAACGCCAAGGCCGAGTTCACCTTGAAGCGTGTCATTTCACCTGATCTCTTTGATCACATCTTGGGGTGTGGATCAGCTGCTGAGATCTGGAGAGCCCTGGATGGGCTGTTTAACAAAAAGAATATAGCAAGGCTGCAGTTCTTAGAGAATGAGTTGGCGAGGTCAGCTCAAGGTGATCTTTCTATCTCAAACTTCTTCTTGAAGATGAAGAATCTCTGCGCTGAGATATCAGCACTGGATCCTGATGAGCCAATTTCTGAGGCGAAGCTGAAGAGGCACATCATCCGCGGCTTGCGGAAGGAATATGTGGCCTTTGTGACGTCGGTACAGGGATGGGCAAATCAGCCGTCTCTGCTAGAGCTGGAGAATCTGTTAGCTTCGCAGGAAAGTCTGGCAAGGCAGATGGCGGGGATGTCAGTGACTGGGGGAGATGGCGAGGTTCTCTTCTCAGGGAAGAAGAAGTGGGAGAAGAAGAAGAAGACCACGGAAGGCCATGGACCTTCAACTTCTGGGCAGCAGGAAAGGGGGTATGCTCCCAAGGCTGACGGGAAGAAGAAGAAGGAAGGTCTCAAATGCTTCAAGTGCGGAAAGGTTGGGCACTTCAGGAAGGACTGCAGGCTGAATACTCAGCCAGGGCATGCTGTTGAGAAGGAGGAAGCACCAGCCAGGCACTTTGATGGAGGATGGGGAGGAGCCTTCTCGGCTTCTATTGGAGCCGCGGCTACTATCAACTATCAGGAGGACTGGATCGTGGACTCGGGGTGTGGTCATCACCTCACCGGGGACGAGTCGAAGCTTTCTTCAGCAGAGCCGTACACAGGTAACAATGCTATTATCACTGCAGATAATACTGTGCATGCAGTCGAGAAGGTGGGGGTTGTTTCTTTGGGCAGTGATAGAGGGCCACTTACTTTGAAGAGTGTCTATCATGTGCCCGGAATGAAGAAAAACCTCTTCTCCGTGACCAACGCTGTTGACGCTGGGTATCACGTTCTGTTCGGCCCGACAGAAGTGAAATTTCTACGAAATGTAGAGGCCGTGAAGGCCGAGGTCGTCCATGTCGGGAGAAGGGCGAAGGACTTGTTCGTTTTGTCAACAAGTTCCTACATTGACAAGATGAAGACGAATGATGGTGCCGTGATATGGCATGAGAGGTTGGGGCATGTAGGGATGGACAAGCTGAAAGCTATGGCGGTGAGAGGTCTGGTCAAGGGCCTGCCAAGTCTATCTTCCTACGGAGAAGGTCATGTTTGCGCGGGATGTCAGTTCGGCAAGTCTCATCGACAACCGTTTGACAAGTCGCAGACAAGGAGTAGTGTGCCGTTGGAGTGCATCCACGGTGACTTGATGGGACCAACTGCTACCCCAAGCCTCGGAGGCAGCAGATATATGCTGGTGTTGATCGATGATTACACCAGATATGTCTGGGTTTATTTCCTGAAGGAGAAGGCGGAGGCGTTTGCCAGGTTTGTGGAGTTCAAGGAGCTCGTGGAAGGTCGGCTGGGACTGCGGGTGAAGAAGCTGAGGACTGACAACGGAGGGGAGTTCACCTCCAGTGAGTTCTCTACTTTTTGCAGGAAGGCGGGCATCCGGAGAGAGCTCACTTGTGCTCATACTCCACAACAGAACGGAGTTGCAGAACGGAAGATCCGTCATCTGACGGAGACCTGCAAGTGTTGGCTGCATGCCAAGAGTATCCCAAAGTCCTTCTGGGCGGAAGGAATGTCTTGTGCTGCCTACGTCATCAACAGGATGCCTCTGAGCCCCATCAACATGTTAACTCCGCATGAGTTGATGTTCAAGGAGAAGCCAAGTGTGGCACACCTTAGGGTGTTTGGCTCCACCTACTACGTGCATGTTCCAGATGCTCTTCGGACGAAGCTAGATGCGAAAGCAAGGAAGCTAGTCTTCGTGGGATACGATGAGCGGAAGAAAGGTTGGAAGTGCATGGACCCGGAGACGCGGAGATTTGTTGTATCTCGCGACGTCGTGTTCGATGAGGTGACATCTTACAAGGGGTCTTCTGATGTGGAGTTACCAGAGAGCAGGGTGGAGATGCCAGAGAAAGCTGTGGAGAATCTTCAGGTGGAGCTACCTGTGTCACCAGGTGGTCCATCTCCTTCTAGTTCCGAGACGGGGGCTTCTGGTTCAGGGAGCAGGGGGAGCAATGCTCCTAGCACGTCTGGAAGAGGAGCTAGGGAAGAAGCAGCTGGAGATGAAGCGGTTCAGGGGAAGGAGCTGAGGAGATCGAAGCGATCTATAATTGTCCCTGATCGCTATACAGGAGGAAACGCAGTGAGCTTTGTCTCATGTTTCTTCGCTGGTCCCTTGGATGAGAGGGAGCCGTCGAGCTTTGAGAAGGCCCAAGGCGTGAAGGAGTGGGACGTTGCGATGCAAGAAGAGATGGCAGCTCTTGAGAAGAATGAGACCTGGTCTCTTGTGCCCAAACCTAAGGGCATCGCTCCTGTGACATGCAAGTGGGTCTACAAGCTGAAGAAGAAAGCTGACGGCAGTATCGAGCGTTACAAGGCTCGTCTTGTAGCTCGGGGGTTCTCACAGCAATACGGTGAAGATTACGATGAGACATTCAGTCCGGTGGCAAAAATGACTTCAGTTCGGTTCATCATTGCCTTGGCGGCGTTCAGTGGATGGGAGATTTGGCAGCTCGACGTCAAGAACGCTTTCTTGTACGGCGAGATTGACAAGGACATCTTCATGGTCCAGCCACCAGGTTTTGTGTCTGAAGATTTTCCGGAGCATGTCTGCAAGCTGAAGAAGGCCCTGTATGGTTTGAAGCAAGCGCCGAGGGCGTGGTACGGGAAGATCGCAGAATATCTCCTATTCTGTGGATTTGTTGCTTCAGACTCAGACTCGAGCTTGTTCGTCAAGAAGAGCGGGGAGCTTCAGGTCATCGTGCTGCTATACGTTGACGATATGATCGTGACGGGAAACTCGAAGGAGGAGGTAGCGCAGCTTCGGGCCGAGCTGGCCATCAGGTTCGAGATGAAGGACTTAGGTGAGCTTCACCATTTCCTTGGACTTGAGGTGCAGAGGAAGGAAGGTGGAGTGCTGGTGACCCAAGCCGGATATGCGGAGCGGATCGTGGAGCGGTTCGGCATGAAGGAAGGGAAGTGCACTTCCACACCTCTGGAGAAAGCTATGAAGCTGCGGAAGGATGAGGGAAGGATCATGCAAGATCCGTTGGTGTTCCGAGCTCTGGTTGGGAGCTTGATTTATCTGACGATCACAAGGCCGGACATTGCATATGCAGTGGGCAGGGTGAGTCGGTTTATGGCGGAGCCACGGGTACCTCATCTGCTAGCGGCCAAGAACATTCTGAAGTATGTCAAGGCAACCTCGGACATGGGTCTCCTATACAGGAGGGATGCGGGCTTCGAGGTGCATGGATACATGGATGCTGATTACGGGGGAGATTCGGATGATCGGAAGTCGACATCTGGATTCGTCTTCATGGCGGGCCCTACGGCTATATCATGGTGCAGCAAGAAGCAGGATTCCGTGTCAGTCTCTACCACGGAAGCGGAATACAAGGCTTCGGCCTTGGCAGCTCAGGAAGCCATCTGGCTTAGGAGGTTGGTAGGAGACGTCCACAAAGAGGTTCGGGAGCCGACTCTGCTACGCGGTGACAACGAGAGTGCTCTCAAACTGGTAACCAATCCAGTTTGTCACGCGAGGACCAAGCATATTGAGATCGAGCATCACTTCATACGGGAGAAAGTGCTGGAGGGATCTCTTTCGGTCGAGCATGTGCGGAGTGCGGACAATGTCGCAGACATCTTCACAAAGGCGCTGGCAAAGGGGTCGTTCACACGGCTAAGGGAGCTACTTGGGCTAGTTTCCACTTCCCACTTCAAGGGGGAGTGTTGAAATTATTGAAGTGGAAGTGGAGGAGGCTTTTGGACCTGGGCGGTCTGGGAGGAGACCGGGCGGTCTGGCGTGACCGCACGGTCTGGCGGTCTGACAATGGCGATCTGTTCTATTGGTCAGCTGCGGCTTCCAGGGTTGACCGCTGGTCTGGTCCAAGGGCTGCTGGAGGAGGAGGTCGTGCGGTCTGGCTGTGACCGCATAACGGCTGATCATCCTCAGGGTCGCGCGGTCTGTCTCTGACCGCGTGACAAGTTGTTCTCTTCAAGGACGTGCCGGTCTGGCGTGACCGCACGGGTTGGCTCTTGAATCCAGTCTGGTGGCTTTCCAGAGGGTTCCGAAGGAGTTCGCGGACTAAGGGACTTAGTCGCGCAGTTTCAGTTCGCGGTCTCAGGAGGAGACCAGGGGGGCGAGCTGGCTGTGTTTGCGGTCTCAGGCGAACACAGGTGGTGGGTGACTTCTAGGCGGTCTGGCGATCTCCGTGTGGAGTCGTGTTCAGACCAAGGGAGTAGCGATCTCCCGCGGTCTGGAGTGAAGTCGGCGCTCACCAAAATGAAGCAGGAGGGTTGCAGTGGTTGCGCGGGTTGACCGGTAAGGTCGCGCGATCTGATGGGTGGTGACTCTATCTCATAGGGTGGTGACTGGATCAGGTCTCACGCCTATAAATAGGGAGCCATTGTTGCAACAAGTAGAACACACCAAGTGTAAGCCGAGTTTGCCTAGTTCCTGCGGTCTTGTTTATCTGACCGAGCGGTCTCTGATTGAATCCTTCTTTGTGCAGCTTCTGCGGATAGTGCAGGCAGCAGCGATCACCTCTTCCTCTGAAAGTGTTCGGGCGGTTTGCGGCTTGGAGTTGTGGTGTTGGAGTTCGGGAATCAGGAGGTCGGCAAAGGAGCGGTCTGGTGCAGCGGCTTGGTGGTGTTTCGAGATCGGGAGCGGTTGCGGTCTGGCAGCAGCGGTCTGGCGAGCTGCTGAGTTCGGCAAGAGACCGTGCGGTCTCAGTTATCTTCAGTTTCTGTTCTTTCTCTTTGAAGTTTTGTGCTGACGAAATCATGTCTCGTCGAGCATGTCTTGCCCTGTAATGAAGTTTATGCTATCAATAAAGATCAATTGCTTGCCCTAAGATTGTCTCTGGTTGTTTGGCTTGCATCTCTAGTTGTTATTCCTGCTTGCTCTCACAAGGTCCGGAAAATTTCACAGCCCTATCCTCTTAGGCGATTTCTTAGCTTTTGCGGATTTGAAGGTGCTAGACCTGGAAGACTTCGATGTGATTTTGGGCATGGACTGGTTGTCCAGGTATGATGCGGTTATCCAATGCAAGGTTAAGCGTTTGGACTTCAAGATGGACAACGGTCAACCCATGAGTGTGTATGGCTTTCCGTGCCAGGATTCCCCGATTATCTCTGCGGTATGCGCTCGAAAACTTTTAGATTCCGGTTGTTTTGCTTACCTTGTTTCTATGTTAGAAACTGTTAGCGGTTTGCCATGTATCGAGGATGTTCCTGTGGTGCGAGAGTTTCCTGATGTTTTTCCGGCCAGTCTTCCTGATTTTCTGCCTGAGAGAGATGTGGAGTTCGTTATCGATCTTGAGCCTGGTACTCGTCCGATTGCTAAGGCATCGTACCGTATTGCCCCGCGTGAGCTGGAAGAGTTGCGTATCCAATTAGATGAATTATTGCAGTGTGGATTCATTAGGCCAAGTTCTTCGCCCTGGGGTGCTCCAGTGTTGTTCGTGAAAAAGAAAGATGGTTCTATGAGGTTGTGCATAGACTATAGGGAGTTGAATAAGGTAACCATCAAGAATAGATATCCGTTACCGTGAATCGATGATTTGTTTGATCAATTGCATGGTTGTTTGGTGTTTTCGAAGATCGATCTTTGTTCCGGTTACCATCAGTTGAGGATCCGTGAGTCAGACGTTCCTCGAACCGCTTTTCGTTCCCGTTATGGACATTATGAGTTCTTAGTAATGTCTTTTGGTTTGACAAATGCACCCTCTGCGTTCATGGATATGATGAACCGAGTGTTCAAAGACTTCCTAGATCATTTTGTAGTGGTTTTCATCGATGATGTGTTGGTATATTCAAGAAGTGCTGAGGAGCATGCTACGCATTTGCGCTTAGTATTGTCTACTTTAAGAGAGCACAAGTTGTATGTGAAATTGAGTAAGTGCGAATTCTGGTTTTCGCAAGTGTCTTTCCTTGGTCATGTAGTGGGCAAGGACGGAATTTCTGTAGACCCGACAAAGATCTCTGATGTCTTGGATTGGAATACGCCTACAACGCCTAAGGAGATAAGGAGTTTCTTAGGGTTGGCAGGTAATTATAGAAGATTCATGCAAGGATTTTCGGTGTTGTCGGCACATCTGACTAAGCTTGCCCAGAAGAATGCAGCTTTTGTTAGGAGCGATTCCTGTGAAGGAGCTTTTCAAGAATTAAAGAGGCGTTTGTGCAGTGCTCCTATTTTGGCTTTACCGACCGAGGGAGTTGAGTATGGCATTTATGTAGACGCATCTCACGTTGGTCTTGGTTGTGTTTTGATGCAAGAAAGAAAGGTGATCGCGTATGGATCCAGACAACTGAAAGTTCATAAAAGGAATTACCCTACGCATGACTTAGAGTTTGCGACAGTGATTTGTGCTTTAAAGCTTTGGAGACATCTCCATTATGGAGTGTCATGCAAGATCTTTACGGATCATAAGAGTCTGAAGTATGTCTTTACCCAGAAAGAACTGAATCTGCGCCAGCGCAGATGGTTGGAGTATATTGCGGATTATGATGTTGATATCCTGTATCATCCGGGTAAGGCTAATGTGGTGGCCGATGCCCTGAGTAGAAAGACTGCGCACGTTTTCAACCTCTCTGCGCAGTCCTTAGTGGAGGAGTTTATGCTGATAGATATCTCAGTCGGTAGTAGTACCGCGCCTTCGAGTTTAGAAGCTGAAGAGCCTTCTTGGATTACCCTCACCAGACTGCATCAGAAGGAAGATCCTGATTTGCAGCATCTCAGGAATAGAACTGAAAAAAGGTGAACAATGAGATTTTTCAATTGATGATAATGATACTTTGAAGTATCGAGGTAGGTATTGTATTCCCGCGTTTGAGGATATTAGAGCAAAGATCTGTAGTGAAGCACATGACTCTAGTGTTTCCTATCATCCTGGTTCCACAAAGATGTATAAAGACCTGAAGCAGATTGTTTGGTGGTCAGGTGTGAAGAATGATATAGCTAAATATGTGTCTGAATGTTTTACTTGCCAGCGTGTTAAGGCGGATCATAAGAGGCATGGAGGTAAATTGAATCCTTTGGATATTCCAAGCTAGAAGTGGGAGAGTATTTCAATGGATTTCATTACCGGGTTGCCGAGATCTCCCGGAGGACATGATTCAGTATGGGTCGTAGTTGACAGATAAACAAAGTGTGCTCACTTTGTGCCTTTCAAGATTGGTAATTCTATGGAGAAAATAGCAGAGCTCTATTTGGATGAGGTCATTAGATTGCACGGTGTGCCCATGAGTATTGTGTCAGACCGGGATTCCAAGTATATGTCTCGTTTTTGGCAGAGTTTGTAGGGAGCCTTGGGTACTGACCTTAGATACTCCACCGCTTACCACCCTCAGACAAATGGTCAGACCGAAAGAGTGAATTAGATTTTGGAAGATATGATCAGATGTTATATTTTGGATCATAGTGGAGCTTGGGATAAGGGTCTTGGACTGATGGAGTTTGCGTATAATAATAGTTATCAGGAGAGTTTGCAGATGGCCCCCTTTGAGGCTTTGTATGGGAGGCATTGTCGAACTCCTCTGTTTTGGGCCGAGGTTGGTGAGAGTTGGCTGTTAGGTCCAGAAGCTTTGGAAGAGATGAATGTTGTTGTGACTCATATCCGCGAGAAGCTTCGCATTGCTCAGGAGCGATATGAGAAGTATGCTAATCGGAGAAGGGTTGATCTGGAGTTTGCAGTTGGGGACATGGTTTTTCTGAAGGTTTCTCCGATGCTAGGTGTTAAGAGGTTTGGAAGGAACCACAAGTTGGATCCCCGGTATGTGGGACCTTTCTAGGTTGTTGAGCGCATTGGAGTGTCAGCTTATAGGCTGGATTTGCCCGCTACATTCCCAGGTGTTCAAGATGTATTTCATGTAAGCCAGTTGAGAAAGTGCATGCGTAGTGATCGTCATGTCCTTGACTCGGTGCCCCAGTTGCAACCTAATTTGTCTTATATCGAAGAGCCTGTTCGTGTTCTAGAGACTCAGGACCGAGTGTTGTAGAAGAAGACAATTCCTATGGTCAAAGTCCTTTGGCAAAACCAAGACGTCGAGAGCGTGACTTGGGAACTGGAATCGGTTATGAGGACATCTCATCCTCATCTTTTCTCCTAGTCCTCTTTGGTAAGTGTTTTTCACTCGTTAGTTTTTAGTTACTCGCTTTTGTATTCGACCTATTTGTCAAAGTTTCGGGACGAAACTTCTTTTTAGGGGGTGGTTGTAATGCCCCTGAATTTCCGGCTATTAATTTAATTTTATTGATGACGTTCATTATGGCGTAGGGCGTTATGTTAGCGCGGAGTTAGCAGAGCGCCGTCGTTTGTGCGTTTTTGTATCCGTTGGGTCGTGTCGACCGAATTTTGAAACTACCGGGAATTGGAAATTTTTAAGTTGGGAAATTAGATTATTTAATTTTAGATAGACCCTTAAAGTTTCGTGGCGATCCGAGCGAGATTAAAGCCTCGGTGAATTTTCAAAGATTTGTATATTTATCCATCGCCGTAAAACATCAGAAATTTATATCTCGGGAACGGTACGTCAGATTTTGATTCCGGCTTCGCCGTTGGATTCGTAGCGCCGGCGTTCACCTTTGGTGCGATTTTTGTCGACTTCAGCGTTCGTTTAATTTTTGGTAATAATATACTATTTATTATTATTAATATGTTTATCTTACCACTTTCATCGACGGAGGCCTATTTATTATTTGACTGAGCCTTACTTATTATCCAACGGAGCTAGATATTATCATTCGACGAATGTCTTGCAATTAAACTTCATAGACGAAAGCTCTCTGCCGATTTTTGTTCAACCCATGATATAATTATTATTATTATTATTATTATTATTATTATTATTATTATTCCTATTATAATTATAATTATAGCTATATATATAGCTTATCTTTCCCCTCCGTAAGAAAACAAAACCGAAAACCGTATTTCTTCTTCTTCCTGACCTTTTCGCGAACCAAGAGCGGCGTTTTTTTCGCGAGCCTTCAGATCGCCGCCGCAGGAGCTCCGGAGCACGAAATCTTCGCCGAAGCATAGATCTAGAAAGCTCTCACCGAGCCCTTCGCGTGTGCGGTAAGTATTTCGAGTTTCGTAGATTTTTGAGGTTGGAGCCGGTAGCCCTAACCCTCTTTTTCGCCCCAAAAGTTTCAGAGATCGTTCCTCGAGGTTTTCTAGCGGTCGATCTACGACGTGGAGCGCGTTGGAGGCCGCCTTCTTCGAAAAGTTTGAGGCAAGTGGTGGATTCTTTCCCCTTGCCATATTGTGGTTCATCCTTTACCGCTTTCACTTCTAATCTAGTTTAGACAAGACTTATTATATATCGTTTTCTGCTAAAATTTGAGTATCTGACCCAATTAGTCAAGTAATTCATCAAACTCGTCAAAATACACGAATTCGAAATCCGCCAAGTCAAATTCGTCGATATCATTTCGACGAATTCGCCGATAGGATTAGCCTTTCGTCGACTTCGTCGTTATCCTTAGTTAGTACTTTCGCTAAGTGCCTTTGTGATTCGTCGATAGTATTTTGACGAATCCGTCGATAGTATTTCGACGAATTCGTCGATATCCCTTGGGTTCGTCGAATGCATTTCGACGAATTCGTCGTAAGGTTAGGTTTCTCTTGGAATTATTTTCCGGGTTTTTCTGTGGTGTATGTTTTGGTCAGGATTTTGTGAACCACTATTCCCAGTTGGTTGTTTTTGGACTGTGGGTGGACGAAGTGGCCACTACCAGTGCCTGTTTTCTTTTCCATGGACGTGTAGGCTGTTGGTTGTGTGGGTGGGCTGTAACCACCATCGCAGTGTTTTTGTTCCTTGGTTGTAAGTTTTGGTCTGATGGTTGGTTGGAAAGAACGCCTCCGCCTCAGTACTGCTTTTGGCTGGGATAGTGATTCATTTCTTGAGCAACTCGATACCTTTTCCTTTGGACGTTGTTGGAATGTAATTTGACCGCACCTTGTGCTAGTCTTTCCTTACTTCTTGGATGCTAATATTTCTTTATGGAATCGTTAATGCTCACAGCTATTCCTGGTGGGTTGGTAACCCCCTTTTTGATATTATTTCACATACTCCTTGATTATGATGTCTTTTATGCCCTTGTGCTGAGGCATTCTTTTCTTTTGAATGCCTCGGGTTCGGATCGGTAGCAGGTGGAGCTGACCAAGATCTATTTTCTTCAGTTTTGCTAGCTGTCTTCTTACTCTCGCTTTGAGAGGTAGATTTTTGCTTTCGTTTCGAGACTTGCTAGGGTTATGGGTTCGTGTCAGTTTGCTGCCGCCCATAGCCTGAGTTCTTTTATGTTAGACTTGCTCTTGCCTTTTAAGCTACTACCGTTGTTTGCTACCTATGCAATTGCACTTTTGGAAGTTTTATGTTAGGATGCATGATAGTTATTCTGTATATAAAACTGCATAATCCTTTTTTCATGACATCTCTTTTTAAACTATCATCCTTCTATTTTGAAGCTCGTAAAAGAAATCCTTTTTACTTATACTAAATATATAAATTGCATATCATCAGAATGTTGGTTAGTTCATCATGCTCATATAGGGTAAAATAAAATAAATTATGTATTTTCCGCTGCGTAAACCTATACTTTCTTATTTATGGACTAGTTGATCCATTAAACCGAGGGACACGGTGTTTGAAAACTTTAAATTCAAATTATGTTTTAAACATAAAGTTTGTGGCTTTCTAAAGAAAAGTGTGAAGGTAAAGCTGCCTGAGCGTTTGCAGTTGTCCCCTGCATGATGTGGCATCATGACACGTATTTCCTCTTACTCTGACGTATTATTTAATACGGAGAAAATGCGGATTTTGACAGATTGTTGTGAAGTTCTCATTGAAGTCTGGAGGATCTTGGTGGATAGGTGATAGTGGTTGATTATCCTCTGGAGTTATGTCAGATTGAGGTAGGGGAGATCTGTCATCAAGAAAGTGGATGTCTGGAGGATTTTCTGTAGGAGTGGTGATGGATGGTTGTTGTTGTGGTTGGAGAGGAATCTGAGGTGTAGGCTCTGGGGCTGGAGTGGATGGAATGGACTGGTTGAACTGAGCATTTGACTCATCTAGAATAGTATGCCTTGGTGGATCTGGTAAACTTGGCTCATGATCATGTGGAACTGGAGAAGAAGGAGGTGAAGGTGCAGCTTGGCCAGGCTTTAGGATCTGTCTGGTCCACTTGGAGAAAATTCCAATGTTTATTTTATTGCCAGGTGGAATTGGCACTCCTTTTGATTGACGTACCATGGGGGCTAATGATGGAGCAGCACCTGACTCATCATTCTCATATATGCATTTTCCCTATGTGCAAACTTATGACCTATCATCTTTAGGAGGCACCTTCCCCAATTAATCTTTTTGTACAGAACAAGTATTCCCATTATCTGGAGTTGCTTCTTGGGAATAGCATCATGGGCTGAGATCTTACACAGGAGCACCTTCCCTAATATATCTGCCAAGACTTTGTACTCTTCTGCCACATCATTCTTCTTCAGGCTTATGGGCTTTTCCTTTCTGAACTACATTATCTGTAGTGCCTCACTGGTCTCTTCCCCTGTCAGTTCATCAAACTCATCACCTGTTGGTAAATCAAAGGAGTGAGATAACATTACCTCTGTAATATTGATATCAGATCCTGAGATTCTCCCATTGAGGGATCCATCATCTCCTAGGTGAATGTTGTCCTTCAGCTCTGTCAACTCAATATCATAGATTTTGCACCTTGTTGAGATCGGCTTTGTCAATCCAGCATTATGAAATAAGCCGAGAATGGTTTTGAAGTTATCAGAGGCTGCATTGAAGGAGTCCACATCAACATCGAAACAAGAGTTGATCTTAGGAGGAGCCATTAATTATGTAGTGATGTACCTGCAGAGAGAGAGAGAGAGAGAGAGAGAGAGAGAGAGAGAGAGAGAGAGAGAGAGAGAGAGAGAGAGAGAGTGAGAGAGAGAGAGAGAGAGAGAGAGAGAAAGAGAGAGAGAAAATAAGAATACGAGAGCGAGCTGGAGAGAAAGAGAGCACGAGAGCAAGAAAGAGAGAATTCGAAAGCGTAATGAATTCGACGCCTATGTTGCTTAAAAGAAGACGATTCGTCGCAACTTAGGGTTTTATTCGAACCACCGTCGACAAAGATTAATAGACAGTCCGCCAAAATGTGTCGAAGCAGCTTCTAGAAGGGAAACTGTGTGCGCTTGTCATGTCGACGTTGCGCTGATTAGAACTCGATGCACCTTCAAATTTGACGAGCAAGTATTAAATCGATGGATGCGTGGATACGAAGTCAACTTCGCGTTGAATGTTATTTGAATTATCTGTTGCAGATTGCTCTAGAAGCAGACGTCGTGAAGAATTAAACGATACGTCAAATTCTATTCGACGCAACTCTGAATAAATAGATCTATCTTCTTAGAAATTTTTTGTTGTTTTCCCTGCAATGATTTTTATTGAAAATAGTATTTATACTATTATTTTCATGAACCAAAGAAAATAACAAGGGGATTCAGAGAAGAAATCACTCCCTTTATTGGATTTAGTTCTTTATTGAGACCTTAGTTCTTCCTTCTGTTGGGAATTTTACCCTCAATGTTCCCTTAATTGGAAGAAGCATCACAATCAATGCTAAGTACAAGTTGTATTTGATAAACCCTATTTTACCTCATGACAATGCAGTGTTAGGTTATTCCAAGGTGTGGAATAAGTTCAGTGGTTTACTGCAAAAACCACTGAGACAAGTTCTTAGTCTCAGCTGAACCGCTGAGACAAGGCCAGGAGCCGCTGAGAAGGAGTCTGGGCCTGCTGAGCTGCAGATAGAGGAAAACCGCTGAGACAACTGTCTGTCTCAGTGAAACGGAGACAGACGTAGACGCTGAGACTGGAAGCTGTCTCAGCCCAACCGCTGAGACAGATTCAAATGTGTTGGTGGGTTTTGCTTTTGGCGCAAGCTGCAGTAAAGCAAGATAAGGTGTTCCAATCACCTCCATACTATGTCAGAGGCCATCTGATAGTCGTTGAAGTCTGAAGGAGTATAAAAGAACAAATTAGGGCTTCGAAAAAGATATAGCTTTTTGGATTAACAACTTACATCTACTGTTATATTGACGGTTGTCAAGAAGATCTCTCCTCCTGCTTCCTGAAGCTGTAAGGAGAGAAAGATTGTTCTTCCTGTGTGAATCGAGAAGAGCAAGTTGATCCTTATTCATCTACTGAAGAGAAGGATCATAGAGAGGCAGGATAGAAGCTATTGTTCTCTTCCCTGCTTCAAGACTACAACAGAAGACCAAGGCTTGAAAGAGTTATTATTTTATCTTCTGTTATAAGCATCACTTATAACTTTTGTAGGAACATATTTGTTCTGAGCTTGTAGGGCATTTTACCCGAGGGAGTAGGGTTGTTGGGCCTGAGTGTAGAGCTGAGAGTTCAGCTTTAGTGTAGGATCTCAGTGGAGATCTGAGGTAGGACTTCTTGATAGGTCTGAGCTGGTAGGGTTGTTGTGCCTGAGGTAGGGTTTGGAGAAAACCTGAGAGATCCTGAGGGATCTGAGTTGTAAGCTCTTGGAGTTGAGATTGGAGGAGTTGGCCTTGTCTAACCCATTATTAGAGAGGTGAAGGGGGGAAAGACGACTACTCAAGACACCCTGTCTTGAGGAACCTCTATAAGAGCTTGTGTGTTTTCTGTGTGCTTGATTTAAATCTAACATAATCTCTGAAAATAGCTAGGCATAAGCTTAAAATAAAAGAGACCTATTCACCCCCCCCCCCCCTCCCACCTCTAGGTGATCAAGACTACATCCTAATAAACTAGTAAGTGGAATCAGAGATAGGTTGGTCAAAAAGGACATAACTGTCTGACCAGATCCTACAAAGGAGTAGTCATATCTGAATCCAATGGCCTCCACTGGATTGTAGAAGGAGATGGGGTCAATGAAGTTGCCCACATGCAGCAAAGAAAACTTTGGCATATGGAAGCAAAGTGTAAGATTGTTCATGGACGGATCAAACCCTAGAATCTACATCACTGTGAAGCAGGGCCCTTTCACTTTTCAAACAACCTCCACCATTGATCCAACTAGGAGAGTGGCCAAGGCTTTTAATGACTTAACCAAGGATGAACTTGCATTCTTCACAATGGACAAAAGAGCCCAGAATATCATTGTAAATGCAATTGATGACTCCACCTTTCAAAACTTGGTGCACTGCACAACAGCCAAGGAGATGTGGGATACACTTGTGGTGTATATGGAAGGGATAGCTGAGGAGAGGGATGATAGAAAATCACTCCTCAATCAAGAATATGAGGCTTTTAGGAAGCTGAGCTAGGAAAACATTTTTATCTGTTATGAAAGCTTCTTCAGGATAGTTAATGAACTAAGGACCTATGAAAGGGTATTCAGTGACTATGAGCTAAATGACAAGTTCCTAAGATCTCTAACTAGAGACTGGAACACAAAGATATGTGACATCAAGGAAGTGGCCAAGCTGGGTGAAACTCCTACCCATACATTGAATGGGAAGCTGCTCTCTTATGAGATGTACTTGTCTGCAAGGAAGGAAGAGGACACTTCCACCAGGGCTCATGCAAGGGAGAGAGTTGTTGCTCTCAAAGCTGATAGCTCCAAGAAGAGCAAAGCCAGATTGATGTCTCCTCCAAGAAGGATTGTTGAATCTGAGAAGTCTGAGAACAACACTTCAGACAGCTCTTCATCTGATGAGGAGTTTGCTGCCTTCTCAAGGCAGTTCAAGAAGATGAGGAGGAGGAAGCAGTGGAAGAACAAGCTATCCTCCTCCTCACATTCCAAAAAGGACCACAACAGATCTGAAAGACAGCACTCCAAGGGTGACAGGTATGAATCTAAACCTGTTAAACATGTTTCAAATAATATCATATGTTATTGTTGCAGAAAACTTGAACATTTCATTGCTGACTGTCCAGTCAAGAGGAAGGAGAAAGGTGATAAGAAACATTATCACCAAAAGGAAAGGAAAGGTGAAAATTCTCTCCTAGCAAAGAAAGGGAAAAGCTGGAGTGAATCTGAATCCTTAACCTCAGATTCAGATGAAGAAGAGGAAGGCTACATTGGGTTGTTTGCAGCAGAAGAGGATGAAGATTTCCCTGCTGCCAATATTGGAATTAGGGCCCCTCTGTCACATTCAGACAATGACATTGAGGAGGATGAAAAGGACCAAAGATCAGCTAAGCCTGATGGCCATAACTAATGAGGAAGAAAGTCATAACAACTCTGACAGTGAATAGGTACTGATTCATTCCATCTCTTCTTCTGAATATGAGACAAACCCTCTTCTTCTGAATATGAGACAAGCCCAGAATCTGAAGTGTTGAGTCCGAAATGGCACCTCCGAAGGAAATCGGAGGCTGCGGGCTGTCGGTTACTTTTTAGTTAGAGAAATCAAAACCACTGGCAGCGGTCAAGGCCAGACTTCGCCCGTCACGGCGAATGCCACTCCTGTGATGGGCTTTCCTTTGATTGAAATAAAGAGATTACAGCGGACTGCAAGGGCATAAAAGAAGAAGCCGTCCGGTCAGACAGGTCGCAAGACGAGAAACTCGAGACCGCAGCTCAAACAAGCGAGCTCCTGGATTCGAGTGTGCGTGTCTTGGGAATGTCGCCGCCCCCCTATTTATAGGCTTGGGGGCCTGCCCGAACGGGCAGGGATAAAATAACCGCCTGCCCGGGTACAAGAGAATCGGGCAGGCGGTGACGGGATACAGAAAGGAGAAAAGAAAGAAGACGCGCGGCTTGGCGGCTTGCGCTTCCGATCTGTCTTGGCCAGGGACTGAAGATGCTGCGATCAAGGCGATGATTCAACCCGGGCGGTCTCCGTCTAGAGACCGCGGCTTGCCTTCTGGACTTGAGCCTTGATGGTATTCATAGTGCAACCCGGGCGGTCTCCGTCTTGAGACCGCGGCTTGCCTTCTGGACTTGAGCCTTGATGGTCTTCATAGTGCAACCCGGGCGGTCTCCGTCTTGAGACCGCGGCTTGCCTTCTGGACTTGAGCCTTGATGGTGTTCATATTGCAACCCGGGCGGTCTCCGTCTTGAGACCGCGGCTTGCCTTCTGGACTTGGGCCTTGATAGTCTTCAATCCCGGGAGGCGACCTGAATTCTATCAGACCGCCTGGTTTGTGTCAGTTGGTGCTGATGGACCCTGTTAATTCTGAACCGGGCGACTTGCATCCTCAGACCGCTCGGTCTGTGAGAAAGGCCACCCAAAGGCAGTCTTCTGGGTAAACATAATCTCTGCATATTTTCAAATCCCGAAATGATTTCGAAAATATTAGTTCTAGTCGGGAGACCGCGCCCGCCTTGTACTCATGCCTATAAAATTGCCTGAGAGCTCTCCACTTTACATAATTCCTATGAGATCACAGGACGCTACTCGCCGATTGCGGTTAGGATTTTTCAGGCCGGCACCTCTTTGATCAGAATGAATTTCCTCGATTCCCTCCAAACCCGTGTGGATAAGGGTAGTGACCGAAAGAAGGATGAAGAACAGAAGGAGAAGGATGCCCTGTAACGCCCCGGGTTTTTCTTATAATTATTTTTAATAAAACATATGAAATTAATAATAATTATTTGAAAACGAGATATTAATTCAGGGTGTCGATGCGAAGGGGCGTTACCGTTGCGGGAGCGTCGTCGCCATCCGACATTTTTGTTTCTAGGAAGAGGCTCTTTTGCGGGTATATATATATGCGTGTATATGGGTTCCTGTATGGGTAAAGTTATACAATCATGTTTTCGTATAGGGAGGCATATGTAGGTGGAGATTTTTATGCGTGTATAAAGGTCCTTGCATAAGCCTATATAAGTGTTCATATATGAATTTTTATAAATATATATAAGTTTTTTTTTCATATATAAAGGTTTATATATTATAAACATTTATATATATAAGTAAACTTTGGAACCTTGAGCGATCCTGCTCCTCCCCCTCCCCGATGCCTTCAGGTTGCCGAAATGGAGAGGGTGGCGAATTAGGGTTTCGTCGGGCGTAGGCCGTCGTGGGAGGTTTAGGGGTCGCCGGTGCTTGGCTTCTTCGTCGGATTAGAGGATCGGAGAGCTCTTGTCGAGCTTTCCTCGGATTGGGAGGTGTTGCGGCCTTGGATCTCGCTTAAGGCAAGAAAACTCTTCATAATCCTCCCCTTCATTTCTTCTCTTATGGCTTAACTGAAATTGGTTTAGTATAGAGATGATTAGCCTGCTAAATGTCTGGATTCCTTGGACATTTCCTTCTTGCATCTGTTGGCCAAATCTTGAATTTTTTTTCTTGTTCGATGAACTGTTGGGTTTTATGTTGGAAAATCCTGATGGTTTGGAGTTCTGGAGGCTAAAATTTCTGGGCATTCTTCTCCCCTGTTGCTTTACCGACCGAGGCCCTGCTCTCTTGGGGCTGTATGCTAGCAGTTTTTCTTCTTTTGGTCTAATTCCTGATTAGCAATTGTTGGGGTATGCTAGCAGGTTTTCTTTTGTTCTAATTCCTGATTTGTAATTGTTGGGGTATACCAACAGATTTCTCTTTTTGGTTCTAATTTTTGGTATCAAGCTTGGACGATTATGCTAGCAGATTTCTGAGTTTTATGTTAGAAAAACCCTGGATTTACGCTCGGGTGGGGCAGTTGCTTGGGGTACCCTTCCAGAAATTTTATTTCCTTTAATTATGGCGGGCTGATGTCTGTTGGTTATCCTTCCAGGTTATGATAGTAGGAAGATTTCGTTCTTTTCTTGGGAAATTAAGGGCTGGCGGCTGGTTGGTTACATTGTTAGGATTGTTCTTTTTTTGTTAATTTGGGGGTTTGATTTCCTTCCTGCTGCCGTATATCTGCTGCTATGTTTTTCTGTTGAGGGCTGGGGCTACTGCTGTTATAATATTTGTTTGGAGCTGATTCTCTTATAATTGCATATTTGGAGGCTGCCTCTTTGCTTTGGGGCTGTTCCTTTCTTTGTTGATTTGGAGTGCTGTTATGTTTTGGTTGGGGCTCCTTTCCTTGTTGAGTTGGGCTGCCTTGCACCACTCTTGTTGGGTTTCATTACTTGCAAAATAATTCCACGCGCTTCGATTACAAGTAGCTAGAAATGGTCAATATTATGGTGGTTCTATTTGCTAACTCCTCGGCACTCTTAATTGGCCCTGTTTTATTATATGCTAGCTGCTATGTTTGAGTGAATCCTTCTATCCCTCTTTTATATGCTAGTTGCTATATGTTTAGCTTTGTCCCGATCCTGGGCTACTCCTAGATGGTTTATTCTGGTTGATTTTGTTCCGGATCATGTTTTACTTGGCTACTTCTGCATATTTACTTGGCTAAATATTGATGGACTTGTTTGCACTGGAAGGATGGGTACAGGGAACACTGGGTTCCCCCATCACAGATCTTTTAATAGTGGTTGGTAGGATGGGTACAGGGAACACTGGGTTCCCCCACCACCACCACAGCGCCTTTTTATTTGGGGTGAATATCCCCTTTATGTGAGTGGTTAGTGACATTGTTTGGGTCCGCCACCACTGGTCCATTTTTGCATTATATGCCAAGTTTAGTCATGCTTTTGCTTATCGGGCTGGTTCTATGCGGGATCTTCCTAACCTTCTATTACTGAAATCTTTATATAAGCGTATATATATAGCTATATATATGGTTATATGTATATATATATGTATTTATATACCCCTTTCAGCTTGGATATGTCACTTGTTACTTCTCCTGCTCTTACTTTTAACTATGTTGTTTTCTTGCACCCTTTGGGCTGAGGCATTCTTTTCTTATGGATGCCTCAGGTTCAGGTTCGTAGCTGCCGCAGGTTTTAGAGTAGGGTTGTTCAGTTTCTCGGGTGGAGGGCTTTCCTCCCTATTAGGTAAGGATTCAGTTCCATTTGTTGTAGCTTGTCTTTTCGCTGTTGACTCTTTTCCTGCGGGTTCGTGTCAGTTGTTGACGCCCGTCTGACTTTTGTTTGGTTTACTTGCTGATGCTGCTGCTAGCTTCCTTTACTACTACTTAGTTATTTTGTATTCGTACACTCTGGGAAAAGCCGATTTTACTGAATATTAATGCAGTTCTTTTGGCATTATAAAAAGTTAACCTTTTAACTGTTTGTTGCATTTACTATTAAGTATCACCTATTTGCAAATCGTAAAACTGAATATAATGATACTTCTTTATTATATACTAAATGTAGATCGGCGATCGCCCTGGAGACGTCTCTGGTCTTCAGCGCCGTTAGGTATAAAGTGAACTTATTTTCTTCCGTTGCGTATGCTTGTCTTTTACAAGGTGCGGCTAGATAAACCGCAGGGCCGAGGGACACGGATTCCTAACCTAATGAAAATAATCTTAAAAGATGATGCTTTTATTAATTCATATCTTTTATCGTGAAAAAGTTCGTTTGAGTGCTCGCCTGAACGTCTGTAGTTGTCCCCTACAGGACGTGGCATCATGACGCGTGTTTTCCCTTTCGCTCTGATAATATAATTTATTTCGGGAAAATACGAGTTGTGACAGTTGGTATCAGAGGGAGGTTAGCCGGGTTGCTGGAAATGTTCTGGTTGGCCCGGTTAACCATCCAGTGAGAATCGTTAATCATTGCATACACTCACCGATGGGTCATCGGTAGATCTTGGCTGAAGCACGAACACTACACTCATAAGCATGAAAGAAGTATACGGGGCATATTATGTAGTATGGGATGCATAATATGTGTCTGTATATGGATCCTCATAGGTGACAACATACGACTGTTATGTAGTATGGGATGCATAACGTAGGTCGCATGCGTGTCCATTAGATTTTCTTTTTCGTTGCATGCGATAATATGTAGTATGGGATGCATAAGATCGCATGTGTACGCCGCTCATAGCATGCATTAAGGAATTTTCTTAGTTTGCATAGCACTGCATGCATAGCATAACATTTCATAAGCACACGTGCCAAGCTAGTGATCTACACGATGACACATGTACACCCATGATTTCAAAGGTAATATTTTGAGTTTATTTGCATACGGGAGAGATGCACGAGGGGTAAAGGATCGTATACCATCCTGAGTATAACGTGATATTATGTGTTTACTTTTCCTAGAGAAAAAAAGGGCAGTAGCAAAAGCAAGTATTTGTATGTCTCTTCTTCCTAGAGGTTTGAGTCCAGTCTTAGCAGGCTGTTTGTATCAGGTTCTTCCTCGTTCTCGTTGTAGTCCAATCTTTCTGTGGTAATTTAGTCACTATAGCAGCGTTCTATCTTTGTTATGTCATGTGTCTATACTGCTTTGTTAGGCGAGTTTAAGGTTCGAGATTGTTGGGCGCACGTTCTTTTTGACTCTGGTGCCGCTCACTCTTTTGTGGCCAAGAAGTTGTGGATCGGCATCGCTGGGCTTTGGAGCGAGTTGGTGATCCGTTTTGTGTCAAGTACCCGTCCGGAGATTCAGTGGTGTTAGATCTGTGCAGCAGGCAGTGTCTGATTGTTTTGGATGGATTTTTTGGGCTATGCAGACTTGAAGGTAATCGATTTGGAGGATTTTGACGTGATTTTGGGCATGGATTGGCTAGCCCGTTCGACGCTGTGATCCAATGTAGGAATAAGCGCTTTGATTTCATGATGGTTGATGGCTAGCCCAGGTGCGTGTTCGGTTTCCCGCGTCAGACTTCCTCAGTTATGTCAGTAGTCTGTGTCCAGGCTTTGGCGGTGTTTGATGGCCGAGTCTGCCTTGTTTCTGTTTTGCTTGCGGCCTGTGCATCGGCGTCTTGTGTGGGGGACATTCCTGTGGTGCGGGAGTTCCCGAACATTTTTCCCGACAACTTTCCTGGTCTCCCTCCTGAGTGAGAAATAGAGTTTATGGTAGATTTGGAGTCTGGGACTCGCCCTATTGCAAAGGCACCTTACCGTATGGCACCGCGGGAGTTGGAGGAGCCGCGCACTCAGTTGGATGAGCTTCTGCAGCTTGGGTTTATTAGGCCGAGTTCGTCGCCTTGGGGTGCGCCGGTTCTGTTCGTGAAGAAGAAGGATGGGACGATGAAGTTATGCATCGATTATAGAGAGTTGAACAAGGTCACGATCAAAAACAGGTATCCGTTGCCACGGATTGATGATCTGTTCAACCAGTTGCAGGGTAGCTGCGTGTTCTCGAAGATCGACCTTCGATCCGGTTACCATCAGTTGAGGATTCGCGACTCAGACGTTCCGCGGACTGCTTTCCGGTCGCGTTACGGACATTTTGAGTTCCTGGTGATGTCCTTTGGGCTGACGAATGCGCCCTCTGCTTTCATGGATCTGATGAACAGGGTGTTCTGGGACTTTCTGAACCAGTTCGTGGTGGTTTTTATTGACGATGTGCTGATCTATTCTTCGAGTGAGGAGGAGCACGCTCGGCATTTGCGGTTGGTGCTGTCTACCTTGAGGGCACACAAGTTGTATGCCAAGCTGAGCAAATGCGAGTTCTGGCTTTCGCAAGTTTCCTTTTTGGGTCACGTGGTGAGCAAAGGTGGCATCTCTGTGGACCCAGCGAAGGTCGCTGCTGTTTTGGACTGGAAGAGGCCGGCATCGCCTAAGGAGATCCGAAGTTTCTTGGGTTTAGCAGGCTATTATCAGAGGTTTGTGGAAGGTTTCTCAGGTATTTCCGCTCCTCTGACTAGGTTGACGCGGAAGGAAGCGGCTTTCGATTGGAGCGAGCAGTGCGAGGAGGCCTTTCAGAAGTTAAAGAGAAGGCTGTGTTCCGCCCCGGTTTTGGCTCTCCCTGTTGAGGGAGTGGAGTTTCAGGTATATGTTGATGCTTCGCGGTTAGGCCTTGGATGCGTCCTCATGCAGGAGGGCAAGGTTATTGCGTATGGGTCGAGGCAGCTAAAGGTGCATGAGCGGAACTACCCGACGCATGACTTGGAGTTTGCTGCGGTGATCTATGCTTTGAAGCTGTGGAGGCACTCTTGTATGGGGTGGAGTGCAAGATCTACTCAGATCACAAGAGCCTGATTTACGTGTTTTCTCAGCAAGAGCTGAACCTGCGCCAGCGTCGGTGGATGGAGTATGTGGCTGATTATAATGTGAGATCCTCTATCACCCCGACAAGGCAAATATAGGGGCGGATGCCCTGAGCAGGAAGTCAGCTTCTGTTTTCGGACTCTCTGTGCAGTCTCTAGTTGAGGAGTTCTTTTTGATGAGTATCGCGGTGAAGCCCAGTGGTGTTCCGTCTTGTATGGAGGTTGAAGAGCCGTCCTGGATTGCTTTGACGAAGTTGCACCAGAAGGATGATCTGGATTTGCTGCACCTCCGGGGCAGAGCTGAGAGAGGTGAGTTGCCGTATTTCTCGATTGATGTTGAGGGTACCTTGAGGTACCGAGGTAGGCTTTGCATACCCGCTGTGGAGGAGATTCGAGCGAAGATTTGTGGGGAGGCTCACGACTCCAGCCTATCTTATCATCCTGGCTCTACGAAGGTGTATCGCGATATGAAGCAGATCGTGTGGTGGCCAGGCATGAAGAGCGAGATTGTGAGGTTCGTAGCGCAGTGTTACACTTGTCAGCGCGTCAAGGCGGATCATAGGAGACCCGGGGGGAAGTTGACGTCGTTGGATATTCCCTTGTGGAAGTGGGGGAGCATCTCCATGGATTCTATTACTGGATTACCGAGATCCCCTCGGGGACATGATGCAGTGTGGGTCATTGCTGACAGGTTGACCAAGTGTGCTCACTTCGTGCCGTACAAGACTGGTTATTCGATGGAGAAGATTGCATCTCTGTATGTGCAGGAGGTCATCAGGCTGCATGGGGTTCCAGCGAGCATAGTGTCTGACCGTGATTCCAGGTATACCTCTCGTTTTTGGCAGAGTCTGCAAGGGGCATTGGGCACCGATCTCAGGTATTCTACGGCCTATCATCCGCAGACGAATGGGCAGACGGAGAGGGTTAACCAGATCGTGGAGGATATGATCCGGTGTTACATTCTAGAGCATGGAGGAGCTTGGGATGAACGCCTTGGGCTCATGGAGTTCGCGTACAATAATAGCTACCAGGAGAGCTTGCAGACGGCTCTGTTTGAGGCTCTGTTTAGGACGAGATGTCGGACTCCCCTGTTTTGGGCTGAAGTGGGCGAGAAGCCTGTTCTGGGTCCTGAAGCTTTGGTGGAGATGAGCTTTGCTGTGACGCAGATCCGTGAGAAACTGCGGGTAGCTCAGGAGCGCTATGAGAAGTACGCCAATCGGCGTAGGAGTGATCTGGAGTTTGCAGTGGGGGACATGGTGTTCCTTAAGGTGTCCCCGATGGCAGGTGTTAAGAGTTTTGGAAAGAGCCACAAGCTGGACCCCAGGTATGTAGGCCCATTCGAGATCGTCGAACGCATCGGGGCTTCTGCTTACAGGTTGTTGTTACCTGCCTCTTTCCCCAGTGTGCACGGTGTTTTCCATGTGAGCCAATTGCGGAAGTGCGTCCGCAGTGATCGTCATGTTCTGGTTTCCGTGCCAGTGCTGTAGCCCAACCTGTCTTTTGTGGAGCAACCCGTTCGTATCTTGGAGAAGCAAGATCGAGTGTTGCGGAGGAAGTCCGTCCCTATGGTGAAGGTCCTCTGGAGTAATCAGGATGTTCGGGGTGCGACCTGGGAGCTCGAGTTAGCGATGAAGGAGTCCTATCCTCCTCTCTTCTGCTAGCTTCCCTGGTAAGTCTTCGTATCTTGTGCTTTTCATTGTTTAGAATTGTTGTTGCAAAGTTTCGGGCCGAAACTTTTTGTTAGGAGGGATGGCTGTAACGCCCCGGGTTTTTCTTATAATTATTTTTAATAAAACATATGAAATTAATAATAATTATTTGAAAACGAGATATTAAGTCAGGGTGTCGATGCGAAGGGGCGTTACCGTTGCGGGAGCGTCGTCGCCATCCGACATTTTTGTTTCTAGGAAGAGGCTCTTTTGCGGGTATATATATACGTGTATATGGGTTCCTGTATGGGTAAAGTTATACAATCATGTTTTCGTATAGGGAGGCATATGTAGGTGGAGATTTTTATGCGTGTATAAAGGTCCTTGCATAAGCCTATATAAGTGTTCATATATGAATTTTTATAAATATATATAAGTTTTTTTCATATATAAAGGTTTATATATTATAAACATTTATATATATAAGTAAACTTTGGAACCTTGAGCGATCCTGCTCCTCCCCCTCCCCGATGCCTTCAGGTTGCCGAAATGGAGAGGGTGGCGAATTAGGGTTTCGTCGGGCGTAGGCCGTCGTGGGAGGTTTAGGGGTCGCCGGAGCTTGGCTTCTTCGTCGGATTAGAGGATCGGAGAGCTCTTGTCGAGCTTTCCTCGGATTGGGAGGTGTTGCGGCCTTGGATCTCGCTTAAGGCAAGAAAACTCTTCATAATCCTCCCCTTCATTTCTTCTCTTATGGCTTAACTGAAATTGGTTTAGTATAGAGATGATTAGCCTGCTAAATGTCTGGATTCCTTGGACATTTCCTTCTTGCATCTGTTGGCCAAATCTTGAATTTTTTTTCTTGTTCGATGAACTGTTGGGTTTTATGTTGGAAGATCCTGATGGTTTGGGGTTCTGGAGGCTAAAATTTCTGGGCATTCTTCTCCCCTGTTGCTTTACCGACCGAGGCCCTGCTCTCTTGGGGCTGTATGCTAGCAGTTTTTCTTCTTTTGGTCTAATTCCTGATTAGCAATTGTTGGGGTATGCTAGCAGGTTTTCTTTTGTTCTAATTCCTGATTTGTAATTGTTGGGGTATACCAACAGATTTCTCTTTTTGGTTCTAATTTTTGGTATCAAGCTTGGACGATTATGCTAGCAGATTTCTGAGTTTTATGTTAGAAAAACCCTGGATTTACGCTCGGGTGGGGCAGTTGCTTGGGGTACCCTTCCAGAAATTTTATTTCCTTTAATTATGGCGGGCTGATGTCTGTTGGTTATCCTTCCAGGTTATGATAGTAGGAAGATTTCGTTCTTTTCTTGGGAAATTAAGGGTTGGCGGCTGTTTGGTTACATTGTTAGGATTGTTCTTTTTTGTTAATTTGGGGGTTTGATTTCCTTCCTGCTGCCGTATATCTGCTGCTATGTTTTTCTGTTGAGGGCTGGGGCTGCTGCTGTTATAATATTTGTTTGGAGCTGATTCTCTTATAATTGCATATTTGGAGGCTGCCTCTTTGCTTTGGGGCTGTTCCTTTCTTTGTTGATTTGGAGTGCTGTTATGTTTTGGTTGGGGCTCCTTTCCTTGTTGAGTTGGGCTGCCTTGCACCACTCTTGTTGGGTTTCATTACTTGCAACGCGCTTCGATTACAAGTAGCTAGAAATGGTCAATATTATGGTGGTTCTATTTGCTAACTCCTCGGCACTCTTAATTGGCCCTGTTTTATTATATGCTAGCTGCTATGTTTGGGTGAATCCTTCTATCCCTCTTTTATATTCTAGTTGCTATATGTTTAGCTTTGTCCCGATCCTGGGCTACTCCTAGATGGTTTATTCTGGTTGATTTTGTTCCGGATCATGTTTTACTTGGCTACTTCTGCATATTTACTTGGCTAAATATTGATGGACTTGTTTGCACTGGAAGGGTGGGTACAGGGAACACTGGGTTCCCCCATCACAGATCTTTTAATAGTGGTTGGTAGGATGGGTACAGGGAACACTGGGTTCCCCCACCACCACCACGGCGCCTTTTTATTTGGGGTGAATATCCCCTTTATGTGAGTGGTTAGTGACATTGTTTGGGTCCGCCACCACTGGTCCATTTTTGCATTATATGCCAAGTTTAGTCATGCTTTTGCTTATCGGGCTGGTTCTATGCGGGATCTTCCTAACCTTCTATTACTGAAATCTTTATATAAGCGTATATATATAGCTATATATATGGTTATATGTATATATATATGTATTTATATACCCCTTTCAGCTTGGATATGTCACTTGTTACTTCTCCTGCTCTTACTTTTAACTATGCTGTTTTCTTGCACCCTTTGGGCTGAGGCATTCTTTTCTTATGGATGCCTCAGGTTCAGGTTCGTAGCTGCCGCAGGTTTTAGAGCAGGGTTGTTCAGTTTCTCGGGTGGAGGGCTTTCCTCCCTATTAGGTAAGGATTCAGTTCCTTTTGTTGTAGTTTGTCTTTTCGCTGTTGACTCTTTTCCTGCGGGTTCGTGTCAGTTGTTGACGCCCGTCTGGCTTTTGTTTGGTTTACTTGCTGATGCTGCTGCTAGCTTCCTTTACTACTACTTAGTTATTTTGTATTCGTACACTCTGGGAAAAGCCGATTTTACTGAATATTAATGCAGTTCTTTTGGCATTATAAAAAGTTAACCTTTTAACTGTTTGTTGCATTTACTATTAAGTATCACCTATTTGCAAATCGTAAAACAGAATATAATGATACTTCTTTATTATATACTAAATGTAGATCGGCGATCGCCCTGGAGACGTCTCTGGTCTTTAGCGCCGTTAGGTATAAAGTGAACTTATTTTCTTCCGTTGCGTATGCTTGTCTTTTACAAGGTGCGGCTAGATAAACTGCAGGGCCGAGGGACACGGATTCCTAACCTAATGAAAATAATCTTAAAAGATGATGCTTTTATTAATTCATATCTTTTATCGTGAAAAAGTTCGTTTGAGTGCTCGCCTGAACGTCTGTAGTTGTCCCCTACAGGACGTGGCATCATGACGCGTGTTTTCCCTTTCGCTCTGATAATATAATTTATTTCGGGAAAATACGGGTTGTGACATGCCCGGAAAAGAAGAAAGGGTCACCGGTCAGAGAAGACCGGGCGGTCTCCCAAGGTGGAAACTTCTGTTCTTAAAAAGAACACGGATGGAGAAAAGACCGCAGAGGAGAGAGCAGAGGAAATAAAAGCCGCCGAGGAGTTGACTGCTAGAAAGAGGGTTGCGGAGGAAAAAGAAGTAAGAGCTAAGGCCACGGAGGAAAAGGCGGCGAGAGCTAAGGCCGCGGAGGAAGAGGCGGCGAGATCTAAGGCCGCGGAGGAATAGGCAGCGAGAGTTAAGGCCGCATAGGTCTTACTGATTGAAGAGAAGACCGCCAAGAAGATGGCGGCAGAACTCGGCACGGACCATTCTACCCTTTCTTTTGATATGGAGTTCACTCCGTCGGGGACTCCTCGTATAAAGTTAAATGTCGAGGAAGAAGGGGAAGTCGTCTCCTCTAAGCCGGACGGGTTTTCTACCTTGTCGGTGGGGATTCTTGATGATGACTCTAGCCCTTCAAATCAGATCACTCTGAAATCGGGGAAGAAGAAGAGAAAAAGGGGCTATTCGGCGGCAGAGCGAATTGCCAGGAAGCTTCAGAGATTGAATGCCAAGAATAAAGCCTTCAAGAAACCAACAGCGGCCTGTCTTCAGAGCGACCCGCGCGTGAAGGAGGAGCCCGACGAGCTAGCCACCCCCCACCCCCTGTCAAGTCGGACGGTATTACTCCAGATTCCGCAAACAGTGTGTCGATTGGTGGCATTCTCAGGGGAATGGATGATTTCCTGAAGCAAGATAAGTTACTCGACAGTCCTGCGACTTCAAGCCAGGCTGTCCCCCCCGGCGAGAATGCGGACGATCCTGAAAAGGCTGCGTGAAGAGAGAACGACCAGGCACTGGCCGGGTTGTGTTTGATGGTGATAAAGGTGGAAAAGATGCGGGCTCAGGGCAAGTCGCAACTGCCTGACCTATTTGCCCCAGGTAAGCCCGATGCGGGTTATGAACCTGTTCGCTTCTTCGTTCCGTGTCCTCGAAAAAAGCAAAATAAATTGCTATTGAATCCTCCACCAAGCTTCTTCCCGCCCATGACTCAAGCCTTAGCCATTAGACGAAGGAATAGTGAAAGAATCTGGCGAGAACAACGCCGGAGAATGGACCCGGAACAGTCGAAGCGGCCTGTTCATTCAGGCTTTAATCTTATAATCCTTTTGTTGTTCTATTCGCCTTTGGCTGTGCTAACTGTAACCTTTACTTGTAGACAAGCCGGAAGACAGAGTAAAACCGGGCGACCTTGTATCTAGCCTTCCGCCATTGTCCCAGGTGCCAGACCTCGTACAGAGATCAAACTCTGGACAGGAGGAGCTGGCCAACTTTCAACTCCTTCTGAACGACTTGGAGCTGAAGGTAAGGGAGATGGAAGGTAGAGAAGAGGCCGCCCGAGTTGCATTGGAGGTCGAGAAGAAAGAGCGGCGAGAAGAACATCTGATGATTGGAGCCCAGTTGGAGGCCGTGCGGGCTGAACTCGAGGCCGAGAAGAAAGGGCGGCCGGAAAGAGAGAAGGCGCTGGAGGCTCAACTAGAAACCGAGAAGAAGGCGCGGCTTGACAAGGAAAAGATTCTGGTAGATCAGATCGCCTCCATAACTGCGCGCCTTGATAGGGAAAAGAAAATGTCCTTGAAGTTTGAAGAAGACTGCAAATACTACCAGGAGAAATATCTCTGCTTGACCAGGGAAGTCGGTGGAAGCCGGCGTCCCGTTAATGATGAAAGGGTAAGGATATCGAACCGCCCGGCTGCTTGGGCGACCTCAAATCCCCTGCCAGTCAGGGAGGCCGATCTGGCTACTGATGAGTCCGTCGCAGCTCCTCCTACTCGTACGGTTCCCGTTGTTCGAGTAGAGCGAGATGCCGCGCGACTTCATAGCACGCTTAATCATCTTCATTATCATTCAAGTCAGATATATAGTCTTCTTATTCAAACCGGCGACCAAGTCGCACGTCTTCACCGCGAAGAGCCCTCCCCAGAGCGTCGTCAGCCGTAAATGACTTTTAATTTTTGAGGACAATGTTTGTAATATTATTCGTTTGCTTCTCGGGGCGATCTGACGTTTAGATTTTTTGGACAATATTTTCTTTTAACGCTTTCTGATATCCATATAAGCCGTGCGATTATGTTTGGATAATCTGGACTTTTGCCTTCAAGTCTTTAGAAAATAATCCGAATTGTTATGCAGGTCACGCGACTCATGTTAACTGCTTGAGATTTCTTCCCGTTGAATTTTACTAACATGATGATTGCAGACTGCTGTCCGATCGGCTTACTCCGCTTATTCGCGGCTTTTCCATTCAATTTATTTAATATACAAGGTCCAGGCCGAGCGGCTACAATGTATGTGGTTGCGGTTTGACTTGTCTATGTGCAAACCATTGAATATTCTCGCTATCTGTATTACTTGAGCTAGTATTGCGATATAACCGCGCGGTCTGATTCTATATCCACCCCATAATTTTACTATTTGCAGATCGCTAGCTCTATAAGTAGTAACTATTACGGAGACTCATTCATGTTCTTGAAATGGCACGAGCTAAGAGCAAGTCAAAGCAGTCTGAGAAGATCCATGCGGTCCGAACTGATGCGTCCTCTACTTTTCGATCAGCGGATCATAAAGAATGTCGTTTAACTCAAGGCGAGTTGGACGACTTTATTAAAGACTATATGGTTGGAAGTAATCTAACCGCCCAGCTTCCATCACGCGACGAGCGGATTAACTCCTCGTCTTCCACAAAAATTGTCGTCCCCATTGACCACTTCAAATACGGCTTCAGATTCCCCCCGCCACTCGAGGTCATTGCTATTTTTGATCACTATGGGGTTGTGCCCAGACAACTTCTGCCGAATTCCATTGCTTCTATCTATAGTTTAATCTCGTATCTGCGGTCAGAACGAGTCAAGTTTTCAATTTCCCTGTTCCGAAAATTCTTCTCTGTGCGGTCTATTCCGGACGCCGGAACCTCCATTTTCAGAGGTCATATTTATTTCGGATGCCGGGGGATGAAAGTTGTCAATCTTGCGAACAAGTTAGCGAGTTGGTCTGAACGATACATAATGTTCGAAGGCCCCCTTGGGTTATTGCAAGTCAACCCACAGACGAGGAGTGCGGTGGATTTTCAGTCGGTCAAGCTTGGAGAGGCCGAGAAAGAGATCTTCGAATCTCTTGAGAACGAGCGGCTTAACGTGAATCATAACATTCCGCTGTTCACGGAGCTGGCAGACGTCCGCCCCGAGGATAGTAAGTTTTTCTCAACTCGTCACTTTATGACCGCGCTGACTGTTTTTCTAAGTTTTCAATTTTTGCAGCCGCCACTGTCGTTCCTTTGAATAAACCGATCAATCCGGCCGACCCGGTTCTGACCCAAAGGGAGAAATGATAGAGGAAGAGCGACCCGCAGTCATCTGATGAGGAGGGCCCGGCTTCCTCAGGCGAGTTCGAGCTCCTTCGCTCTTGTAGCAATCCGCGCGACCTGCGGGGCAAGCCGACAGTCCTTTGGCACAAGGATGGGGAGTGTGTGCAAGTATTTACCGCACTCCCATTCTGGGGGAGCGACAAGATTAGCTGACATGCACTAGCCGTTGGGGCTGCTATGTATGGTAGAAAAACTTTGAAAAGGCTGAAGAAGATTCCTGAAGAGGAGCTCTCCTGAGTAGTTGCACAGGCCGGTGCATGGGGCTTTGTGGCCAACCACTTCATGGCGCTCTCATATAAGCAGCTAGTCTCAGCCCATACTTACTTGGAGAAGAAGTTCGCCGATCAGTCTGACGAAATCGCCCGATTGAAGGACATCATAGCGGTAAGTTGGTTGTTGAATACTTCGGGCTTTTCATTTTCAGGTTGGCCGATCTGACTCTTATTTCTTTTTATAACATCAATACGATATGGACAACCCGGACTTCCAGGATGAGGTTTTTCCCCACGTTGCCAAGGGGATTGATGGTGTCATAGATCGCCTGAGAGGTCGGGACGGCCTGGCTGAGGGTTTTGAAGATACAACCTTCTCTGACCTTTATCCTGGCCTGAAGGACAAACTAGACGAAGTAACCCGCCGAACCAAGGGGAAGGACAAAGCCGAGTCCAGTAGTTCAGAGGAAGAGAGTGATGACGAAGAGGTCGTAAAGGAACCCGCAGCGGTTGCGGAAGAAAAAGAAGACAGCTCGGATGCATAGTTCAGCGATTCTGATGAAACCGGGCGGTCTAAGCCCCGCAAGTCGGGCGGCTCGGATAGCTCGATTAGCTCGGGTAGCGGTTCCTCAAGTTCTTCATCTTCCAGCAAAGGGTATTCGCCCGACGTAGATGGCAGTGACGGTTCAAGTTCTCCTGCGGCCAAAAAGCTCAAACCGGACGTATAGCTGCGATTGTTATCTTTGAATTTTCTTTTTATTTTGCATAGCCGACGGCTTGGTTTTGTTAGCCGGTCGGTCACAAAACAATGTAAAGACATTTTGATGATGAAATGGAAAGTTTTTACCTGTCTAATTGTTCGTTTTCTGCGACTTACTTGCGTTTGTTGCAGTCTTCTTTCTTTTGACCAGGTCGTGCGGATTAATAGTAATTCAGTCGGTCAGAGCGTTGAACTCCATAGAATTCCAGTTAAGTAGCCACTTGAACATTAGAAAACCTGTTCGCATGGCTTGTATCTTCGATCCGGATTAAGCAAATTTGATATATCCCGAAAATGTATCAATTACGATATTTTGATGCGTAGTCGACGCGGTTTAAATATATAATTGAGCGGATAGAAATTGAAGCTCTGCCTCATTTTATTATGAATGCCTCGTAATAACCAAGAAACCGAACATAACCAAGCCACGCGATTATTACCCGACTTTTCATAGTTGCTTCACAAGATAGAGAATGTCAAGTCATAAGAAAACAATCAACAGGTCGCGCGGCTAGCATTTAATCCAAACGATTTATGTAACTCAGATTTCTGTAAGTCCCGTCCTTCTGAATATAAACATTAGCTGAGAAACCCGCGCGGTTCATATATACTTAAGGGTGGTTAGTGGCTTGATATTTGTAATGATCTCCATTCCACAAGAACCATAATTGCTCAACTGTGAAGAGCCCGTTATTAACCGAACGGGTTGAAGTAATACCCACAAGGATGGTAGATTTACAAATCGAATGATAAGACCGACCGGTCATGCTTATGGCATTTTATATTATCCTGCTCATTTAAAACCGATCGGTTTCAGAACCAGGTCGCCTGATAATTATAGTACTTGCATATTTCAAACCGCTAGGTTTAAAAAACAAACCGACCGGTCTGCGATATACCTGTAAAAATCCTGTTTTCTCCTCAAATGGTCCAGAAGGACCATACGAGATGAGATAACTCCCTGTAATGCGGTAAAAAGTAGCAACAAACTCAGATGACCAAGTGGGCAGGTGGGCCTAGGCGGGAACTATTGCTTTCCTCAGGTGGTCATAAGAGTTGTAGAAATAAAGAAAAAAGGTAAGTACAGACCCAGATGACCAAGTGGGCAGGTGGGCCTAGGCGGCAACCATTACTTTCCTCAAGTGGTCATGAGGGCTGTAGCGACTCAACTGCTCCCTTGCCTAGGGTTACAAGCCAAGTTGATCAATTGGGCAGGTGTGGTTATGTCGCGGGGGCTATACCGACATTGCTTTCCTTAGAGAGATCAACTCAGTTGTGGGTCCCGCTTAGGCATCGCTTGAGAGTACCTAGGAGTATTCGATGGTCACAAACTAAGATGATCAGTTGGGCAGGTGTGGTTATGCCGCGAAGGCTATATTGACATTGCTTTCTTCAGAAATATCATCAAAGCTGTAACTATATCCCTCTCGGGGCATGATAGAGCAAACATTCACCCAGACCTCCCTTGATGCAGGGTTGTGTCAGATATCAGCCGGGATCCAAGGTTCCGAAGACCGCCGCACGGGAATTGGCAAGCTACCACTACACATGTGCGAAAACTCCCCGCTACACATGATCTTCGTGGTTTTACGCTAATGACTATAATCCGAGGGGGTTCGAGCAGAACTTGGCGATGTCTCCGCGGTTCAGTGAGGGAGATATATAAAAAGGTGTAAAAAAGAGTCACCAGACATGAAGAAGTGTCAGTATGGGGCTTTTCATTGAATATCCAAAATGCAAGAAATAGAGAAGACATTTTAAGGATAGAACCATTTAAGATCATCACCGCTCCAGGTGCGTGAGATGTCTTCTCCTTTGCTTGTCTGGAGGCGATAAGCCCCGCTCTTTAGTACCTCCTTGACAATGAAAGGTCCTGCCCAGTTGGGATTTAGCATTCCGACGTTGCCTGTCCTGGCTGCGGCATCAACTTTCTTTAATACAACATCACCAACTGCGAAATGTTTAACCCTGACATTTCTGTCAAAGTACTTGGCCATTCTCCTTTTTACTTCTTCCTGTCTGATTGTTGTCTCGTCCTGAAGCTCTTCGATCAGATCCAGACTATATTTGATATCTTCATCATTGTCTTCTATCCATGCCTCTCCTCCCTCCTTAGCATACACAACCCTAGGGGTGACCACTTCAAATTCAATAGGAACCACAGCCTCCGAGCCATGAGATAATTTGAACGGTGCCTCTCCCGTAGCTGAAGATGGAGTAGTGCGGAGAGTCCAAAGGATGGAAGGGAGTTGTTCTGCCCAATTTTCTCTTTGATTCAAGACCCTCTTCATCAAAAGCTATTGGATTTGCCTGTTCGCTGCTTCTACCTGACCGTTAGTTCTTGGATGATGTACTGAGGCGAACTGAAGATCAATTCCAACCTGATCACAGAAGTTTATCATTTCTGGATTGTTGAACTGTGGACCATTGTCAGTGACAATTGCCAGCGGAATTCCATGTCGGCACACTATTTCCCCCCAAATGAAGTTTCTGATGACCTGCGTCGTAGTTTTTGCTAGTGCCTTCGCCTCAATCCATTTACTGAAATAATCGATCATTAGAATTATAAAACGCCGCTGGTCGCTAGCCATTGGGAAGGCTCCGATGAGATCCATTCCCCAAACTGCGAAAGGCCAAGGTGCAGTTATTGATCTGTGATTGAGCAGGCAGATATTGAAGAGGGGCAAACTTTTGACACTGAACACATCACTTGGCAAATGCTTCGGCATCTTTCCTCATGGTTGGCCAGAAATACCCTGCCTCAAGATTCTTTTCTCTAAAGTCTTCGCCCCTGAATGGCTGCCACATTACCTGAAATGAACTTCCTGAAGTATGGTCGGAACTTCTTCCTCCGAAACACACCGTGCCGAGGGAGAAATCAACGTTTTCCTATACAAGATTCCCGCTATCAGGTAGTAATATGCCGCCTTTCTTTTGAATTTCCTTTTATCTTTAATAGATTGATGAAACTCTCCTTTTGATAAATATAATTCATAAGGATCCTTCCAAGAAGGATGCTGATCGATTTGCATGAGTTCACCCTCCTCTGTTGCCGGATGAAAAAGTTCAGAGGTCACTCCCCCTGACGGACCGAACTTTGACAACTCATCTGCTTCCTCGTTCTGTGTCCTGGGAATATGCTCGATGATAAATGATTTGAATCTCCCAATCTCCTTCTTAGTTAGCAGCAGATACTTTCTCAGAATTGGCTCCCTTGTTTCGTAATTGCCCAAAACCTGAGAAGCCATTACCAGTGAATCAGTTTTAATATGAACGTGTTCTATGCCCAGCTCTCTTGCAAGCCTCAGACCAGCCAGAAGTGCCTCGTATTCTGCCTGATTATTCGTAACTGGAAAGAAGAATTTGATACCTTGCTCCAGCTTGATGGCATTTGGACTGATTAAAACTACTACGGCTCCCACGGAGTTTTTACCAGAAGCCCCATCCACGTAAACAACCCAATCCAAAGGAGATCTCTCCACTTGTTCAGGACTAGATTCTATTGTATCAACCAAGAAATCTGCCAAGACCTGTGCTTTGATCGGCATTCTAGGAATGTAAGATATTTCAAACTCGCTTAATTCAATAGCCCATTTTGCCAGCCTTCCTGAGTGATCTGGCTTTTTAAGGATACTTTTCAGAGGATGATCGGTGATTACTTGGATAGGATGGGCCTGAAAATAAGGACGAAGCCTCCGCGATGACATGACCAAAGCCAGAGCTAGTTTCTCTAAGATCGAATATCTGGTTTCTGCATCCTTGAGGATATGTCTGAGATAATATATTGGGAATTGCTTCTTCTTTTCCTCTCGGACGAGGACAGAACTTACTGCATCTGAGACGACCCCCAAGTATAAGAATAATATCTCCCCCTCACGAGGACTTTGAAGTAGAGGAGTTGAAGTCAATTGCACTTTTAACTGTTCAAAAGCCTTGCTGCATTCTTCGTTCCATTCAAACTTTGATCCTCCCCGGAGTATTTTAACGAATGGAGCACTTTTATCTCCTGATTTGGAGTTAAACCTGCTAAGTCCCGCCAACCTTCCTCCAAGTTGCTGGACCTCCTTAGTATTACGAGTAGGAATCATATCGAGGATGGCCTTCACCTTATCTGGGTTCGGTGCAAGGCCATCGGGAGTGAGGAGATGTCCGAGAAACTTCCCTTTGTTTGCTCCGAACACACATTTCAATGGGTTCAATTTTAATTTGAACCTCTGTAGAGTAGCGAACGTCTCTACAAGGTCTTTCAAATGTATCGAAAATGTTTTACTTTTCAGGAGGAGATCGTCAACATAAACTTCAAGATTCCTGCCTTTTTGGTGTTTAAAAACTGTATCCATCATTCTTTGATATGCTGCACCCGCATTTTTGAGTCCGAATGGCATTACGAGATAACAATAACACCCATCGTTCGTGGTAAAAGAAGTGTGCGGGATATCAGGTTTGTGCATTTTGATTTGGTGGTACACCAAAAATGCGTCGAGAAAACTCATAAAATTATACCCAACCGCGGAATCTATTAAGACATCTATTCGAGGCAAAGGGTAGCAATCTTTGGGGCACGCTTTATTAAGTTTAGTAAAATCCACACACATGCGCCACTTCCCACCGGATTTTTTAAACATTACAACATTTGACATCCACGTGGGGTACTGTATTTCAGAAATGAAGTTCTCTTTCAGGAGTTTGGCAACCTCCTCTCTGATGGGCACCGCCAGCTTGGTTGCCACTTCTCTTTTCTTCTGCTGGACTGGCTTGAACTCAGGAGATATGTTCAGATGATGGCAAGCCACGTCCGGATCCACTCCCGGCATATCCTCCGCCGACCAGGCGAAGATATCCAGGTTCTCCAAAAGACAGGAGATCAGCTGCTCTTTCTCCTCTTCCAGCAACTCAGCATTGATGATTAGCTTCTTGTCTTCTCCTTCGGCAATAGGGACCTCTTGGGTCGCCTGGGCAGGTTCTAGGTGAGCCCCTTCTCGATCTTTCCCTTCTTCAGCGGCCTCTGAAGATTCAGAAATTTCAAGAACTTCAACCGTGGCCTCGGGAAGTGAAACGTCAGTGATCATGTTGACGGTTCGCACGTAACACTCCCGAGCCACCTTCGGGTTGCTTCTTATCCGATACTGCCTTCCCTCGGTAGCAAATTTAAGAGCAAGGTTGAAAGTGGATACTATCACTCTGTATGCATTAAGAATTGGCCTCCCGAAGATGGCGCAGTAGTTGCTTGGGACATCCACCACCACGAAGTTGATCAGCTTTATTACTCCCCCAAGAGAGACTAGGGGCTTTACTGAACCCTCCACTTCTTTCTTCTCTCCATAAAAACTGTAGAGGGGCCCATCGGTGGAAAGCAGAGGCTTCCCAGTCTTCAGGGCTTCAAAGGTTGGGCGGAAAAGGAGGTTAACAGAGCTGCCTGTGTCGATCAGGATCTTGTGAACAGTATAATTTTCGATGACGGCTTTGATGACCACGGCATCATCAAAGGGATTGGCGTTTGGAGGAAGGTCGTCCTGACCGAAAGTGACGATGGTGCTTTCAGGGGGGGAATTCGTGGTTGCTGCCACTTCTTGTTTCAGAACTCTCGCAATACTGGATTTACGAGACGATTCAACCCCAACTCCTCCATGAATTCAATAAATGTCCCCCAGGGGGCCCACATCATTAACCTCAATGCATTCAGTCGAAGGGTGAATGTCTCCATAGCAGCCGTCGTCTTCAACGTCGGCGCATTCCCAAGTTACCTCCACTGTCTCTTTTTTCTTGTCAGCGGCCGGTTCGGCAGTTGCCTCTTTCCGAACTAGACCCCGGAGCTTTCCTTCTCCCAAGAGCCTTTCTATCAATAAGTGGAGGGCCTGACAATTTTCGGTCAGATGCCCTCCCTCTTTGTGATATTCGCAGAAAAGGTTTGAATTTTAGTTTTGGACATCCGGTCTCAGAGGAGCGGGTCTTTTGAAATCCGGTCTTTTCTGGAGGATTTGGACGACTTCATCCATAGTAACATTCAGAGGAGTAAATGACTCTTGCGAGTCATCATACTGGGTGGATGGAATAGCTGGAGATGGCTGCGCAACATACTGTGGCAGGTATACTGGCATGATTTGCGGAAGAGGAATGGATGGAGCAGGTGCGATGGCCAACGGTGGTTTCTGATCCTGAAACCGTTGATGGCCAATGAAGGGTTGCTTATTTTTGTAATTTCTTCCCCTTTGGGAACGAGGCTCAAAGTGGGATTGGTTTGATGGTGGATGATGGAAGGATGGATTAGACTGCTCCTTGTCGCTCACTAGCTTCGCGGCGTAGCCAGGGTTACTATTTTCTCCTCTGATGAACATGTTTGCCAAACTTATCATTTCTTGATAAGTTTTTGGCTCCCTTATGTTTGCTTCAAATTTCAGGGGGCCCTCCCTCAAGCCATGAATGAGGGCTACCCTGTACAACTACGGATCCACGTTCTGGACTTCCATGATTTCCTTTTGGAAGCGGTCCATGAAACGGGCCCACGTTTCGTCTTCTCGCTGCCTTATATCAAAAAGGGCCGTCGGGCCACTTTTCCTCTTTCTTGAAGTAGAGAACCTCAGCAGAAATTTCCTGCGCAGCTCAGCAAAACAACTGATCGACCTCGGGTGCAACCCGTAAAACCACTCCCTTGCTTGTCCTTCGAAGGATGTTATAAGAAGTTTACACTTAGTTGCATCCGAGAGGGTCCTCAGAGCAATGGCCGACTCGAAGGCCTGAAGATGGACAATGGGATCAGTTTCTCCATTGAAAGCTGGCAGACGAGGCTCTCTGAAATTATTCGTGGCTGGCTCCCCTCGGACTTCATCCACGAAGGGATAACTTTCTTCAATATCTTCGTATAGAGGAGTAGAATAGTAAGCCGCCTGAGCTGCGGCTACTTGCGGACAAGCCGCCTGGTAGGAGGAGCGGACAGCGGCTTCTGGCGGGTAGGAATGATGAGCAGCGACCTCAGGCGGAAAGGAAAGGCGAGCTGCTCCCTCTGGTAGATAGGACAGGCGGGCTGCATGAGAAGCCGCCCCCTAGAAATCAAGAACTCGGGCCGGCATGCTGTGTGCGGCCTCTTGGTAGAAGTTTTGCCTGGCCGCAAAACCTTCTTGTAGTGGTTGGAAATTGGCGACTTGTGGTAGCGGGAAAGGAGGAGATGGAGGAGGGACCGAAGTCACCGCCTGGTTAACCGCGGTTTGCTGTGGAACTAACCGCTCGGTTAATAGTGCTAAAGTCTGACTGATTGCGTCCAAACGCTGATCAGTCGCTTTCTGAGCCCGCTCGGCTTCTCTTCTTGATTGCTCCAAGGCTTCCCACAAAGACTCTTCACTGTGGTCGGAGCGGTATCCAAGAGGGAACTGACGGTCTGACATTGCAGCAAGGATTTCACCGACAATCCGTGATCTGAAGGTCGCGTGTATTTCACCGACAATCCGTGATCTGAAGGTCGCGTGTTTCTATTGAGTCTGAAATGGCACCTCCGAAGGAAATCGGAGGCTACGGGTTGTCGGTTACTTTTTAGTTAGAGAAATCGAGACCGCTGGCAGCGGTCATGGCCAGACTTTGCCCGTCATGGCGAATGCCACTCCTGTGATGGGCTTTCCTTTGATTGAAATAAAGAGATTACAGCGGGCTGCAAGGGCAGAAAAGAAGAAGTCGGCCGGTCAGACAGGTCGCAAGACGGGAAACTCGAGACCGCAGCTCAAACAAGCGAGCTCCTGAATTCGAGTGTGCGTGTCTTGGGAACGTCGCCGCCCCCTATTTATAGGCTTGGGGGCCTGCCCGAACGTGCAGTAATAAAATAACCACCTGCCCGGGTACAAGAGAATCGGGCAGGCGGTGACGGGATACAGATAGGAGAAAAGAAAGAAGCTGCGCGGCTTGGCGGCTTGCGCTTCCGATCTGTCTTGGCCGGGGACTGAAGATGCTGCGATCAAGGCGATGATTCAACCCGAGCGGTCTCCGTCTTGAGACCGCGGCTTTCCTTCTGGACTTGAGCCTTGATGGTCTTCATAGTGCAACCCGGGCGGTCTCCGTCTTGAGACCGTGGCTTGCCTTCTGGACTTGAGCCTTGATGGTCTTCATAGTGCAACCCGAGCGGTCTCCGTCTTGAGACCGCAACTTGCCTTCTGGATTTGAGCCTTGATGGTCTTCATAGTGCAACCCGGGCGGTCTCCGTCTTGAGACCGCGGCTTGCCTTCTGGACTTGGGCCTTGATAGTCTTCAATCCCTGGAGGCGACCTGAATTCTATCAGACCGCCTGGTTTGTGTCAGTTGGTGCTGATGGACCCTGTTGAATCTAAACCGGGCGACTTGCATCCTCAGACCGCCCGGTCTGTGAGAAAGGCCACCCAAAGGCAGTCTTCTGGGTAAACATGAAGCAACTTCATCTAATGGTGGAAGTGATTCAGAATCAGAGGAAGATGTCTATCAATTGATTGACAGGTATGATGCTCTCTTGGAAGCTCTAAAAAAGAGCAAGAAGTTGGCCAAGAGGCAAGCCCATGAAATTGCTTCCCTTAAGTTGGCTGAGAAAGAGTGCACCGAGTCACCTACCATGGTGGCTCATATGTGTAGAGAGATAAACCATCTAAAGGGGATAACAATTGTTCAATTGAGCACCATATCCCAAAAGAACAAGGTCATCAAGGACCTTGAGGAGAAGCTTCTCAAAGAAAAGAGCCTAGTGGATCAATTCTCCAAGCCCAAATCCGTGCTTCCCATTATTGACACCTTTTTCCTCTAAAACCAATAGAAGAGGATTAGGGTTCAATAAAATGGAAGTAGGAGAAGGGAGTGGAGAAAAGAGCAAGAATAAGGATAATCATCATACCACCTTTCAAAAGGTATTATTTCCCTCTAACAGGTATGACCATGACAGTATGTATGGTCACTGCACTACAACATTTTTGGTCTTTAGCAACACTTAAATTGGCAACATTTATAAAAATATTGTCTAAACCTTGAATAGAGAACAATTTATAAGTGTTGTCATAAGTTAGCATCTTAAGGCAACAATTTTTGTGCAACATTAAAAAAATGTTCTCTAATCCCTTATCGGGAACATTTTTGAAATGTTTCTGTTGACGGTTCACCTTAGACAACAATTATAACATGTTGCCTTTTTAAAAAATAAATTGCAACACGTTTAAAATGTTGCCGAACCCTTTTCAATTCAGCAAAAACTATTATTCGCACACATAAACTATTACATAAAAAATTAAATTTATAAAAAAACAAATCCTCCACAAAACCCCCTCGACATTTCCCTGATGCCATTCATTTCTCCTTTTCCCGCAGACTTCGCGGTTCTCCTTGTCGATTCGCCCTAGCCACGCGCGTCTTCGGCGATCCGTTCAGCGACTCCAGTCGGAAGTCCATTGATTCTCCTTTTCCCGCAGAGCTCTTTATCCGTCCAGTGACTCCAGGTACTCGTTCTGTGATCTTCTACCATTCTCATCCCTCTTCCAATCAATCCCATGAACCCTGTTGCCTCTGCTTCTAAAGCTCTCTCTGGCCAGATTGTCCAATGTGCCTTAGGATTTCAGTTTCTGTTCTGCTGCATGCCCTGTATCCATGCTCCTCTTATTATCAGACCTAAAGCCCAAAAACTACCGAATGCAATTTCAAAAACTCTCCCATGATGTTTACATTTCATAATATTCATGCAATTTTTGTGCATGGATGTTATGAAATGTAAATTTCAGGGGAGGTTGATGTTTTGCAATGTAAACTTCAATGGAGGTTTTTGTTATTTAAATAGTAAGAAGGTTGCAACCTGTAATTATGCTAACTTCCATGGGAAGTTTTGGTAATTATTTCTGTGTGTGTGTGTGTGTGTGTGTGTATAAGATTGATTGATTTTAGGGCATAGGTGAATGCATATGAATTTTAGGGCATATGAGTTTTATTTATTTATTTTTACTGATGTACGCAATGCAATATATTCAATTGAATTTTGTTTAGATAAATTTACATGCTGGGCTGAAGGTTTTCAGGTTGTTTATATCATTACTATTTGGTCTTGTTAGTCTATTAGTTTATATATATGTTTTAATTTTTCATCAATTGCAAAATTCAATTCATAAAATTTTGTGTTCTCCAAATAGAAGGTAGTGAACATAAATATTGTGTAATCACAGTAGTATTGAGTTGTAAAAATTGACCTGTAAAAATTTACTACTGACCCCAACTTTCTCGGTTTGATTTCTAATAGAATCCACCGAATGTAATTTCATTTTCTTTATATTTTAATGATAACATTAAAAAAATAGAATTATAATCCAAATCTGTGTATGTGTATTTGAATTTATTTGTGTATGCTTGTGTTTATGTATTGGTGGTGTGTAGGTTGTTTGAGTGTGTTTGTGTGGGCTTGTGAGTGTGTATGTGTACGTGTTTTGTGTTTATGTGGTAATGTTACTTAAAGAAACTCGTTCCCTGTATTAAGGGAATTAAGTTCCCTTGTATTTGCCCTTTTTTTGTAATTGTGCAGTGTGTACATATGATCATTTATTTATAATAAGTACATTTATATTAACCACAATGTTGATGCATTTTTTTCATTTGTATATGTGCAATAATTGAGTAATTACCAATGAAGCTCTCTTATGAGAATTTATTTGTGTATGTGTGTGTGTGTGTATTTATGTATGTTTGTGTGTGTATGTATGTATTTTGTATTGAAGTGTGTATGTGTGTGTATGTATTGAAGTGTGAATTTATGTATATGTTAGAATTTAATTTGTATGTGTTTCTTTGTGTTTGTATATGTATAGGTATTAGCATTGTTCAAGATTTGAAAGAAAAATATGATGAGAAAGGAGTGGATTAATTTGCCTCGCTACGGTTCAGATTATATTAATGGTGTTAATTATTTCTTGGATGTTGCATTCAGTAAAGGGTTCTACGGAGCAGAAGAGATTCTATGTCCATGCTCTATCTGCTGCAATGATATATGGGGTAAAAGAGAGATGTTGTTTGACCATTTGATAAGTAAGGATTTTATAAAAGGCTACAAAGATTGGATTTACCATGGGGAAGAGATTAAACGTATGGATCTTGATCAAGACACTAATGCTAATGTCTCTTCTGATGATATTGATGGCTTATTGTCTGAGACATTTAAAGATGTAGTTCAAGAAGATAGAGTACATGAAGGCCTAAATGAAGATGCAAAGAAGTTTAATAAACTTCTTGAGAAAGCAAATCAGGAATTATATCCGGGTTGTCAAAAATTCTCTACATTATCTTTTACTATTTGGCTGTATTTACTGAAATGTCTTCATGGATGGAGCAATCATCATTTACATCTCTCCTAGAGTTATTGAAAGAGGCTATACCCGACCTGAACATCCCTGTCTCTTTCAATAAATCAAAATCTATGATATGTGACCTAGGCTTAGATTATAAGAAGATCGACGCTTGTCCAAATAACTGCATGTTATTTTGGAAAGAGCATGAGAAAGATGAAAAATGCCATGTTTGTGGTGAATCTCGGTGGATTGTATATCCGAAGTGAATTGTGAGTCTGATGTATTTAAGAAAAGTCATAAAATTTCCGCAAAGGTGCTAAGACATTTTCCATTAATTCCAAGACTAAAAAGACTATACGTGTTCAAAGATTGCTGATTCATTGAGGTGGCATGCAGAAGAGCGTTCCAAGGATGGTAAGTTAAGACATCCTGCTGATGGACAAGCATGGAAAGACTTTGATGTGAATCACCCAGATTTTGCTCTTGATACTCGTAATGTAAGACTTGGATTGGCTAGTGATGGGTTTAATCCATTTGGCAGCATGAGTCTATCACATAGCACATGGCCTATGGTATTAACAATATACAATTATCCTCCAAATTTGTGCTTAAAGCCAGAAAATTTTATAATGTCCTTGCTTATTCCTGGGCCACGGTCACCTGGAAATGCTATTGATGTGTACCTTCAACCATTAATTGAGGAGATAAAAATATTATGGGATTTTGGGGTAGAAACATACGATGTTTCCAAAATTCAATCATTGGAAGATATGTTGGGTTCATCGCCCAGCGAGGCAAATAGTGCACAAAAGATAGTGGTTGAACATTCTTCTACATCCACACATGTTCCAAATTTTGGGGAGGTATAGTGTTATAGATCATCATATAATTTTAGTATAATAATATTATAATTATTTATTTATTTTGTGCAGAAAGTTCTTAATATTTTGGAGGCAAAGGAGGAGGTCGATGATGGACTATGAGGAATTTTTTATGATCAAGTCGATTTGGATGTTATTTCTTTGGAGAACTTGATGACTACTTATTTTGGTCTACTTATTTTGATATCTTATCCTATTTCAATGTGTTTTTTAACCGTTGAAAACTTTGCATGTTCTGGTACTATTGGTATAATGTCTAGTTATGTTGATGTTCTCTTTTTTCCTGAATGGTTTTTGCATCTGTATACGCATATGATGGTTCTGTAGAGAGGAAGCTCTATGGTTGTTAGCTTCATTTCCACCCATTATGTTCAAAACTAAGCTCTATTTCCTACAACACTATGGGTTCAATTGGAGCCGCATGGTATCAATGACACAGGAATTCCAGCTCAGCACTATGGTTATTATATGAGCCAAACTCATGCACCAGAGGAAGTTGATCCCCCAAATATAAGATATTCTAGCAAGTTCCTTGTTTACTTCACTGACGATAGTTATGGCGAGCTTTAATAATGTTGCCAGGTGGCCCAGGTTGTAGACTAATCAGTTATTTTTCAATGATTTGCCTGAATTCAGGTTTCTTATGGGTAATTATGTTCATTCAAATTGTTACACATTAGATATGGCCACACAAAAAAAATTACGGGCCTCCAGGTATGTTGAGCACCGGACGGTGGAGTTTTGATCTGCAGAAGGATGATTGGAGTGGAAATGGCGCTTTAACTCAAACACGAGCATGGGCAGAAGACTGCGGCAATGTTTGGTCGTATTCCCACAGCAGTCGCAACCACCGCCTCAAACAAGGGACAATTGTGTGTTATTGACATTCATTATCATAGTTTTTTTATCTACTCATAAACATCTCTTATTTCTCATATTTTGTAGTGTTTTAGTAAGCAACAGAAGAATATTTTGACAACCTGGATGATAAGGGCGTCGGTGGCTAATGATCTTTACACTGATGACAGCTTTGTGGTAAGAGAATGAAATTAATCTCACTTGTGTTAATTGTTGGGAATCTTGCCCACATGATTCCTGATTTGAAGAAGTCACCAAGTCAAGAAAAACTTCACTTTGTATTTGATTACTTCTCTAGCTTAAAGTCTCGGGAAATTAAAGAAATGTCGTCGAGAAGAATAGGAGACATCGTCGACAAAGTATGCTTGTCATCGTAATGATGAGCAAAGCAACCGCCGACAAGTAGCGTGTTCGTCGATCGCTGAGACATAGCAAGATCGTCGAACGAAGAATGCCGATCGTCGAACAAAGGATAGCAAGTTCGTCGATCGCCGAATGCTGTTCGTCGAACGCAGAGAAGACACAGGACATCGTCATGAAGAACGCATGTCGTCGAGAGAACAATATGATCACGACGACATGATGCAAGAAGGAAGATCGCGACGACATAGTCAGAGATAGCTTGTCGTTGTAATGATGCAAGTATCTTCAAGACAGAATTCAAATGTTGCGGATGCGCTGTCAGCATTTAATGGCATCGGTTGATTGTCCAATCAACGCGTGCACCTAAGGAATTGAGCCATCAGCACATGCTCCTATGGGATGGGCATCTAACAGAAAAGGACATAGCATATGACCGTTGTGCGATTCCTCTGTCCTATAAAAAGGAATGTTGGGTGCCCTAGGAACTCTCTCAAACATCAGAGCAAGAGAGAATCACGCCGCTCTTCAATAGAACAGTATATTCTGCGGAGAAGAAGGAGAATAAGATTCAAGCGTTCTCAAAAGAATCAGTCATCTTCATTGACTGAGAAGTCGCCGTTCAACATCAGGCAAAAAGTAGAGATTGAAGAAGAACTGCGCTGTCAAAGATCAGATTCAGAAGAATCTTCTTCAATCATAAGAAGCCAATCGTCATCAGGCTAAGTTGCCGATCTTCATCCAGCAGAAGAACGGTTGTATTACTGTAACTTTCTTGTAAGGCTTGCGGGCCAATTTGTCTAGCTTGAGGGTTGGAGAGCTGTGAGGCTTGAGAGCCAGGGTAGTGCACTTGCGGGTGCAATCTGTCGAGCTTGCGGGCTCGGGGGCAGTAGGGGCTTGTGGGCCTAGGATGTTGGGACTTGCGGGTCCGTGTTGTAAGGCTTGAGGGCCTGAAGTTTTTGGCGGCGTTTGCCGAGCCTAGCACACTGCTGGGTAGGCGCAGAGGGAGAGAGGACTACTCAAGACACCCGGTCTTGAGGAACCTCTATAGATCGTTGTGTGTTTTCTGTGATTTGTTCTTTACTTTACATATCTATTATTCAAGTATCAAGAACACCGAAAAGGGGATAATATAATTTGATAAACCTATTCACCCCCCCCCCCCCCCTCTAGGTGATAAAGTAGACACCCTATAAACAACAAGTGGTATCAAAGTGAGGTTGTTCAAAGAAAAGTGATGTAGGGTAGGCTGTGTAGTGGCACTTAGGATGCAAACTAGTGATGTGAGGGGAATCGACTCAACCAAACCAATGATTAAATGCAAGACACTATTGAAAGGCGAATTAATCAACGTAAGCAACCAAAATCATTATAATAAAACACCGCATTCATTCGAGGCAAGATAAGTAATTTTCTTTAGGCGGCTAGGCAATAGCTTTTCCTCCGCACGGAGGGCTAGAATAAGCGCGCGGCGAATTAGGCGACCTGCAGGGCAAGAGATTCACAGGAGAGTACAACAAGCTAAGATTCCTTACAAGCAAAGCATCACAACGCGCACAATATTTTATACCAACAAAACTTGCCACAAACAACTTGTACAAAACCTGAAATAATCTAAGGGCGGCCGCAATCAAACACAGATCTGAAGTTTTGGGAGGTGGTATGGGCTTCCGGGTGGTGAAACGACTAGATCGGGTAGGGGAGGAAGTGGATCCACGAGAAGGGAAGGTGGGGCTGCGGGTACGGATGGCGTAGGGCTGAATCGAGTGGCGTGGCTCGGGCTGGACAGATCTGTCCAAAACGGGACAGATCCGGCCGGCGGGGTAGAGGGGAGGGTGTTGCGATGGGCGGTGGCTGGGCAGATGTGGTGGCGTGGGGTGGTTGCAAGGAGGGGCGGCGGTGGTGTAGGGGTGAGAGGCGGCGGGTATGCAGGAAGGGGGAGGACAGCGGGGTGGCGCTGATGAGGGCGGCGGCTGTGAGCAGGGGTGGGGGCGGCGGCTGCAGGGAGGAGTTAGGGTAGGCGGCGGCTGGGTGGTTGCGGGATAGGAGGGAGGTCGGCGGCTTGGATGAGGACTGGGAGGGGCGGCGGTTGGTAGTGGGGAAGGGCTTAAGGAGAAAAGAAGAGAGCTTACCCAATGGAGTCGGCACCACGGGCTCCACGGCGTCGGCACCGCGGAAGGATCACCGGAAGCAAGGAAGAAGACCTTCTCCAACTTCAGCAATCAGCAATCAGCCACCCTAAGACTCTTATTTATAAGAAAGCAAAACTAGGGCACCCGGAATCGACGGCTATGATTGGCCGACGGTTCCGTTCCCAAAATTATACAAAATAATATCCGAAATACAAAAAGCTATATATGAAAGTGACTCGAAACGACGAGCCGGACGCATCCGCGGTAACGGATCGCCGATTCGATCAAGTCCGTCGGCGCGAATATACGAAGGTGGGGCCCGCCTTGCGCCGAGTTGCGCTCGATGGTCCCCCATCAACTCCCCCCGACTGAAAAGCTTTCATCTCCGATGAATGGAGACGATCGTACTGTAGTCGAAGCCCGGGGGCGAGTTGATCAAGCTCAGCAGCAGCAATCCAAGTGTCGTCGGAAGAAGAACGTCCCATCCAGCGAACCAAGTAGCGGCACACGAGTCCATCCGCGGCGGGGATGAACTCATGCGTAATGACCTCAGTAATCTGCTCGACCCTCTGCTCTCGGGAAAAGTGGTCCGGTGATGGTGGTGGTGCCGCCGGTGAAGCCAATGGCGGTGAACTCCTGGGGAAGTGGGAATCAAGTGGAGGCTGGGTGGTGGGGACATGGGGTGGTGGTGGAGGGTCAGGAGGACCGCCAAGGTAGGGGTCAGAGTACTCATGAGGTGGGAAGTAAGGCGTCAGGTCCTCAACATTGAACACGGGGTGGATACCCATGCTCGAAGGAATGTCTAGCTCGTAAGCATTCAACCCGATCCGCCTCAAAACACTGTAGGGCCCAATTCGCCTGGCACTTAATTTCTTGGCAGGCCCCTGAGGGGGCCGTTCCGCACGAACTCGAACCAACACCTGTTCGCCAACCAGAAAATGTTTCTCCCGCCTATGTCTGTCTGCCTGTTCTTTATAATGTTCGTTGCTTAAATTGATTTTTCGCCTGACGGACTCATGCAACTCATGCAAATGACGCGTGAAAGACTCAGCAGACTCACTAGGACGTGACTCAGTCGGGACAGGTATAAGATCAATAGGCTTCCTAGGGTCATAACCGGATACTACCTGGAACGGACTCAGACCAGTCGACCTATTGATGGAACTATTATACGCGAACTCCGCTATGGGGAGCACCGAGTCCCAACTAGAAGCATGCTCTCCAACTAAACACCTCAGTAGGTTACCCAAACTTCTATTCACCACCTCAGTCTGCCCGTCCGTCTGAGGGTGGTATGCGGATGAAAACTTAAGGGTAGTTCCTGTTTTTCGCCATAACGTCTTCCAAAAATAGCTAACGAACCGCACATCTCGATCGGACACGATGGACTTTGGGAGACCGTGTAATCTAAAGACCTCACTCATAAATAGGGCTGCGACATGGGGCGCGTCGAAAGTCTTCCTACATGCGATAAAATGTGCCATCTTAGAGAACCGGTCGACCACGACAAATATAGAATCATGTTTCCGCAGAGTGCGCGGAAGCCCAAGCACGAAGTCCATACTAATGTCCTCCCAAGGACGATGGGGAACGGGTAAAGGAGTGTATAAGCCTGTATTCTGTTTCGTTCCCTTAGCCGTCTGGCAGACACGACAGTGTCGGACTACGCGAGCTACATCTTTCTTCAAGCTCGGCCAATAGAAACGATCCTCTACCATAGCAATCGACTTATCTCGCCCAAAATGGCCGGCGGCACCCCCGGCGTGTAGTTCCCATACTAAATAATCACGGTATGAGGTATTGGGCACACACAAGCGGGAGCCCCGGAATAGGTATTTGTCGATGATCTGAAATCCCTCGACAGGATCAGGAGGGTCCCTTGATAACGCAGTATAAGCCTCAGCAAAATCAGGACAAGTAGGGTAGTCCAGGATCAATCTCTCAAAGCCATCCACCTGAGCCCGCAGTGTGTGAAGTAGAGAGACTCGACGACTGAGAGCGTCGGCGGGCTTGTTCTCAACACCAGCACGATGTTTGAGAACGTAGTGGAAATCCTGAAGGTACTCTACCCACTTCGCATGGCGGTGACTCAGCTTCCTCTGAGAGTCGAGGTAGCGTAGGGCCTGGTGGTCCGAATACAGCACAAACTCCCGGGGAAGGAGGTAGTGTCTCCAATATCGCAGTGACTGGACGATAGCATAAAATTCCCGATCATAATTCGAGTATTTTTGCTTGGCTTCATTCAGTTTCTCACTAAAGTAAGAAACTGGGTGTCCCTCTTGACTCAACACTCCCCCAATGCCCATGCCTGACGCGTCACACGCAACCTCGAAGGCTTTACTAAAATCGGGGAGTCGTAGAACGGGGGCGGACGTCAGCTTGTCCTTTATCTCTTCGAATGCTCGAGTGGCCGCAGGGGTCCACTGAAAATCTCCCTTGCGCAGGCAACTAGTGAATGGGGCCATAATCGAGCTAAAATCCCTAACGAATCTCCTATAAAAGGTCGCAAGCCCATGAAAGCTACGGGCCTCATGAATGGTCGAGGGTATGGGCCACTCACGGATGGACTGGACCTTCTCAGGGTCAACTGACACGCCTGAGGAGGAGATAATAAATCCCAGAAAGTGGACGGACTCAGATAGGAAGGAGCACTTTTTGAGGTTGATAAACAGTTTCTCCTTTCAGAGAATATCGAATAAGAGTCTCAAGTGCTCGAGGTGATCTGGCTCACTGTGGCTATAGATCAGAATGTCGTCAAAGTAGACGACGAGGAATTTGCCCATATAGGGCCGCAGGACCTGGGTCATGACTCGCATAAACGTGCTAGGGGCGTTCGAGAGCCCAAATGGCATGACCAGCCACTCGTACAAACCGTCTTTCGTCTTAAACGCCGTCTTCCACTCGTCGCCCTCACGCACTCTAATCTGGTGATACCCGCTTCGGAGATCGATCTTCGAGAAGATCTGAGCCCCGGACATCGTGTCTAGTAGGTCGTCCAGACGAGGGATCGGGAAACGATACTTTACCGTAATTTTATTGATAGCGCGACTATCGATACACATACGCCAACTTCCGTCCTTCTTAGGGGTAAGAAGGGCGGGGACGGCGCACGGACTCAAGCTCTCACGGATAAACTGCTTCCGAAGAAGCTCATCAACCTGCCTCTTGAGCTCAGCGTGCTCAACAGGATTCATGCGATAGTGTGGCAGGTTGGGGAGCGAGGCCCCCGGGACTAAATCGATGGCGTGCTGAATGTCCCGCAGAGGGGGTAGCTCATCAGGAAGTTCCTCTGGCATAATGTCCGCAAACTCACCTAGTAAGGGTCGCACGGTGGGATGAACCTCGGTCGTAGGGCAATCAGATGCCATAGTGGCTGCCACTACATACATAATTCCAGCATCGGTACTATCTCTCAGAAACTCACTACGCCTCAGAATGTGCACGGGTCTCGAAGCAACCGTGCTAGTGGACGGCTCGACCCGGCCCTTGGGCCTCTCTCTGGGCTGGGTGGGAGATAAAGTGATCTTCCGTCCCTTATCATAGAAGACACACGTGTTTGACCGACCGAAACACGTGACATCGCGATCAAATAACCAAGGGCGGCCCAGCAAGACGTGGGCGACATCCATAGGGATGACGTCACACCAAACTCGGTCCTCAAAGGATGCGATGGTGATCGGAACAAGGCAGCGCTGGGTAACCTGGATGGCTGTCTTGTCGACCCAGATGACACGATAAGGGTGGGGGTGAGGCTCTGCCTTCACCTGCATGCGGTCTAGACCCTTCTGGGCCACGATATTCACACAGCTCCCACTATCGATAGCTAACTTGCAGGGTCCGCCTGCACTCGGGAAATATGTGTAGAAAATGGTAGTGCGGCGCCAATCCTCATCAGCACGTGGGGTGTGCAGGAAGCGCCTGACTACACCAACCTCTAACGACCGCTCAGCGTCGCTCTCCCATCCCTCCTCAACGGTGGCAGTGACCTCCTCAGTAATCTCCACATCTCCCTCTAAAGCGGTCTCTTCCTCATCAATCAACAGACTACGTGTGGGGCAGTGGGCCGCAACGTGTCCTCTACCCCCGCACCTAAAACACTGAATACCCCCAGGCCTCTGGCCCTCGGTAGCGACAGCCTTCCCCCTCAAATCAGGGGTGACTCGGGGGGGGTGGAGTGGCTGCAGCAGTCTGGGCTGGAGCGGGCTTCCTAAACGTCGACGAATCCGTCCGGGAAGGAAACTGCTTCGTGCTAGGGGCACGAAGGTACTGCTCATATTCAAGAGCGAGCTGGAATATCTGGTCTACAGTCTCCAAGCGGTGGGGAATCAGCTCTCTCCGGAGATCCGCACGGAGGCCAGCCTTGAATCGAGAGGCAGTGGGAATAGGCTCCTCCGAAATATCGCTCCTAACAACTAGCTCGTCGAATCGAGCCATATACTCAGCTACGGAAAGCGTCCCCTGACGTAAGCTCTGCAGCTGATCAAGTAGCTGATCACGGTAGGAAGCGGGGAGGTATTTGTCCTTAAGCCTCTCCTTCATGTCATCCCATCGGGTGATGGGATAGTAACCGTCACGCTCTAAGGATCGCTCAACACTAATCCAATACACTTTAGCCTGTCCGACTAACTTCATCTTGGCAAACCGGACACAACGATCATCACTCATGTCGTACCAATCAAAATAGTGATCCATGTCCAGGAGCCAGTCACTAAAGGCCTTCGGATCCAGGCGACCATCGAATGTCGGGGCATCGAGGCGAATCCTACGGGTGATGTCAAGTGCGCGATCACCTCTCCGCGGGTCAGGATAATCATCAAGATCGTCGTCACGCTCGTAATCGTGCCGAGCGGGTGGGGGTCCGCGCTCACGTCGTCCTGGTGGGTAGTACTCGTCTCGATGCTGGTCATGACGACCGTGTGGAGGGGCACGGTCCCTGGGGCCAGGCTGACGTGGCATGCGGTAGTCTTCCCGCGGGGGCGGGGGTCGGCCACGTGCTGGCTCAGGAGTCCGCCTTGCTGGCGGGGTGGGGGCTCTCACAGGAATCTCGCGGCGGTAGCGGTAAGCCGGCGGTGGGTCATCTCTGACCCGCTGACCACGGCGGGGAGGATAGCACGGGTCATCCGCTATCTCATCGTCATGTTGGGAAGGAGTATCCCTAGCGTTCTCTATCCTATCTAGGCGACGGTTCACCGCGGCAATATCATGTTGCACGGCCTCAAACTGGGTGCCTAAAGCATCGAAACGGTCTAACATCAGACGCTCAAAATCCGTCGTGGCAGCGCTCGAATTCGAGCCTGCCGCTCGTTCGTTGGTGACCTGTGGATCTACCATGCTTCTAAATGACCTACCACTACGGAGCATGCAAACAGCCCGACCTGGGCTCTGATACCAACTGATGTAGGGTAGGCTGTGTAGTGGCACTTAGGATGCAAACTAGTGATGTGAGGGGAATCGACTCAACCAAACCAATGATTAAATGCAAGACACTATTGAAAGGCGAATTAATCAACGTAAGCAACCAAAATCATTATAATAAAACACCGCATTCATTCGAGGCAAGATAAGTAATTTTCTTTAGGCGGCTAGGCAATAGCTTTTCCTCCGCACGGAGGGCTAGAATAAGCGCGCGGCGAATTAGGCGACCTGCAGGGCAAGAGATTCACAGGAGAGTACAACAAGCTAAGATTCCTTACAAGCAAAGCATCACAACGCGCACAATATTTTATACCAACAAAACTTGCCACAAACAACTTGTACAAAACCTGAAATAATCTAAGGGCGGCCGCAATCAAACACAGATCTGAAGTTTTGGGAGGTGGTATGGGCTTCCGGGTGGTGAAACGACTAGATCGGGTAGGGGAGGAAGTGGATCCACGAGAAGGGAAGGTGGGGCTGCGGGTACGGATGGCGTAGGGCTGAATCGAGTGGCGTGGCTTGGGCTGGACAGATCTGTCCAAAACGGGACAGATCCGGCCGGCGGGGTAGAGGGGAGGGTGTTGCGATGGGCGGTGGCTGGGCAGATGTGGTGGCGTGGGGTGGTTGCAAGGAGGGGCGGCGGTGGTGTAGGGGTGAGAGGCGGCGGGTATGCAGGAAGGGGGAGGACAGCGGGGTGGCGCTGATGAGGGCGGCGGCTGTGAGCAGGGGTGGGGGCGGCGGCTGCAGGGAGGAGTTAGGGTAGGCGGCGGCTGGGTGGTTGCGGGATAGGAGGGAGGTCGGCGGCTTGGATGAGGACTGGGAGGGGCGGCGGTTGGTAGTGGGGAAGGGCTTAAGGAGAAAAGAAGAGAGCTTACCCAATGGAGTCGGCACCACGGGCTCCACGGCGTCGGCACCGCGGAAGGATCACCGGAAGCAAGGAAGAAGACCTTCTCCAACTTCAGCAATCAGCAATCAGCCACCCTAAGACTCTTATTTATAAGAAAGCAAAACTAGGGCACCCGGAATCGACGGCTATGATTGGCCGACGGTTCCGTTCCCAAAATTATACAAAATAATATCCGAAATACAAAAAGCTATATATGAAAGTGACTCGAAACGACGAGCCGGACGCATCCGCGGTAACGGATCGCCGATTCGATCAAGTCCGTCGGCGCGAATATACGAAGGTGGGGCCCGCCTTGCGCCGAGTTGCGCTCGATGGTCCCCCATCAAAAAGCTTAACAACTTGAACAGATCTTCCATTGGGTGTCCTACTATCATAGATATGGAGTCAAGAATAGCTATCTGCTCCAGGGAGAACTTTGCCATTTGGAAAGTTAGAGCAAGAATATTCATGGAAGCAATGGATCCTAGAATGTTCGGAGTTGTTCAAGAAGGGCCTTTCACCTCTCAGACAGTGTCCAGGAAAATCCTAGACAACTTGGATAAGAAAGCCAAAGACGTTATTGCTGGTGCAGTTAATGCCTCCACGTTCCAGAAACTGTCTCACTGCATGACAGCAAAAGAGATGTGGAACTCTCTAACCGTCCTTATGGAAGGACCTCAAGAAGAGAGTCATCAGGATGAGTTGGGATTGACCATCTCATCGGCGTCAGAAGAAGAGAGTCATCAGGATGAGTTTGGACTGACCGTCTTATCTGCGTCAAAAGAAGAGAGTCATCAGGATGAGGTTTGTCCCAAGCGCATAAGGGCTCCTCTTTCTACTTCAGACTCAGATTCGGAGACAAACTCATCCAGCAATGATGACTGGTCCAAATCATACAATGATATTCTAGAAGAAGTCAAGACTCTCAAGATGCTGTGCAAGCAGCAGGATGCAAAAATCTCCTCTCTTCAAGCAAGAAATCTTGATCTCTCACAGAAAGCAGAAAAGCTAACTCTAGAAAGTGTTGAGCTGTGTCAACTCAAAAAGGACTTGATAGGCAAATTTGGGAAAACTCTGAAGGCACTGATTGAAAGTAAGGAGCTGTGCCGCTCACTAACCAGAGAAGTAGTTCTTCTGAAGAAGGACAAAATGCAGCCCAATGTCCTGAAGGTCAAGAATGACAACACCAGAAGGGTGGAGGATAAGCTTGTCACTGAAGTGAAGCCCGTTACAAGCTCCTTCAAATCCAAGATCACGCCTAGAATCCACAAAGAGCCCCAGAAAACTGTGAGGAGGCAAAAACATGTTGATCTCAGAGAAGAGAAGAAATCCTTAAAAAGGACTGACTCTAGAAGGATAACTGTGGTTGACAACAACAAAAATCATGTCCACCATCAGCACAGTTCACCTTCTTTGCTACATTCAGTCATTCGCACACAAAGAACCCCTGCTCATACAGTCAGACAAAAGGGAAGATACAACAGGTTTGAATGCTGGTGCTGTGGAAAAATATGACACTTTGCCATTGACTGTTGGCACAACTCTAGTGTACCCAGTACAAAGAAGAGACCTTCCGGAGCAGCTGAGGTAAGTATAAGAATTCCTTATTGGACTAACAAGAACCTAGGACCCAAGTTATCTTGGGTTCCTAAGGGATTTTAAATCCATTTTGCAGGGAAGCCCATTTAGCCAATCAACAGCACACCAGGCTAATGGACCATAAGTAATTCAGGGTCAACTCTGGACTAAAGAATTCCTAACCCCATGTCAAGGTGCACTAGTCCAAGGGGTGTTATCACATCAAGGGGGAGTCACTCACTCATGAAAATCTCAAGTGGAGGAAAGAAGTCAGAAAGGGGGAGAAAGAAGAAGCAGTCATCAAATGTTCAAGATAAGATTGCTCAAGAAGACCTCCAAGATAGGGGGAGCAAAGAAGTAGGGGGAGCCATAAAGAAGAGACATCAAATCAAGGGGGAGCCACTGGTTTGATGCACTCAGGAAATTCAGCAAAGATAAGTACAATCTTACATGCTCAAAGTTAAGATTATAATATTTATTGTCCAGTGAAAGTCATCTTGAATTGAGATTCTGACTTCTTCAAATAGTGGGAGATGGCAATAAGTCATCTGTGATTGCAGGTATGTCCAAAGGCCAACCAAAACTCCAATCAGACATTTGGACAATGGATGTTCATGGTACATGACCAGAACAAGAAGTTTTTAGCAAGGATGCTAATAAGTTTAGGAAATCAGTCCAGGCACTGAATTTCTAAGGGGGAGAAAAGATTGAGGGGGAGCTGATTCAATATTTTCAAAGCTGCCTCCCAAATAAAGTCTCCTATGCAGTTGCTGAGGGGAGCTTTGATCTCTCATGCTTTTCCTTCCCTATCTGAAGTAGTCAGAAAGGGGGAGAGAAGTTGAAGTTGGGAGAGAAGAGAAAGTTGAAAGAGAAAGTTGAAAGGGAGAGAAGGTTGAAAAGCTAAGTTTTTAACTCTCCTTATATTTAATATATTTCTCTGTATATTTCTTTACAATTCACCTTAGTAAACAGGGTTCTGACTTCTTCAAATAGGGGGAGATTGTTGGGTATTGTAGCCACAATTACCTTGATTTGAAGAAGTGTCCCTTAAACTAAGATGAATTGATGTTGTATTTGATATATCCTTTTAGTTGTGTGTTTGCAGATTCTAAATGACTAAGTACAAACCAATGCCAGGTTTCAATGGGTCATACAACACAGGTATATGCAATGTAATTCTTCATTGTGTAAACCAAGGTGTTGATTCATGTGGAATCTCTCTATTGGGGTGTACTTTATATTCAAACACAAAGGAAGAGCCAAGAGAAGTTGCTGCTAAGATGGAAGAAACATTTTTCCTAAGTTCTCTACAATTCGTCGAACGCAGCATCAAATTCATCGAATGCAGAGAAGTGGTCGTTCGTCGAACGCGGATCAGTGGTCGTTCGTCGAACGCAATATAGTTTTCGTCGATCGCAGTTCGCCTATCTCCGTTCGACGAATTGAAGATGATTCATCGATCTCTATTTTGCTGAAGATAAAGCCTTTCTCCTATCTCCGTTCGACAAACTCTTATACCTTCGTCGTTCACAGTTATTAGTTGTTGCTGAAGGAAAAATGGTTTAAGTATGAGTTCGGCTAATGTAATTAGACGAATTCGGCTATTGTTTTTCGGCTAATTCTTTTAGTCGAATCCTAAGATAGTTCGGCTAATGTAATTAGACGAATTCGGCTATTGATTTTTGGCTATTCTATATAGACGAATCGGTGATCGGGTACCTCCGGTTCAGTTCGTTTCGGCTCGACTTTTTAGGGCATCCTCCATGTACAGTACACGTTGTGTCTATCCCGCAAGTCTCGATTCTAGCCGTTAGAGAAGGATCTCTAAATAGCTAAGGGTTATTAACTTAAAACCCTAATCATGAAATTGATTCTCTCGCAAAACTTCGCCTGTCGGCCGACTGTTCTCGCACAAATCTTTCGTCGCCGACTGTTCTCGCACAAACTTTAATGTTCATTTTCAGGTTCTATAGTGACATGAACTTCCAGACATTTGGGGGGTTGGCTTTTTGAATTTTCATTTTTTTTTATTTCTTCCTTCCTAGTGTTGTCCGGGGTGTTAAAGCTCACTACTCAAATTATCTTTAACGACCTTTTTCCATAGTACCTTCGATCTACCGTTTCTTCTACTTAATCGTTTATCATCAACTCAATCCAGCCATCTAATTGGATGCATTTTATAATCTTTTTTGTGCATGCCCAAATCACATGTAAGTTTTCACATTTCCATTCTAATGTTCTTGTTTGTTCGACTTAGATATTGATGACTTTTCTTACCACCAAAACGTTCAATTTCATACAATATCGCCGGCCTAATTGTAGATTTATAAAATTAAGAACCAACGTCGTCTTTGAGTAGGATTCGAGGCATATAATTAACAAGGGAAAATAAATCTCAACATTGTCTGTCATGCAAAACTACGTATTTAAATGATTCAAGCGATGTACATTTATTCGCCGAGCAGTTTTCGACCCTTTATAACTTAATTTTGTTAAATTTGTGTGAGTTTGTAGTATTCAAAGCCTGCTGGAAAGATAAAGTATGCGATACCTAATCTGCCTCCAGACACTGTGGATGATGACGTGGAGGAAACAGAAGCCCTGTCAAAAGCTGAAACTGCAAAGTCTGCTTCGATTATAGGATACCTACATTCAATTCCTCATCGATTTATTCACTCACGTAATCGAGCAAATTGATATTAGTTAATTTTTCATTTACGGGTGTAATCTTGTGTTATTTCTTACTCAAACTTCCATTTTGTAGATTGACACTTTACATATTCACCAGTGGCATAATATGCCAGGTTTGTGTTTCATATTCTTATCCGATTTCCACTTGCAGCTGAGCTTATCTCATCAATTTTCTTGTGCATATATAAATTACAGGAAGGTATGTATGACTTCTTTATCTCTTTGTTTGCATGATGACATTCACATACTATTAGAAAATTTGTTCCTTGTTGTAATTAGACTGGTCAATGTGTATAATCCTGAATAAAAACTTTATTATTCTTGTGTGAGTTTAACATTGCTTCATTTCTCTTCAAATTAGGCTTTTGAACCCAAGCACGTTTGCTGGATGGTTTGGGCGGTCCATGTATCATGTGAGTTCAAGCTTCTTTCAACACTAATGTGTTGTGCTAAATATTGATTGCAGCAAATTATCTACTATTTCTTTCAAGGTAATTATATTGCTTGATTGACTGTCTATATTTAAAGCTAAGATGGAGTAAAACTCCAGACCGTTTTGAACCGTTTTCACTTTGCATTCTCTGTAGATCCATTCCCAGGTATAACTGGGGATGTTGGTTATGTTAAATGTGAAATTTTCTTATAAGTTGAGGGTATAAACATTATTCTTCCAGCATGTTAGGCTTAGTTTGCGAGGTCGGCGGCGGCAGAGAAAAGAAACAAACGCCACCGGAGATCCAGACCGGAGGGAGAGTGCGGGTTCGGGAACGGAGGCTTTTCTCCATTCGCTGGGCTACTGCATCCGAACGAAGGCAGAGAAGGCTTCAAAACAATGCTCTGTCTCCTTCCGCACAACCCACCACAACAACCGCAGCAACAACAAAACAACAACAAGAAGAAGAAGAAATACAAAGAGGTCGGTGAGGATATGGTGACAGTGGCTCTTCACATAGGGCAGCTTCCAAGTCTCAACGCAGCAGATCTTATCTCCAGAGTCTCTGCTTGCAGCTCCCAACAACAACAACAAAACAGCTAGAAGAAGAGACGGACGAAGAAGAAGAAGAAGCACAGGTTCAACGGTTTGGTTATGGTGGAAGTTGTGTAGGGAAGCTGAATAAGGGTCGGTACTGGATTCCTACACCTTCTCAGATACTCATCGGCTATTCAAGTTCAATTATGATATTCAAGTTCAGTTGTGTAGGGAAATTGAACCCATGTTATTTCAGAGTATTCAATTATGTGTGTTAGTATGTATAAACTAACTTATCTATAGCTATTTTCTCTTCTGAATTAATTTGGTTGCGATAATTTTTCTTTGAATTTTGCTGCAAAATAAATTGTTGTAATTGACCAAACTCTTCTACGGAAGCATTTATTGATTTCAAGTTCAATTGTGATATCATAAAATTCTTGTTAGTCTTTGTGATTTTGGTGATTATCGCTATAATTTGTACCAACTCCGCATTTTTTAAATGTCGCGACATTGGCGGTTTTTTTTAAATGTTGCAGTTTTTTGACAACAATTTTAATTTGTTTCCTTTGTATCTTTTGGCAATATTTTTTAATTATAACACTACGGGTCAATATTTCTAAAATGTTGCAATAGGTCCATCGAAAAACTGTTGCCTATTCTAAGAGTTTAGGCAACAGTTTTTATGTAGTGTTGCCTAAATGTATGAAAAATGTTGCCTTAGACCTTTGGTAACACGTGTATAACACCCCTATGGCAACAGTTTTTACAATTTTGGCAACACTTTTCAGTTTTAGGCAACAGTTTTGTAGTGTTGCTAAAGGTCGAAAATGTTGTAGTGCTGGAAGAATGGAAGCTCCTATAGGAAGGAAAACACTCCTTCCCATAGTGGAAGAAAGGGCATGGGAATGAGTGCTATGAAGGCTCCCCGTGAATAAATTCAAATGGCCCAACCCAGACCATTTGTATTTGGTACTTCGGTTCCATCATTCAAGAGTAAGGAAGCTAGCTCTTCCAAGTTCATTCCAGCAAAGAATATGACTACTGTCAAACCTGTAGACAAGCCTTGCTGCTCAGTGTCTAATGCCATCCAAACTTGCCTAGCTCCCAAGACAAAGCAAGTTGATGCCATTAAGACAAAGGCTGTTAAGACTGTCCACAGATTAACATTCATCCAGATCATTGCTGAAAGGAACAAGAAAAATGTTGCTTTCTCCCCTCCTGAACACAAGCATAGTAATGCTCTTTCCTCAAGATATGTTCAGAAGAGGAGATACAACATTCATGAATGTTGGTACTGTGGTAAGATAGGACACTTTGCCATAAACTGTTGGCACAATCCTAATGTGCCAAGTGTAAAGAAGAGCCTTCCTACAAGGGTACAGCAGGTGTGACTTCATCTTATCATGCTAACAAGAACCTAGGACCCAAAATTATTTGGGCTCCTAAGGGTAACTAAATTCCTTCTTGCAGGTTAGTTCAAGTACCATTCTTAAACAAATATGGTACTTGGACAGTGGGTGCTCAAGGCACATGACAGGAACCAGAAGTCTGCTACAGGACTACACAGCTATGAAGAATGGACCTAAGGTCATCTTTGGTGGATCTGAAAAGGGAATCACAAAAGGATATGGTATGATCTCCAATGGCATAGTTTCAATCACAAGGGTAGCTTATGTTGAAGGGTTGGTACACAACCTAGTAAGCATAAGTCAACAATGTGACTTAGGCTATGTCATTGAATTCCACAATGACAAGTGCTTGATCAAAAAGTCTAATGACTTAGAGACCATTCTCTCAGGCACTAAGAGTGAGAATATTTATTGCTTAGATTTTATATGCAATAATTCTCTATTATCTGTATGTCTTGTAGCTAATGAAAATGAGTCTCTTTGTGTTCAATGGCACAAGAACTTGCCCACATTAACTACAAGACAATATATACACTATTCTCTAAAAACCTTGTTAGGAATAGTCCAAAATTGAAATGTATTAAAAGTGGTCCCTATCATGCTTGCCAAATGGGTAAGCAAACAAGGACCGCCTTTAAAAGTACTGGCTCTAAAGACACTGAAAGATGTCTATATCTATTGCACGTGGACTTGTTTGGTCCTTTGCTAATTCAGAGCCTAGGTGGGAAGTTGTATACTTTGGTGATTGTTAATGATTACTCAAAATATACATGGGTATTCTTCCTTAAGAAGAAATCAGACACTTTAAATGTCTTTATAAACCAAGTCAAGGCAATTCAGAATGACTTACAATGTTCTGTGATCAGGACTAGGACTTGCCATGACACAGAATTTCAATCTGAAGCCATGACAATGTTTTGTCAAGAATTTGGTATCACCCAAGAGTGTTGGGAAAAACCCTTGATTTGACTTAACAAATTATATCAAAGTGATTTTAGCCACTAGGATTGAATTACCCATTGTATAGTGAGGGTATTCTGTTCATTAGATGTCTTAGGATGTCACACTCAACATAGGGTGTCAGGACCAGATCAAGGGAAGCAAAATTGGGCTAAGTTAACATTTACGTCGAATAGAATTTGACGTAACATCAAGTCCATATCGACGCTGCTCTGACTAGAAGTCCAAGTGGTTCAACCCTTCTGTCGAAGTAACTCAAGTCAACGTTATGTCGAATAGATATCTACGTAGAGGTTAGGGACTTGTCAGAGTAACTGGAGAAGTCGACGCAGCTTCTACTTCAACTCGACGCAGAAGAGGTTATCTGTCGATTCCAACTAAAGTCGGCGCAACATCGACTTCATCTCGACGTAGAAAATGATGTTCAGAGACAGACAGATCAACTCGATGGACACATCGATAAGATGTTGATGCAACGTTGATTAGCAGAGTTCAATATGAGCAGAGATGAAATCGAAGCTACTTCTACAAGAACTCGAAGTTGCGTCGATAAGAGAAGAAATGAATTCGATGCTACGTCGAATACAGTCTGTAAAAGTATATCTTTTCAGCTGTCTCTCTGATCTTTCTTTTCATGACCCACATCCTTCAAGATTGTTCCCCAATGACTTAATAATTGCCTGAAATAGAAAAGAGCATTAAAGAAGGAGACAAAAACGTTTCATGGAACCATATTCCTAGTAGATGAACAGGCCGAGAATTAAAGAGGAAAGAAAGAGAATGTTGTGAACTGATTACCTTTTCAGGGCATACCAGAAAGGGAAAGAAATTTGAAATTGAATAGAGAGAATAAAAGAAGAAGAGAAGACAGAAACAAAGAAGGCATTAATCACAATCTGTCGTCTTTCATCTTGCTAGGGCTTCCTCATCTTCTCCCTCTCTCTCAGGAACCCTAACACAGAAAAGAGAAAAGAAAAGAAAGTTCTGCTGTTCTTCATCTAATAGAACAGAGGATCTGAAAGCTGCTCTTCATCACAATCTCTTAGCAGCCAGATCTAAATCAGCAGAAGTAGAAAGGATATGACATACAAAGCATCGGTTATTTGTCACTATCTAAAGCAGGGGTTAATCAAGAGCAGATCTTGTGGAACATCTAATAGGTTGTTCTTCATATAGTCTTCTAAAGAATTCTGAGAACAGAATTCCTACAACCTTCTCTTTTTTTCTCATTCTGTAAAAGAGTTTTATTAATCCCTCTTCAAAGGATTCAGTGGTTCAAGATCTCCTTATCAAAAGTTCTGGTGGTTCAAGATCTCCTTATCAAAAGATCTGGTGGTTCATGATCTCCTTGTCAAAAGATCAGTGGTTCTAAGAGTCTCCTTACCAAAAGACTCAGGCACAGTGGTGCATCCCTACCAGGTGGTAGAAGAGGGGAGTGCCCACATTTTGGGGAACCTCTATAAAAATTCTGTGTCTTCTGGTTGCCTAATATTTTGTGCTCTCCTAATTTCTTTCTATTCTGCACTTTATTTCCTGCACCATATTTATTCTGCATGTTTTCTTGTTGAGCATAAATCTTTAGTTAAGTTTAATGTTTTCACAGTTAGGATAGAAATAAATTTAAATCTCTATTCACCCCCCCCCCCCTCTACAGGATTCTCAAAGGCACACTGTGCACTTTCAATTGGTATCAGAGTGAGGTTGATCATTAAGAGGTTAACACCTTGATCAAAAAGATATCCTACTCTTATTTCTTTTTAAACATATTTTATAAAGAAAATGAGTACTAAGGCTGCTTCCACAAGACCCCATGTGTGCAACTTAAACAAGTTCACACACTGTTAGGTCAGGATAAGGCTGTACATGAATTCAATTGATGAGGACATCTATAATGTTCTTCTCACAGGTCCTCCTGCTCCAACCAGACAAAAGGAAGGAGAAACCTCAACAACTGAGGCTGTCCCAAGAATGGAATGGACATAGGCTGAAAAGAAGGTCAAGTCATGTGATGCCAATGCGATGAATATTCTGGTGTCAACAATGTCAGATGACATTTTTCAGAAAGTTGCTGAATGCCAATCAGCAAAGGAGATCTGGGACTCACTCACCACCATGGTGGAAGGATGTGATGATGAAAGAAAGGACAAAAAGTCCCTTCTCATATCCCAATATGAGAACTTTCAAAAGAAAGCAGAAGAATCTGTTGTTAATATGTATGACAGATTCAGTATTATCATTAATGAGCTCAGAGGCTTGGACAAGGAAATATCCTTGACTAAAATTAATGATAAGATTCTCATGTGCTTCCCTAGCTCATGGGATTCAAGGATCTGGGCAATCAGAGAATCCAGATGCCACAGAGAGATCTCAACTGAAGCTTTGCTAGGAAAGCTTAAGTCATATGAGATGCTTCTGAAGAACAGGTCTGAGGCAGAAGAGAGGGAAACTACTCCAGCTCCTGTCCAGAGGAACTTAGCTCTGAAAGTTACTAAAGGAGAGCCCTCTACTCCAGAAGTTGAGATGTTCAATCTCCTAGCAAAGAGATTCAAGAAGTGGGTCAAAATTGAATACTCAAGGAGAAGAGAAAAAGACTCAAGGCCCAGGTATGATAAGACTCCAAGGAAGGAGATTATCTGCTTTACTTGCAACAAACCAGGGCACATGCCCCTGAATGCCCTCAAGAGCAAAGGAGCAGGAGCAGCACTACATAGGAGAAGAAGAAGAAGTCCTTCAGAGGGAAGGACAAGAAGAAAGCAAAGGGTTTCATTGCTAAAACTTGGAGTAATTCAGAATTGGAATAGAGCTTATCATCATCTGAAAGTGATGATGAAGAAGAAGTAGTAGCAACCTGCATGATGGCTCTTGAATGGCATCAGATGTTGAAGATGATCAGGTATCAATTTTTGATGAATTTGACTTTACTTCTGATGATTTTAAAACTTGCTTTAAAGATTTCTGCATTGAATATCTTATGGTAGAAAAAGAACTAAACACAGCTAAAACTAAATTAGAAACTCTTCAGAATGATAAAATCTACCTAAGGAATCAGAATCTAACAAATGAAATCAATAATAAAGAGTTAGAACTAATTGAACTTAGGAAAGAGAACATAAAACTGACAGAAGAGCTAGCAAAGGCAAAGGCCTTTGAGGACTCACTCAATGGGAGGAGTCAGAAGCTTAAGGATATCACAGAAAATCTCTCTATGATATTTAATCACTTAGGGTTAGGAGCAGAGCCCTCCACTAGCTCAGAAGCACCTAGGAAACCTGCCTGGAAAAATCCAGTTTCCTTTGTTAAGACCTAGTGATCATCAACCCAGTGAGAAGAGTGCATCAATCAAGGGTAAGGCTATTAGTTATTCAGATAGGTTAGATAAACCCAACAAAATACATCTGAATAAGAAAGAAAAACCTTTAGGAAAGAATAATCTAGAGAAGTCAAATAACAATCACCTAAAAGTAAAAAAACAAAATCTAAGGTAATAAGACACTCTGCTGATCTATTGCATCTATATATATTATATACTCATCTAAAGCATCAAAACAAGTGGTTTGGGAAAACCATTCCTTATCATCCCAAAGGGTATCATGAAAGACCCTTCTATTCTTTCATTGAACCCTACAATGGTAAAAGCAAAGGGCCCAAGGTAACCTGGGTCCCTTCTAATGTTTGAATTCCTTGTGCAGGGTTAGGTAGGGTCCCACTCAGGAGAAAATTGAGTGGGAAGAAAGTTGTAAAGTTTGATTAAGGAACAAAACTCATTCAAGGGAGTAATTTCTGCCTTGAATCCTCCTTAATATTTATTACATTATATTATGATCTATTTTCAATAAGTATAATTGCTGGGAAAAATAGCAAGAATTTTCTAAAGAAATAGATCGGCTTATTAAGAGATGCGTCGAATAGAAGTCGATGTACCATCGACTTCTACTCGACGCCAGCGGCTAGAAGCACTCAGGTAGACAATTCGAATATAATTCGACGCAGCGTCAAGTTAATATCGACGCATACGTCGACTTATTAAACGCTGATTAAATTCAAAGTCACGTCGATTGGAAATCGAAGTAAGGTCGACTGGACTATGCCGACTTAGAATTCCTAAATAGTCTCGAAGCTACGTCGAGTACTAGTCGACACGACATTGATATATCTGCGCCCGCAGAATTGCTTCTAGAAGCAATCTCGACACAGCTTTGCGCGCCAAATAATAAGTGTTATCGACGGTGCATCGACCTAAACCCTAAGTAGCGGCGATTCATCAACTTTTAAACAATTACTGAGTCGAAACATTTACGCTTTCGAATTCTCTTTCTCTTTCTCTCTTGCTCTTTTGCTCTCCAGCTCTCCTGTGCCTCTTTCTCTTTCGTTCTCTTTGTGTTTGCAGGTACAACCAATTTCAAATGGCTCCACCCAAGATTAACTACGGGTTCGATGTGAATGTTGAGTCCTTCAGCGCAGTTGCTGAAAGCTTCAAATCCATCCTTGGCTTGTTTCAAGAGGCCGGGCTAATCAAGCTTATCTCAACAAGATGCAAGATATTGGATGTCGAGCTGACAGAGTTCAGAGATAATGCTCAAATAGGAGAGGATGGTTCTCTTAAAGGAAAAATATCTGACACAGATATTCTGATAACAGAGGATTTACTAAATCAAACATATGATCTTCAAACTGAAAATGAGTCTGAGGAACTAATAGGTGATGTGATTAAGAGGGCTCTGGAACTGATGCAGTTCAAGAAGGACAAACCCATCAATCTAAAGAAGATTGATCTTGGATAAGAACACAGGTTTTTGGCAGATATAGTAGGAAAGGTACTATTATGTAGGATCTCTGCACATGATGCCATTCACAAGCAACAACTTCAGATAATGGGAGCACTTATTCTAAAGAAGAAGATCAATTGGGGAGATATCTTCTGAAGATGATAGGGCACAAATATGCCCACAGGGAAAATGCTTACATGAGAATGATGAGCCAAGTGCTCTTTCGACATTATCCAAGCATCTGCAAATCCAAAGGAGTTCCTATTCCTCCTGGGAAGAGGATTAATATAGGGAGATTTTCCAAATGGACCAGGCAAATAATGAAGCCTGGTCAAGCTCTATACTCTCCTCCTCCATCTCCTCCTCATCAAGAGACAGAAAAGAACACACCAGACCCTCCAAGGGATGTTATCCCTCCTTCTCACTCTCCACCTCCACTGGACAATGTTCCAGATACTCATCAGGATGATACCTCAGCTCAACACTCTTCTCAACAATAACAATAACAGCAACAGTTCCCATCCACTTCAGTTCCTGAGCCATCTTCACAATCATATTATCAACTACCATCCAATCTCATTCCAGATCATCACCATGCTCCACCTCCACCACCATCAATTCACTTCTCACCTGAGGTGTATCATTCTCTCTCTCCATCCAAGAAGATGTTCCTCCATCACCTCCTCCATCTACATCTCATCCACCCACAATTGATCTTGAGCAGATCATCTCCAAGGCTGTGGTCATTGCGTCCTCCAATTTTGCAGATCAAGTAGCCTCTCAGGCTAGAAAATTTGACAGAATATACTCACAGATAGAGGGTGAGTTATTAAATTTTCAAACGTCATTTCAGATCCTAAAAGAATTTGTGTCTTCCTCCATTGTGACAAAAGAGTTCTTAACCTCACTGGCAAGCAAGGTCAAGAAGGAGGAGAATATCCTAAAGGAAGAGAGACATGTCCTTGACTTGAGTGGACAGGATCAGGGCAATGCTGATAATGAGCCTGCTCCTGACAAAGTAACTATCTTCCAGGGTGACATTCTCAGGGGGAACATCCAGAAAGATTGGATGATGATGTCCAGGGAACACTAGATGCAACAGTTCAGGGGGAGATTGCTCCAGAAATATTGAATGATAAAGGAATAGATGCATATGTTCAGAGGGAGTTAAGTGACAAAGATATGACATATGTCATGCAATTTCTGACAGATAAAGGGGAGCCTCAAGAAGAAAGGATGAATATTGAGCAAACTGATGCAGCAAAATAGGGGGAGCCTACCCCAGATGTCCAGAGGGACCTAGATGCAGAGATGGCTGCTGTAAGCACAGCTGCAGCTCAAGATGAGATTCAAGATAAAGATTTATTAGATAAAGTTGTTCAGATAGCAGAGGAAGCTGCCTAGGAAGCTGAAACAAATGCACAAAGTTAGGGGAGCTTCCCAAAGACACTGCTGAAGAAAATGATGAGCCACTGAAGTTTGCCTCAAGAAAAGCCTCCTCAAAAGTATTTTCAAGAAAGAGAAGAACTCCTGAGAAGGATCTTTGAACTTCAAGTATCAATTGAATTATTGGTTTTTGTGGAATTACATTTGGTGGGAAAAACAATGCTACACAATTTCTTGATATAGAAATCTACTGTCTATAATTTCAGTTGTTTCCTCTTTGTGTCTATGTTATCTTGCATGTATATTTGATTATGCAAAGAAATGTATAAAATCACTTTATTCAATATGTACAATTTGTTAAGATAAATAGTGGAGATTATTGCGAAAAACCCGTGATTTAACTTAACAAATTATATGAAAGTGATTATAGCCACTAGGATTGAATTACCCATTGTATAGTGAGGGTATTCTAGTTATTAGATGTCTTAGGATGTCACACTCAACATAGGGTGTCAGGACTAGATCAAGGGAAGCAAAATTGGGCTAAGCTAACATTTACGTCGAATAGAATTCGACGTAACATCGAGTTCATATCAATGCTGCTCTGACTAGAAGTCCAAGTGGTTCAACCCTTTTGTCGAAGTAACTCAAGTCGACATTACGTTGAATAGATATCGACGTAGAGGTCAGGGACTTGTCGGAGTAACTGGATAAGCCGACGCAGCTTCTACTTCAACTCGACGCAGAAGAGGTTATCTGTTGAAGCCATCTAAAGTCGATGCAACGTCGACTTCATCTCGACGGAGAAGATGAAGTTCAGAGCCAGGCAGATCAACTCGACGGACACGTCGATAAGATGTCGACGCAATGTTGACTAGCAGAGTTAAATCTGAGCAGAGATGAAATCGAAGCTACTTCTATAAGAACTCAAAGTTGCATCGATAAGAGAAGAAATGAATTCGATGCTACGTCGAATACAATCTGTAAAAGTATATCTTTTCAGCTGTCTCTATGATCCTTCTTTTCATGGCCCACATCCTTCAAGACTGTTCCCCAATGGCTTAATAATTGCCTAAAATAGAAAGAAGCATTAAAGAATGAGACAAAAAGGTTTCTTGGAACCATATTCCTTGTAGATGGACGGGCCGAGAATTAAAGAGGAAAGAAAGAGAATGTCGTGGGCTGATTACCTTTTCAGGGCATACCAGAAAGGGAAAGAAATTTGAAATTGAATAGAGAGAATAAAAGGAGAAGAGAAGACAGAAACATAGAAGGCATTAATCACAATCTGCCGTCTTCCTTCTTGCTAGGGCCTCCTCATCTTCTCCCTCTCTCTCAGGAACCCTTACACAGAAAAGAGAAAAGAAAGCTCTGCTATTCTTCATCTAATAGAACAGAGGATCTGAAAGTTGCTCTTCATCACAATCTCTTAGCAGTCAGATCTAAATCAGCAGAAGTAGAAAGGATCTGACATACAAAGCACCTACAATTTATCATTATCTAAAGCAGGGGTAAATCAAGAGCAGATCCTGTGGAACATCTAATAGATTGTTCTTCATACAGTCTTCTCAAGAATTCTGAGAATGGAATTCCTACAACCTTCTTCCTTCTCTTTCTTTCTCATTCTGTAAAAGTGCTTTATTAATCCCTCTTCAAAGGATTCAATGGTTCAAGATCTCCTTATCAAAAGATCTGGTGGTTCAAGATCTCCTTATCAAAAGATCTGGTGGTTCATGATCTCCTTGTCAAAAGATCATTGGTTCTAAGAGTCTCCTTACCAAAAGACTCAGGCACAGTGGCGCATCCCTACCAGGTGGTAGAAGACGGGAGTACCCACATTTTGGGGAACCTCTATAAAAATTTTGTATGTCTTCTGGTTGCCTAATTTTCTATGTTGTCCCAATTTCTTTCTATTCTGCACTTTATTTCCTGCACCATATTTATTCTGTATGTGTTCTTGTTGAGCATAAATCCTTAGTTAAGTTTATTGTTTTCACAGTTAGGATAGAAATTAATTTAAATCTCTATTCACCCCCTCCCCCCCTCTAGAGGATTCTCATAGGCACACTGTGCACTTTCAAAGAGTTCTCCTCCCCAAGGACTCCATAACAAAATGGTGTGGCTGAGAGGAGGAATAGGACCATGATAGAAGCTGGGAGAACATTGTTTAGTGACTCCTCACTCCCAGAATATTTCTGGCTGAGGTAGTCAATACTGCATGTTATGTTCTCAATAGAGATTCCATCAATAAAGTTCATGGAATTACCCCCTATGAGATTCTGAAAGGCAAACAACCAACAATCTCATACTTTAGAATCTTTGGTTCAAAATGCTACATTTTAAGCAATAGAAAATCTCAATTAACAAAGTTTGCAGAGAAATGCAATGTGGGGGTTCTTGTTGGCTATAGCTCACATAGCTGAGCTTATAGAGTTTATAACAAGAAGACTCATGTTGTAGAAGATTCTATGCATGTGGTGTTTGATGAGACCAGCCTAATCTATAAGGGTTGGTCTAGTTCTTCTGTTTTGATAGGAAGTTAAAAGGCAATGGAAAAGATGTTTGTGCAAGACATACCATGCAGTAGCAAAGTCTATACATATACTGCAATTCCTAAAGATGAAGAGGTGCAGGTTGCTGAAGATACTGCTGAACCAGTAGATGAAATACAGCAAATAGAGGACAGGTTGCCTGCAGCAACAAGACACTTAAGGGATCATCCAAGATAATAAATCATTGGAGACCAGAACCAAGGTGTACTAACAAAAAGCAGGGCTCACAATGAAGCCCTATTCTTGAGCTTCCTGTCACAAATGGAGCCCAAGAAGTTTAAAGAAGCCAACCAAGATACATTTTGGATTCAAGCCATGCAAGAAGAACTTCTTCAATTTAAAAGATGCAAGGTATGAAAGTTGGTGCCAAAACCTCAAGGACACAACATCATTGGCACCAAATGGATATATTGAAACAAGTTGGATGAAAATGGAATCATCATCAAAAATAAGGCTAGATTAGTAGCCAAGGGCTATAGACAAGAAGAGGGTATAGACTTTGATCAAACCTTTACCCCAGTTACAAGGTTAGAAGCAATTAGGCTATTCCTTGCCTATGATGCCCACAAGGGGTTCAAAGTATACCAGATTGATGTCAAATTAGCCTTCCTCAATGGTGACTTGAAGGAAGAGGTATATGTTGAACAACCATCATGTTTTGTGCATCCAACCCTCTCTTCTCATGTGTATTTACTTAGGAAAGTTATATATGGTCTAAAGCAAGCCCATAGGGCTTGGCATGAGACCTTGTCTAGCTTTCTTATCAAGAACAAGTTCTTGAGGGGAAAAATAGATAGCACATTGTTTCTTAGGGAAACAAAGGGCAAGTGTCTTCTAGTCCAAATATATGCTGATGACATAATATTTGGGTATACCGATGTTGCAAAAGGTTTGTCAATCTTATGCAGGGAGAGTTTAAGATGAGCAGTATGGGAGAGCTCAAGTACTTTTTAGGCCTCCAAGTGAAATAGTCTGATGAGGGTATATTCATCTCTCAGACTAAATACACTAGGGAGCTTATCAAGAAGTTTGGGATGGAATCAGCTTCCACCTTGAAAACTCCCATGGGGTCCAACATTTCCCTGGACATGGATGAGAAGGGCAAGGAATTTGATGAATCCATGTACAGGTGCATTATTGGATCCCTATTGTAATCTAACTGCTAGTAGACTAGGCATTATGTATGCTACATGTGTTTGTGCTACCCTTAAGGAATCTCACTACTCAGCTGCAAAGAGGATTTTGAGATACCTTAAAGCCATCCTACATCTTGGCCTTTGGTGCCCTAAGAACAATGATTTTGGACTGACTAGATTTTCAGATGCAGATTTTGCAGGATGCAAAGAAGACAGGAAAAGCACATGTGGTACTTGTTAGTTCCTAGGAAGGAGCTTGATATCATGGAGCAGCAAGAAGAAGACCAGTGTGGTAATATCCACTGCTGAGTCTGAATATATTGCTGCAGGTAGTTGTTGTGCACAACTTTTGTGGATACAACATCAGTTAGAGGACTACAACCTCAAGGTAAGTGAGTCTCATCTATATTGTGACTCATCCAGTGCTATCTCTATTACTAAGGATCATGTCTCTCATAGCAGGACTAAGCACATAGAGATAAGATATCATTTTATTAGAGAACATGTTGAATGTAAAGATATCTGCCTTGAATTTGTCCCCACTGACAATCAAGTTGATGATATCTTTACAAAGCCATTGGATGAGGCTAAATTTGATGCTTTCAAGATTGAACTAGGTATGTTAAATATTGAATAGTGACAAATGTTTCATTCTATCAGTCATCTATGATATTATGCATGTTATGTTATGATTTAAAATGTTGTCACATCAATACTCTTAGTGACATGGTTAGGGCATAAAACAATCAAATCTCAAATGGATTAATGATTAGGTAGTAAGGTCAGCTAAAACAGAAGAGATTGTTTTAGCCGAGCCGCTGAGACAGCTGGGAAAAATCTCAGTTGAACCGTTGATACAACTAAATTGTCCCAGCGGTTGACAGTGCTCTGTCCCAGCAGTTTAGGTCATCGCCTCAGCGGTTCCCCTGAGACGGGCTGGTCCTATTACAGGTTGTCTAAATGCAACCTCAAATGATCTAAATTCCATTAAAATAATAAGTTCACTAAACTTTAATTATTATGGGTAATCAAAACATAAATCAAGGCTATATAAATAGACAATTGTTAGTTAAAGAAAGATATACAATCCTTCCTCCCTAGCCGCCAAGACGAATCATATTCCCTTCCGTCTCAGCGTCTTCTTCTACAGCAAATATGGCGCCAAAGAGTTCAAAGGATCTTCTAGGGTTATGAGATTGTAAGGAATGGATTTGCCCAGGGTCCAGAAGATATAAATGGAGTGATTCAACTCCTAGGAGCCCATGGTCTGGAGCATTTTCTTTCTGAACCAACTGTCATTCTCAGAACTGAAGTTCTGGAATGGTTCAGCAATACAAAGTTGTCTTCTTCCAAGTCATCCCTAAAGTCTAAGATAGGAGGAGAAAGAGTGAAGATATCCTCAGCAAAAATAGAGAAAGCCTTACAAATTCCCTCATGCAGTCAGGATGAGGAGGAATCTCTGATAAGGATAAGAAAAAGGCTCTGAATTGGGTTGAATACAGTGATGCCAAGATTGGATCATTAAAAGGGAAATTCTTCAATTAAAGAGGCAAACTTCTATCAGACATAGTGGAAAAAGAAATTCTCTGTAAGCCTGGGTCTCATGAAAAAATCTCCCAATATATGTTTGACCTTATGACTAGGATCATTCTGACAAAGAAAACTTCCTGGGGAGAAGTTATATTTCAAAGAAATAAGGAATGTATGCAAGCACCTAATATGGGTAGAATTCTCTACCTCTATCTAATCCAAACTTATCCTGAGAAGTATAAGGGCTTAAAAGGATCAAATATCAATTACTTGAAGAGGACGGATATAAAGACCCTAGATAGGTTCACAAGGGTGCTCCCCATGAGCCAGCCTCTGAGACAAAGGAGAAGGAGAAAAAGAAATCACAAACAATATAGAAGCCAATAATGATTATTTCAAGTTCTGAGTCAGACCACTCTGATAAGAATGAGGATGCTGGTGTTGATCTTGGATCTCATAGCAGTCCTGACAAGGATGCTCATCTGGATGACAAGACTGAGAATACCTCATATGATAAAGATGCTCCAAATGCATCACACATGTCTGCTGACCCTATCCATCCACATGGCATGGAGATAGATAGCACCCCTGGTAATTAATCATTAAACTCCACATTACTAATAATGTTATCTAATCTTAACCAATCTACTAGTTAATCACTAATGACTCTTCAATAATATGAACCTCAGCTCCTCAAGGCCAGGTGGATGCTCTATCTGAGGGGGAGCAACAACAAGAACCATCTTCAATGGATGTTGCTAATAACATTAATGATGGTGAAGCTATCTCCCATAGGATTGATGAGGACAAAGTGCCTTCTCCCGAGGACATGCAAAGTAAGATTGACACAATCATCTTAAATCTTGAAAGAAGAATTCAGCTTAATCCTGATAATGAACCAGCTCTCTGGGATTCACAAGGTCACAAATAACCTGATGCTCCTTCAGTTGGTCAAGATGATGTACTACATTTCTTGGAGTCATCAAATCAAGACAAATCTGTTGATGAGGATGAGGATGATGTTGTTGATGTTGATGATGATGGAGTCCACCCTGACCACATTGATCAAATAGAACTATTTGATGAAGAAAAGGATCATCCAGCGGAGGGGGAGCTTCCAGCATTTGACATTCAGGATAAACAACCTCTAGTCCCTGAACAGCAAGCTTCAACCACCACCTCCTCACAATCCAATGAGAGCATTCTTAATGACATACAAATAATGTTAGATACTCATCTAACTTCTATGAAGGATTATGTAGACATGTCAGCTTCTACAGTAAAAGAATATATAGATCAATCTATCTTCACTGTGAAATCTGAAGTAATGGCTAAGGTCAAGGAAAACAAGGAAGACACTGCAATCCTTAATAGACAAATAATAATGTGGTTTGATCTGGTAGAGAAGTCAGTGGTGTCTCAGAATACAATTCTAAGATCAATGGACAAACACCTTCAACTGTCTGAGAAGGATATGAGATATGTCAAGAACTATGTTAGCAAGACAGATGAGGTAATAGAAAAAGCCTCAAACCATATACAATAATATGTGTATTCCACTGCTATGCAGCTGAATGGTGAGGCTGACAGAAATAAGGATGAGCTGAAGGCTGATCTTGAAAATGTTTTTCCAAACTATTTCTGGCTCAATAACTGCTGCTCAACAGGACATAAATCAGAAGATATTTGAAGAAGCCAGAAATGGGGGAGGATAACAATGTTATCACAAACTCTAAGCTAGCCCTCAAGGTTCTGCAAGGAACAAGGCTAGCCTTACACCTTTCCCTCTTGAACATGCAAATAGCAGAAGATTGGGATTTCTCTAAACAAGAAGAAATTGCCCAGAATGCAAGACTGGCAAAGAAAAGAGAGAGAGAACACACAATGCTAGCTGAAGAGTTTATGGCTAAGCAGAGGTATGAACAGACCAAAGATCCAGATTTTGAATACTGGAGTGAAGACTCCAAGAGCATAATTCTAAATGCATCGATAAGCCATGGACAAGTCTGCAAAGACATTGATAAAATCTATCCCTTTGAAGAAAGGATAAAATATTTATAAAGAAACTCAAAAAGGGATAAAATATTTAAAGAAAATCTGGTAAGAAAGGATAATCCAAGAAGGATGCCATCAAGGTACATTCCAAAGCCATATCTGTACTTCAGAAGGAAAGAAAACGGGAATAAGATAGCTGAATTAGAAGCAGCAAATGCTGAAAAAGAGACCTCAAAAAAAGGGAAAGAAATTGTTGCTGACATTGTTGAATGCTCAACTTCTTCTAAAAAGAGAAAAACTTAAATGAATGTATCTAAGTTTTGTGAATATCAAAATGTAACTTGAACAATGTCTCAACACTAGAAAATGAATGAGTTGTTTAATCTATTACTTCATGTTGTAAGCTAATCTCAGTCAAAGCTTAATGTTAGTCTGTGTTATTGCTTGAGATAATCTGTGATGCCTTGACATAATTACCTAATCACATTATTGGGTTGATAAACTATGTTGGTATTATGCTTGTCATGAATATTATCTTTTATGACATTGTCTTTAATGCCATAATAATGTTAACATGATTATGTTATAATGAATGCTATGTAGTGAAGTTACATGATAAGTATTTACTTATTATGTGTCTTAGCATTGGGGGTATTCTATCTTCTTCAAATAGGGGGAGATTATTGGGAATTTTACCCTCAATGTTCCCTTGATTTGAAGAAGCATCACACTCAATGCTAAGTACAAGTTGTATTTGATAAACCCTATTTTACCTCATGACTATGCAGGGTTAGGTTCTTCCAAGGTGTGGAATAAGTTCAGTGGTTTACTACCAAAACCGCTGAGACAAGTTCTCAGTCTCAGCTGAACTGCTGAGACAAGGCCAGGAGCTGCTGAGAAGGAGTCTGGGCATGTTGAGTTGCAGATAGAGGAAAACCGCTGAGACAACTATCTGTCTCAGCGGATCTGCTGAGACGGAGATAGAAGTAGCCGCTGAGACTGGAAGCTATCTCAGCCCAACTGTTGAGATAGATTCAAATGTGCTGGTGGGTTTTTCTTTTGGCACAAGCTACAGTAAAGCACGATAAGGTGTTCCAATCACCTACAAACTGTGTCAGAGGCCATCTGATAGCCGTTGAAGCCTGAAGGAGTATAAAAGAACAAATTAGGGCTTTGAAAAAGAGAGAGCTTTTTGTATTAACAACTTACATCTACTATTACACTGACGGCTGTCAAGAAGATCTCTCCTCCTGCTTCCTGAAGCTGCAAGGAGAGAAAGATTGTTCTTCCTGTGTGAATCAAGAAGAGCAAGTTGATCCTTATTCATCTACTGAAGAGAAGGATCAGAGAGAGGCAGGATTGAAGCTATTGTTCTCTTCCCTGCTTCAAGACTGCAACTGAAGACAAAGGCTTGAAAGAGTTACTATTTTATATTCTATTGTAAGCATCATTTATAACTTTTGTAGGAACATATTTGTTCTGAGCTTGTAGGGCATTTTGTCGAAGGGGGTAGGGTTGTTGGGCCTGAGTGTAGAGCTGAGGGTTTAGCTTGAGTGTAGGATCTCAGTGGAGATCTGAGGTAGGACTTCTTGATAGGTCTGAGTTGGTAGGGATGCTTTTCCTGAGGTAGGGTTGTTGAGCCTGAGGTAGAGTTTGGAGAAAACCTGAGAGATCCTGATAAATCTGAGTTGTAAGCTCTTGGAACTGAGATTGGAGGAGTTGGCCTTCTCTAACTCATTCTTAGAAAGTTAAAGGGGGAAAGAGGACTACTCAAGACACCCTGTCTTGAGGAACCTCTATAAGTGCTTGTGTGTTTTCTGTGTGCTTGATTTAAATCTAACATAATCTCTGAAAACAGCTAGGCGTAAGCTTAAAATAAAAGAGACCAATTATTCACCCCCCCCCCCCCCCCCCTTCTAGGTGATCAAGACTACATCCTAATAAACTATCACCTTCCTCCTCCATTATCTCTTAGTAAGGGTCCTACCATATCCTGCACAAGTAGCTCAAACATTAGAGAGTGCCCGGGATACCTTGGGCCCTTTGCTTCTACCATTATAAGTTTCTATGAAAGAATAGAATGGTTTTTCATGATATCCTTTTGGATGGCAGAGAATGAGTTTATCAAACCTAGGTTTATTATTTTGGTACATGAAATGTGTATAAAATGTATCCAAATATAATAGATCAGCAGAGTGTCTAATTATTCTACTTTTAACTTTAGCCTTTTGATTGTTGTTGGTTAATTTCTCTGATTTACTCTTGCCTAGATATTTCTTTTCATTGTTTGGATTTACTCTATTAAATACAGTTATTTTATCTGGATTATTAATATCTTGATCCTCAGTTATTGTGCTCCTCTCACTTGTTTGATAGTCACTAGGTCTAATAAATCTAACTAGATTTTTTCAGGCTGGTCTACTAGGGACTTCTGTGATAGTGCATGGGTCTCCTCCTAGACCTAGGTGCTTAAATCTCATGGAGATATTTTGTGTAATATCCTTGAGCTTTTGACTCCTCCCATTGAGAGAGTCCTCAATGGCTTTTGCCTTTGTTAGCTCTTCTTTTAGTTTTAGATTTTCATTTCTTATTTCAATCAATTCTATTTCCTTATCCTGAATTTCATTTCTCAAATCCTTATTTATTGGATATAACTCATCTTTCTTGAAGTTTTCTAATTATTCCTTATCTGTTATTAATTCTTTTTGTATTTTAAGGTAATCATTGCAAAATTCTTTAAAGCAAGTTTTAAATTCTTCTGACTCAAAATCAAAATTATCAAACAATAATACTTGTTCTTCTTCATCATCTGAGGAGATCTCTAATGCCATCAGGCAGGTAGCTTCAGCAGCTTCTTCATCACTTTCTGATGAAGAGGAGCTTAACTCTGCTTCAGAGTCACTCCAGGTTTCAGCAATGAAACATTTACCTCTCTTCTTGTCTTTCCTCCTGAAAGACTTCTTCCTCTACTCATCTTTGTTGCTGCTCCTATCCCTTTGTTCTTGTGGACATTCAGGGGCTATGTGCCCTGGCTTATTGTAGGAGAAGAAGATCACTTCCTTCTTTAGAGTCTTATCCAATCTAGGTTTTGAGCTCCTCTCTTTTCTTCTTGAGTCTTCTGTCTTGACCCACTTTCTGAATCTTCTTGCAAAGAGACTGAATATCTCTTCTTCAGGAGTGGAGGACTCTCCTTCAGCAACTTTCAAGGCAAGACTCCTTTGGATGGGAGTTGAGGTTGTCTCTGTAGCCTCTATTTCAGCCCTGCTTTTCAGTAGCATCTCATAAGATTTGAGCATTCCTAGCAAATCATTAGTAGAGATCTCTCTATGGCATCTGGACTCTCTGATGGCCCAGATCCTTGAGTCTCATGAGCTTAGAAAGCACATGAGGATCTTATCATTGATCTCAGTCAAGGATATCTCCTTGTCTAGACTTCTTAGCTCATTAATAATGATGCTGAATCTGTCATGCATTTCAATAACACTTTCCTCAGCTTTCTTTTGAAAGTTTTCATATTGGGATATAAGAAGGGACTTCCTGTCCTTTCTTTCATCAAAACTCCCTTCTACAATTCTGGAAAGAGATTCCCATATCTCTTTTGTTGATTGGCAGTCATTGTAGAGAACAGGATGTTCATTGTCATGGCATCACATGCCTTCTGCTTCTTCTCAGCATCTGTCCACTCATTCCTTGGGACAGCTTCCGGTGTTGAAGATCCACTGGCATCTTGTCTGACTGGAGCTGAGGGACCTGAAATGATAGCATCAAAGATGTCTTCATCAATGGAGTTCAAATAGAGCTTTATTCTGGCCTTCCAGAGTGTAAACTTATTTAAGTTACACACCGGTGATTTTTTGATGCATAATCCTTAGAACTCATTTTCTTTATAAAACAGTTTTAATTAATTTAAAATAAAGAAATGAGAGTGAGGAGATCTTTTGATCAAGGTGTTAACCTTTTAATGATCAACCTCCCTCTAATACTAATTGAAAGTGCACAGTGTGCCTCTGAGTATTCTCTAGAGGCGGCGAATAGAATTTTAAATATTTTATACCCTAAATGTGCACACACAATAAAACTACTAAATATTATGCAATCAACACTACCAAAACAGAATAAAGTAAATGCAGAAAATATAAACTAGAAAATAGTAAATTGGGACAGCAAAGAAAATCAATCTAGAAGACACCAGATTTTTATAGTGGTTCCCCAAAATGTGGGTAGTTCACTCTTCTACCTCCTTGGTAGCAATTGCACTAACTGTGCCTGAGTCTTTTGATAAGAAGACTCTCAGAACCACTTAGTCTTTTGAATAGGAGACTCTCAGAACCACTGAGTCTTTTGATAAGGAGACTCTTAGAACCACTGAGTCTTTTGATAAGGAGACTCTTAGAACCACTGAATCCTTTGAAAGAGGGATTCATAAAACTCTTTTACAGTTGGTGAATGAAGGAGAAGAAAGAAATAAGAGAATAGAATTCTGCTGTTAGAATTATTCAGAAGTTGTTTCTTTGAATGTTATTGCTTCTGTTTTTCTCAGGATCAGAAAATGATGAACCCTTGCTTATGATAGTGATGATTGCAAGGGTTATGAGCTTGATCCTGATTCTCTGTACTTTTATTGTCTTGCTGTTATGTGATGACAAAGAAGAAGAAGCACTGTTGTTATTCTCTTTTGATGTGCAGAGCAGATTTTCTTTTGTTCTGTGTTAAAGTTGAAGGAGAAGAAGAAGCAGAACTATTTCGACAGACAGCAAAATATTATCAGTTACTGTCTTCTTCTTCACCTCTCAGCATACTTATTCTCTATCATTTGAATTTGAATTTCTTTCTTCTTCTGGGTTGTCCTTAGCAAGAATGTTAATTGGACAATTGATATTTCCTTCTAATTGTGTTCCTGACCCGTCCATCTGATTTGAATAACTTCCAAGAATGTCTTTGCAGTATTTCTGGAATACTCCATTCCATTCTTGGCAATAAATGAGTCATTGGAGAACATATTTCAGCCTTGCAGAACATCTAGAAAAGCACTAGAAATGACAGCAGAAAACCTTCTACTTCTGTCTGTATTAGACGCTGTGTCGACTTCATCTTTCATCATATCGACGCACCTCTGAGTTCTGATGGAAGTAGCTTTTAATTCCTTCTTAGCTCTGGTTGAACTTAGATGTCGACGTTGCGTCGATTACTTATTGACGTATCCATCAAGTTGAAGACTTGGAGTTGAACTTTTTCTTCTGCGTCGAATTGAAGTCAAAGTTGTGTCGACTTCTAAGATGGCTTCGACGGGCTCTTTCTTCTGCGTCGAGTTCCTTTTGACATAGCGTCGACTTGACTTGATACTTCGATAGGCAGATTGAGTTGCTTCGTCTTCTAGTCAGAGTTGCGTCGACTTCTAGTCGAAGTTGCATCAACTTCTATTCAACGCAAGTTTTAACTCAACTGAATTTGTGCTTATCTTGACCTGGTCTTGACACTCTAAGGTGAGTGTGACAACCTAGGACATCTAATGACCATTTTACCCTTTCTATACAATGTGGGTAATATAACCTAACTGATGAAATCACTTTAAGTAATTTGTTAGATAAATCACAAGGGTTTTTCCCAACAGATAGCAAGCAGTATAGTCAGTCTTAATAAAATGAGACCGCAATATTTCAAGCAGCAATACAGAAATAAGATAAGGGAAAGAGATCGTCATCATAACAAATATAGAGATTGCATAGAATGAGAAAATAGATTGTCGCAATATATTACAATAAGTTCATATTATCCAGAGCTAATGTTTTTGAGACCGCACAGAATAAAAAATGAGAACCTATCTCCTCACTGGACACTTCCTCCCAATTAAAGCCGCAATATCCTGCATCTCATTGATGGCAGACAAAACAGACGCTAGATTATGATTTGTGGACATTGCAGCTCGATGGATCTTCTCCATCTCTTTATCTATCTTGCTTCATGGGGATGACAACGATCTCAGAGGATGGTCTCTCTTCTGAGAGACCGCCAGAAGTTCCCAGCTTCATCAACATTTGGGCAGGACCGGCCCAAAGTGTCGCAACCTCAGCGGCCAAAGCGACGGCCTTCCCTTTTAATATTCAGCATCCTTCTCAGCCCTCTAGAGTGACCTATTCAGTTCGGCATTCTTCAGCTCGCACTCCACATGGACTCGCTTCTCCGTGGCACACAGTCTCTCTTCAGAATCAGCAATCTGAATCCGAAGATGATCGTCCCGAGCTCGAAGTAGATCATCATGTGCCCGCTCCTGAGCTCGCATGGTGCGGACATCCTCAAATATGGGCTTGAGAATGGAAGCAAGCTACGGGGGAAACTCCATCATTTGTGGGATCTCCCCTTCTTCAGGAGTCTCCGCAACCTTATCAGTATCTGCGATCAAAAGCAGAGAACGGTTAGCTCAGCTACAACAACTCAAAAATGGAAGAGTTCGCGCAAAGAGAATACTTGGAAAGAAATTAAGACCGCGGTCATGTTAGGCATTTTCAACATCTTTTGTGACCACAGGGTCTGCTGCCAGCAAAAGGCGGTCTGATCCCCCAAAGCGCTCAAGGCCCATTATTTCCAATTTCATATTTTGTGACCTCTCTCCTTCTTTTCTTCTTCTTCTTAGTTATGCATTGCTGATGTGGATGTCATATATTTCAATGATGACAATGTTACGCCGCTCTTTTGGAGATTTAGGTCGAAGAGCAGGCAGAGAAAGAAATTCTGGCGGCCTCTCGATCAATTTCGCCTTACCATTCTGCAGGGCAGAGACCATTGTCGCGCGGTTTGATGTTTCCTTGTCCAACTTGGCTTCCTGGACAGCAGAAAGATTCTTCAAATCGGCGGATATCGCGGTCTTCTCTTTCTTGACCTGTCGGACCCCTTCATCTTTCTCCTCTTCATTCTTCTCCTCCTCAGTGGGCTTCTTCTTTTTCTTCTTGTCCTTCTTCTTCATCTCTCCCTCTGCAGTGGTTAGTGATGCCTTCTCCTCATCCTCCTACTTCTTCTCGGCGGCAATCAGCGCAGCCTTTTCTTCCTTCTCTTTTCTCTCCTTCTCTGCAGCGGTCTGCACTGCCTTTTCCTCCCTTTCTTTCTTCTCTTTCTCTTCCCTCTCCTTCTCTACCACTACTTTTCTCCTGGATGCTTATTCCGCGGTCTTCTTCCTCTCTGCGATCTCCCGCACTTTGGTGGCCTCTTGAAGATTCTCAGATTGAAAAGAGTCGAGCACCTGCGAGATCGAATGTACAAGGTCGTTAGAAGAATCGTCATCAAGATAAACAATCAACTCTGGGTCCTCTCCTTTGAAAGAAACTGATACTGTGGGAGGAAAAGGGAGGTCAACTTGCTCACATACCTTCTCAGAGTCATCCACAGGAGGATGTCCCAGACCGCCATCTTCGGTGAGTATGATTGCCCCCTTAGCGGTTACTACTATATTTTTGCCACCTTTCTTTTTCTTGACATTCTGAACAGAAGAATTTGTACCTTTTCACTTTGTCCCTTTTGCAGCTTCCTGCTTGTCTACAATCTGCTTCCTGTGTCTTTCTATTGTAGACTTCTTCTCTTGCATCTAAGCTTTGATAGCCTTGGTAGAAGCGGTCTCGCCGGCTGGACAACGACCTGGCTGAGAATTTCCTCTAACTTGTTGTAGTCAAAGGTGATAGAGACACCTTGGAAATTCAACACAAGAGGCCTTGAAGAGTTGGTCGACAAGTTGACAACATTAGAGGCCGCCAAGATCGCATCCTCCTTCAGCAATTCTGGTTGTTATCCTTCGGGAGGAGCGCTGACGGTCTCATTCACCGCATCTACCTTTGTCGAGGCCATAGATTCCTTGACCGCCAGCGCCCTCTTGGAGCTAGCGGTCTCCTTTTCTTCACCCTTTCCCTTTGGCGAAGCTACCTTGGGTGATCCCTTAGTATGTGCCGGCTTGGTCAGAAGAGACATCATGCCCTCCATTAAGAGATCACCTCGGTCTGAAAAAGAATGATCGTTGATAGTTCAAGCTCGCAGTTCCTTCCAAAAAGTTCTGGATTCTGAAGCCTTGAAGTCGTATTTATAGATTCTCCCGCATTTATGGCAGTCGCGGTCTCACCGGTCAAAGCAAACATTTCTAAAGTTCCAGCAAAACTTGAAAATATGCGGGGATCATGTTTGCCCGGAAGCCCGCGACCTCTCTTTTTCGGTCAAAATAGTCAGCTCTAGCGGTCTCAATTTTGGGAAACCACCCAGACCTCCTGTCTCATCTCCAGCGATTTTCATAAGGCACAGGCGGCCAGGCTACCGTGAGATCGCTAGACCGCGCGGTCTAAGGTTATTCTTCTTTTTTGTTATTTGCACCCCCTTTCTCTGCCCCGGTTCTCCTGTACCTCGAGCAGCCTGTACTTTTTGGATATGCCATTTTGGGTAGCCTCCGTGTCTATAAATAGAGGGGTATGGGTACTAGAAAAGAGACTTTTGCTTCGAGCCTCCAACTTGCAACCTGTGCAAGAAGTCTCGATTTTTGTCACCTTTTCTACCTCTCACCCTTACCTATTTCAGACCACTCATGTAACCTTTTTTGAGATCAATAGAAGCAGCTTTTCTCTCAAATATCTCCTCTCTGGCATTCCTCTTCCTAAATAACCTGCACTCCACATTCCCTCCCCATCTCTTTCTAGTGTGAGTTTTGGAGGTACATTGTTTGTGCCAACAACCCCCTAGATCTAAACCCAAGATCTAGTCGTCAACACCCATGATGAATTCCTCACTAAGGGTTCATTTGTTTTAGAGATTTAACGCCGGCACGTTTTCAGAAAACACAACGCGAGATAAAAACCCATTTGTTTTTCCGCTTTCTTTTCGAGCCACGTGCGAAAGCCGCGATGTCATATTGTCCGCGTCCCCAAACCAGCGTAATCTTCTCTAGTCGATCGCGTTTGCGCTTGCTCTTCTTTGGCGCGTCTTCTTCCTAGCATAGATCTAGCGCAGATTAAGGGCAGATCCAGCGCAGTTCTTCTTCTCTGGCCTCGTCATCTCCTCCGGTGGCAGATCCAGCTCACGTGAGGCCTCTCATCTCCCGAGCTCAAGGTCCTCGCGCAGATCCCCCTGTTCATCTTCATCCCTAGTCGAACCCAGCAGAGGTTATGATGATGGATCTAAAGTATTCTTGTCTGGATTTTCTTGCCTGTTTATCCATGTCTCGATTTCACCTGTTCGCTGGATTTTTTTTTATTTCGTGAAAGTTGCAATGTGGGATAAAAGTCAATTTTTGCTTGAATTTTTTTGCTGAATATTGTTGTCTCATCATATTTCTGGTAGCTTAAAAGCTTGCAATATTGTTGTCTCATCATATTTCATGAAAGTTGCAATATGACCCTGTCTCGATTTCCCACTGTTTTTGATGCCTCTGAAAGTTGCAATCAGATCCACTGTTTTTTTCCTGTAATAGCAAATTAGTATATGGCAAGTATTTTGAATGGGTGTTAGTAGGTATATAATAATATCAAGAAATATTTTGACAACTAGCATAATGTTTACTCATAGTATTTTGAATGTGCATGTGTGTGATGTGGTTGGGTGTGTGTGTGTTGTGTGTTTGTGTGTGTGATATGTGTATGTGTGTGATGTGGTTGTGTATGTATATATGTTGATGTGGTTGGGTGTGTGTGTTATGTGTTTCTGTGTGTGATATGTGTATGTGTGTGATGTGGTTGTGTATGTATATATGTTGATGTGGCTGGGTGTGTGTGTTATGTGTTTGTGTGTGTGGTATGTGTATGTGTGTGATGTGATGTGGAACACATGTGGATGCTTGAGTTCCAGCTGATCAACAAGTTTCCTACATTGGTCGGCATGGAACAACAACGCAGAATGTTATGACGGTTTGTGATTTCAATATGTGTTCCACATTTGTAATAGCTGGTTAGGAGGGTTCTACTCATGACAGTCGGATATTTCAACGTGCTCTTATGGATCCGAGTTATAATTTTCTGTATCCACCACTAGGTAAGACTTTAATATTTTGAGATTTCATTAGTTTTTAATCCTACTATTTAGGTAAATATTATTTGGTTGACACTTTAAATAATTTTGTAGGTAAATATTATTTGGTTGATGCCGGATATCCACTGCAACGTGGTTTTTTAAAACCATATTCAAGTACACGGTATCATTTACCAGATTTCAGAAGGGGCAGTAGGCCTATACAAGGACGTCATGAAGTATTCAACAAAGCTCATTCTTCCTTGCGTAGTATAATAGAACGGTCATTTGGAGTATGGAAAAAAAAGTGGAAGATACTAAGGGATATGCTGCCATATACTTTAGCAAAGCAACCGGACATTGTGATTACAACAATGACTTTGCATAATTATATTCGTCGGCACCCATCCCGCTCAGACGCTCATTTTCGAGTTTGTGATGAAGATGAGTATTTCATTTACCCTGCGGGCCTTCAAAGAAGAACAAGCTCAAGTGGAGATCATGTCAGAGGGATTCGAGTAGGTGTTGATGAGATGTCGGCGCTGCGTGACTCCATTGCCGAACAACTACATAGAGCTTGAACGGAGTTGGGAGTTTTTGCATATGTTGATGTATTTGTGTTTTTCTACGTATTTCGAGTTTATGCAACGTTGATGTATATATGTTTTTCTATTTTATGCATGTGTGTGTTTTTCGAGTTGATAAATTGTGTATTGGTACCATGAACAAAAAATAATAACAAGAATATCACACCGCTGTTTTGCCAAACGGTTCTCCATTCTGAACAGCTCTGCAAACACAGACTACCCAAGCAGACCTCCATTTCCAGCAACAAGTTTCCAACAGCTCCATTTACAAATCTCCATTTACAACAGCTCCTTTTACAACCGCAGCCGCTCTCCCAAATGAAGCCTAAGCCTCGCATGGACCTAGTCGCCAACCAAGGTCAAAAACCACTACCGTTACAAAATATGATCAAAAGATAAAAGAGAAATACAAGAGAGACAAATATAAAATCAAAGATTAAGACTCCCTAAGGCAAAGAACTCTAAAGGTGATGACGAAGGCACGCTAGAGATCGGAGTAGTCGATGCGTTGTTCCTTCGTATAGAATGATCGTTGATTGAATCCTCCTTTGAGTTCTTCTCTTGATCTTCAAGGATGATGTAAGGAGTGCTCTAGTCGATTGTGATGAGGGCTCACACAAAAAGATACGAAATTGTAGCCTTAGTCGATTAATCCATATAATAGGCGGAGTGTTGGGAAAAATATCCTTTGATTTATCTAAACAAATTATATAAAAGTGATTTCATCAGTTAGGATGAATTACCCACATTGTATAGAAAGGGTAATTTGGTCATTAGATGTCCAAGAATATCTCACTCACGTTAGAGCGTCAAGACCAGGTCAAAAGAAGCACAAAATATAGCTGAGATAAACTTGCATCGAATAGAAGCCGACGCAACTTCGACTAGAAGTCGACGCAACATTGATTGAAAGTCAAAGTAACTCAAGATGCATGTCGAAGTATCAAGTACAGTCGACGCAATGTCGAAATGAACTTGACGTAGAAGGAAGAGCCGGTCAAAGTCATCTTAGAAGTCGACACAACTTCAATTTCAATTTGACGCAGAAGACAAAGTTCAAATTCAAGTCTTCAACTCGACGGATACATTGATAAGAACTCGACGCAACATCGACATCAGAGTTTAGTCAGAGATAAGAAGGAATTCAAAGTTTCTTCTATAAGTACTCAGAGGTGCGTCAAAATAAAGGATAATGATAGCTTCTATAGGATTCATACAATAGAATCCCAGTCTTCTTCTTCTTTCCTCGGTTCTTATTCAGTAACTGTAAAAGAGTCCTAAGAATCCCTCTCCAAAGGATTTAGTTGGTTCTAAGAGTCTCCATATCAAAAGACTCAGTGGTTCTAAGAGTGTCCTTATCAAAAGACTCAGTGGTTCTAAGAGTCTCCTTATCAAAAGACTCAGTAGTTCTGAGAGTCTCCTTGTCAAAAGACTCAGTGTTGGTTCTGAGAATCTCCTATTCAAAAGATTCAGGCACATTTAGTGCAATCCTACCAAGGTGGTAGAAGAGTGGACTACCCACATTTTGGGGAACCACTATACAAATTATGTGTCTTCTGTGTTGCTTTTCTGTGCTGTCCCAGTTTAATATTTTCTATTTTATATTTCCTATGCCTACTTTATTCTGTTTTGGTGTTGATGACTGCATAATACTTAGTAGTTTTATTGTGTGTGCATAATTATGGTAAAAGGTTTTAAAACTCTATTCATCCCCCCTCCCCCCCCCCCCCCCCCCCCCCCGGTCTAGAGAATACTCAGAGACACACTGTGCACTTTCAATTGGTATTAAAGCTGGGTTGATCATTAAAAGGTTAACACCTTAATCAAAAGATCTTCTCACTCTTATTTCTTTATTTAAATTTATCTAAAACTACTTTATAAAGAAAATGAGTTCTAAGGACTATGCATCAACATGACCACCAGTGTGTAACTTAAATAAGTTTACACTCTGTAAGGCCAGAATAAAACTCTATATGAACTCTATGGATGAAGATATTTTTAATGTCATTATTACAGGTCCCTCAGCACCAGTCAGAAAAGATGACTGTGGGATAGTAACACAAGAAATTGTCTCTAGAGCAGAGCGAACTAAATCTGAAAAGAAGGTGAAGGCATGTGATGCCAAAGTCATGAATATTCTAGTATCAACTATGTCTGATGACATATTCTAGAAGGTTGCTGACTGCAACTCTGCTAAAGAAATATGAGAATCTCTTTCCAGATTAGTTGAGGGCAGCTCTGATGGAAGAAATGATAGAAAGTCCCTTCTCATACCCCAATATGAGAACTTTCAGAAAAAGGCTGAGGAAAGTGTAGTAGAGATGCATGAAAGATTCAACACCATCATTAATGAGCTGAAGGGACTAGACAAGGAAATTTCTCTGATAGAAATTAATGACATGCTCCTCATGTGCTTCACAAGCACGCGAGACTCAAGAATATGGGCTATCAAAGAGTCCAGATGTCATATAGAAATATCCACAGATGCTCTGCTAGGCAAGCTCAAGTCCTATGAGCTCCTGCTAAAAAGCGGGGCTGAGTTAGAAGAAAAGGAGAAACTCTCAACTTCTAAGGAGAGAACAATTACTTTGAAGGATGCTGCAGGAGAGCCTTCCACCTCTGAGGAAGAGATGTTCAATCTCTTGGCTAGAAGATTCAATAGATGGGTCAAGACAGAAGACTCCAGAAGAAAGGAGAGTAGTTCAAGCAAACAAAGGTTTGATAAAACTCCTAAACAAGAAATAACTTGCTTCTCTTGCAGAAAACCTGGGCACATTGCACCAGAATGTCCTGAAGAGAAAGGGGAGAAGAGCAGCAAGAAGAAGGAGCACAAGAAGAAATCTTTCAGGAGGAAAGATAAGAAGAATGGTAAAGGTTTCATTGCTGAAACCTGGAGTTACTCAGATTCTGAGTCAAGTTCCTCCTCATCTGACAGTGATGAAGATAGTGCAGCTGAAGAAGCCTGTTAAATGGCTCTGGAAGATTCTACTAAAGAAAGTCAGGTAACTATATTTGATGACTTTGACTTCTCTTTAAAAGATTTTAAAGAATGCTTTAAAGATTTATACCAAGATTATATTAATAGCCAAAAAGAACTTAACACACATAGAGAAGAATTAAAAGATCTTAGGAAAGACAATCTATATTCAGTCAACTATGACTTAAGAAACCAGATGTATAGAAAAGAGAAAGAAATGTTGGAACATGGTCTTCTGCATATCCTAGGTTTGAGAATAACAAATCCTATGTGTATTTGATCTTGTGTATTTAAGTGTGCAGGTATACAAAGTTCATATGACTCAAGGATTACATAAGAAGGTTGCCCCCAAATTTGAGCCATCAAATCCAACACTCCCACTAGCGCCGGCGGTAGTACCTAGCGCCCGGCGCTAGCGATGAGTAGTGCAATTTTGGGAGCACATATAGAAGGAGCTAGCGCCTGGCGGTAGCCGAAAGCACATGCGGTAGCGCGGAGCACAGAAGGCAAGAGAGAAATGTTTCCTTGGATTGAAGATTCTGCCGCACAGAATATGTCCTAATATGGGATAGCGCCGGCGGTAGCACTAGCGCAGGCGCTAGCGCTAAGGCTATAAAAAGGACCCCTTGGATCCGTCTTCTTCATCCTCTTGAGATCCAAAATTCCAGAGCTTCGAGCCACAGCATAGAGAGGAAGTTTCAGAGAGATACTCCCACAAATCCATAAAGGCTTAAGGAGATCCGTGGAGAAGATTTCAACATGCGTCATCATCATGACGAAAGACCGCATCGACTACGATCATACTCTGCGGGCCTTCGTCCACTTCTCCAAGAGATCCATATAGGGAGTTTTTATATTGTTGTTATTTCATTTATCCATCTCTTTTAAATTGTGTAGTAAATTCGCCTCGTGTTGGCGACTAGGTCTGGGTAGGACTTAGGGCTGAAATTTGCCTCGTGTTGGCGACTAGGTCTTGGGTGTAGGTCTAGGGGGTGTTCGAGGCCATATCCGGGAAAGGGTTGGCTAGAGCGGCTTGAGGCCGTATCCGGGGAAGGATCGGCTAAAGCCAACCGGTTTGTGGGGATACGAGTCGGTATAGAAAACAAAACGAGACTTTCATATTTCGCTTTGATTTCTAACGTCATTGAAATCAAATTTTGTAATCAATTTTATTAATAATAATCATGTCTCTCTTTGTGTCATAAAATTGATTTGATCTTCATTTCTCTAAATTGTTTACTATCCTCTCCTTCATTATAAAACAATTTAGATCTTTATTCAAAATCACTTTTTTGATCTCTTATCATAAGCAAATATTTCAAAATGTAATATAAGTTTTTAAAACCCTTATTCACCCCCCCCCCCCTCTAAGGGCGCTTACCGATCCAACAAGTTGTATCAGAGGGGTTTTATTCCAATCGGCTTAACAACCAGGAATAATGGCGTCTCATGATCTCGCTTCTATTAGTGGGGTAAATTTTTGTGAAGAAGAAAAATCTCTAAAATCACCTTTATTCGAATATCTTGCTCTCTGGGAATGATTTATGTTTAGGTGCATTATAATTATAAAATGGCTTTTCTTTCATCCTCATTGCATACATTTTAACTGAAATCCTTATCTTTAAAGTCGCCTAAAAGATATTTTATATACTTATACTACGCCTAGATATGTGCATATCATTTACTCTATGTCCTGTCATCACGTGCATTTAGGACCTTAAGTGAACTAAATCAAGTACTTTCCGCTGCTATTACCTATATTTACTCGGTGGACTAGTTGATCCACGAACTGAGAGACACAATTCTTTCCCCAAACTCTAATAAATGATTTCAAATGGTGACCAATCATGTAAACATGTTTTGATTAAATAAGTAATAGGTTCCCGCCTGAGCGTCTGCAGTTGTCTCCTGCTTGACGTGGCATCATGACGCGTATTTTCTCTTACTCTGATATTCCTAAATTCAGAGAAAATGCGGGTTGTGACACCCCGCGCTCGGGTGTGCGGAGCCGCGGACGCTGGAAGTAGGTTCGCTACTGAAAGGCCTTCGGTAATTTACTGTTTGCTTTCCTTCCCCCCCCCCCCCCCCCCCCCTTATGGGGGGTTTTAAACAATTTGGCGATCTGTAATATTAATAATTTTGACTCGCTTGCGAGCCCGCTTTTTTGTTTTCACTATTTCCGTCGTTATATCAACCTCGTCCGCCCCTCGCAGACTTTTCTCTTAATATTTGTATTGTGTCCACCTTGCTCTTGCGACTCGCTCTCGCGACTCGCTCTCGCGACTCGTTCTATTTCTTTGCACAGGTCTCGCTCGCCCGTGACCAGTTCGGTGGGATTTTCTGCGGGGTGCCAACTCGCTAGGAGCGGATAAGGCTCCAGGAGGTGGAAAAATACCGCACGGATCCCCTATACGCAGGCCTTTGCGCTTCGAATCCTTCCTGCCATTCCCATTTCTATAAATAGTCTCCGTCTTTTTCTTTCTAGCCACCGCATTTACTGCTCTTCCGTCGCTCTTCTCTGTTGGAACATGGTCTTCCACATCTCCTAGGTTTAAGAATAACAAATCCTATGTGTATTTGATCTTGTGTGTTTAAGTGTGCAGGATAACAAAGTCCACATGACTCAAGGATTACATAAGAAGGTTGCCCCCAAAGTTGAGCCATCAAATCCAAAACTCCTACTAGCGCCGGCGGTAGTCCTAGCGCAGGCGCTAGCTGTCGTTCGACGAACTGTTAGCGGCGCTCGACGAAATGCTCATAACTGCGTTCGACAAAAATTTGATAGACGAACTCTTAGCTGCGTTCGACGAAATTTCATTCGACGAAATGTTTGCTTAAGCGCAAATGCCGGGAGTACTTATAGAAGGAGATAGCGCCAGGCGGTATCCGATAGCGCCAGGCGGTATCCGATAGCGCCAGGCAGTATTCGATAGCGCAGGCGATAGCGAGGAGCACAGTAGGCAAGAGAGAAAAGATTCCTCCGATTGAAGATTTTGCCGCGCAGAATATGTCCTAATATGGGATAGCGTCAGCGGTACCACTAGCGCAGGCGCTAGCACTGTGGCTATAAAAAGGACCCCTCTTCTCTCATTTCATTAAGATATAAGAGAGAGATTGAGTGCTAGAATTCCAGAGGCTACCTTGGCCGAAAGTTGATGTCCTACCAAAGTTCTGCAAACTTCTGAAGGGGAATCTCATCACGCCGGATCCAAACGAAGTCAGCTTCTACAATGCTTATTCTACAGCGGATCTTCGTCTCCAACTTCAGAAGTTCATCAAGAGGGAGTTTTTTATTTCATATTTTTCTTGTAAACGGTTAGTGAAATCGCCTCGTGTTGGCGACTAGGTCTGGGTAGGACTTAGGGCGGAAACACGCCTCGTGTTGGTGACTAGATCTAGGCTAGGTCTAGGGGTGCTCAAGGCCACATCCGGGGAAGGGTTGGCTAGAGCGGCTCGAGGCCAAATCCGGGGAGGATAGGCTAGGGCCACCGGTTCGTGGGGATGCGAGTCGGGATAGAAAACAAAAAGAGTTTACTATTCATCGCCACCGATTTCTAGCGTTATAGAAGTCAACTTTTGTAAAACCTTATTTGATATTAATAAAGCATGTCTCTACTTTATTTCAATTGTTTTCTTATTGTCTTTATCTTGCATTATTTCAAAGCTTTTCAAAATATCACTTAAGTTTTTGAAAACCCTTATTCACCCCCCCCCCCCCTCTAAGGGCGCCTACCGATCCAACAAGTGGTATCAGAGCGCTTTTATTCCAATCGGCTTAACAACCAGGAATAATGGCGTCTCTTGATCTCGCTTCTATTAGTGGGGTAAATTTTTATGAAGAAGAAAAATCTCTTAAACCACCTTTATTCGAAGGGAGAAATTATAAAGGGTGGAAATTTTTAATGGAAAAGTTTATTAAAAATTTAGATATCAATGCATGGGATATAGCAATAGTTAGACCAGCGGATGAATCAAATAAATAGGAACATCATCTAAATGCAGCAACTTTAAATAGTATTTTCTGTGCTTTATCTCACGAAATTTCAAAATTAATATATTGTTTCTCTAGTGCATACAAAGTATGGAATTTTCTTGAAAAATATATGATTCTCCATCTACAGGTATGGAACAAATGCAAGAAGTGCAGAACATACAAGATTGCACATCAAATGGAAAAGAAGAAATCCCATCTTTGGAAGAGGAATGCCAAATAGATCAAGACAACAAAGAAAATTCGTGCTCAAATCTCACAGCATCCAAAAGCACTTTAAGGAAATCAAATCATCTTATTGTTTGCAATTCTATTTGGATTTACAATTGCTACAAATTACAAAGCGCATAATTAAGAAATTAAAAAATACGAATTGCAAATTGCTCTTAGAAAATAAAAATTTAAAAGCAAAAGTTAAAGTAGAATCAAAACCTGATTTATCTAGCTTTACTCATGAAAATACAAAATCTTGTTTTGATTGTAATGATATTAAAGAAAATTTTAAGGAACTTGAAAAAGAAATTATTTGTATAAAAGAACATAATGAAAAATTATCTTTAGAAAATTCATCTTTAAAAAGTGATTGTGCTACATGCAAAAGTTATAAAATTGAAATTGAAGAGATGGATGAAACATTTGAGGAATATAGAAATGAATATCAAAACCATATTGATTCAATTGTTTCTACTCTTAAAAATAGCACAATTGCTTATAATAAAGCTAGACATAATTTGAAACTTAAGAACAATGAATTAGAAACTAAAATTAACTTGCTTAAGGAAATCATAAAGAAAAATTCTCAATATCAAGCAAACTCCAAAAGCAAGTTGAATATGATTTCTCAAAATATGAATAAACCAAACAATGGAAATAAAAATTTTCAAGAGATTGAAAATGAAATTCCAAAATACAATCATCATTATCACTTACAACATTAATCTTCTCCCAACATAAAGTTAAATGTTCACAACTTTCCTATGAAAAATACTTTCAATAATCATCAATATAAAGATTATCACAATGGAAATATCACATATAAGAATAACACTAAAACAAAGTTTGAATGGAGGCCCAAAACTAAAACTGAAACATTAACTTCACATGAAAGGTCTCATTCATCAATATCTACCTACAAACCTACACGTTATATTTGGGTACCCATAGGAACCACCACACTTGGTCCCCTTTGGATACCTAAATCTTTTATTCATTAGGTATCACCAAACGCATGAAGTAGAAATTAACAAAAAATAAAATATCAATTATTCTACTTCATGATATGCTTTAATTTCTTGTTTTCTTATTTTTTTTAAAGCTATCATGTTATGGTCATCTTATATATTATAGGAAATATGATCTTATCTCTTAAAACTTAATGAGTTTATAAATCAAATCAATCAAAATTCAAAATCATATTTTATTTTGATGACCTATCTATTATTCTTATATTCATTACATACATATATATACATCATTTATCAACAATTGAATTCAAAATTTTCTCTGTGGTATTAAAATCTCTAACCATAGGATTTCAAAAATATACTACATATGATCTTAAAATTGCCTAAACATCTCCACTTCATGACTTCAAAATTTATAAATAAAACGTAAGACAAAACCTTCAAAAACTACCAAAGAAGGATCAGATAAAAACAGTCAAACATCCAAAAACAACAAAATTAAACATTGCAGATAGCGCCAGCGCTAGCTGGTAACGCCGGTGCTAGCAAACAGCATCCAAGAACATGTGGTCAAATTCCTATATTATTACAAAACTGAAAACTTAGTTCCCCTCAGGTCCTTCCTATTCCACTACTCTTCCTCATCTACCTCCTCCACACTTAGACTTGGTGACCGTCGTCTGCGTGTTCGCTGAACAGAATGTCTTGGCGGATCCTCTACTAGGCAATCCCATTCCCTACTTTCTGATGATGACGGTGTCAACTTTAAGGCCTTGATCATAAATTTTAACATTTTTTTCATGCCGAACACACCCTTCTTTACCTCCGATATATCCTCTTCCACCCGTGTCATCCGTTCTCCCATATCATCTCAGAATTGATCATATGAACCATCCCATGTCTCTCGGGCTGACGCTCCTCGCCGGAGTGGTGGTCGAGTAGACGTCGATGGCTCATCTGGGAGGGATGTTGCTCGCAAGTGTGAGGTACTATAGATTGGAGGAAAGCAATCTATAAAGTAAAAACCTATTTCAATAGAAGGGTACATCACTTGAATAACCCGTTGTATGATGACACCCAGGGGCAAGTTGTTATATCTCTGGCGGGAAGGTTGCCGCAACTTGTATGAATAGCGAATCAAGGAAAGTAACAAGTCTGCCACGTCAAATTTCTCCTCCTCTAAAATGAAATAGGTGACATAACTAAGTTGTGTTGTGACTTTTGATGTATCACCCAACTTCAGCCTAATTGTGTGGCGTAATACATCCTGAACGACTAGGGCATCTACTGTGAGTGTCGACAAAGAGGAGATCAGACTCCTGCATTCCCTATTATGCAGCACCATGTTCACTTGAGTCCAATCTCTATCTACCCTAAACTTCTCAACAATCTCCAACCAATTTGGATGCTGGGTCAATCCAAACACGACCCTCAGTTGGTCATCGGTAATTGTCACCACTTGTCCTTGCACCAGAGACCACACTCCTCCATCCAGCTCTGTTTGCGATGGGTTTTCCAAGTGCGTATAGAAATTTGGTACTAACTCTGAAGAAAACCCATCAGAAATAAATAAATTCAACACCTCAGAGGTTGCAAATAACTGCATGATATGGTGGTCTCGAGTCATGTTAAACTCCACGATATATGGAACACCTACTACTGCAGCCTCCACGGCCAGCTCTGCACTTTTCTTTCCTTTTGATCCAGGAGCCATCTGCCACATTATAAGAGAAATTAAAATTAAGCAACAATCACTAACGCCAGCGCTAGCACTAGCGCCCGGTGCTAGCACTAGCTCCTACTGTAGCGCCGGCGCTAGTCCTCTGATCTGAAATGGTAAGATCTCTTTAAAATAAAAGATTTCCAAATCCTAATTTGCTAGATCCAAGAAACTCACACAATATAAACTAAAATCAAAACTAAAATCCTCATAAAAAATGAAAAACAAAAATCTTGAAGATTTTTTTTCAAAATCAATAGTTTTTCTTAAAAAGGGTATAAATCTTCATCAAAATCAACTATTTAGAACAAGAATCATAAAAATAAAGAAGCTTTGTTCTAGTTCCTCTCTTCAAAAATAAAAGAATCAAGCATTGTAGATCTAGTCTCTAAAACCACCTAATAACTTCAAATATCTTCATCTCTAACATCAAAATCAAAGTTTAAAATAAAAATCATAAGAAAAGATGCAGTTTTACCTTAGATCTATGCGTGGGCTGAGTTATCTTCTAGGGTTTTTCGGGAGAGCTTGAGAGGCAATGGCCGAAATGACAAAAAGAAGAGGGAATTAAATAAAGCAGAACTACCGCCAGCGCTATCGATAGCGCGAGCGTTATCGCTTGGTTCTGTCTTTTTGTATTTCTTGAATTTTATAAGATACCCAAATTTATTCTCTATTATATGTACTACATAGTTTTTGCAGTTATGTTTTGAATTGATATTCGAAAAATTAAAACAAAAAATGATTATTATAAAAACCAAAATTACAAAAACATTTGTTTTTCTGTAATTTTAAAATTTTGAAAAATTCTTAAAAATATATTAATCTATATGTACTATTTATTTTTGCACTTCTGATTTTATTTCATTTTTGAGAAATCAAATAAACAAATACAAAAGCCAAATTACAAAAAAACATATGTTTTGTCTTTTTGTTTTTGTCATTTGTTTAAAGTCTATTTTTTATGCAAAAATCCAATTCAAAAATATAAAATATTAAAACTATCAAAAAAGAATTGTATGGACTTTCCTGTGAAAATCAAGCATAATTTAATCTATTATTTAGAACTTCTATAATGTTGCAATTTATCTTTTCAAACTACTTTGAACATTGTTTTCATCATGCTTTGATTTATCTATTAATATGTGCATCAAGTATATTGTAAAAGTTGTGTAGAACTAAGCTTAGAATGCCTCTAAGTATGAGTAAATGTTTTATGTTTGATAATGATCTTTATTCACTCACTTATTTTGGCATTGTCTACATATGTGTTTAATCTAAGAATGCTTGTGTATGTTTTGTATTAGTACAATGAATTAAAATTGCACAAGTATCTTACCTACACTTCCTTTATTTGCACTTTTAAAAGTTAAGAAAAGTGGTTATGTTTTCATAAATTATATTGGTTTGCAAAACAAGTGTATTTGAAGACCTTTGTACAAAACAAATATCATAAAATAAAGTGACAAAGATAACTCCACCAAGCACTACTTGAACCTCCTGATAAGTCTTAATAAGCGTTGTGAGGTTGAGCACCTTGGAAAAAATAGTAAAGTGTCTTGTACAAGCCTTATCTTTTTTTTCAAAATAAAAACCACTTACTCTTAAGTACACCGGATCACTAGTTTCAATATTAAAATAAAAAATATGTGATCCCCCAAGCACTACTTTGCACCCTGATAAGTCTTGATGAGCATTGTGTGTGCAAAGCACCTTGGTAGTTATACATTTTGTTTGTGCATTGAAGTTTGTTGAAGTAAAATTATTTGTGTTTTATTGTGCTCTTACTTTACATATTTCTTATATTTTTGATTAAAACATTTGTTTACTCTACTCAAAAATACACTTATGTGCACATCATTATCTTCCATAACACTTCTTCTCATGAGTATTGGATCCTAATGCAAATTCTATACTACTCTTTATTTATGAAATGCACTAGATAACCTTGCATGCTTTCTACAATGTTTGGTATGTTTTGAAATTGTGAATTAAAATAACATTGTTGTAATCTCTTTTTGATAACTTTATTTCATGCTTGGTTACTTTATTGTTAAACTTAAAGATTTTAATTGAACAATGATTTACAAAAACATCTTTTTTATGAAATTTAACTCATATATCTTTTATGGATCATCATTGATTACAATAAGATGTTTCTTGTATTTCGATAAGTCTTCCGCAGCATAACCATATAATTGTTTTACCTTGCGCTTTCATGCTTATATCAAAGTCTTAAATACCAAAATTCCTTTTCAGCAAATGGTAGACTTGCTTGGTAAACTTTATATTGGTTGCTTTAAATAAGAATATTTTTTATGCTAAAAACTCTGATTTATTTCTATGAAAATATTGTAATACTAAAACTCTGATCTATTTCAATGAAAATTATTCTAAAACTCCTTATCATTTCATTCTCTCTCAAAGCTCGATCATGCCTTTATCTTCTAATCAAAACTTTTCTGTGTTTTGTTTCCTTACCCACTTTTGCTAATAACAAAAGTGGGAGATCTTCCATGATAAATAAAATCCGCTGTAAAAATGAAAAACTAACTTGATTAATTAAAGATGATAGATTACATATTAGAGGAGCATTCACTTAGGGGTGCATGTATTTAGGGGGAGCAATTCTAAATGCTAAAATTGATAATTATCCTAAGTTATCACTCTCACACACACACAAGTAAGTTTCATCATGCTTATATATTAATGCTCTTATTTATCATTAATGGATTTGTTATTATCAAAAGGGGGAGTTTGTTGGAACATGGTCTTCTGTATCACCTAGGTTTGAGAATAACAAATCCTATGTGTATTTGATCTTGTGTGTTTAAGTGTGCAGGAATACAAAGTCCATATGACTCAAGGATTACATAAGAAGGTTGCCCCCAAATTTGAGCCATCAAATCCAACACTCCCACTAGTGTCGGCGGTAGTACCTAGCGCCCGGCGCTAGCGATGAGTAGCGCAATTCCGGGAGCACATATAGAAGGAGCTAGCGCCTGGCGGTAGCCGATAGCGCAGGCAGTAGCGCAGAGCACAGAAGGCAAGAGAGAAATGTTTCCTCTGATTGAAGATTCTGCCGCGCAGAATATATGTCCTAATATGGGATACCGTCGGCGGTAGCACTAGCGCAGGCACTAGCGCTAAGGCTATAAAAAGGACCCCTTGGATCCATCTTCTTCATCCTCTTGAGATCCAAAATTCTAGAGCTTCGTGCCACAACATAGAGAGGAAGGTTCAGAGAGATACTCCCACAAATCCATAAAGGCTTAAGGAGATCTGTGGAGAAGATTTCAACACGCATCATCATCGTGACGAAAGACCACATCGACTATGATCATACTCTGCGGGCCTTCGTCCACTTCTCCAAGAGATCCATATAGGGAGTTTTTATATTGTTGTTATTTCATTTATCCATCTCTTTTAAATCGTGTAGTAAATTCGCCTCGTGTTGGCGACTAGGTATGGGTAGGACTTAGGGCTGAAATTCGCCTCGTGTTGGCGACTAGGTCTCGGGTGTAGCTCTAGGGGGTGCTCGAGGCCATATCCGGGGAAGGGTTGGCTAGAGCGGCTTGAGGCCGTATCCGGGGAAGAATCGGCTAAAGCCAACCGGTTCGTGGGGATACGAGTCGGTATAGAAAACAAAAAGAGTCTTTCATATTTCGCTTTGATTTCTAGCGTCATTGAAATCAAATTTTGTAATCAATTTTATTAATAATAATCATGTCTCTCTTTGGGTAATAAAATTGATTTGATCTTCATTTCTCTAAATTGTTTACTATCCTCTCCTTCATTATAAAACAATTTAGATCTTTATTCAAAATCACTATTTTGATCTCTTATCATAAGCAAATATTTCAAAATATAATATATGTTTTTAAAACCCTTATTCACCCCCCCTTCTAAGGGCGCCTATCGATCCAATAAGAAATAGATACAATAGTTAATGAAAATTCTAATCTAAGAGAAGAGCTTACAAAGGCAAAGCCTTTGAGGACTCACTCAATGGAAGGAGTCAAAAGCCAAAGGACATTACACAAAATCTCACCATGAGATTCAAACATCTTGGTCTAGGAGCAGATCCATCCATCAGTACACCAATCCCTAGCAAACCTGCCTGGGAAAATCCTATAGTGTTCATTAGATCTAGCATAAATCAACCTAATAACAACTTAGAATCATGTGAAGAACAAAATAATAACCCTAATAAACTCATTGTATTCAATAACGTAAATACCACTAATCAAACAGAGATTCTAGGTAAACACCCCTTAGAAAAGCCAAATAAAAATTATAAAAATCTTAATAAAAAGAATCATGCGTCGACTAGAACTCGACGCAGTTTTAAAGATGCGTCGAATGAAACTCGACGGAGTTATGCACATGCTTCGACATCAACTTGAAGTAAGTATGAGGGTGCGTAGAATTCTATTCGACGCAACCAATATTCTGCATCGAATTATTATTGACATAACTATGCAGACATGCCAAATTCCACTCGACGCAACTCTAAAGATGCGTCGATTTCTTCTCGACGCATGTTCTCAATAGTAAATTTTTCAGTCATCTAGATCTCTCTCTTTTGTTCCTATTTACAGCTCTAGATGCTTTTGTTGCTCTAAATTTGGGCACAAAGTCAAACACTACTGGCATAATAAACCAGCACTTCTTCACCTTAAAGGGTACAATGAATGACCAACCTACTCTTTCATAACTCCATATGATGATAGAACAAAGAGACCCTAGCAAGAGAGGGTCTATACTAATGTATAATTTCCTGTGCAGAGAGGAGACTGTTCTATCACAAATCAGCAGTGGTATCTAGACAGTGGATGCTCCATGCATATGGCTGGAGCAAAAAAATTATTGGAAAACAACAAGGCCAAGGAAGGCCCTAAGGTAAATTTTGGAAATTCCCATTCTGGTCAGATCAAAGGATATGTTGTGCTCAAAATCGGAGAAATCTCCTTCTCTAAGGTTGCTTATGTTGAAGGGCTTCAACATAATCTAATTAGTATTAGTCATGTAACACCCCACGTTTCCCAAATAAGGGCTGAAGAGAAGTACTGTCAGGATTCGTCAAAATGTCTTGAGTGGTCTCGACGAATTGGACTTATTTGATGAAATGTGACCCAGTACTCTCGACGAATCGTCGAATGATCTCGACGAATCGTCGAATAGTTTCATCTAGTATCGACGAACTCTGGTTCTAGTTTAGTTTCAATGAATCATCGAAATATCACAAGTGGTCTTGACGAATCGTCGAAGTGTCTCGACGAATTTGTCGAAATAACTTGACGAAAGCTATTGTCTCGACAAATTGTCGGAAGGACTTGACGAATGCAGACAGAGCGATGATTTTGCCTATTTCAATTTTGACAGAAACGTAAGTGTCGATCCTTCATCGCAGCTGTTCAGATCCGACGGCTGTCATGATTTTGAAATCCTTTAAAGAAGGTTTGGGAGATAACTTTAGGTTTATTTCTACCTTGTATTCTCTCTCCAAACGTAAGAAAACAGAGAGCTCAAGGAAGAAGAAGAAGGCATCTTCTGCCATTGACGGAGCTCCGAAGCTCCGAATTGTGAGATGTTTCCAGATCCACGGAGAGCATCCCGGTGCGGTTCTTTCCATCCAATTGAAATCTCGGATTCATGTCGCCGAAGAGAGCGGGAAGGGTAGCGATCCTTCCTCTCGGTCTTAGGACGTGTTTGGTCCTTTCATTCTTTTCTATGCATATTGAGGTTGTCTCTTTCACTAATAAGTGAAGTGTAGGACTTCATATAGTTCTTCGGAACTCCGGGTAGATTGTGTTCGTCCCCGGCATTGTTTGCATGTAGAAATCTGGTAGACGAACGAATTTAGGCATTTTGTGGGAAGCCTACTCATGGCCGTTAGCCCGGATCGGTGATGCTTGATTGTGACGTGCATTTAGGTTAAGCTTAGAATGCATGTCGGAGAATGATTCCGTGAGAAATGGCATCGTAATGCGGGACTTGAGATTTAGGTGTCTTTCGGAGAGCCTAACAGAATCCCCATGCTTGGAATGTAGTTGAATGCAAACCTTCACCACGAGATTTGAAGTGGAGCAATCTTGTACCTCCTTCTTTGGATATTGTGTGTGAAGCCTAAGTCCTCTCGAAAGGAATATGTGTGTAGACATCATTTTGTGTAGCACTTGAATGTGTTAAACCCTTACGGTCCGAGGCGAAGCTGTACCCGCGTCGTGCAGTAAGACCACGATGACTAGAGCACGGGCAATGCTAAACCAAACCCATTTCCATGCAGATCGGTGAGAGGTGCCAACCTCTTGTACGTCGTGTGATCATGGGAGAGGTCGTGGAAGGTGCTTACCTAGACCGGCCCAAAGCTCTTTTTCCCACCTAAGATCGTGTTGCTTAGGGTCGAGTGTTTGTGGTTGATGTTGTGTTAGCGTCATGCGGTTGCTTAGGCGGTTGTGGGGATCCTCCGGGTGAACCCAACCAACATCATGTGCATACCTAGGTTCCCCTTACTTTGATGCTCAACCTAGAAGATTGATTGTGCTTGAAACCTCACCTTGTGTAGTGTAGTTGCACTTTCTTTATTTAATTACATATTGCATGTACGACTTGCTTGCAGGTTAGCGATGACTCTCCCCTGAGCCGGCTAGATGGCCGGGGGGTGGGATCATTACACGGTTTGTGGTCAGCTCATAACTGACCCTTGTTTACATCTTATTGGATGTTGGTGCAGGTGTTGGTGAGACAAGTGGAAAGTAGTGGGCAGAAGCCATATCTGTGTTGGACCTTGAAGGCTAACCTCTCTTTTACTGCTTTCCTTATATTGTCGGCATGCGTGCCGAAGTATGTTTTGAGTTAAAGACATTGTACGAATGTAAGGCCTTAAGGCCGTAACTCTATATTGTTTCATTCCTTGGATAGTGGACAATTCTGAAAGTGATGATATTTAATGCTTTCGCTTACGCTGGGATACTCTCGTGTAGTTTTTTTCTGTTATCATCTTATTAACGTCTAGCTAGTGTGATCAATATGGCGTGGGAACCCGATCGCACCTATTGTTATATAGTTTGTATTGGCAGGATGTTACAAGTCAGCTATGTGATGGTGAATACAAAGTTGTATTCATTAAGTCCTTATGTCATATAGTTAGTCATGTGACTAACCAAATTGCATTGACTGGACTTAGAAAGGGTAAAGTCTATGTAGTAGATTTTGAGTATGCAAAGTCAGAGGTCTGCTTATTTAATTCCCAATGAGGAAACAGTGAACTGTGGCATAGGAGACTTTGTCACCTGAACTTTAAGACCATGGATAAGATGTCCAAGCTCAACCTAGTAAGAGGCTTACCAATTGGTAAGATTAAGAAATACCATCCCTGTAGAGACTGCCAGATAGGAAAGCAGATCATATCATCATTCAAACCAATTGGTAAGAATGATTTACCAAGAACCATATATATGTTGCACATGGACCTATTTTGTCATATCTCCACTAAGAGCTTAGCAGGAAAGTCCTATACTTTAGTCATTGTTAATGATTTTTCTAGATTCAGCTGGTGTTCTTTCTAAAAGCTAAGTCAGACACCTTCAAGATCCTCTCAAGATTCATTAGACAGATTCAATCTAAATTCAACAGTCAAGTTGCTGTGATCAGAAGTGATCATGGTACTGAGTTTGAAAATTAGTTAGTGTGTAGATTATGTGAGGATGAAGGGATAAGACAAAGCTTTTCAGCTCCTAGAACCCCCCAACAAAATGGGGTGGCTGAAAGGAAAAATAGAACTCTAATTGAATCAGGAAGGACATTATTGGCTGAATCCAACTTGTCAAAGTCCTTTTGGGCTGAGACAGTGAATACTGTCAACTATGTCCTGAATAGAAGCCTCATCCACAAGACCAAGTTGAAGACTCCCTATGAGTTATTGAAGGGAAAGGCACCTATTGTCACATACTTTAGAATTTTTGGGTGTACTTGCTTCATTCTGAACAATGGAAAGAGTCATCTTGCAAAATTTGACAAGAAGGCTGATGATGGGATATTCTTGGGGTATTCCTCATCAAGCAAAGCCTATAGGTGCTACAATAAAAGCTCTCTCAAAATTGAGGAGTCAATGCATGTGGTATTTGATGAAACTAACATGTTTTACATGGGGAAGGAAACTTCCACCAATGATATAATGTAGGAAGAAGACCAACTTGCAGATCTAGTTGAAAGACTCGGTATCTTGGACCATCCATCAGATAGCCAGGACAAAGGCAAACAGAAAGCTGAAAATGATTCAGATGAAGAGGCCCCTGCAGATAAGGATGATACTAAATCAGCTGCTTCACCAAATACAAAGATCATCCCAGTGAAGGAAGATAGGGTCTCCACAGCTAATGAGCAAGAGGAATTTCAGGTGGAGGTGGATCCACTAAACAGTTCAACAAGAACCAGGATGACTAAAAAGGATCATCCTCCATCTTAGGTTATACGAGATTTGTCAGTGGGAGTGAAGACAAGGAATCAAATAACAAATGAGACTATGATGCAATGCTTCCTCTCACAGTATGAGCCAAAGAAGTTTGAAGAGGCTGACAGTGACCCTCACTGGATTGCTACCATGCAAGAAGAATTAGCTCAGTTTGAAAGGAACAAGGTCTGGTCCATGGTTGAGAGACCAAGATATTACCCAGTAATTGGAACAAAATGGGTATACAAAAGCAAAATGGACTCAACTGGAGTCATCATCAGGAATCAGGCCAGGCTTGTTGCTCAAGGATATAGGCGAGAGGAGGGAATTGATTTCAACCAAATATTTTCTACAGTGGCAAGATTGGAAGCAATCAGGATGTTTCTTGCATATGCAACGCATATGAACATAATGGTATATCAGATGGATGTGAAGAGTGCATTCCTAAATGGAACTCTTCAAGAAGAAGTATATGTGTAGCAGCCCCCAGTTTTGTCAATCCATCTTACCCCTCTTTTGTTTATTATATGGTCTCAAGCAAAGCTCCATGAGCTTGGTATTAGACCTTATCCACTTTCCTTTTGGAACACTCCATTGTAAGAGGTAAGGTGGATAAAACACTCTTCACTAGAGCACATAAAAATCAACTACTTTTAGTACAAATATATGTAGATGATATCATATTTGGCTCAACATATCAAATTCTATGCAAAAGTTTTGCTGACCTAATGCAGTCTAGATTTGGGATGAGTAGCATGAACTGCACTACTTTCTTGGTCTTCAAGTAAAGCAAACTGCATATGGCATTTTCATATCCCAATCCAAGTATACCAGGGAACTCATCAAGAGGTTTGGGATGGAAAATGTCTCTGTCATGAAAACCTCCATGGCTACCAATACTGTTCTAGATAGAGATGAGAAGGGTAAGTCATTTGATCAAAAGACTTACAGAGCATCCATTGGCTCACTCCTCTATCTGACAGCTAGCAGACCAGATATCTGTTTATTATATGCATATGTGCTAGATTTCAGGTTGAACCTAAGGAATCTCATATGAGTTCTGTGAAAAGAATATTCAGATATCTACAAGGTACACCTGAACTTAGCTTATGGTATCCTGCAGAATTTGGATTTGACCTAGTAGGCTATTCAGATGCAGACTATGCAGGATGCAGGCTTGATAAAAAAAACACCTCGGGAACCTGCTAATTCCTGGGTACGAGACTGATCTCATGGTTTAGCAAGAAGCAAACCCCAGTCTCCACTTCTACAGTTGAAGCTGAGTATATAGCTGCAGGAAGCTGCTGCTCACAAATATTATGGATGCAAAATTAGTTGTTAAACTACAACTTTTCTCCTGACAATTCCATAATATTCTATGATAGCTTTAGTGCTATTTCTATAGCTTCCAATCTTGTTCTCCACAGCAGAACTAAGCACATAGAGATAAGGCACCACTTTCTCAAGGACAATGTAGAGAAGGGTAAGATCAATCTTCAATGCATTTGCACTGATATTCAAAGGGCTGACATCTTCACTAAACCACTTGATGAAATTAAGCACAAGTTCTTCATCAATGCACTGGGAATGCTTGATGGAGCTCTTTAGGTCACCTTTATTATGTACTCATACCTATCTTTCATAGAAAGTTATTGTTGGGAAAAACAGCAAAATTTTTGAGAAAAATATAATGTTTATTCAGAGTTGCGTCGAATACAAATCGACACACCGTTGATTTCTATTCGATGTTAGATTCGAAAGCTGATTGGGATAGTTAATTTGAATGGCACGCGACATTGCATCGAATACATATCGACGCTTACGTCGACATTATAGTTGTTGACAATATTCGGTGCCACATTGATTTCTACTCGATGTTACGTCGACTTTGCAAAGCGTGCGCAGACTGCTTCTAGAAGCAACATCGACATGTTTTGGTGTGTTGAATTCATCTCTTTTCGACGTTGCTTTGAATACAACCCTAAGTTGTGATGATTCATCTACTCAAAATAACTCAGGCGTTTGACTTTATTGTGCTTTTCAAATTCTCTCCCATTCGCTCTCCTCCATTTTCCTTTCTACTTCTCTCTTTCTGTTTCACTGCAGGTACTCACAGGTCGTCTGAGGCACCTCCTCCAAATCAAAGAGACATTGTCGAAGCAATTGATCAAGCTTTAGAGACAAAGTTGTATCTATTTAGTTCCCTCTATCTTGATTTCTCAAAAGAATGCTATCAAAAGCTAAAGCTTTGTGCTCAACATAGGAGGTTACAGAACCTCGCTGCTCAAATCAAGGCCATTGATACAGAAGTAAGGTTGACTATATTGTCTGCAGTCGTCTTTATATCCTTTCTCAATAATATAAAGCAGGGGGAGAAGTGTGTCAGCAGGCCCCCTCCAGATTCAGTATATATAGCAAATCTCCTCTCTCCCTATGTGTCAGAAAGAGAGCCAGACATCTCATTCAAGTTTCTTCTCCTACATGCATCATTCTCGCCTCCAAGAATCCTGCCTTCAATCCAGGGGAGCCATCAAAATAGGGGGAGAGTGGTCTATTCTCAGATGATAATGACTACTTGAAGAGTTTGCATAAGTACAAAGAATGGACTGGGTCACCTCTCCCCGAAACACCTGATTTCAGACTACTCTGAAGAATCAACAACAACATCTCCTCCAGCCAAGCCTAATGCTCAGGACCCTGAATTTACTCCATCACCTTCACCACCAGCTCAGCTCCCTCCAGCTCCTACTTCAGCACCCGCTCCAATTGCCCCAGCACCTGCCTTTAGAGGAAGACCTCCATTCAGGGGAAGGGGACATGGAAGGAATTATAGAGGAAGGGGAAGAGAATACATAGGAAGAGGTTATGGAAGAGATATACCTAGATGGGAAAGGTATACAAAAGAGCAAAGAAAGCAGTTCAAAAATGACAAATCTTATTTCAAAACTTATGAGAAGGTTGATCTCCCTGAAAATACAATGAAAGTATACACTGATCCAAAGCTTGATAAAGCCCTAGATGAAATCAGAGAGAGGGATCAATATGAGTTTGAAGCATCTCAAAGAGAGCTCGAAGAAAAGAGAAGGTTGTTTATTGAAAGGCTAAAGAAGGGCAAGTTGTTGTAGAAAAGGAACAACTAAAGGAGGCAATGCAAATCCCAAACACACTCTTTGATTCTACAAAGTATGTTATAGCATTTCCTCAAGCAAAACTCCTTGAAAATAGAGGGCAAATTCACAAAGGAGGCCTTGGATGTGATCTGGATGAAACAGAGTAGCCATTCCAAAAGAAAAGAAAGATTGTATTCAAGACTATTCCAACTTCTGACAATCCATAGTCAACATTCATTATACCAGACCCTGATGCAGAAGAACTAGGTCTGGAAAAAATCAACTTGATCACAGCTAAAGTTTTTGGTCTGGGTTTCAAACTTAAAGATGTCTATTCTGAAGCATAAACTGGTCTGGAAAAGCTCTTCAAGGGACATGAAAGAATTCAGAAGAATCCAGAGAAAGCCACCCCAGCAAACTTCGAATATGTGGAGAGGAAATTCAGGAAGGTCTACGAGGCCTTTTCTACTTTTCTTAAAGGAAGGAAGTAAATCATTTCTTGGGTAACTAACTCTGATAAACATATATTTATGTTAATTAGAAGTTTTTAGTTTACCATGTCATTGTGCTACTGTATATGTGTATGTTACATTTGTATGTTTGTACTCTATTTTTCATTTATGTATGGCTGAAATCACGTAAACAAATTATAAAATTTGTTGAGATAAATAGGGAGAGATTGTTGGGAAAATACTCTTTAATTTATCTAAATAAATTATATGAAAGTGATTTCATCAGCTAGGATGAATTACCCAAATTGTATAGAAAGGGTAATTTGGTCATTAGATGTCCTAGGATATCTCACTCACATTAGAGTGTCATGACCGGGTCAAAATGAGCACAAAATATAGCTGAGATAAAGTTGTGTCGAATAGAAGTCGACACAACTTCGACTAGAAGTCGACGCAACGTTGACTGAAAGTCGAAGTAACTCAGGTTGCCTGTCGAAGTATCAAGTGAAGTCGACGCAATGTTGAAATGAACTCGACGTAGAAGGAAGAGCTAGTCAAAGCCATCTTAGAAGTCGACGGAACTTCAATTTCAATTCGACGCAGAAGACGAAGTTCAAATCCAAGTCTTCAACTTGACGGATACGTCGATAACAACTCGACGCAACATCGACATCAGAGTTTAGTCAGAGCTAAGAAGAAATTCGAAGTTGCTTCAATAAGAACTTAGAGGTGCGTAGATATGAAGGATAATGAACTCAACGCAGCATCGAATACAGATAAAAAAGGAAAGTTTTTTGCTATCCTTTCTGATGCTTTTCCATATGATCTACAAGGCTGAAATTTGTTCTCCAACGGCTAGTTTATTGCCCAGAATGGAATAGAGTATTTCAGAGATACATCAAAGTCATTCTTGGAAGTTATTCAAATCATACTTGACGGGTCGAGAACAGAAATAGAAGGAAACATTTATTTCCAATGGACATTCTTTTTAAGGTGAGACCAGAAGAAGAAAGAAATTCAAATACTAATGGTCAGAGAATAAACATGTAGAGGAAGAAAGATAACCAAACAAATTTTAGTGATTCTTCTCCCTCTCCTTCTTCATCATCCTAAAGTTTTCCCTCTGAACAAGAAAAGAAGAACAAGAACATATTTGTACAGATATACAAGGTTATTGCTTCTTCTCCTTAATCTCACAGCAGCAAGCAAACAAGAGTACATAGATTGATAGGATCAGAAGCTACTAACCCTTGCATTCTTCTCGATCATAAGCAAAGGTTCATCATATACAGATCCAGAAGAATACCAAAATACAACATCCAGTGTGATAGTTGTTATAGGATTCATACAGCAGAATTCCAGTCTTCTTCTTCTTACCTCTGTTCTTATTCGGTAACTATAAAAGAGTCCAAAGAATCAGTGGTTCTAAGAGTTTCCATATCAAAAGACTCAGTGGTTCTAAGAGTCTCCTTATCAAAAGACTCAGTGGTTCTAAGAGTCTCCTTATAAAAAGAATCAGTGGTTCTGAGAGTCTCCTTGTTAAAAGGCTTAGTGTTGGTTCTGAGTGTCTCCTTATCAAAAGACTCAGGCACATTTAGTGCAATCCTACCAAGGTGGTAGAAGAGTGGACTACCCATATTTTAGGGAACTACTATAAAAACTCTGCGTCTTCTATGTTGCTTTTCTGTGTTGTCCCAGTTAATTGTTTTCTATTTTATATTTCATGTGCCTGCTTTATTCTGTTTTGGTGTTGATGACTGCATAGTACTTAGGAGTTTTATTGTGTGTGCATAATTAGGGTAAAAGGTTTTAAAACTCTATTCACCCCCTCTAGAGAATACTCAGAGGCATACTGTATACTTTCACGGAGCGACTCTATTTATAGCTCTAGGAGCTAGTGCCAACGGTAAGTCCTACCGTCTGGCGGTAGCCCACATGGAATGAGATCTGTGGCATATCCGTCCTGGAATGGAATGTAGGATCCTCATATTAGGCAACATCTATCGCGCCACGATAAAGTTACTGCGCCGCGATAGCTCCATATTTGTTACCATCATTAGGATGATTTCTTGCTCATTTTGGCTCCTCAATAGGTTGTTGATTGTCCAGCTTGCCATATGCTACTGCCATACATTAGCGTTAGCGCGCCGTGGTAATACTTGCTAAAGATGGACTTGCTCCTGCCAATCCTTGCATTCATATGCACTTTGTTAGTTATCCCTCAGTCATCAACACTACCGCCATCGGTAGGTCCTACCGCCTCGATGTAGCTCTCAATTCAGAGCACGATCTTCATTTTGTATTGCATATCATGATCACACGAATATGGGTATTGTACATGTAGTTCTTGCACACTATAAACACACACAAGCATGAACAAATACATAATGAGATTTATTATTCTCAACCCAAGAGATATGGAACCCATATTCCAACAATTTCATCGATCAAGGAGGGAAGAGTGTCATCCATCAGAAGGCGTCCAAATACTTAATATTCTTTTAAAGGATTCCTTTAAAGGTTTTTCCCTCGTGTGTGCAATATTGTTTTTACTTTGCTAGCTTTTATTTCCATTTCTTTGCTTGTAACAAGTGTTTTCTTATATCATATTCATGGAGTGATTCATTGTGTCTTTTATCATATTCATGGGGCGATGTTAAGGATACATTGTCTTTCATTCATTTATATATTCATCTTTAGCATGCTTACATTCATTCATTATGCGCCCTTTGGCTTATCATGTTCATATTTCATTTGATTTTTATGTTGGAGGTCATTCACACCCCACCTCCCTGGTAGGGTTAATGTTGGGAACTTTGCCCTCAATGTTCCTGCTTTGAAGAATTCCCCAACTCAAGGATAAACACACTTTGTATTTGATCCATGTGTTTAGAATGACGCTTTCAGGTATTAGACATTGCAAGTCTAACATAGGGCTAAACTTAGTGTCTTCAAACATAGTTTTTTCAATGTAATCCATCATTGTGCAAAATACCATGTCGACTTATGATCTAGACTATATTAGACTTGTCACTAACTCTTAATCATCAAGTATAAAGGTCTATCAAGTGAGCTGAAGCAAAGGATTTGAGTTGAGAAGATCAGAATTTGCTTAAATATCATCATGTGAAGGTCTCGATATCGTCTTGAAGACCCTAAGCTCCAAGATGATATCATCTTGTAAACTCACATCATCACTCTTATCGTTTTGTCTACAAGAAGAAGGTGTATATCTAAATATCGTCTTGGTAAAATACTTTCCAAGACGATATCGTCTTGACAAGGTTCATATACAGTCATATCATCTTAGAAGTACAATATATATAAAAGCAGTTATATGAAAGAAGAAATTAACTAAGGCAATTATCGTCGATATCACTTGAAATGTCATCGAGGAACCAAGACGACATTTCATGAATAACAAGACGATTTATCTTGAAGTGCTCAAATATCGCCTTGAAGGTTATAAAGAGTTGTCTAGTCAATTCGTGTAGAAGATTCTGTACAACCCAGTGTTCACCGACTCGCGGAGGAATCAATTACATGCAATCAGAGAGTGCTCGCACACTCGCGGCGAGTACCTTGCCAGGGCTGGGCGAGACAAACCAGGGATCTTGCTCGCGAATAGCGAGCGGCGACAGCATAGGTGCTTTTTGAAGACCGCTCTGGGGTGCATTTAGCCAGAACGAGTCAGGTAAGGTCTCGCAGAGGTCGGTCCGGCGAGACGAGTGGGGTCATGCCCCGACTTGCAAGAGGAGGTCTCGCGAGCCCGACTCGCAAGAAGGCTAGCAAGTGGCGCCTTCAGGGGCCACTTGCCCAGCAGGGGTTGCAGGTAAATTTACCCTGATGCCCCTGGTGGTCTGCCAATAGCCCTCCAGAACAGCGGAGTTTGGCTGTTAGCAGACCAGTTTGAGGTGCGTATAGCAAAACCAAAAGGTGGAATCCTGTTATTAGCATACCAATTCAGAAAGGCTATTAATAGACCCTTTGGGGCACCTTGAGAGGGCAGGCTAGATCTTTGCTTCTCCTCAAGGTCTCTTTGGTTTGCTCCTTCAGCTCTCCAAGGTGCCTGACTACAGTCTTGGCATATGAGGGGAAGCACTCAAAAGATCTTCTGGGTATGTGGTGGGACCTCCACACTGTTGCCAAGGGTCGTGTCTTTCATTCTAAGTCTTCGGTAAGGTTCTTCCGTGGGATCAGTAAGCGCTAGTTTCCCCCCTTCACAGGGGTCCGATGTAAGAACCTTCTTTTTTTTTTACTTTTCAAAAACCTGGGTCTTATGCCCAGAACCGCTGCTTTGCGGTGGCACTGTCACTCGGGAAGGTCGCCACTACAAAACGCCGATTCTGTCGGCCATATCGATCATAAAAGAAGTAAGCATAAACAAACTTATAGAAATTCAAGTCCACATCACATAGAAAATAAACTCATCAAAAAGTGATGTCCACATGAAATAATTGAATAAAAGATAGTAGTAGAAGGGCTCATGCCCGGTACATGTATTCCTTATGACAAATTCACTCACGGAAGCATAACCTACTAAAGCTAATTAGACACTCACGGATCCTGCCATCGGTGCTCCCATGCTAGACTGCCCCACCTCCATCTGCACTGGCCTCTGGTGCTGCAGCATCTCCTAGGTCCCCTAAAATGATAAGGTCCACCGACCGTTAGTCAAAAGACTAAGCCAATCCCCCACCCCTCCTCCGGTGACTCCTAGGCACCGTGCAGGAAGGATGAAGCGGAGGACATAAAGGGGTATATTCAAAAGCAGGTGGCAATGAGTCTAACTACGGGATGGTCTATCGCTAAGCAATATATAGTACAATGAGTAAAGCAGTAGGAGGTAAAATAGTAACAAGTAAGCATTAGCAATAAGTAAAGTAATAGTAAAGAAAGGCACTAAGAAAAATAGTAATAAGAACAAGTAACCTTAATTTATAGGAATGCCCACACAAACCTATAGACCAAGGGGTCGTTTAGCAGGGCCTATCGTATAAAAAGTCTCATAACCAATTTATACGATAGGGTATGGGTTGAAATGCAATGATTATGTTATGTCATGCAAGGTATGCAATTTAATTTTATGTTCATGCAAGTGCAACTCACACACTACGACTTTATGCGCACAGTCCTTTAGTTCCCCCTTTTTGGAGCTAGCAAAACTCCCAGGATACTTCCGTAGTGGCAAACATAAGCGGTGGGTTGGGCGTCGCCCACCTCTAGGTTGGTATCTGCACTACCTAACCTAGACCTATCGTACGCCTCAATGCTAAGAAAACAACAGCGGAGCTCCTGTGTACTCTTTATGGCTAGTCCACCAGACTTTTCTTTGGTAAAGTGTTAACCATACTTACCGAGCTAAAGTATCAACGTCAGTGCGATGACCGTCAGCACTAATGACCCACCACCTTTATACACAAACAATATGTTACCATCTATCTCCGAGCCCTAAGCTCCTCGGACTAACCTGTCCGACATAATAACCTTCCGAGCCGCCGGCTCGCCGGACTAACCCGTTCGTGCCAACAACCACCGAGCCTACCGCTCGTAAGATCAAACCTAACTAGCCTTCTTAACCATGGGGTGTGGGTCTGTGCATTATTAAGTTAATCTCGCACCTCCAATTATTCCTACACTTTAGGGTTAACCATGGGCTTCCCGAGGACTACCCTGTGAGGGGCTCGCAGCGGTACTATGAGCTATGATGGGCTGAACCCCAAAGCTCCCTTTCCTAAGACACTTAATGTTAGTGGTAAGTACCCGTAAGAATACCCTTCTTGTCATTACACTTGGAATACCCTATGTAATTTATGACCCACTAAGGGAAAAGACGATCTTTCGTCAGACCCGAACACAACCTTACCCCTTAGCTTATAGGGTACACTCAACATACAGACCCCAAATTGTGACCTCACATCTTCTCTACCAAACTAGGTACACCATCTACCTTCCATTCCCACCTAATGATCCACAAATTACTCAAGTTTAATATTTTTACTATACGCAGACCAAATGAGTTATATGAGTTGCATAAGAGGAGGTACCCTAAATATTCATCCAACTGACTCAAGATTATTACTGGGAGTCTATCATGATATTCTAAGACTAAATTCAGAAGATCATATTTTTCCTTAAGTATTTGGCATTTATTATAATTTCTCTAACATTGGCCAAGTATGAAGTTGAACATGAAGTATAAGGTCTGTTGGATCTTGCGGCGCCCTTAGAGGGGGGTGAATAAGGGCTAAAATTTACTTTGAAATTTTTCTAATATATTATGATAATTTTAACTGATAAACAAGTAGATTTTTAGACAACCCAAATAAATACTTAGAAAATCATAAGAAATTGGAAATCAAATTTATTTCCACAAGTGATGAATACAAAGGATTGTCGATCTTAATAAAGCTTAAAATCAAGGCTATAATAAAAATAAACTTTTAACAATTTGTGTTTACCAATCCTTCTCCCAAGGATCGGAAGGCTATCACTTGTCTCTCCCTAGACCAAGCCCAAGCCTATCCTCTAGATCTTCCCAAGATCTAGACGTAGCACACAAGGCCACGATTTCCTACCAAGCCACGCAAGGACTTGGACGCTCCGCACAAGGAAGCGATTTTCCCCTAAGCCACGCAAGGATATAGACGTCACACACAAGGAGACGATTTCACTACCAATACAAAATGTATATAAATGAAAACACAAAATGAAATGATGAACTCCCTAGAAATTCAGATCTCTGAAAGGAAGGTTGAAGCCTCGAGATGATCGTTGATGTAGAAGCGCGTCCGATCTCGTCTTCAATTTCAAACCTTCTCAGCACAAATGGGAGTTCATGAAGTTTCGTAGCTCTCTGGTTCGTATGCCCTCAGGAAGGAACTTAGAATTCTCCAAACTTGCAATGCACAAACAGAAAGAACCATTTTATAGATTTCACTGTCGCCTAGGCGACATCACTGTCGAAATTCCGACAGCACAAAGCTGCCGCTCGTAGTGCTGTCGTGCGGGCAGTTGCGGTAACTTCCGAGCTGTCGCCTGGGCGACAGTAGCTATCGGAAAATTTCGACAGCGCCAAACTGCTGCTCGTCGTGCTGCCGTGCGGGCAGTTGTTGTAACTTCTCTACTGTCGCCTGGGCGACATTGACTGTCAGAAAATTCCGACAGCTCGTCTTCATTTTTGTCGTCCGAAACTTCTCCAGATTGTAGATTGAGTAGTTCTCATCTCCGAAATGGGGTGGCACATTCTGTAACTCTTCCTGGATTGAAAGTTATGGTCATTTTAAGATCAGCACACAAAACTCATCCTTTTGCTTTTTCTAATGTGTACACACTCTCGGATCATGCCCATGAACGAAGACTTGTCTCTTCATTGAACCTATACAACCTGGACACTATAAACACACAAAAGACTAGATCAAATACAACACGGTATTTGTTATTCTCAAACCAAGAGATGTGGAACATAGGCTCCAACAATCTCCCCCTTTTGATAATAACAAATACCCGTATGAGAAATTAGTGAGATTAAGACAATTTGTGTTTATAAGTGCGGTAATAAGATATGCATGAATAACATATTAAGAGCGTGATAGAATTGAAAGTGATAATGCCTACTCATTCTATATCAAGTCCTCCCCCTACATTAGTGTCTCTTATAAACTACTCCCCCTAAATATCTATTTTACTAGATTTCTCAATTTCTTCTCCCCCTTTGTTATTAACAAAAGTGGGTAGGGATGAGTGTATATCTTTTAAGAAAGGTAAGGAACCATTTATTGAAGGATTTTCATGATCAAGCATATGATAGTGTATGCACCTCCTATATGATTACTCCCCTACAAATATACCTATTTTTTGAGTTTAATATCATTATAATGCACTCCCCCTAAATATTAGATTTATGCAATTTAATCTCCCCTTTTGGTAGAATCAAAAGAGGGTTTAGAAGTGAGTATGTATAATAAGGAGTAATATATTTTATGTCGAGAAGAAAAATAGGATGCAATCAAAAGCTTGTTAAATACTACTTGTTGAGAAAAATATAAGCATGATGTAACATAAAGTAGTAAGCAACATAGCTAACATGATAAAGTAAGCATTCTATTTTAAGATACCACTTGCTTAAAGGAAAACACGGTGTTAAAAATAATAAGCACTCTTAAACATAAACATCATTTTAGAAGATAAAACCATATAAAGGATAATGAGTTTTAAATTTGAAAAGTTGATATTTTAGTTAAAGATTGAAGAGATGTTATTCCATTAAGATAAAAAAAAATTTGCAAGCATGATTTCATAATATCAAGAAAAGATACACAAACTACAATGTAATAAAATTTGCATTTCAAGTAAACATAAACATTGTAGCGGTCATGCTTTGTTATCTAGTGCATTTACTTAAGTTTGTAGAGATTTGAGTAGATGAGCATTAGGATCCAATTCTCATGAGTAGAAGTTTTATGAAAGATAATGATGTGTACAAAGTAGTGTTTTGATAAAGTATACAAGTGAATCAATCAAAAACACATGACATATATAATGAGATAACACAACATTAAAATACACAAATAATATTACTTCCACACTATTTCAATGCACATGAATAAATAGTACAACTACCAAGGTGCTCTGCACACACAATGCTTATTAAGACTTATCAGGGTGCAAAGTAGTGCTTGGGGGATCACTTTTATACTTTTTAGCTTTATTTTCAAAAAAAAAATTGTGATCCGGTGTACTAAAGAGAAGTGGTGTATAAATTGTTTGCTACAAGACACTTTACAATTCTTAGCCAAGATGCTCAACCTCACAATGCTCATTAAGACTTATCAGGAGGGTGAGTAGTACTTGGTGGAGTTTTCCTTGTCATTTATTATTTGCTTTTTAGTTTAGTGACTAAGGACTCCGAATTCACTTGTTTTGCAAACATAGCATTTTAAACCACATTTCTCTAAAGAATAAGTGCATGAAAGACAAAGAATTGTAATAACCAATTCAATATTGTGTAGGTAATCTATTTAGGCATTTTAATTATTTATGTTATTACACTACACAATCATGTAAGAATAAGATTGTAAGCACATGTAGGTTATCAAAAATAAGTGAGTGAATGAATCATTATCAAACATAATACATTACTCGTACTTAGAGGCATGCTAAACATTTCTACACATGTTTATCTACAATCAATTTCATTGCACATAACAAGATAATTTTCAAGGCATGACAAATACAAAACAATGTTTTTAAGAAACTTGAAAGTTAAATTAAACATTGTATTTAATCTTTAATTGATATAATTAATCATCCATCCTTGACAATGGCAATGAATAACAATCAATTTTTTTTTTATAAATTTTTGAATTTTTTTTTTATATATGCACAAAACAATAAATACACATAAAGAAAAACATATTTTTGTTCTTTGAAATTGTTTTGTAACTTTGTATTTGTTTTTTTTATATATATTCTCTGGAAATCATAGAAGTCTTTAATAGCCCTTTCAGTAAATGATATTCTATGCCAGAGAAATAAACAAAAATAATGAATGAGAAAATACATATATATATTTTTTTAAAAGAAATAAAATTTTGTTTTAAAAGGTATAAAAAGATAGAAAACTTTTTACAAACACACAAAATATTAAAATAATACCAGAAATAATTCAAAACAAAAAATATATATTTTGGAGCAAAGGAGCTAACGCCAGGCATTAACTTCTTAACGCCAAAACAGAACTGCATTTCTTGATGTTTTGAAAAATATTCTTCTCAATTCATTTGTATTATAAAGAGACCTTCCTTCAGTTGAAATTTCAGAGTATATTGATTAGATTTGAAGGCTCTTTTAGCATGTATTTGGTGATTTTTCAAATACTTGTGTTTGGTAAAATCATTAAAGCTCGAAATATTAAAACATGCAAATACATAATGGTTAGAATAAAAAAAATATGCATGATAAGAGGACCCAGCGCAACCAACTACACCAAAAGCCCGGACTGTTTGGTGAAGGCGCAACTTAATCTTTATATCAATGGAAGGGCGCTACGGGTCAAGTGAGGAGACGCTGGACCCAACAATCCCCCCCCCAGCGTCCAGCACGACCCGCAATTCAGAGGTGCTCCACATGGCCCGCAGGCTCAGAGGTGGCTTGACACATGGCTGCGGCCGCCTGACCCACCGGGACCCACACAGGTAGAGAGAATTTTAGGAATTATCAGCGCCCCCCCGGTCTCGAACCCGCAACCTGCTTTGATACCAATTGAGAGGACCCAGCGCAACCAACTACACCAAAAGCCCAGACTGTTTGGTGAAGGTGCAACTTAATCTTTATATCAATGGAAGGGCGTTACGGGTTAAGTGAGGAGACGCTGGACCCAACAATCTATTGAAAGTGGAGTGTTTTAGTTCTTATTTACTTTATTAAAAGATCTTTATTAAGTTTTGGTTTCAAAACTTGATGACATGTATATTTATATGTGTTTGTTTTATGAATGATTAGCACAAGCAGTGAAAGTGCATAGCACAAATAAAACATAAAACAATGACCAAACCAAAACGATCCAAATGACACAGAATGTATAGTAGTTCCCCTCAACTGGGTACATCTACTCTTCTACCCACTGGTAGGAATCCACTATGAGGTTGTTGATAAGGTGCCCTCACACCATGTGAGCTGTTGATAAGGTGCTCTAACCAAACTGCAGGTTTTTGCTAAGGTGCCCTGTCACCGAGAGTTAACTTTTGAAGGGAGTTATAACCCTGTACAGGATGGAGTAAAGAAAGGAAAAATAAAAGCAGAAATTAAATTGTTCTTCTCTGTATAAGAAGACTCTTGATGATCCTGATATGGTGTTGAAAGGATCAGATGATGAAGAGCTCCCCCTGTCTGGTATAGATGAATGACAGTTCTGGAGGTCTCTTCCTTTTGATTGTTCAAATGCTTCTTCCTTCTTTTGCAGTGATGATCCTGAGCAATTGGTCATGATTGTTGTCTCAGGATGTATGAGATCTGCAAGAGAATATTAGCAAGAAAAATAGATTTGCTTCTATGTATTTTCTTCTCTGTCTCTCCTATATATGTATATTTCTTTCTGCTCTTCTCATGAATATATAGTCTGGAGAGAGCTTTTGAATCCTTGCTCGGGAAAATGGAAAGAGATAAAATCTCTTTAATTTTTGTTCCTTGGAAAGAGGAGTTGCCGATTTTGACAATACAGAAACGGCAATATGCTTTTAATGCTGCAACGGCTAGATTAAATATTATAAAGAAAGATAGCAGAATAATAAAATATTAGTCAAGCTTTGGCTAGAATTTTGTCGAGCACTGAACGGCATTTGTCGAGCGCCTTTTAATGTGCTGAGCAATTCACTGCAAATAAGATTTTTGTCGATCTTGATTTATCTCGTCGACCTGCTAAGTCTGGATGAGTTCGTCGAGTGCCGTTCAGAGAATGCCTGTCCGCTCCAATTGTTCTGACTAGATTCGTCGAGCGTCGTTCGCTATTTGTCGAACGCTGTTCTGATGAATATTTGTCGAGCGCTGTCTGGCTATTTGTCGAGCGTCATTCGACATTTGTCGAACGTAGAGAACTTATGTTATTTGCTTAAGTATATTCTCCGATTCGATCGCATCATATTTAATTTGTGTTAATTTAGATTGATCTAAATTATTAGATTTAACAAAAGAATGGATCCTAACTCAAATCAAAAAGCTATGGTTCCAACAATCTCCCCCTATTTGAGTTGGGATCAAATCAAAACTAGTGACCTGGTAATCTTAAAATGGTTTTTAGAATTTTCAGTTGCAGCAGCTCATTTCTTGAAGTTAAAATTTTTAATTTCAGCCTATTTAAAATTTCTAATTGCAGCAACCTTTATACAGATTTAAGTTTTGTTTGAGATTTGTGTTTCTCATTTTCTCTCTCACTTGGCTTCTCTGATGTTCTCCTTTTCTCTCTCACTTGGTTTTAGTTTTTAATTTTCTTCTGTAGACTCTTTAAATTATTTTATTTAAGCAACTCATTTGATCTAGATTTGAGTTAATATGTTTTTAATATCTTGAATTGCTACAGATGTTAATGGATTTTAAGGAATGCTTTAGATTATAAAAACATTGCAGACATTTTCTTTCTCATAGAATCCCCTTATCAGAAGAGACTCACACTCAGTGCTCTGATCAATACTGATCAATGCAGCTACAGTAGAATGCTCAAACTAACTTGGAGAAGTCTGTAAGAATACAAAGTTGTCTTAACATAGTTTTTATGATTGAAACAATCCATGTAAATTTTAGATTTGCTATTTGAATTGGGATGGAGTTTAATGGTAAGAAACTTATTAATATATGATTTGAGAGTTTCTTTGAATTTTTAGAAGAGTTGAGATTTTTTAGCAGTTTTAGCCTTTTTATTTCATTAAAATATAAATTTGAAAATTTTTCTTGAAATTGTTGAACATAATCAATTTGTTTTTCTTTAGAAAAATGTTCAAGTTTATGTTTTAAAAAGTCATTTTGTTCTTCTTTAGGTTTGTTATGTTCGGAAATCAAATGATTTATATTTGTTGACTTCTTTATTTTTATGTTACATTTTATTAAATTGGTAAAAGTTATTTTAAAAGAAGATTTGTAATTTTTAGAGGTAGGATTTTGAATTGATATTACCTCATTTACCTTTTCTACTTCTGCTTCTGCATCTGGATTGTGATATGACCCATTTATGGCCATCATGCAGAAAGCTCTAGCTCTAAGTTCTTCTTCTTCTTCTTCTTCACTTAGGTTTGTTGATGGTTCTGCATCAAAAATACAATTAGTTGAAGAGATGAAAGAAGGTTTATTTACCATCCTGGAGAGGGAGGTCCAGATTCCTCTTGCAGAGGTGCAGTCTTCAAGCTTTTGAAGAATGTCTTTTGACACTGACTGAGCCAAGATCTGCATGGCTTTGGCATCTGCTTCTGAGGATGGAGAAGGTTCTGTAGATGGGGAAGGTTCTTTATGTTTATCAGTCCGCCCATCATCAGTACCAGCTTTGAATTTATCTGGCTTCATTTTGCAAACACGGGCAGTGACATCAGTTTCTCTGTTGCCACGTTTTATTTCGGTAGTTTTCTTTGAAGAAGATATATCAGCGCCAACATAAACAGGCCCTGTCAAGATAGATTTGTAAATTTCTTCATCTATGGCATTCATATATAACTTAATTCTGGCTTGCCATAAAGAAAAATTATCCAAGTTAAGTATAGGTGGATCTGAAAACAGAAATTTTACTTGTATCATTAAAAAAAAAACTTTTTAGAGCAGATTTAAGAACTAAGTGATCTTTGTGATTTCAGGTGTTAACCTGTGTGACAAATCAACTTCTCTAATACTGATTGAAATAGGAGTTTTTAATTGAAAGCATTAGATACTAGAAATTGAAATGGTAAAATCAACACCCTCTGATACCAATTGAAAGTGGAGTGTTTTAGTTCTTATTTACTTTATTAAAAGATCTTGATTAAGTTTTGGTTTCAAAACTTGATGACATGTATATTTATATGTGTTTGTTTTATGAATGGTTAGCACAAGCAGTGAAAGTGCATAGCACAAATAAAACATAAAACAATGACCAAACCAAAACGATCCAAATGACACAGAATGTATAGTAGTTCCCCTCAACTGGGTACATCTACTCTTCTACCCACTAGTAGGAATCCACTATGAGGTTGTTGATAAGGTGCCCTCACACCGGGTGAGCTGTTGATAAGGTGCTCTAACCAAACTGCAGGTTTTTGCTAAGGTGCCCTGTCACCGAGAGTTAACTTTTGAAGGGAGTTATAACCCTGTACAGGATGGAGTAAAGAAAGGAAAAATAAAAGCAGAAATTAAATTGTTCTTCTCTGTATAAGAAGACTCTTGATGATCCTGATATGGTGTTGAAAGGATCAGATGATGAAGAGCTCCCCCTGTCTGGTATAGATGAATGACAGTTCTGGAGGTCTCTTCCTTTTGATTGTTCAAATGCTTCTTCCTTCTTTTGCAGTGATGATCCTGAGCAATTGGTCGTGATTGTTGTCTCAGGATGTATGAGATCTGCAAGAGAATATTAGCAAGAAAAATAGATTTGCTTCTATGTATTTTCTTCTTTGTCTCTCCTATATATGTATATTTCTTTCTGCTCTTCTCATGAATATATAGCCTGGAGAGAGCTTTTGAATCATTGCTCGGGAAAATGGAAAGAGATAAAATCTCTTTAATTTTTGTTCCTTGGAAAGAGGAGTTGCCGATTTTGACAATACAGAAACGGCAATATGCTTTTAATGCTGCAACGGCTAGATTAAATATTATAAAGAAAGATAGCAGAATAATAAATTATTAGTCGAGCTCTGGCTAGAATTTTGTCGAGCACTGAACGGCATTTGTCGAGCGCCTTTTAATGTGTTGAGCAATTCTCTGCAAATAAGATTTTTGTCGATCTTGATTTATCTCGTCGACCTGCTAAGTCTGGATGAGTTCGTCGAGTGCCGTTCAGAGAATGCCTATCCGCTCCAATTGTTCTGACTGGATTCGTTGAGCGCCATTCGCTATTTGTCGAACGCTGTTCTGATGAATATTTGTCGAGCGTTGTCTGGCTATTTGTCGAGCGTCGTTCGACATTTGTCGAATGTAGAGAACTTATGTTATTTGCTTAAGTATATTCTCCGATTCGATCACATCATATTTAATTTGTGTTAATTTAGATTGATCTAAATTATTAGATTTAACAAAAGGATGGATCCTAACTCAAATAAAAAAGCTATGGTTCCAACACATGATTTATGTATAAAGAGTGAGATAATGTTCATGCAATGAATATAATATAAGTATATCTAAGATCAAGATACCTTAACTACATGACTACACTTTAGCCCCGTACTAAGTGACGGATGGGCATGAGGAGCTGCACACATGTCGTAGGTTGGGGTGTTAATCCCATATGCATACAAAAGACGACGCTCAACCTAGCACTCTTTTCCCCCAGTGCCTCTCAAGGCCCCACTGGAACCCTTCCCGGTTAAGGACAAGACATGACTTAGAGGTTAGGTCTCTATTGCACACAATCCTACGCCCTCGCTATTGTGAGACACATGTCATAGGTTTATTGATTATGGACATACTAAGCGTGTAAGCCTTAAATATATTAATAGTGTTATAATTTCATGATTAGTTTTGGATTTACAATTTTATCGAAGATTGTTGATTTTAAATCCATTTAGAAAAGTTTTATTCATGCAAATAACTACAAAGGAAAATAAGATTTTCATATTTTAGTGATATAATTTACTTTAGCATTGCAAGATATAACTAGCATGAGCATTGATTTCTATCTATGGTACGTGATAATGATAGTGTGATGAATTAGGACAACATGGTGCAAAGCTAAGTAAAGATGGACAAATATAAGATTGAGTTGCATGTATTCAAACATAGAGTTTTGAATTTTCATAGACCTAGAAAGAAGTGACAATTCTATTTGATTCCATCTTGTTGATATCAAGTTAATTCATAGGTCTGAAGATAATGAGATTCATGCAAACAATAAAGATGCACATCACACACACAAAACAAGATATGAAACTATAATACCAATTGCAACCATATATTTCATAATTCCTAAGGTTGATAGAATTAGTTGATTTAAGATAGGTCTTGATGGATCATGAATTATGATATATGATTATAGTGAATTTTAGCATAGGATATTGATAGATCATGGTGGTGATTGTGAAATCATATTCATCATTTTTGTAAATTTTCTTTTTGATTTTATTTTTTAGAAATTAGACAAAACAAATACAAGGTATTTGACAACAATGATAGTAAAAATAATTTTTCAGAGAAAATCAGAATTTTTAGGAAAAAGATGCTACTGCCAGCGTTTGTGATAACGTCTGGCGTTATCAACAGAGTTACTATATTTGATTTAAAACACATTGTTTTTGATATTATTTGATTCTGATTTTTCTCGATTATGATTTTCAATATAGGGGCTATTATATGCTGCAACGAAAGACAAATATGCAATTAGTTGCGCATTTAATATTTTAGCCTAAGACCCCTAAAAATCCATTTAAATCCAATTTTGAACGTAATTAGTCTTGATAATATCATTTAGAAAATTTAGCATTCAATTTATAATGATAATATAAGACATTTATAAGCAAAGGATTTAAAAAGGATAAAACAAAAAGAAAAGATAGATCACTTAAAAATTATGATTTTATGTTCAATTTAATTCAATTTTGATTTGATAAACATTAGGCTTAAAATGTAGAAGTCATATTTCATAATATATCTAAGTGACCTTAGCGTTTTGCTAAAAAATAAGAAAACAAACAAAAGAAAAAGCAATTAAGCATATCATGAAGTAGAATACTAATATTTCATTTTTAATTAATTTCTACTTCATGCAATATAATGATTCCTAGTGAATGAAAGACTTAGGTATCCAAAGGGGACCAAGTGTGATGGTTCCTTTGGGTACCCAAATACATTGTGTAGGCTTTTGAAGAGATAGTGACGAATGGGCTTTTACAAGTGGAGTTAGTGTTTCGTTTTTAATTTTGGGCCTCCATTCATACTTTGGTTGTTTATCTTTTAAATTCATATTATGATTATTTGACATCTTTTTGGAATGATAGTTGTTTGAAAAATAATTCATTTGGGATTTATGTTTATTCCAATTATTTTTCAAAATACATTGATGTTGATAATCATAATGAATTTTATTATATTGATTCTTTGAGAGTTTATAAGAGTGATGGTCTTTCTTAAAAATTGAATGTTGAAAAAGTGGGTTACAATATGTTTTAAATAATTGGTTCTTATTTTGATGATTTTCATTTTCACTCTTTCTTATAGACGTACTCTTATAATATGAAGTTAAGCTTTTAAACTTTTGATAATTTGATAAACTAGAAATAAAAGATGTTTTATTATATGAAAAGTTTTGAATAAACATTTTTAATGATTCTAATTTATCCTTTAAATTATCATTTTCTTTTAACAATTTTTCATTATGCTCTTTTGAAGTTAAAAGACCTTTTTCCAAAACCTTGAGTTCTTCTTTAAATGTATTATAATCAAAACAAGGTTTAGCATTTTCAATTAAAGAGCATGAACAAGAATTTGAAACATCAATATAAGATTCTACTTTAGCATTTGCTTTTAAGGTTTTATTTTCTAAACGTAATTTGGAATTAGCATGTTTCAACTTTGAAATTTTACGTTTAGCAAATTTAAGCACACGAAATGTAGAAATAGAATTAGTTACTAAAAGAGAAGATTTAGATTTTCTTACCTTGCTATAGTTTTCGTCTTCTCTTTTGCTTGATGTTTTGCCATCAACTGAGTCCAATATTGTGGCGTTGTCTTCTTCTCTTGGATCCATAAGGAATTGCTCACAGGCATCATCTGCGAAAGGAAGACTATAAGAATTCTCAAGAAATTTCCAAACTTCATAAGTATTAGGAAGTGTATAAATAAGTTTGAAAATATTTTGATCTAATGCACAATATAGACTATTCATTGATTTGACATTTTAAAACATTTCATTTTTCTTTAAAATATTTGGGGGCATTTTAATTGTAATATTCCAAACTTCAATATCCAAGGATTTAAGAAATTTTTCCATAAGTATTCTCCACCCATTATAATTTTCACCCATAAATAATGGTGGACATAATGATTTTTCATTTTCATAAAAATTATCCCCTCTAGAAGATGCGAGATCACGAAGCGCCATTATTCCCGGTTGTGAAGCCGTATTGGAATAACCTCTCTCTGATACCACGTGTTGGACCTTGCGACGCCCTTTGAGGGGGGGGGGGTGAATAAGGGCTAAAATTTACTTTGAAATTTTTCTAATATATTATGATAATTTTAACGGATAAACAAGTAGATTTTTAGACAACCCAAATAAACACTTAGAAAATCATAAGAAATTGGAAATCAAATTTATTTCCACAAGTGATGAATACAAAGGATTGTCGATCTTAATAAAGCTTAAAATCAAGGCTATAATAAAAATAAACTTTTAACAATTTGTGTTTACCAATCCTTCTCCCAAGGATCGGAAGGCTATCACTTGTCTCTCCCTAGACCAAGCCCAAGCCTATCCTCTAGAGCTTCCCAAGATCTAGACGTAGCACACAAGGCCACGATTTCCTACCAAGCCACGCAAGGACTTGGACGCTCCGCACAAGGAAGCGATTTTCCCCTAAGCCACGCAAGGACTTAGACGTCACGCACAAGGAGACGATTTCCCTACCAATACAAAATGTATATAAATGAAAATACAAAATGAAATGATGAACTCCCTATAAATTCAGATCTTTGAAAGGAAGGTTGAAGCCCCGAGATGATCGTTGATGTAGAAGCGCGTCCGATCTCGTCTTCAATTTCAAACCTTCTCATCACAAATGGGAGTTCATGAAGTTCCGGAGCTCTCTGGTTCGTATGCCCTCAGGAAGGAACTTAGAATTCTCCAAACTTGCAATGCACGAACAGAAAGAACCATTTTATAGATTTTCACTGTCGCCTGGGCGACATCACTGTCGAAATTCCGACAGCGCAAAACTGCCGCTCGTAGTGCTGTCGTGCGGGCAGTTGTGGTAACTTCCGAGCTGTCGCCTGGGCGACAGTAGCTGTCGGAAAATTCTGACAGTGCCAAACTGCTGCTCGTTGTGCTGCCGTGCGGGCAGTTGTTGTAACTTCTCTGCTGTCACTGGGCGACATTGACTGTCGAAAAATTCCGACAGCTCCTCTTCATTTTTGTTGTCCAAAACTTCTCCAGACTGTAGATTGAGTCATTCTCATCTCCGAAATGGGGTGGCACGTTCTGTAACTCTTCCTGGATTGAAAGTTATGGCCATTTTAAGATCAGCACACAAAACTCATCCTTTTGCTTTTTCTAATGTGTACACACTCTCGGATCATGCCCATGAACGAGGACTTGTCTCCTCATTGAACCTGTACAACCTGGACACTATAAACACACAAAAGACTAGATCAAATACAACACTGTATTTGTTATTCTCAAACCAAGAGATGCGGAACATAGGCTCCAACAAGGTCTTCTTATGATATGGCTTCCACAAAATTAAGAAAAATCTATGAAGTTAAAATAACAGCAAATACATAAAATCACATTTTTTCAGTATGGGGTTGGCCTCTAATTATAATATTCAATAATTACCCCATATTAGAATTTAAAGAAGGAACCACAAAAAATACTTGTCCAAAAATTATGGAAAAATTACCAGACCTTTATAATAATCTGAAAAGTCAACTGGCCAAATTTCAAAATTTATCAAAACTAATTAATCACATAAATAAATATTCCAAGTAATCCCATAGTAGGGAAAATTGTGAAGTAACCTTCTGATAAATAATTCCAAAAATTATACAAAAATTCCCAAAGCTCTCTAATTCCCTAAAATCTCCTACCACCAAGTTTCATAATTTTCCAGAGGATATGTGGCCCTCATTTCTGTAACATATTCCTAAGATAAAATAGATGACTTGTGAATGAAGTGCTAATTAAATTACCTCAATAATTACACAAAAATTATCAGAGGTTTATATCATGATTATGAGGGTGCTACCAAAATTTCACCAACATCCATGACAATTTGAGCATGTAAATTTCTCTTATAGGAAGGTTCCCTAAAATGGCCTAAATCAGAGGGGATAAGTGTTCCTAAAATTCTCATAAAATTTCCTAGGGAATATTTACACCCTATGAACTTATCTACCAACTTTTATAATCATTCAAGGACATATGCCCATATGTTCTTCACAAGGATTAAAGTGCAACCCTAAGGTTAGAACTAGGGTCCTAGGGCATATCTACCCCCACATCACCCCAAATTACTCATGGAGGTGTGTTATGTGATCCTAAACCAGTGGCCAAAGTTTCACACCACTTTGAGGAGATTTGATCACCTAATTCCATCATGTGCACTTTTGACCTAGTTTTACCAAACTTGGGTTAACAAATTACCTAATCAAATCAGTCCCAATTGGGCATATATTATTACTAGGGTCATATAATAACCCTAAATAGCACCCAACAAAATTTGGAGGGGATTGGAGGTCATTAGATCCTATAATTAAATAATATATGAATTATTAAATTTTTACAAAAACCTTAGAAAAATGTTTTCCAAAAATTTCCATTTTTGGATATGTTAAGGGTGTAGGTACAAATAGCCCATGTTTCAATTTTCATATCAATATCATTTCCCTATCAAAAGTTATTCAAGAAATAGTAGTTGTCCTACCCTAGGGACCAGTCCCACCAAAATGGCCCTACAGGGAGCTACACTGCTCCTTTTGGGCTGAAACAAATTTTAAAATAAAGTACACTCCAAGGGCTACAACTTTGATGTTGGCCACTTTTTCATCAGAGGGGCCTAAGTATTTTTAATAAATTAATCTAGGTACTGCAAAAAATGTGCACAAATACATACATAAACATTTAAATGAAATTAGATCACCACAGATCTTGGCGCGGGATTGGACGACATCGGGCTTTCTTCATCCTCTAGCTGACGGTCCTGATTGCCCGCGTTTGGGCCTCCTTCCACCTCATTTTCCCGACCACATGAGCGCCGCCCCGGCCGACCAATGCCACCACCACCTCCGTTGAGGTGGTGGCCGGCGATTAGGGGTGGTTGGCCGGCCGGAGGTGGCCGGAACTAGGAGTTGTAGCGGGGGAAAGAGGGCTTGAAACGAGCCCTTTCGGGAGCTTGATTTGAGCCCAATTTGGCTCGAATCAAGCCCCAAACCAGATGAGGATCTAGCACTAGGGGAGGAGAGGAGGATCAGACCTGTGTGGCGGCCTGAGGTCGTGGATTACGGCGGGTTGCCATGGCCGGAATTTGAGCTTTTGACGCCATGCCTCCTCTGGTTTTCAGTGCACGATTCCTCTTTCAATGTTGGGGGTGTTCTTCCTCTCACTCCTCTGAAGGTGTTAAAGAGGCCAATTGGAGGCAAGAGGGGGGTTTCACATGGTGGCCATTAATGGCCTTGATGGAGAATTTCGGTTTCATATGGGGGGAGGTGAATTGGGCATCAATGTGGACGGGAGAAGGCTGGAAACTCCTCTCCCCAACAGGAGATGAATGGTGCCATCAATGGGGGAAATTGGAGGCTTCTTCTTCCTCCCCATTAACTCCCCCTTCTCTCTCTCTTTTCCAAATTGGGCTTTCTCTCTCCTGGCCGATTTTCTTGAAATTGAATGGCCTATTCAGTAGCGCCCAACCCCATTAGGTGGTGGACCACCTCAATTGGGTGTAGCCCAAGAGGATTGGGCTTGGTTAGGTCAACTTAGGTCATTTTGACCTAAATTTGAGGTAGAGTTGACTTTGGTCAATTTGACTATATGGGTTGACCCCAATGGGTGGCTAGTCACCCATTGCCCTCCCTTACGGGTTAGGAAGGTCTAGGTAGGGTCAATTTGGCAAGGTGAGGGTCAATTGACCCTGAATATGTCACTTTGACCAAAATAGGGCTAGGGTTGACTTTGGTAAAATTGGCCAAATTGGAGGTCCCATGATGGGGCTTTTTGGTCCATTAGGTCCCCAGTATCCTTATAAGGGTAGGGGCAAGGTCAATTTGGCATGGTGGAGGCGAATTGACCCTAATTGGGCTACTTTGACCAAATTAGGGTTATGGTTGACTTTGGTCCATATGGCCTCTTTGGTTGACCCCAATGGGTCCCTGGTGCTCTAAGGGGACCCCTAATGGGTTAGGGATGTTATGGTGGGGTCAAGGAATCAAGGTGAGGCCCTAAAGTCCAACCCTAGGCTTAATATCTGAAAATTGCTATTTGCAGACCAATTGGGTTTTGTCCTTCTTACCTAAGTTCACATGATCTTATGGTCTTCCTATGATTTTTTCATGTCCTAGTCATGGAAAAACCAACTTGGGGGTCTAGTTGTTTGGGGGATGTTACAAATCCCAATACATAGAAATAAAAAATTTCGTCCCCAAAATTCAGGTTAGGCATGTGGGGTTTCCTATCGCAAGTGATTAAATGTAACATCCCAAACAGAAATTAAGTTATACCTATTGTAAAGAGTTCCAGATACTTTTGTTGCATCAAGTCCAGTGGCTCCTAGGTGTGCTCCTCCTGTCCATGATTCCGCCATAGGACTTTGACCAACGGAACCTTCTTTCGTCGCAAGACTCACATTTCCGTGTCATCTATCCGGACCGGCTCCATGTTAACTGACCGATCAGTAGCTACCGGCCCCTTAGTAGTAGATATCTACTGCTCTAGTCGTAGTAGAGCCCTCCTTAGTGAGGAGACGTGTAAGACGTCATGCAATCCCGCTAACTCCGGTGGTAGCTCCAGTTTGTAAGCCGAGGGGCCGATCCGCTCCAGGATCCTATAGGGCCCCATATATCTCGGACTGAGCTTCTTCCGCCCGCATACCCGCGAGACACCATGCATCGGACATATCTTCAAGAATACCCAATCTCCCACCTGGAACTCTACCATACGATGTCGCGCATCGTAATACTTGTCCTGCCTGTTCTGGGCCTCCAGCATCCTCTCTCGAATCAGCCGTACCTGAGCCTCTGTGTCCTCCACGAACTCTGAGCCAAGCGCCTTGGGATCCTCATCCTGGATCCAAGATAATGGGGTCTTGCACCTTCGTCCGTATAATTCCTCATAGGGTGCCATGCCTATGCTAGCCTGGTGGCTGTTGTTGTACGAGAACTCGACCAATGGCAACAGCCTCTCCCACGGCTCCCCGCGGTCCACAATGCATAGACGTAGAATATCCTCCAATGTCCGGTTGGTATGCTCCGTCTACCCGTCTGTCTGGGGGTGGAATGCAGTGCTGAATGTCAGTCATATGCCCAAGTAAGCATGCACCGCTCTCCACTCTCTTGATGTAAATCATCCATCCCGATCCGACACAATCGTCCTAGGCACGCCATGGTACCGAACAAACTACTCCACGAACCTTCGTACCAAATCACCGACTGACATGTCCTTTCTGACTGGTCCTTTCTGACTGGAATGAATCGGGTCACCTTCGTTAATCTGTCGACGATCACCCATATCGAGTCATTCGCATGTGATCGGGGAAGACCGTGTATAAAGTCCATCGCGATGTCGTTGAATTTCCACTCCGGCATCGGGAGTGGCTGCAATAACCTGGCCGAGTTCTTGTATTCCGCCTTCACGAGCTGGCAGGACTCGCAGTGGGTCACAAAATAGGTGATATCCCTCTTCATTCCCGGCCAATACATGGTCCTCTTCAAGTCCGCTGTCATCTTTGTGATACCCGAGTGCACCGAATACCTACTGCAGTGAGCCTCTATCATGATGTCCTCCCGAATCTGTTCCCTTGTCGGTATATATACTCAGCCTCTAAAGCTCAACAGGTCGTCCCTCAATGAATAGTCTCCGGCTGAGCCTTCCTCCAAGGCTCTGAATATCGGCTCTAGCTTGGCATCCTGCCTCTGCCCATCCATGATGTGGTCTCGGATGTCATATGTGGTACTCATCGCCGCCAGGTACTCCTGATAAAGATCTAGATCATCCTCGGATACTAAGGAGATCTGCATGTCCTCGAACATCCGTACTAGTTCCATGGCCATCAACTGGGGTTCTAATCCTGACGTGTTAGCTCTCTTGCTCAGTGCGTCGGACACCACATTCGCCTTCCCTGGGTGGTAATGCATCGTGTACTGGTAGTCGGACAAGAACTCCACCCAGTGTCTCTGTCGAATGTTCAGCTCCTTCTGCGTATCCACGTACTTCAGATTCTTGTGATCTGAAAATATGTCGTAGTGGACGCCATAGAGGTAGTGCCGCCAAATCTTTAGAGTGAAAACAACTGCTCCCATCTCCAAGTCGTACACCGGGTAATTCCGCTCATGGTTCTTCAACTGGCGGGAAGCGTATGCTATCACGTGCATGTTCTGCATCAGAACAGCACCCATCCCCTGATATGACGCATTCGTGTACACCTAGAATCCTTCCTTTCCGGATGGAAGGGCTAGGATGGGGGTCGTCGTAAGCCGACCCTTCAGCTCCTGGAAGGCCGCCTCGCACTCCGGCGTCCAAATGAATGCAATATCCTTCTTCGTCAGGGATGTGAGCGGGAGGGCTATCTGGGAAAACCCATGTACGAACTTCCGGTAATAACCGGCAAGTCCTAGGAAGCTCCGCTCGTCGGTGGCTATCTTCAGCGGTGGCCATTCTAGTACTGCCTGGATCTTTACTGGATCTACTGCTAGACCAGCTCCACTGATAATGTGACCCAGGAAGGCCACCTCCTTCAACCAAAACTGACACTTGCTGAACTTTGCATACAGGCGGTGCTCCAGAAGCTTCTCCAATGTTAGTGCCAAATGACGTGCATATTCCTCCTCCGTCCTCGAATAGATGAGGATGTCGTCGATGAACACGATGACAAAGATGTCGAGATATGGCTCGAACACCCGGTTCATCAGGCTCATAAATGTTGATGGTGCATTCGTGAGCCCGAACGGCTTCACAGTGAACTCATATAGTCCGTATAAGCTGCTGAAAGCCGTCTTCGGGATGTTCTCCTCCTGAATCTGCAGTTGGTAATACCCTGACCTCAAATCCAGCTTCGAGAAGCAGTGGGCTCTATCCAGCTAGTCAAACAGCTCGTCTATCCTCGGCAAAGGGTACGTGTTCCGCACCGTCAGCCTGTTCAGGGCTCTATAATCAATGTAGAGTCTGAGCGACCCATCCTTCTTCTTCACGAATAACATCGGAGCTCCCCAAGGCGAGGAACTCGATCTGACGAACCCAGCTTCCACCAGCTCCTGCAACTCGCTCCGAAACTCTGCTAGCTCCTTTGGGGCCATCTGATAAGGAGCTCTAGATACCGGCTTAGTCCCCGGCACCAATTGGATCTGAAAATACTTCTCACGGTGCGGTGGCAGCCCTGGCAACTTTTCTGGGAATACGTCGGAAAAATCCCGTACTACCGAGATGCTGGCTATAGAATCCTTCGCCTCAATCGCCTCGAACAGCACCTGGCATACCTCATCTCCCTGTAGGTGGGCCTTGACGGCCTGAACAGATAATAATAAGAAACAGGAGGGGGGAATGATACCTTCGACTACTACTTTCGTGTCCTCGTGCTTTAGAACAATCATTCTCGTCGGGCAGTCAATCCTTGCATGGATCCAATATAGCCAATTCATGCCTAGGATCGGGTCAAAGTCCTTCATCTTCAAGAGAGTTGTCGGCGCTTTGAACAGCTTCCCTCCAATCTCCACGTTCATGTTGCACTTGGCGTTCGTTACTATCTCCGATCCGTCCGGGAACCGCACCCTCCTGTGGATGCCCTCGAAGTGATGGACTTGGTCCAGATCGTCCCCGAATTCTTCCGAGACGAATGAGTGTGAGGTACCCGTATCAAATAAAGTGTATGCGGGCTTGCCGCAGATGAGTACTATACCTGGGTGGTTTTTGTTTGTTTGGTTCAATGCTAAGGTAAAACTAAGGTTTACTAAGTGCTAATGAACATAAAACAAAAAGACATTAAAAGTTCTTGTAATGACCCTTGCGGGGTCTCGGGGCTGAGCTAGGTCTAGAGCGTACATCTGGTCTCTATTCTGTCTTCGGTCTCCGCCCTAAAATCAACGGCCTCGACCACGTACTCGGCCCCCGAAATGCTGAGCCGGTGGGGCAGCCTGTAGTGCTGGTGGTGCATTCCTTTGGGGGCAGTTCCTCCGGATGTGGACAGTCTGGTGGCTGTGGTAGCACTCCGGTGGGGGAGGTGGACCACATCCTCCTATCCTCGGCATCTCCCGCATCTGTAGAGGATGAGGAGCCAACACTACCAGCTCCCTCTGCTTCTACCTCTCCTCCTAGCGGGGTCGGTCCTCCGCTCTTCTCCCCCCAATGTAACGACCTTTCTGCTGGTCTCTCCTGCCACTCCTTCCCTGGTCCTCTGTTGGCCTCTTCCTACCTCTAACAAGGTGATGGTCGGCTTCCAGCTTCTTGGCCATCTCCAAGATCTTGGCCATGCTGCCGTCAGAGACAAAGAGGAGGGCATGCCTCAGCTCATCACGGAGGCCCTTGTAGAATCTCTTTGTGTAGCCTACATCATCCAGCTGATAGGAGTCCGCAAACCGGGCTAAGTGCGTGAACTTCCGGTGATACTCCACTACTGTCGTGCTACCCTGCCTCAACTACAGGAACCTGTCTTCTTGTTCATCCCTTGCTGACTGCGGTACGTAGTGCTCCAGTAGCGTCGTCTTGAACTCATCCTATGAAATGTCAGCCGCCTCCAGTCCAGCATAGGTGGTGTCTAGTAGTGACTTCCACCACCTCTTCGCATGAGATTCCAGGCACGAAACCACTAGGGGTATTGCCATGTCTATTGGACATTGTATCCCTGCCAACATCTCGTACATAATGTCCACCCACTCCTCAGTCTGAACCACTCTCTTTTCCCAAGGTATAATGGAGGGGAAAGTCCTAGGAAGGCACTCATCCAGTTAGCCCTGGAGTTTGGCTGAGGAGTCAGTGCCTGCTATGCCATGAATGCCTCCAGTATGGCAGTCAGTGTCTGCCCCATCTCCGTTTGCTGAAACGGAGTAGGAGCCGGTGGTGGTGGGATGATGTTTGGAGTCGGAGGCACTCCATGTTGTGGGGTAGGGTTCGTCGAGGGCTACAAAAGAAAATAGACACTCGTAAGAGGGTTTGCCTTAAAAATTCAGTTAAAAGTGGACTTTTCATGTGATTCCCTATATGGGCACACTATTGCTTCCGCTGCTTAGCTTATCCTCAAACTAAACTCGTGCAGGGTGGCCCAGGGTTTGTGGACTTCTTTTCTTCGGATCGAGGTTTGCTCTGATACCAGTTTGTAAGACTCTATTTTTTTTTCTTTTTCAAAAACCCGGGGTCTTATGCCCAGAACCGCCGCTTTGTAGTGGCACCGTCACTCGGGAAGGTCGCCACTACAAAACTCCAATTCTGCCGGCCATATTGATCACAAAAGAAGTAAGCATGAACAAACTTATAGAAGTTCAAGTCCACATCACATAGAAAATAAACTCATCAAAAAGTGATGTCCACATGAAATAACTGAATAAAAGATAGTAGTAAAAGGGCTCATGCCCGGTACATCAATTCTTTACTACAAATTCACTCGCAGAAGCATAATCTACTAAAGCTAATAAGACACTCACGGATCCTGTCTTCGGTGCTGCCATGCTATACTGTCCCGCCTCTACCTGCACTGGCCTCTGGTGCTGCAGCATCTCTTCGGTCCCATAAAAAGAGAAGGTCCACCGACCGTTAGTCAAAAGACTAAGCCAATCCCCCACCCCTCCCCCGGTGACTCCTAGGCACCGTGCGGGAAGGATGAAGCGGAGGACATCAAGGGGTATATTCAAAAGCAGGTGACAATGAGTCTAACTACGGAAGGGTCTATCGCTAAGCAATATATAGTACAATGAGTAAAGCAGTAGGAGATAAAACAGTAACAAGTAAGCAGTAGTAATAAGTAAAGAAATAGTAAAGAAAGGCACTAAGAAAAATAGTAATAATAACAAGTAACCTTAATTTAAGGAATGCCCACACAAACCTATAGACCAAGGTGTCATTTAGCAGGGTCAATCGTATAAAAAGTCCCATAACCAATTTATACGATATGGGTAGGGGTTGAAATGCAATGATTATGCTATGTCATACAAGGTATGCAATTTAACGTTATGTTCATACAAGTGCAACTCACACACTACGACTCTATGCGCACAGACCTTTAGATCCCCCTTTTTGGAGCTAGCAAAACTCCCAGGATACTTCCGTAGTGGCAAACAGAAGCGGTGGGTTGTGCCTCGCCCACCTCTAGGTTGGTATCTGCACTACCTAACCTAGACCTATCGTACGCCTCAACGCTAATAACACAATAGTGGAGCTCCTGCGTACTCTTACTGGCTAGTCCACCGGACTTTTCTTTGGTAAGTCTTGACCACACTTACCGAGCCAAAGTATCGACGTCGGTGCGACGACCGTCATCACTAATGACCCACCACCTTTATGCACATACAATATGTCACCATCTATCTCTGAGCCTTAAGCTCCTCAGACTAACCTGTCCGACAGAATAACCTTCTGAGCCGCCGACTCGCCGTACTAACTCGTCCGTGCCAACAATCACCGAGCCTACCGCTCGTAATATCAATCCTAACTAGCCTTCTTAACCATGGGGTGTGGGTGTATGCATTATTAAGTTAATCTTGCACCTCCAATTATTCCAACACTTTAGGGTTAACCATGGGCTTCCTGAGGACTACCCTGTGAAGGGCTCGCAGCGGTACTAGGAGCTATGATGGGCTGAACCCTAAAGCTCCCTTTCCCAAGACAGTTAATGTTATTGGTAACTACCCGTAAGAATACCCTTCTTATCATTACACTTGGATTACCCTAAGTATTTTGACCCACTAAGGGAAAAGACGATCTTTCGTCGGTCCTGAACACAACCTTACACCTTTGCTTATCGGGTACACTCAACATATAGACCCTTAATGGTGACCTCGCATCTTCTCTACCAAAGTAGGTACACCATCTACCTTCCATTCCCACCTAATGATCCACAAATTACTCAAGTTTTACATTTTTACTATACGCAGACCAAATGAGTTATATGAGTTGCATAAGAGGAGGTACCCCAAATATTCATCCAACTGACTCAAGATTATTACTGGGTGTCTATCATGATATTCTAAGACTAAATCCATAGGATCATATTTTTCCTTAAGTATTTGGCATTTATTATAATTTCTCCAACATTGGCCAAGTATGAAGTTGAACATGAAGTGTAAGGTCTTCTTATGATATGGCTTCCACAAAATTATGAAAACTCTATGAAGTCAAAAAAATAGCAAATACATAATATCACAATTTTGCAGTAATGGGTTGGCCTCTAATTATAATATTGAATAATTAGCTCAAATTAGAATTTAAAGAAGGAACCACCAAAAGTACTTGTCCAAAAATCATGGGAAAATTACCAAACCTTTATAATAATCAGAAAAGTCAGCTGGCCAAATTTCAGAATTTATCAAAACTAATTAGTCACATAAATAAATATTCTAAATAAACTCATACTAGGGAAATTTGTGAAGTAACCTTCTGATAAATAATTCCAAAAAGTATACAAAAATTTACAAAGCTCTCTAATTCCCTAAAATATCCTACCACCAAGTTTAATAATTTTCCAGAGGATATTTGGCCCTCATTTATTTAACATATTCCTAAGACAAAATAGATGACTTGTGAATGAAGTGTTAATTAAATTACCTCAATAATTACATAAAAATTACCAGAGGTTTATATCATGATTATGAGGGTGGTACCAAAATTTCACCAACATCCAAGACAATTTGAGCATGTAAATTTTTCTTATAGGAAGGTTCCCTAAAATGGTTATAACCTAAATCAGAGGGGATAAGTGTTCCTAAAATTCTCATAAAATTTCCTAGGGAATATTTACACCATATGAATTTATTTACCAAGTTTCATGACTATTCAAGGACATATGCCCTTATGTCCTTCACAAGGATTAAAGTGCAACCCTAAGGTTAGAACTAGGTTCCTATGGCATATCCACCCCCACATCACCCCAAATTACTCATGGAGGTGTCTTATGTGATCCTAAACCATTGGCCAAAATTTCACACCACTTTGATGAGATTTGACCACCTAATTTCATCATGTGCACTTTTGACCTAGTTTGACCTAGTTTGATCAAACTTGGGTTAACAAATTACCCAACCAAATCAGTCCCAATTGAATGAAATTTTTACCAGGGTCATATAATAACCCTAAAGAGCTCCCACCAAAATTTGTAGGGGATTGGAGGTCAGTAGATCCTATAATTAAATAATATATGAATTATTAAATTTTTACAAAAACCTAAGAAAAATGATTTCCAAAAATTCCCATCTTTGGATATGTTAAGGGTGTGGGTACAAATAGCCTATGTATCAATTTTCATATCAATATCATTTCCCTATCAAACGTTATTCAAGAAATAGTGGTTGTCCTACCTTAGGGATCAGTCCCACCAAAATGGCCCTACAGGGAGCTACAGTGCTCCTTTTGGGCTGAAACAAATTTTAAAATAAAGTACACCCAAGGGCTACAACTTTTATGTTGGCCACTTTTTCATCAGAGGGACCTGCGTATTTTTAATAAATTAATCTAGGTACTGCAAAAAGTGTGATATAAATACATACATAAATATTTAAATGAAATTAGATCAGCACAGATCTTGTCGCGGGATTGGACGGCATCGGGCTGTCTTCTTCCTCCAGCCTACGGTCCCGATTGCCCACGCCTAGGCCTCCTTCCACCTTGTTTTCCCGGCCACCTGAGCGGCGCCTCGGCCAACCAATGCCACCACCACCTCCGTTGAGGTGGTGGCCGGCAATTAGGGGTGGTTAGCCGGCCGGAGGTGGCCGGAATGGGGAGTTGTTGTGGGGGCAAGAGGGCTTGAAACGAGCCCTTTTGGGAGCTTGATTTGAGCCAGATTTGGCTCGAATCAAGACCCAAACCAGATGAGGATCTAGCACTAGGGGAGGAGAGGAGGATCGGACCTGTGCGGCGGCCTGAGGTCATGGATTACGGCGGATTGCCATGGCCAGAACTCGAGCTTTTGATGACATGCTTCCTCTGGTTTTCAGTGTACGATTCCTCTTGGAATGTTTGGGGTTTTCTTCCTCTCACTCCTCTGAAGGTGTTAAAGAGGCCAATTGGAGGCAAGAGGCCAGGGGGTTTCACATGGTGGCCATTAATGGCCTTGATGGAGAATTTTGGTTTCATATGGGGGAGGTGAATTGGGCATCAATGTGGCCGGGAGAAGGGTGGAAACTCCTCCTCTCCCCAAGAGGAGATGAATGGTGCCATCAATGTGGGAAATTGGAGGTTTCTTCTTCCTCCCCATTAACTCCCCCTTCTCTCTCTCTATTTCAAATTGGGCTTTCTCTCTCCTGGCCAATTTTCTTGAAATTGAATGGCCTATTCAGTAGCACCCAACCCCATTAGGTGGTGGACCACCTCAATTGGGTCTAGCCCAAGAGGATTGGGCTTGGTTAGGTCAACTTAGGTCATTTTGACCTAAATTTGTGGTAGAGTTGACTTTGGTCAATTTGACTATATGGGTTGACCCCAATGGGTGGCTAGTAACCCATTGGCCTCCCTTAAGGGTTGGGAAGGTCTAGGAAGGTTCAATTTTGCAAGGTGAGGGTCAATTGACCCTTAATAGGCCACTTTGACCAAAATAGTGCTAGGGTTGACTTTGGTAAAATTGGCCAAATTGGAGGCCCCATGATGGGGCTTTTTGGTCCATTAGGTCCCCAATATCCTTATAAGGGTAGGAGCAAGGTCAATTTGGCATGGTGGAGGACAATTGACCTTAATTGGGCTACTTTTACCAAATTAGGTTAGGGTTGACTTTGGTCAATTTGGCCTCTTTGGTTGACCCCAATGGGTCCCTGGTGCTCTAAGGCGGCCCCTAATGGGTTAGGGATGTTATGGTCGGGTCAAGGAATCAAGCTGAGGTCCTAAAGTCCAACCCTAGGCTTGATATCTGAAAATTGCTATTTGCAGACCACTTGGGTTTTGTCCTTCTTACCTAAGTTCACTTGATCTTAAGCTCTTCCTATGGTTTTGTCATGACCTAGTCATGACAAAACCAACTTGGGGGTCTAGTTGTTTGGGGGATGTTACAATCGAACTCCTCGTTGGGCCAAATACTGGTTCCAACATTTTTGGTACGGTGAGCGTGGAAAGAAGCAATTGCTAGAAATCCCCGTAGAGGTAACATGGTCGAAGGAGGTGAGCGAGAGGGGGACTTCGGCGGTTTGCCACCATCTGGCCCGCCGGTGACAACTGAGATGATAACAGATCTTCATAGGGAGGTGCTCGAGACCATCAATCTCTCCTTCTTCGCGGCGCGGGATGAGTTTGCGACTCCAGCACCTCGGGTCGTCCAGCCATTGGGGGCTGGCGAGAATGCCCCGGGGCAGAGAGATGGCAAGGAAGTGGTTGGCGAGGAACCAGGGCGAGATCTCACAGGGCGAGAGCTGTTTCCGAGCCCGGCGAGTGATGTTTCGCTGGGCGCTGTGCCAGTGAACACTCTTTTGGCGAGTACGGGTCCAGACAGGGAGATCGTAGGGCGGGTCGAGCAGGCAAGAACGGCGACTGGAGGAAGCCCGTTCTGTGAGTTGGTGCTCTCGGCACCCCTCCCTGAAGGGTTGAGGGAGCTAGATATGTTGTACTACACTGGTAAGGATGACCCCGTCCCGCACCTACAGTGGTTCGAAGATATGGTCTCCTTCAGACCCCTGTCGGACACCTTCAATTACCGACTCTTTGCTAACCCAGAATTCACAAAGAGGCTAGCCAAGCTTAGTGAACCGGAGGTCAAGCAGCAGGAAGTCCGGAGAAGGGAAGAGCCGAGGGCCCCAGAGTTGGGATGTAGGCAGCGGGGAGGAGGTAACATCCATGGAGGTCAAGGAAGACCTTATCAGCTCGGGTGGAGGCAGGGTCCGAGGTTGTTGCCTCCCCCGCCTCAGCAAGCTATGGCGATCGGGCGAGGAGGAAGAGGAAGGGGAGGAAGAGGAGCAGGAGAAGGAGAGGGAGCAGGGGTAAGAAGAAGGAATCGTGGCGCGGAGGCAGAGAGAAGGGAGGTGTTGTTGCCATATTGTGACTTCCACCAGGAGGAAGGTCATGTGATGGCCACCTGCCCAGAGTTCCTGGAGATAAGAGGAGCCAGAGTGTCGGCACAGCAGGAGCAGTGGCGAGTGAGGATTGAGGAGGTCCTGCCTCGAGAGGAGGACGAAGAAAGGTGCGAAGACCGGGCCGATGTGGGGACCCCGGGGGGATCAGAGTGATCCATGGGGGTATGGGGATTGAGGCAACCCGAAACGCGAGCCTCCATGTCATGTACCATCGGAGCGTGGCTTCAACGTCTCATGCCCCACCCCAGCAGAGAAGATTACCTCCACGCAGAAGGATATGTCGGGTCACGAGGACCCGTTCTGCGATGTGTTGGTTATCCTGACAGCCATCGAGAACTTCACCATCTCCCGAATCCTCATGGACAATGAGAGCTCAGTCAACGTCATCTTCAAGAAGGCGTTTGATGAGACGAAGGTAGAGGCAAGAATAGTGCTGGCCTCAGATTGCCCGTTGTTCGGTTTCTCGGGGGAGAGGAAGGAGGTGAAGGGAGGAGTAGGGCTCCACGTCGTTCTAGAGGGGAGTCTCGTAACTGCTGGTTCATCATTATGGACGCACCGAGCAGCTACATCGACATCTTCGGGCGACCCCTCATCAGCGCATTCCAGTGCGTCCCATCCACCTTTCACCAATGCTTCAATCTCAGTGTAGGAGGGATCCATGTCCGGGTGAGGGTGACCCCAAAGTAGCAAGGCAATGTTACGTCACCGTGGTCAACACCACCTGGCAAGCCGAGGCGAAAGGAATGGACCGGGAGATGGAGAAGAGGGAAAGAAGAGGAGGAGAAGAGGAGGCCCAGACAGGAGGGGGAGGGGAGTTGATGGAAGTCTGGGAAGAGGAGATGGAGGAAGGAGAGGCCGAAGTGCCTTCTTACGGCGAGAGGAAGGAGGATGATCTGGGGGAGCAGTCCCGGCTGGAGGTCGTGGATGAGGTTGTGGAACTGGAGATCACTTCCCTGGCGTGAATGATAGAGAAAGTAAAGATCAGCGGGGAGCTCGGCCCCGAGGAGCAAAAGAAGATCCTGGCCTGCGTCCAGGAGAACGTGGATGTCTTCGCATGGAGCGCGGCGGACATGCCCGGGATCGATGCGGATGTGGCCTGCCACCGCCTCAACCTCGAACCCGGCACCTATCCCATCCGGCAGAAGAAGAGGTCCACCACGGACAAGCTGGAAGGGCCCATCCGGGAGGAAGTGAGCAAGCTCCTAAAGGCGGGCATTGTATTGGAGATCTTGTACTCAGGCTGGGTCTCCAACGTCGTAATGGTAAAGAAGGGAGACGGTAAGTGGAGGATGTATATAGACTTTTCTTTACTAAATAAATCATGCCCCAAGGATTGTTACCCCTTGCCTCGAATCGACGCGTTGGTTGACTCAGTCGTCGATTTTTCCCTAATGAGTTTTCTAGTTGCTTTCTCAGGTTACCATCAGATCCGCATGCACCCTCCCGATGTGAAGGATGTCTCTTTCATCATAGGGGATGGGTGCTACTGCTATAAGATGATGCCCTTTGAGCTAAAAAATGCAGGGGATACATATCAGCGGATGATGGACAGGGTCTTCCGAGAATATACGGGGAGGAACTTGGAAGTGTACGTGGACGATCCCATGATCAAGAGTCGGAACCTCGAGTCCCACCTCCGGGACCTCGAAGAGACTCTCCGGACCTTGCAAAAGTTCAAGATGAAACTCAACCCCCAGAAGTGCGTCTTTGGGGTGAGCCGAGGCACATTCTTAGGCCACTTGCCCACCCCAGCCGGAGTGGAGCCAAACCCTGACAAAGTAAAGGCAATCTTGGGGCTGGGATCACCGAGGAACGTGAAGGAGGTCCAGCGCCTCACCGAGAAGCTGGCTGGGTGATGAGTCTAATATTTATACTATTTTATTGACTCATCCGGGTTAGTTTTCACTCTTGTGCACGTCTTATTCGAGCTGTAATCGCTTGTATTTCTCTTGTATTCTCTTCCACGCTATGTGCACTGTTTAGGCCCATTTTGGTTTGCTTTCGTGCTTCATGTCGTTGGCGGTAAGCGCGTGGTGCTCCCTAACCCTTTTTTTGTATTCATATTGAGTTGGAGGGGTATTCCCAGCTGTGTTGATGTTTATGCAGGTGGACAGTTCATCCAATTTAACCCAGATTTCAAGTCTGCATGAATCGCACGGTCGTGCGCTTCCTTGACGCACGGTCGGCTGTGATCGTGCGCTCTCATCTGTGGTGAAAAACAATGTTCTGTCTTTGATCGTGCGAATTGTTCATGCACGGGCAGTTGCCCATGCGCGAAGGAATCGCACGATCACCTGTTAAGTCTAGTTTTTAGGCTATCTGGAATTGATCGTGCGTTTTTACGCACAGTCGGCTTCGATCTTCCAGGGCTTTCTTCTTCGTTAATAATGCACGGTCGTGCGTTCGACCGTGCGTAACTTAATTTCTAACATTTATTTATAAAAGTCAGGAAATCTACTGGCTTGAGGGACACTTTAGAGAAGAATTTGGGAGCCTGCCATTTCAGCTCCAGTCCGCCCTTTTCGTCGCTCCGCCACCGTTCGACCTAGGAGAAGCTCCGTCCATCACTTTCTTGCAAATCTTCCACCAAAGCTTCCTCCTCGACCTCCTCCATCGTCCACGAGCTCAAGAACGCCATCGAAGGAAGATTTCTGCTACATTCAAGGTGTCTCCAACAAGAGCTAGTGTAAGTTTATAAAGGATGTAGTCTAAATCACCTAGAGGGGGGTGAATAGGTTTCTTTTATTTTCTTTTAATTAGTTTATCTGTTTTCTGGTTTAGAGCAAGCAAATGATCAAACACACAGAAAGCACACAAGCATCTATAGTGGTTCCCCAAGACAATGTATCTATGGGTAGTCCACTTTCCCCCTTCACCCTTCTAACAGTGTGTTAGAAAGGGCCAACTCCTCCAAACTCAGCTCCAAGAGCTTACAACACAGATCCCTCAGAATCTCTCAGGTTTTCCCAAACCCTACCTCAGGCTAAACAGCCCTACTCAGATCATCCACTGATCCTACAACTCAGACCCCTTCCAGGTCCTACCTCAGAGGAATCCTCCTCCTACAGCTTAGGCAATAAAGCCCTACAACTCAGATCAACAGATCCTACAAACTCAGGCCTTCATCCCTACAAACGCAGGCTATAAAGTCCTACAACTCAGAACCCAAAGGTTCCTACAATCTCAGACCAATTGGTCCTACAAACTCAGGCAAGTTGCCCTACAGAAAAGTGAGTTTAAATCTTACTACAGCAGACAGCAGTTGAAGGAAGTCTCCTGTAGTTCCTGCACAGCTTGTGCTTCCTCGTAGCTGGAGATGTTTATGGCAGCTACTATCTGATCTTCCTCTTCAGATGAAGGAAGGAAGATCACCTTGCTCCTTCTTGTAAAGGAGCTAACTTTCTCTCTCAATTTCTTCTTCCTTGTTCAGTGAGCCGGAGGAGAAAAACTATAGCTTTTACCGTCAATGGAATAGTTAATTTCTTTTGGCACGCGACAGAGAGTGTTCATAAGTGCCCTAATTTCTTCTTTTATACATTTCTGATCTTCAACGGCTCTTAGCCGACCTTCTGACAAGTATGGGAGAGACTGGTAGACCCCACACTATCTTTCTGCAGCTGGCGCCAGGGGCAGAACTCGCAATCTGCGTTCGACAAACTCGCCATACTGGGTTCGACAAACTTGCTCCACTTTTGTGTTCGACGATCTTGCCATACTCTGAGTTCGACGAACTGTGTTCTGCGTTCAACGAACACGCCAAGTCTCAGCTGATTCTTCTGTCTCGACTCTGCGTTCGACGAACTGCCTTCTGAGTTCGACAAACACGCCATATATCTTCTATCTGCAGCTCCTTTCCCATCTCAGCGGATCCGCTGAGATAGTGAGCTCATCTCAGCAGTTCAGCTGAGACAAATTCTTCATCTCTCAGGGGAGATTTCTCCTGATCTAAGGGCATGATTGGCCCTTCTTTTGAGTTACCTGAGCCTGTATTTCTTGCACAAATATAGCTTTATCAAATACAACATGCACTTAGCATTGCATGATAACCCCTCTTCAAATCAAGGGAATTTGAGGGCAAATTCCCAACAGCTAGCTTGAGCTTAACCACGAAGAAGACGGGTAACGTGGAGGAAGGTGACAGCTCCTCTGAACCACGGACGGCAACTGAAGACCGAGCTCGGACGAGGCTTGACAACCCAATGATTCTAACCGAGAACCTTCGGTGAGTCTTCGAGCTTCGGTTTACTTTTTCCCCCTTGTGTATTGTTTCAGATCTTCCTTATGGATGTATGTTGTTTTGGATGATGTGCATAAACCCTTATTTAAGTTAATGTAATTTCATGTTTATGAGATTTATTGTGGTTTATGTGAGTTGAGGAGCGCACCATTCCACCATCCAGTGCATTGTGCGCCGCACTAGCAATTGCTAGTTGCATGTTTCGTGATGAGGTGCTTATGACCCTCACTCCGCCGGTTACGAATCGTCCATCCGCAAGCCTTCTCGTCCACCCGCTTACCGAATCACGGCATTGTGGCCTGCGCTTCATCTCGCCAAGCGAAGCGGTGCTCTCGGCCCGCATTTTCCTTTTATTGTTGTTAAATTAGGAAACCCAAATCAAACCCCCATTTTTATTATTAACATAGAAATCTTTATAATCAATATCCCTGACGAGAAATCATACACCCCAACTTGCAATCCTCTGAGAACGATATTCGGGGAGTATCTCCCAACTTTTATTACTTGTACGACTGGTGCACTTGCCGTAAGCGTGTCAAGTTTTTGGCGCCGTTGTCGGGGACTGCAAGCGTTGTATGAGTTTTTCTTCCAGGACGCTGTTATAAAGGTTCTTTGTTTTTTTATTTTTATTTTTGTTGTGTGTAAGTTTATGCAGGGGCAAGGCCCTGGTGAGCTAGTAGAGTACGACCCATAGATAGAGAGGATGCGCGCGCGTCATCGTGTTGATGCTGCTATGGATCTTAATATCAACAGAAATGAAGTTAACCCCAGAGGAGAGAATGCACCAGCTGCTGGTCATGTGGCTGATGAGAATGGGGTGGCCCGGCCAAGGCCCAGAACAATGCGAGACTACACCACTCCCACTGTGGGGAGTGTGTATCCTAGTTTTGGCCTAGCCATCACCAACAACCAGTTCGAGATCAGGCCGGTAATCCTGAACATCATCTGCAACAATGCCCAGTTCTCTGGGATGGCAAGTGAAGATCCCCATCTTCACTTGGCAGAGTTCTCAGAAATCTGTGGAACATTCTGACATGCTGGTATAGTGGACGACACGGTGAAATTAAGACCGTTCCCATTCTCCCTCCGTGATAAAGCCAAAGTGTGGCTCCATACGATCCCGTCGAGCACAACGACCACATGGGAGCTGCTTTCCTCGAAATTCTTAGCAAAGTTCCACCAGTGGACAAAACTGTGAACCTAAGGAGAGAGATTGCAACCTTCCAACAACACGCTCAGGAGACCCTCACAGAAGCTTGGGAAATATTAATGGAACTCCTCCAAAAGTGTCCTCACCATGAGCTGCAACCCTGGAACCTTGTGGAGTATTTCTACTTCGCAATAGAGCATAACTACAGGGCCTCTCCTAAATCACACTCATGATGAAGCTTTGCGAATTTTGCAGGATACCGCGACTCATAGTTCTTTTTGGACCGCAGGGCGGAACACCCTGCGGAACGCAAGAGGACTATTGGAAGTGAACACTTCTGGTCCACCTGCAGAGGCAGCACCGTCACCATACGAGAGCATAGCGTTGTTGAAGAGGCCTGCCTCTTCTCCGGCTCCGGTGATGGCTATATCTTGTCAAGCATGTGCGAACTGCGGACATCATACCTACGAATGCCGTTCAGGTGAAATCTCCTTCGATTTTTCTAATCTCAATATGGAAGATAATGTTAATTATATTAAAATAAAAACCGCACTGCACCTTTCTCGAATACTTATAATCCGGGTGTGAGAAATCACCCAAATTTCTCATGGAACCAAAACACTGCAGGCCAACGATGGCAACTGGGCCAGCATCAATTTGATGCTCAAGCGTCCGGATGCCAACCGAGGCTGCCTCATCCGAGTTATAACCAAGGTGCTGCGGTGCAAAGAAAAAGCACGTTAGAAGAGATGATGGAGAAGTTTGTTGAAGTGGCCCAATCTAATATGGCCAACCAAACTGCCTCGATGAGGAATTTAGAGATGCAATTGGGCCAATTGGCTTAAGTGCTCTCTGAGCGAACTCAAGGTGCTCTCCCTAGCACGACAGAAAAAAAATCCGCGTGAGCAGGGAAAGATCCTAGTCGAGGAAGATGGTTGCAATGAGGGCGACTTGATATTGAAATGTGAGATAAACAATGTTGAAACCACCGCTCTTTGCGACACGGGATCGTCACGCAACGTTCTTGCACTGCAAGATGTTGAAAAGATGAACTTAAAAAATCAATGTGGACGATCGGACACTACTTGTCCTCGCAAATGGAATGGTGGTGGAAACAGAGGGAGAAATTAAGGATGTTAAGGTTGTTGTAGATGGAGCGGCGGTTGTCACTAACTTTCAGGTTCTGGGACCCATGGAAAACACTTCCATGCCTCTTTTGGGTATCCCGTTCTTGAAGGAGAGTGGCACCACTCTTCACATCGCTAAGGGGTGCATCACTTTGTCACCCAAAGTGGCACACCACACCTTCCCCTCTATAATAACCGAGGATCTAAATTCTTTACCTGTCATTTCTGATCAATTTGCTAATGAGTTAAGTATAGTTGTGGAGAAGCAAAGCGAAGAAACAAATGCTGAGTCAGAGGAGGAGGAAAAGAAGATAGTGAAGAAATATGTGAGGGATGAAGATGAAGCTGAGAACAAAGGCGGCGAGGCCGCGAAGTCTGAAGTTACCATGGTCGGCATGGCTAAAAACCTTCTGATTGATTTTGTTAAAACTGAAGTAAGATGTAAACAGTTAAAACAGGTTCGTTGGGCGGATCTGTCACCCGTGGTGGGTGAAGAAATGAAGCCCCTGGCTGCTCCAAGACTGCTAAACTTTGATTCTGATCTAGCACATTGTGCCCGATGGCGCTCCCCTTGTGTGGAAAAACTTAAACAAGAGAGACTACTTCGCGCTGCTCATTTTGCCGCACTCCGGCATGAGAAGGAAGAGGTTAGGGGCAAGGGAGAGAAATCTCCTTTGAGCCCTAAAGCCTTCAACTCCTTCCCATCTCATGTGGCAAGGGAGAACCATCACAAATCAGCATATAGCTGAGTCATGACGGAGTCTCCAGTCTTTTGGTTGTTGCTCGTTCTTTCTGGTTTAGTTTTAGTCCTTAGTTTATTTGTGTGTCTCTTGGTGATCTTTTGGACAATTGCTAGAACTCTTTTGTTTTATATAATGTTAATACAGGTATTTGGTCCACCATAAGGACGGTAAACAAATGGCTCATGGGAGACGACCCAATCTTGCTATTTTGTTTATGTTTCTGCGGTTGTTGGAGATTTTGTTTTGCAGGGAGGGTGACTTCGATGGCGGATGCATTGAGCTAATTTACAGTTTAACGCCAATCTTCTGGTATGCTCATTTCTGAGCATGCGGTAATCTCTCCTCCTACTTCATTTTTTTTATAATTGTAGCATTGCATTCTGTGATGGTTAGATTTAAGTCTGGGGGAGAGTAGCTTGTTGTTACCCACTTGCACGTGCACATAAGCATAGCATACTAGAAGTTACAATCTTATTTTTATTTTCATCTTCATCGCACACAACAACACCCACTAGAAAGCACACTTAATCGTAGGCGCGTAATGAGTCTAACTCGTTTCTTTTATAGGATTGGAAAAATTGTTGTGCTGGCTTAGGATTGTGAGACGGAGTAAAATGTTGACTCCCATAGTGCACTAGTCGAGTACTCGCGTCTTGCATAGAATTGTGTGTAGAATAAATTTTTCTTTATGCTTATAGTTTTGTAATTTTTCTATTTGCGTAATAATTGTTTATCCTACTCAAAAGTGGTGAATCCGGTGTGAATCCGATAGTAGCATAGGGATGCGTGTAGACGGTTGCTAGGTTTGTATTGCTCGAGTCGAGAGGAAGAATTATCTTTCGCAGTGGCTAAGAACTTACCCCAAGCGACTCTTGAAGCATTGGTATAAGTTAGTTCAATGCGTGAGCATGATGTAGGTCTTCGTTTTGGCCAGGTTGAGCTTTGTGTACCGACCCTATCATAATCCTTGATATCCCCTTTGTGCCTACCCCGTCTCTTGATTCAACTCCACTCTTATTTCACCAAAGTCTAAAAGCTAATCCTAGTCGCACACCCAATCCGAGCTCTAGTGTTATATTATTTTCAATTGAGGGTGTTGATGCGGTGTAAATTATGTGAAAGTGTGGTTTGCACTTCCTCGGTATATTCGCTGAAAAAGTTGCGAGAAAAGAAAAAGAAATTTAAAAAAAAAAGGAAAAGAAAAAAAATGTGATTAAGAAAAGAGCTTAATTGAAAATCTTTTAAGATTTGTTTTGGGAGTAGGCGGTGCACACACCCATGTTTTCAGGTTCAATTCTGGGGGTGTGGTGCGCCCGTGTGCTCATTATAGTTCTTGGATAGTTCCCTTGGTGTAGGCTCTTTTGGCTTAGGTGTGTTACCTTCATGTGTTATCATTGTATACCCTACCGAATCCCAAGCCCTGTATTTATCCTAAAGTCCTACTGACTCACACAATGAATAGAACCAGTGTCGTGGAGAGAGTGTGACCGGGTGAGCTTATGGTCACCGACATTGATGGATTTCAATGGAGGTTGTTCCGAGCACCGATCTTGAGCAATGTTCGCCTCAGCGATCAGTTTACTTTCTTCCTACGCATAACCTTACGATTCGCCGTGATTCAACTTTTGAGTAGAAATAATATATAATTACGCTCTTAGATTATTACAAATTATTTGTATAATTAAAAATTGATTCTATTGCATTTTTATGCGCGTGCGAGCATGCAACTTCATATGGTACCCCGCATTTGTAATTGTTAAGCCGTCCAGTCCTTTTTCCCATCCGCATAAGGGATGATTTCCTCGGGATGAGCAAATGGTTAAGTTTGGGGGTGTGATGAGTTCAATATTTATACTATTTTATAGACTCATCTGGGCTAGTTTTCACTTGTGTGCACGTCTTATTCGAGCTATAATCGCTTGTATTTCTCTTGTATTCGCTTCCACGCTATGTGCACTGTTTAGACCCATTTTGGTTTGCTTTCGTGCTTCATGTCGTTGGGGGTAAGCACATGGTGCTCCTTAACCCTTTTTTTGTATTCGCATTGAGGTGGAAGGGTATTCCCAGCTGTGTTGATGTTTCTGCAGGTGGACGGTTCATCCAATTTTATGGAGATTTCATGTCTGCATAAATCGCACGGTCATGTGTTTCCTTGACGCACGGTTGACTACGATCGTGCGCTCTTATCAATGGTGGAAAACGATGCTCTGTCTTTGATCGTGCGAATTGTTCACGCACGGGCAGTTGCCCGTGCGCGAACGAATCACACAATCACCTGTTAAGTCTGGTTTTTAGGCTATCTGGAATTGATCGTGCATTTTTACGCACGGTCGGCTTTGACCGTGCGTGAGTAAAAATCACGGGCGCTGCTGCTTCATCTTCCATGGCTTTCTTCTTCATTAATAACGCACGGTCAAAGCACGGTCGTGCGTTCGACCGTGCGTTCGACCGTGCGTGACTTAATTTCTAACGTTTCTGTATAGAAGCCAGGAAATTTGCTGGCTTGAGGGACACTTCAGAGAAGACTTTGGGAGCCTGCCATTTCAGCTCCAGTCCGCCCTTTTAATCGCTCCACCACCGTTCGACCTAGGAGAAGCTCCGACCATCGCTTTCTTGCAAATCTTCCGCCAAAGCTTCCTCCTCGACCTCCTCCATCATCCACGAGCTCAAGAATGACATTGAGGGAAGATTTCTGCTGCATTCAAGGTGTCTCCAACAAGAGGTAGCTTGAGCTGAACCACAAAGAAGATGGGTAATATGGAGGAAGGTGACAGATCCTCTGAACCCCAGACGGTAACTGAAGACCTAGCTCGGGCGAGGCTTGACAACCCTATGATTTCGACCGAGAACCTTCAGCGAGTCTTCGAGCTTGGGTTTACTCTTCCCCCCTTGTGTATTGTTTCAGATCTTCCTTATGGATGTATGTTGTTTTGGATGATGTGCATAAACCCTTGTTTAAGTTAATGTAATTTCATGTTTATGAGATTTATTGTGGTTTATGTTGTTGGAACATGGTCTTTCGCATCTCCTAGGTTTGAGAATAACAAATCCTATGTGTATTTGATCTTGTGTGTTTAAGTTGCAGGATAACAAAGTCCACATGACTCAAGGATTGCATAAGAAGGTTGCCCCCAAAGTTGAGCCATCAAATCCAACACTCCTACTAGCGCTGGCGGTAGTCCTAGCACAGGCGCTAGCTATCGTTCGACGAACTGTAAGCGGCGCTCGACGAAATGCTCATAACTGCGTTCGACGAAAATTTGCTCGACGAACTGTTAGCTGCATTCGATGAAATTTCGATCGACGAAATGAATGCTTAAGCGCAAATTCTAGGAGTACTTATAGAAGGAGATAGCGCCTGGCGGTATCTGATAGCGCAAGCGATAGCACTGAGCACAGTAGGCAAGAGAGAAATGTTTCCTCGGATTGAAGATTCTGCCGCGCAGAATATGTCATAAAATGGGATAGCGTCGGCGGTACCACTTGCGCAGGCGCTAACGCTGAGACTATAAAAAGGACCCCTTGGCTCCGTCTTCATTATCCTCTTGAGATCCAGAATTCCAGAGCTTCGTGCCACAGCATAGAGAGGAAGGTTCAGAGAGATACTCCCACAAATCCATAAAGGCTTAAGGAGATCCGTGGAGAAGATTTCAACACGCATCATCATCGTGACGAAAGACCGCATCGACTACGATCATACTCTGCGGGCCTTCGTCCACTTCTCCAAGAGATCCATATAGGGAGTTTTTATATTATTGTTATTTCATTTATCCGTCTCTTTTAAATCGTGTAGTAAATTCGCCTCGTGTTGGCGACTAGGTCTGGGTAGGACTTAAGGCAGAAATTCGCATCGTGTTGGCAACTAGGTCTCGGGTGTAGGTCTAGGGGGTGATCGAGGCCATATCCGGGGAAGTGTTGGCTAGAGCGGCTTGAGGCCGTATCCGGGGAAGGAACGGCTAGAGCCAACCAGTTCGTGGGGATACGAGTCGGTATAGAAAATAAAAAGAGTCTTTCATATTTCGCTTTGATTTCTAGCGTCATTGAAATCAAAATTTTGTAATCAATTTTATTAATAATAATCATGTCTCTCTTTGTGTAATAAAATTGATTTATTCTTCATTTCTCTAAATTGTTTATTATCCTCTCCTTTATTATAAAACAATTTAGATCTTTAAACAAAATCACTATTTTGATCTCTTATCATAAGCAAGTATTTCAAAATATAATATAAGTTTTTAAAACCCTTATTCATCCCCCCCCCCCTCTAAGGGCGCCTACCGATCCAACAAGTGGTATCAGAGACAGGTTTTATTCCAATTGGCTTAACAACCGGGAATAATGGCGTCTCATGATCTCGCTTCTCTTTGTGGGGCAAATTTTTATGAAGAAGAAAAATCACTAGCACCACCTTTATTTAAAGGGACAAATTATAAATGGTGGAAAATTTTAATGGAAAGGTTTATTAAAACTTTAGATATCGAAGCATGGAATCTAGCAATAATAAGACCAGCGGATGAATCAAATAAAAAGGAACGTCATCTAAATGCAAAAGCCAAACACTATTTATTTTGTGGTCTATCAAATGAAGTTTTCAAATTAATACATTGTTTTTCTAGTGCTTACAAAGTATGGAAATTTTTTGAAGAAATGTATGATCTTCCTCTCGCAGGTGTAGAACAAACACAGGAGGAGAAGGACATACAAGCATCCACCATTATTCAAGAAAATCTCTCTTGTAGCAAAACCATGGAAATCATGGAAATTGACTTAGCCAAAGAGAGCAATTCATCAAGAGAAGATGAAAATTCATCTATAATGAAGGAAGGCCTAGAAGACGACAAAGGAACGTCATGTTCACATCTTGCCTCTTCCGATTGCGCTGTAAGAAAGTCTAATTCTTTATCTTATTTCCATATACAAAAAAATGCTAAACGTAGAATGAAGAAATTAAAAATTGCTAATAAGAGATTACATTTAGAAAATAAAACTTTGAAAGCAAATGTGAATGAAGAATCCAAAAAGGATGTGTTTGAATCTCAATCATGCTCTTCATTTGAAAACTATACACCTTATTTTGATTATAATAATATTAAAGAAAAATTCAAGGATTTAGAAAAAGAACTTTTAATTTCAAAAGAACATAACGAAAAATTGATAAACGAAAATAATATTCTCTCATAAACTAGAATCTTTAAAATCACTCTTTCAAAAAGGATTAAATAATTTTAAATATCTTATTTCTAGTTTATCATCAAACATGTGTAACTTTTCTACTAGTATGTTAAAACATATTAACCATGCACCTAGTAGAATGTTTAATCACACAAACATAATAAATTCTAACCCACATTATGTATCTCCCAAATTAAATTCTAATGTGCACAAATTTCCTATGAAATATAATTTCAAAAGTGATTATTATTTTAAACCTAAGTTTAATGAATATGGAAATTTGATGCAGAATATTAAATCAAAATATGAATGGAGACCCAAAATAAAAAATGAAACATTAACTCCACTTGAAAGAATTCATTCATTGTCGTCTCCCCAAAAATTATCACGCTATATTTGGGTACCTAAAGGAACCGTTACACTTGGTTCCCTTTGGATACCCAAATCTCTCATCTACTAGTATCATCCAAATGCATGAAGTAGAATATTATCAAATTGAAATACACAAATTTCTACTTCATGAAGTGATTTAATGTCTTTTCTATTTTTTTTCTTTTTGTTTTCTTTTTAAGCTATCATCATGTCATGGTCATCTAATATAATATTTGAAATTTTGACTTTGTCCCATAAAGCCTAAATGAAGTGTGCAAAACAAAGTAAATCAAAAGTAAAAGTTAAGTATTTTTTTTAAATGACCAATCTATTACTATTAAAATCATTACCCATAAATATCATATAGTATTCATATAAATTGAATTATAAATTTGCTATAAGATATTTCAAATTAAATCCAGTTATTTGGCTATTAAGTTGTTTTTCTTCACCAACAAGTGGTTTAGAGAAATAACATGATCTAAAAGAAAAGTTCAAGATCTAAATAAAAGCTCAACTTTCAATACGGTTGTCTTTGTTCACTAAAAAAATATATTGTGTTCACTCCTTGATGTCAAACATGATCTAAACCATCACTATTATTCACCCATCAAAAATCACATGTATATATATATATATATTCAAAATTCTTAATTAAAAGAAAATCACTAAATTGTATTGAAAGAATTTACCTTCATAATGAATATTGAATTCACAAGCACCACTATGATCTATTCATGTCCTTTGCTAAAATTCTCTAACATCATATATCTTAAGTCATATCAAAAGTCTTCTAAAAATAATTATTTCTATGACATTTATGTGAATTATAATTGATATATTAACTGATGACAATTGATATTATAATTATATACCTTGGTTGGTGTATTATATGTGTATTATGATTTATTTCTAGTTTAGACCTTTGAATCATCTTGATATCAAATCAAATAGAATCGTCACTCCATTCTAGGTCTATAAGTTGAAACACTATCAAACCTTGGTATAACTTTAATCTCAAACTTATCATTCTAACATTGTCGCCTAAAGAATATTTGTGTCTATGTTAGGCTTTATATGTTTACCAAGACATACAGGCTGGGTATTCTCATCTAGGGCTTATCCATGGTATTCATGTGCATGAACATTATGGTTAATCACTAAAATCATGCATATTTGATTTGTTCATTCATGTCATCTCATGCAAATTTATTTGGTAAAGTCATATACAAAATCGCTAATGTTTCATGAAATTTGCACTATATAGACATCTCCTAAAATTCTGAAATTTCAGCATGAAACTACTATTTGGACACTTAATCAAGATCAACAAACAAAAATTTCAAAATCATCAAAAATCATGTATTGTTTCCCGCGCTAGTGCTAACGCGGTCGCTAGTGCACCTATGTGTTTTTCTGTATTTTTAAAATTTTGAAAAATCCCTAAAAATATATTAATCTATGTGTACTATTCATTTCTGCACTTCTGCTTTTATTTCATTTGTGAAAAATCAAATACAAAAATACAAAAGCTAAATTACAAAAAATATGTTTTGCTTTTTTTTGTCATTTGTTTAAATTCTATTTCTAAAAGCAAAAATCAATTACAAAAATATAAAACAAAAAAAGGTATCAAAAATTATTATTTTGAACTTAACTTTTCTATTTACATATATCTAGCGAAATGGTGATTTGGGCTATCATCCCATCACATCACCTAGTACCGGGCGAACCTCTCACGGGGTAGACCTTGGGAAGTCCAAGATCAATCTTATGAGTTCAAACTTTAAATGAAAATTATTCTTCAAAATATCAAAAATACTATATGGACTTCATTGAAAATCAAGCATGATTTAATCTATTATTTAGAACTTCTATGATGTTTCAATTTATCTTTTCAAACTGCTTTGAACATTGTTTTCATCATGCTTTGATATATCTATTAATATGTGCATCAATTATATTGTAAAAGTTGTGTAGAACTACGCTTAGCATGCCTCTAAGTATGAGTAAATGTTTTATGTTTGATAATGATCTTTATTCACTCACTTATTTTGGCATTGTCTATATATGTGTTTAATCTAAGAATGCTTGTGTATGTTGTGTATTAGTACAATGAATTAAAATTGCACAAGTATCTTTCCTACACTCCTTTATTTGCACTTTTAAATGTTAAGAAAAGTGGTTATGTTTTCATAAATTCTATTGGTTTGCAAAACAAGTGTATTCGGAGAACTTTGTACAAAACAAAAATCATAAAATAAAGTGACAAAGATAACTCCACCAAGCACTACTTGAACCTCCTGATAAGTCTTAATAAGCGTTGTGAGGTTGAGCACCTTGGAAAGAATAGTAAAGTATCTTGTGCAAACCATATCTTTCTTTCAAAATAAAAACCACTTACTCTTAAGTACACCGGATCACTAGTGTCAATATTAAAACAAAATAAAATATATGATCCCCCAAGCACTACTTTGCACCCTGATAAGTCTTAATGAGCATTGTGTGTGCAAAGCACCTTGGTAGTTGTACATTTTTTGTGCATTGAAGTTTGTGGAAGTAAAATTATTTGTGTTTTATTGTGCTCTTACTTTACATATCTCTTGTATTTTTGATTAAAACATTTGTCTACTCTACTCAAAAATACACTTATGTGCACATCATTATCTTCCATAACACTTCTTCTCATGAGCATTGGATCCTAATGCAAATTCTATACTAATCTTTATTTATGAAATGCACTAGATAACCTAGCATGCTTTCTACAACGTTTGGTATGTTTTGAAATTGTGAATTAAAGTAACATTGTAGTAATCTCTTTTTGATAACATTATTTCATGATTGGTTACTTTATTGTCACACTTAAAGATTTTAATTGAAAAATGATTTACAAAAACATCTTCTTTTTGAAATTTAACTCATATATCTGTTTATGGATCATCATTGATTACAATAAGATGTTTCATGTATTTCTATAAGTCTTCCGCATCATAACCATATAATTGGTTTACCTTGTGCTTTCATCCTTACTTAAAGTCTTTTATTTTGTGTGCATCATCACTTGAATCTTAAAATTCCTTTCCTTCAACAAGTGGTAGACTTACTTGGTAAACTTTATATTGGTTACTCTAAAAACTCTGATTTATTTCTATGAAAATATTGTTATATTAAAAACTCTGATTCATTAATGGATTTCAAAATAGCTATGTGAGTATTTTCATAAATTCAAATAAAAATATAAACCCATAGGCTATGAACTTATCACTAAATTTAAATGCTTAATGTTTCCAATAATTATTATCCATGACTTCATATCTCACCATAGCGGGGGTGTAGGGTTGTAGACATTAGATAATCTTATCTCTAGTCATGTCTTGTCCTTAACCGGGGTGGATTCCAGTGGGGCCTTGCGAGGCACTAGGGGGAAAGAGTGATAGGTTAAGTTTTTGTCAAGTGTTTGCATATGGGACTAACACCCCAACCTACGGCATGTTTGCAGCTCCTCATGCCCATTCGTCACTTAGTACGGGGCTAGGGTGTAGACATATTGTCTGGGTAGTTTAGTTACTTGGAAATCATTACATTTTTTATGCTTAAAACTCTTATTTAAAAAGGGGATGAACCAACATAATAATACTTGAAAATGTTATATTGCTAAAAACACTGATCTATCTCTATAAAAATTATTCTAAAACTCCTTATCATTTCCTTCTCTCTACAAGCTCGATCATGCCTTTATCTTATTATCAACTTTTAAGTGGTGTCTCCTTACCCGCTTTTGCTAATAACAAAAGGGGGAGAACTAACATGATAAATATAATCTGCTATCAAAATATAAAACTAACATGCTTAATTAAGATGATAGCTTACATATTAGGGGAGCATTCACTTAGGGGGAGCATGTATTTAGGGGGAGCAATTCTAAATGCTAAAATCGATAATTATCCTAAGTCATCACTCTCACACTCACACAAGAAAGTTTCATCATGCTTATATATTAATGCTCTGATTTATCATCAATGGATTTGTTATTATCAAAAGGGGGAGTTTGTTGGAACATGGTCTTCCGCATCTCCTAGGTTTGAGAATAACAAATCCTATGTGTATTTGATCTTGTGTGTTTAAGTGTGCAGGATAACAAAGTCCACATGACTCAAGGATTACATAAGAAGGTTGCCCCCAAAGTTGAGCCATCAAATCCAACACTCCTACTAGCGCTGGTGGTAGTCCTAACGCAGGCGCTAGATGTCGTTTGATAAACTGTAAGCGGCGCTCGACAAAATGCTCATAACTGTGTTCGACGAAAATTTGCTCGACGAACTGTTAGCTGCGTTCGACGAAATTTCGATCGACGAAATGAATGCTTAAGCGCAAATTCCGGGAGTACTTATAGAAGGAGATAGCGCCTGGAGGTATCTGATAGCGCGGGCGATAGCGAGGAGCACAGTAGGCAAGAGAAAAATGTTTCCTCGGATTGAAGATTCTGCCGCGCAGAATATGTACTAAAATGGGATAGCGCCGGCGGTACCACTAGCGTAGGCGCTAGCGCTGAGACTATAAAAAGGACCCCTTGGCTCCGTCTTCATTATCCTCTTGAGATCCAGAATTCCAGAGCTTCGTGCCACAGCATAGAGAGGAAGGTTCAGAGAGATACTCCCACAAATCCATAAAGGCTTAAGGAGATCCGTTGAGAAGATTTCAACACGCATCATCATCGTGACGAAAGACCGCATCGACTACGATCATACTCTGCGGGCCTTCGTCCACTTCTCCAAGAGATCCATATAGGGAGTTTTTATATTATTGTTATTTCATTTATCCATCTCTTTTAAATCGTGTAGTAAATTCGCCTCGTGTTGGCGACTAGGTCTTGGGTGTAGGTCTAGGGGGTGCTCGAGGCCATATCCGGGGAAGGGTTGGCTAGAGCGGCTTGAGGCCGTATCCGGGGAAGGAACGGCTAGAGCCAACCGGTTCGTGGGGATACGAGTCGGTATAGAAAACAAAAAGAGTCTTTCATATTTCGCTTTGATTTCAAGCGTCATTGAAATCAAAATTTTGTAATCAATTTTATAAATAATAATCATGTCTCTCTTTGTGTAATAAAATTGATTTGTTCTTCATTTCTCTAAATTGTTTATTATCCTCTCCTTTATTATAAAACAATTTAGATCTTTAAACAAAATCACTATTTTGATCTCTTATCATAAGCAAGTATTTCAAAATATAATATAATTTTTTAAGACCCTTATTCACCCCCCTCTAAGGGCGCCTACCGATCCAACATAGTGAGGAGCACCCCATTCCACCATCCACTCCACTGCTAGCAATTGCTAGTTGCGTGTTTCGTGATGAGGTGCTTACGACCCTCACTCTGTCGGTTACGAATCGTCCATCCGCAAGCCTTCTCGTCCACCCGCTTACCGAAGCACGACATTGTGGCCAGCACTTCATCTCGCCAAGCAAAGCGGTGCTCTCGGCCCGCATTTTCCTTTTATTGTTGTTAAATTAGGAAACCCAAATCAACCCCCCCCCCCCTTTTATTATTAACATAAAAATCTTTATAATCAATTTCCCTGACGAGAAATCATACGCCCCAACTTGCAATCCTCTGAGAACGATATTCGGGGAGTCTCTCCCAACTTTTATTACTTGTACGACTGGTGCACTTGCCGTAAGCCAGTCACTGTGCTAAGAAGGTTCCTCTCCAGGGCAGGGGAGAAGTGTGCATCATTCTTCAAAGTGCTAAGAGGAAATCAAAAGTTTGAATGTACCCTAGAGTGTGAGGAGGCTTTTCAAGCATTAAAGAGGCAGTTGACCCAGTCCCCTTTACTTCAGGGACCGAGGCAGGGAGAGGACCTATCCCTTTACTTGGGGGTAGGGTCCAAAGCGGTGAGCTCTGTGTTGGTGCCGGAAGAGGGGAATAATCAGCTCCCGATCTACTATGTCAGTCGGGTCCTGAGGAAGGCCGAGCTTAGTTACCCCATCCTAGAGAAACTGGCCATCACCCTCGTGGCATCGGCCCGGAAGCTCCGGCCTTATTTTCAGGCACACTCAATCCAGGTGATGACCGATCATCCTCTTCGCAGCATCATGGAAGGAGTGGAGCACTCAGGAAGGCTGGCTAAGTAGTCAGTAGAAGCAAATTCGACATCTCATTTGTACCCAGGCTATCTATAAAGGCGCAAGCGGTGGCAGACTTCTTAGCCGACTACGTGACCGAGGTGGAAGAAGTTGGGCCACCCCACTCGGTAGCCTAGAAGATGATGGTTGATGGAGCATCAGGGAAGCATTCCATTGGGGGAGGAGTCATCCTAATGAGCCCCCAAGGGACAAGGATCGAGCAAGCCATCAACATTCACTTCCCGATCACCAACAACCAGGCCGAGTACGAGGCGGTGATAGCTGGCCTACGACTAGCCCGGAAGTTGGGGGTGCAAGACGTGGAGGTCTCGAGGAACTCCATGGTAGTGGCATGCCAAATCATAGGGGAGTTCGAGGCAAAGGAGCCAACACTCCAGCGCTATCTGGAGAAGGTCAAGGGGGTCATCAGACAGTTTCGCACCTTCTTGATCCAACATGTGCCGAGAGAGGAGAGTGTCCTGGCTGACCTGCTGGATAAGTTTGGTCCCCGGGCAGGAGGGGCAATGTCGGAACTCTTCCGACCATCCATAGAGGAAGGTAAATTGATGGAGGTAGATCAACGAGCGTCATGGATGGATCCCATCATCACTTTCCTAGCATCCGGGAAGTTCTCGGAAGGGGATGTGGACAAGCGATGGCTCAGGTATAAGTCGGCATATTATTCCTTGCGTGCAGGTGTGCTATACCGAAAGACCCTCTCATGGCTCCTAGCTCGTTGTGTGTCAGAGGAGGAGGCCATGAAGGTCCTCAAAGAGATCCATTCGGGAGAATGTGGCAGCCACTCAGGAAGAAGGACCTTGGAGGGAAGGGTATTGAGGCAGGGCTACTTCTGGCCTACCCTCAGCCAAGATGCGGCAAAAATCTCCAGGAAGTGCCCCAAATGCCAGCTATAAGCTCCCCTCCAGCACCTTCCAGCCCAAAGGCTCCAGACCATCAAAGATCCGTGGCCTTTTGCGATATGGGGATTGGATCTGGTGGGCCCCTTCCCCCAGGTGAGCGGCCAGAGAAAGTTTCTGCTAGTAATGATCGATTACTTCTCCAAATGGCTGGAGGTGAAAGCACTAACTAAGGTAACTTCTCAGGTAGTTAGAAACTTTATATGGGGAGAGATAATCTGTCGACATGGGCTCCCACTAGCCATCGTCACTGACAATGGGCCGCAATTTTCCAGCGACGAATTCATTAGCTTTTGCACCCAGCTCGGCATAGATCTTCAGTTCGCGTTGGTCCATCACCCAAGAAGCAATGGGCAAGTGGAGGCAGCAAACAAAATAATTATGAATATGCTAAAAAAAGAAGGTCGAAAACCTAAGGGGCAACTGGTAGAACAACTACCCTCGGTCCTCTGAGCCTTGAGAACCACACCAAACACGGCCACCGGGGAGACCCCATTCAAGCTCTCCTATGGGTCCGAGGTCATGCTTCCTGTAGAATTCAAGGTAAAGTCACCCAGGGTGGTGACCGCAAGGGAAGGAGATGAAGAGTGCAGACTGGAGAACGAGGAAGAACAAAGGCTATCTTTGGACTTGGTAGAAGAGCTCCGGGACCTAGACACCATCCGGCAGGAGGAGGTCAAGCAGCAGATGGCTCGGTACTTCGACAAGCACATCTGAGTAAAGCAGGTCGAGAGGGGGATTTAGTTCTGAAAAAGGTTGATGCGACTGGGAGAGGGGCCGCGGTAGGAAAGCTCAACCCCTACTAGGAAGGGCCTTACATTGTAGACGAAATGCTAAAGTAGGGACAGTACCACCTCCAGGATGTGGAAGGGATACCTCTCAGCCGAGCTCGGAGCGGGGATGAGCTGGAGCATTTTTATCCATGAACTCTTTTGTGTTGACTTATTATATGATTTCAATGTCTCTTTGTTCTAATTCTTGGCTCTTTAAGTAAAGTATGAGCTGGAATGCCCCAGATCGATTCCGTTGTCGGGCTCTCATAGACGGTGGGTCAGGTTGATCTCTGGAGAGAGGCTGGCTAAGGAAAGTATGAGCTGGAGTGCCCCAGATTGATTCCGCTGTCGGGCTCTGATCATTAGACGGTGGGTCAGGTTGATCTCTAGAGAGGCTGGCCAAAGAAAAGTTTGAGCTGGAATGCCCAAGATCGATTTCGCTGTCGGGCTCTCATTAGATGGTGGGTTAGGTTGATCTCTGGAGAGGCTGGCTAAGGAAAAGTTTGAGCTGGAATGCCCCAGATCGATTCTGCTGCCGGGCACTCATTAGACGGTGGGTCAGGTTGATCTCTAGAGAGTCTGGCTAAGGAAAAGTTTGAGCTGGAATGCCCCAGATCGATTCCGTTGTCGGGCTCTCATTAGATGGTGGGTCAGGTTGATCTCTAGAGAGGCTGGCTAAGGAAAGTTTGAGCTGGAATGCCCCAGATCGATTCCACTGTCGGGCTCTCATTAGACGGTGGGTCGGGTTGATCTCTAGAGAGGCTGGCTAAGGAAAGTTTGAGCTGGAATGCCCCAGATCGATTTCGCTGTCGGGCTCTCATTAGACGGTGGGTCGGGTTGATCTCTGGAGAGGTTAGCTAAGGAAAAGTTTGAGCTGGGGTGCCCCAGATCGATTCCGTTGTCGGGCTCTCATCAGACGGTGGGTCAGGTTGATCTCTGGAGAGGCTGGCTAGGGAAAGTATGAGCTGGAATGCCCCAGATTGATTCTGCTATTGGGCTCTCATTAGACGGTGGGTCAGGTTGATCTCAGGAGAGGCTGGCTAAGGTAAAGGTGGTACTGGGCCCAAGGCAACAAACTCTCATGAAGACGACATGGTCAGGCTCTCACCCAGGTGACAGGACAGCAAACTCACCCGGTGGCAGGAAGGTAAGGAAAATATGAGAAGGGAAAATCTCAAGTTTCAAGTATACGAGTGGACCCAGCAGAGGAGGCACTCGCCCGGAAAGGAACTCATTCGGCAGTAATGCGAGTGGTCTCGGCAAAGGAGGTTTTCACTCAGTAAGCACACCCAAGGTAGCTCCTCGTCTAAAGGAGAGTGTAAGGGTCACTCGGGGTGAGTCGTGCTCTCGGCAAGGTTGCACTTTCGGTAGAATTATCGTAGCCACCTAAGTCCTAAGAAATCGGCAAACACACACCACTCGCGAGAGTGCGAGTGATGGTGTGCGAGTGTAAGCCAGCAGTGAACGCAAACACACCACTTACGAAAGCGCGAGTGGTGGTTTGCAAGTAGGTACAGACAGCTAACAGGTATATATCGATTGGCAAAAGAGAAAGCATGCAGATGTGAAAACAAGTAATGAGCCTACCAGAATGGGCACTCGCCTCGGCAAAAAGCTCGCGGGCGAGAACATTGTTGGAATGAATGCCAGGGAAAAATTTGGTTGTCCCATGAGGAGGGGCGAATACGCAGGTGTTCGATCGATTCGCAGGTGCGCATGGGGTGCGTGCCGGAATGCGAATAAGTACATTTGTAAGTACGCGCGCGTCGAAGTCGGCGAGCGCCCGAGCAAAGCGCAGGTGTGCGCGTAGTGCGTGTCATCAAGGCGCGAGCACGTAAGCAAATGGTAGCGAGAAAAGCAAAAAATAGAAGAAAGACTTGGAATGTAATTTTTCATTTCATTACAAAAAATAGTTTACATCAGGGATGGCGATTCTCGCCTTACACAAGAAAATTTAGAAAGAAAATTTTACATTTCATGACTCATCCCCTGTCTTCTCGCCCTCGCCATCTGCTTCGGGCGGGATTGGCTCGAACAGTTCCGAGGTGACTGATGAGTCCCAATTATATATGGTTTTTCAGACTCATCTGGGCCTGTTTTCTCACTCGTGCACTACACTTTCAGCATTAAAAGGCTCATATTTGCTTTAGTCATCACTTTACACATAGTGCACTATTTTCGCCTATCGAGGTGTGCAATTGCACATTCTGTGCTGGGGGTATGCCTCTACGGGTTCCCCATGCCTGGCTTGTTGTTATTTTGGGTGTTTGTCTTATGGTTGGAGCTATTTTCAAGGGATTGGTGCTGTGATTTGATTGTGTGCAGGTGGTTTATACTCTTGAGCCGAGCATTGCAACCTGGGTAAATCGCACGACCATACGATTATTGTTAACGCATGATCGACGCGATCGTGCGATTTACTCAGAGCTGTGTGTGATGATACCCATCGTGCGTTCTCCTTAATGCATGACTGAACCCAATCGTGCGTGAAGGAAAACGCACGACCTAACTAGAAGCATGGAAAATTGGCAGCCTGTCTTACCCCGTGCGTTTTTGGTCGCGCACGAGCATTCCGCTCGTGCGTGAACAAAAATGCATGACCTTCCTGTAGCTCCAGGCGTTGTTCTTCTTTGCCAATCGCATGTCCCAAAATGCACGGTCGTGCGTTTTGATCGTGCATTTCTTAAAATTAATGCTTCTATTTATGCGCGCAGGAAGATCCGACCTAGAAGTCTTTTTTTCGTTCTGTTCAAGCGGGAGTCGTCGGGAGGAGCGGGAGAGCTCCATTTGCTACCCTCAACTGAGCCCTACCTTGGGAGAGAAGCTTGGAACACCATTTCTTTGTGGAACTCTCGCGATAGCTTCGTCTCTGGCTGCCACCATTCTTGCTGCCTCTCAAGCTCTGTTTCCAGCTATTTCATGTTGCATTCTGGGAAGTTTCCGACAAGAGTACTACCAGCAAAGTACCAACAAAGAAGACGGGCTCACTAGAAGGAATTGACAACTCCTCTCCGTACCCCGGATGTCAACTGTGGACCGAGCTTGGACAAGGACTGACAACCCTTGAGTCCGGCCGCGAATCCCGGCAAGCCTTCGTATGCTCGGTTGTATTTCTTCCCCCTTCCTTTGTTGTAATTTGGTTTATGAACTTGATGAAGGCGGTTCTGATGTGTATAACCCACTGCACTTAGTTTTATTAATCATGTCTTTGTGCTTGAGTTTGTGTTTTTTACATCCGTGGTGCGCTTAGTTTACTACTTCCTTGATGCTTGTTGTGTGTTGTGTCGTCCTAGCTATTGCTAGGAGAGTGCTTGGCGAAGAGGTGATTGCGACCCTCGTTTCTCTTCCATCCACCATATTACCCATTTGGGTGATCCACCCGAGAGACGCGGTGACGGCGACCCGCATTTTATTTCATGTTTGTAGCGTAAAAACACAATCACAAAACCCCCCTTTCGGTTCATTTCACCCTTAAAGTTATTCTCTCGAATAGCGAACTCACACTCCCTACCTGCACTCCTTGAGAGATTGATACTTGGGGACTTGCTCCCACTTTTATTACTTGAGCGACCGGTGCACTTGCCGTTTGCGCATCAAGTTTTTGGCGTCGTTGCCGAGGAGTGCAACTGTTGTGTGTTTTCTCTACCTGGAGAATAGTAGTAAGCGTGTTGTTTTCTTGTGACTGCTTTTTGTTTCCTTTTTGTGTTATGGAAGGACAAAATCCAGATGAACGTTAAGATGCTAATCTTGAGGCTGAACTGGCAAGGAGAGCTCGTTTACATGAAGAGGCTGCAAGGGAAAGAGAAAGAATTGATGTTTTGGGCCAAGCTGCTAATGGTCAAGGTGGTCGAATCCCTGATGAACAAGAAGAGGTCCGCCCTCATGTGCGAACGATGTGTAACTTCACTATCCCTATGGTGGGAAGTATCTATCCAGGGTTTGGCCCAACTGTTTGCCCGGGAAACCGTTTCTCGGGTTGGATTATTACCAGACCGCGCGAGCTCCTGGGTCAGGCCGCTGAGCTCCCGGGATCAGTGGTTCTCTGTTCAAGAAGGGCCAGGCCGGGCGGCCTGGTGTCATTTCCGGATCGCCCCCAAAGGGATAAGATCATCAAAGAGCTAAGGCAAAGAGTTCATCCGCGGTCTCAGCCAGAAGGCCGCGCGGGTTGTCCCATAGAAACTCGAAGTTCCAGCCCCGAAGAACAGGCCGGGGCTCCAGATCGAAGGCTATCCAAGTTACCTCTTGAAGATCGGCTAAGTCATGACCAGAAGGCAGACCGCGGCCTCAATCTCCAAACCGCGCGGTCTGCATTATTGACTTGGTCCCGGCGTCCTCAGCCGCAAGCAAGACAGATCGGGAAGGCAGGCCGTCAGATCGCGCGGCCTCTTTCTTTCTCTTCTTTGTGTATCCCGTCACCGCCTGCCCGTTTCTCCTGTACCCGGGCAGGAGGTTATTTTATCCCTGCCCGATCGGGCAGGCCCCCAAGCCTATAAATAGGGGGCGGCACTGTTCCCAAGACACGCACACTCGAATCCAAGAGCTCGCTTGTCTGAGCTCCGGTCTCGAGTTTCAGGTCTCGCGAACTGTTGACCGGCCGGCTTCTGTTCTTTCACATTTGTAACCGCTACTTTTCAATAAAAGGAAAGCCCGTCGCAGGAGTGGCATTTGCCGCGACGGGCGAAGTCTGGCCTCGACCGCTGCTAGCGGTCTGAATTCCTCAACTAAATAGTAACTGATAGTCCGCAACCCTCGTTTCACTTCGGAGGCGCACTTTTGAATCGAACAGAAACACGCGACCTTCAGATCGCAGACTGTCAGCGAAATCCTTAGCTCAGAATGTCAGACCGCCAGCTCCCTCCAAGAGACCGATCCGACCATAGTGAAGACTCTTTGTGGGAAGCTCTGGAGCAGACAAAGAGAGAGGCCGACCAGGCTCGGCAGGCGACTGATCAGCGTCTGGACGCAATCACTCAGGCCCTAACTCTACTAACCGAGCGGTTAGCCCCTCAGCAGGCCGCGGCTCCCCAGGCGGTCACTCCTGTTCTACCTCCTCCACCTCCATATCCGTTCGCGCAAGTCGCTCATTCCCGACCACCACAAGAAGGTTCTGCGGACCGTCCGAATCTCTACCAAGAGGCCGCGCGATGTATGCCAGCTCGGGTCCTTGACTTTCAAGGGGCGACCTCTCAGGCCGCTCATTTTCCCTATCCGCCTGAGGTCACCGCCTTCCAATCATATCCGACTGGAGCACCTGCCCGCTCCTATCATGCGGCCTGTCCGCCAATGACCGCAGCCGAGGTCCCTTATAACTCTGCTTTCCCCCTGTATGAGGATGCCGAGGAGAGTTCTCCCTTCACCGACGAAATCCGAGGAGAGCCGGCCCCAAACAACTTTCGAGAACCACGTATGTCAGCATATAGTGGGGAGTCCGATCCAGCAATACACCTCCAGGCATTTGAATCAGCTGTTGCTCTGAGGACCATCACTGATGCAACAAAGTGCAAGCTCCTGGTGACATCCTTTGATGGGCAGGCCAGAGAATGGTTCTATGGATTGCATCCTCGATCTATCAGATGCTTTGCGGAGTTACGTAGAGAATTTCTGCTTCGATTCTCTACCTCTAAGAAGAGGAAGAATGGTCCGGCAGCCCTATTCGAGATACGACAGCAAGAAAACGAAACGTGGGCCCGTTTTGTCGATCGTTTCCAAAGGGAAATAATGGAGGTACAAAACGTCGATCCGGAGTTATATAGGGTCGCACTAATGCATGGCCTTAGGGAGGGGCCACTGAAGTTTGAAGCCCAAATCAGGGAACCAAAGACATATCAAGAAATGATTAGTCTGGCAAACAAATTCATCAGGGGGGAAAAGACTAATCCGGGTTACGTTGCCAAGTTGCTCAGCGACAACGATCAGTTCAATTCTGCATCAACCCATCAGCAACGTTATAATCACTCGTCTCGGCCTGATTTTGAGCCTCGGGCTCAAAGGGGAAGGAATCTTAAGCCCAAGCAACCATTCATTGGCCATCAACGGTTTCAGGATCAGAAGCCGCCGTTGGCCATCGCACCCACTCAACCCATGGGAGTCCCGCAAATCATGCCCGTATATCTGCCACAATACATCACACAACCATCTCCACCTATCCCATCCATCCGATATGATGAATCACAAGATTCGTTCACCCCGCTCAACGTTACCATGAATGAGGTCGTGCAGATTCTTCAGAAGAGGCCTGACTTTAAAAGGCCCCCTCCTTTGAAATCAGAAGTTCGCAATCGGAACCCAAACCTTTACTGTGAATATCACAAAGAAGAGGGGCATCTAACTGAAGATTGCCGGGCCCTCCGGTGGTTGATAGAAAAACTCCTGAAAGAGGGAAAGCTTCGGGGGTTGATTCGGCAAGAAACTCCGGTTGAACCACGAGCTGAGAAGAAGAAGGAGGCAGTCGAAGTAACATGGGAGTGTGCTGATGTAGAGGAGGCCGGTAGTTATGGGGATATACATCCTGCAGCCGAATGCATAGAGGTGAATGATGTTGGCCCTCTCGGTAACATCTATTGCATCCATGGTGGGGCAGGGATAGAATCCTCCCGAAAATCTAGCATCGGGAGAGTTACAAAGCAAGAAGTGGCAGTTGCCTCCACTTCTGCCCCGGAAAGGACGGTTGTTACGTTTGGCCAGGAAGATCTCTCCCTGAATGCGAATCCGTTCGATGACGCGGTGGTGATAAAGGCGGTTATTGAGAATTACGCAGTGCACAAAATTTTGATCGATACAGGCAGCTCAGTTAATCTCATCTTTCGCCAAACGTTTGAGGCCCTCAAGACTGGAAAGGCCTTACTCTCTACGGAAGGCCCCCTCTATGGCTTCTCAGGAGAAAAGAAGGAAGTAGAAGGGTGCGTGAAGCTTCTGGTATCACTAGGGGGCATAACAAAGTTGGTGAACTTCGTAGTAGTGGAAGCCCCAAGTAGCTACTGCGCAATTTTCGGAAGGCCAATCCTAAATGCTTACAGAGCGGTGGTATCTACTTTCCATTTGGCCTTGAAATTCGCTGCTGAGGGGCGTCAGTACCGGATCCGGAGCGATCCAAAGGTGGCACGCGAATGTTATGTGAAGACAGTTAATGTGATCACCGAGGCACCACTTCACAAGGCCCAGAATGACATCCAAGAGGTGTCCGAACTCCCTGAAGAAGCTGAGGGGAGCGTGGAACGGAAAGGGACCTACCTGGAACCTGCCCAGGAGACCCAAGAGATCCCCATTGTTGAAGGGGAAGGGAAGAAGCTGATCATCAACGCCGAGCTATCAGAAGAGGAAAAGCTCCAGTTAACCTCCTGCCTGCTGAATAACTTGGACATCTTCGCTTGGTCGGCGGAAGACATGCCTGGAATAGATCCAGATGTCGCGTGCCATCACCTCAACGTTTCTCCGGAGTTCAAGCCAATCCAACAGAAGAAGAGGGAGGTAGCAACTAAGCTGGCGGTACCTATCAAAGAAGAAGTTGCAAAGCTTCTTAAGGCCAATTTCATTTCTGAAATCCAGTACCCCACCTGGATGTCGAATGTAGTGATGGTGAAAAAGTCTGGGGGGAAATGGCGTATGTGTGTTGATTTCACTAAACTCAATAAAGCATGCCCCAAGGATTGTTATCCCTTGCCTCGGATAGATGTTTTGGTAGATTCCGCGGTGGGATATAGTTTTATGAGTTTTTTAGATGCATTTTCTGGTTATCACCAGATTAAGATGCATAAGCCTGATATCCCGCATACATCCTTCATTACCAATGATGGATGTTATTGTTATCTCGTCATGCCTTTCGGCCTCAAAAATGCGGGGGCAACATATCAGAGGATGATGGACACAGTTTTTGAAAAACAAAAAGGGAGAAATCTGGAAGTATATGTTGATGATCTCCTTCTAAAAAGTAAAACTTTTTTAATCCATCTGGAAGACCTCGTAGAGACGTTCGCTACTCTACGGAGGTTCAAATTAAAATTAAACCCCTCGAAATGCGTGTTCGGGGCGAACAAGGGGAAATTTCTTGGACATCTTCTCACTCCTGATGGTCTCGCACCGAACCCAGATAAAGTAAAAGCCATCCTAGACATGACCCCTCCTCGCAATCCGAAAGAGGTACAGCAACTTGGTGGAAGGTTGGAAGGATTGAGCCGATTCATTTCCAAATCGGGAGATAAAAGCGCTCCGTTCTTCAAAACACTTAGGGGAGGATCTAAGTTTGAATGGAACGAGGAATGCGATAATGCTTTCGAACAATTGAAAAAGCAATTAACTTCAACCCCCCTTCTTCAAAGCCCTCGCGAAGGAGAAACACTATTCTTGTACTTGGGGGTAGGCCCTGATGCGATAAGCTCTGTCCTGGTTCGGGAAGAGAAAAAGAAACAGTTTCCGATATACTATGTCAGCCATATCCTTAAAGATGCAGAAACTAGATATTCAATCCTGGAGAAATTAGCCTTGGCTTTAGTCATGTCATCACGAAGGCTCCGCCCCTATTTTCAAGCTCATCCTATTCAGGTGGTTTCAGATCATCCACTGAGGAATATCTTGGAGAAGCCGGAACATTCAGGAAGGTTGGCCAAATGGGCAATCGAGCTAAGCGAGTTCGAAATATTGTACACTCCCAGAACGGCAATAAAGGCACAAGTATTGGCAGATTTCTTGGTAGACACAATGGAGTCTAATCCAGAGCAGGTAGTGCAATCTCCTTTTGCTTGGATCATTTATGTGGATGGGGCTTCTGGCAGGAACTCCGTGGGAGCCGGAGTGGTTTTGATCAGTCCAAACGGCATCAGGCTGGAACAAGCTGTTAAATTCTTCTTTTCAGTTACAAATAACCAGGCCGAATACGAAGCACTCTTGGCCGGCCTGAGACTCGCAAAGGAGCTTGGGATAGAACATGTTCATGTGAAAACTGATTCTCTTGTAATGGCCTCGCAGGTTCTGGGGAACTACGAGACAAGAGAACCGATGTTGAGAAAATACCTATTCCTAGCTAAGAAAGAAATCGGGAGATTCAAATCCTTCATCATCGAGCATATTCCGAGAACGCAGAATGAAGAGGCAGACGAATTGTCAAAATTTGGTCTTCCATCAGGGGGAGTAACCTCAGAACTTTTTCACCCGGCAACAGAGGAAACAGAGGAAGAAGAGCTCATGCAGATTGATCAACATCCTTCTTGGAAAGACCCCTACGAATTGTTTCTGACAAAGGGAGAATATCATCCATCAATCAAGGACAAAAATAGATTCAGAAGAAAGGCGGCTTACTACTACTTGATAGCAGGAGTCTTGTACCGAAAAACTCTGATTTCTCCCTCGGCACGGTGCGTTTCAGAAGAGGAGATCCCGGTCATACTTCAGGAAGTTCATTCTGGGGAGTGCGGTAGCCATTCAGGGGCAAAAACCTTAGAAAAAAGGATCCTGCGGCAAGGATACTTCTGGCCAACCATGAGAAAGGATGCTGAAGCATTCGCCAAGCGATGTGTCCAGTGCCAAAAGTTCGCTCCTCTTCAACATTTGCCTGCTCAGTCACTCAGGTCAATAACTGCGCCATGGCCTTTTGCAGTATGGGGAATGGATCTTATGGGGCCTTTCCCAATGGCCAGCGGACAACGTCGCTTTATCCTGGTAATGATCGATTATTTCAGTAAGTGGATCGAAGCAAAAGCATTAGCAAGAACTACCACCCAAATTGTCAGAAACTTCGTCTGGGGAGAAATTGTCTGTCGACATGGAATTCCGTTGGCAATCGTCACCGATAATGGCCCACAATTCAACAATCCGGAGATGATAAGCTTCTGTGATCAGATAGGAATTGATCTTCGGTTTGCCTCAGTACACCATCCAAGGACCAATGGTCAAGTGGAGGCGGCAAACAGGCAAATTCGGCAGCTTTTGGTGAAAAGAGTCTTGAACCAGAAAGGGAATTGGGCGGACCAACTTCCTTCCATCCTGTGGACCCTTCGTACTACTCCGTCTTTGGCTACCAGGGAGACACCTTTCAAATTATCTCATGGCTCGGAAGCTGTTATCCCTGTGGAATTCGAGGTGGTCACTCCAAGGGTTATTTACGCCAAAGAAGGAGGAGAATCCTGGATAGATGAAAATGGTGAGGCCCTCATGCATAATCTTGATCTAATCGAGGAACTTCAGGATGAAGCAACAATCAGGCAGGAAGAAGTTAAAAGGAGAATGGCAAAATATTTTGATAAGAATGTCAGAGTGAAGCAGTTTGTAATCGGGGATTTGGTGTTAAAAAAGGTGGATGCCGCAGCAAGGTCTGGTAATGTTGGAAAGCTGGATCCTAATTGGGCAGGACCTTTCATCATCAAAGAAGTATCTAAGAATGGGGCCTACCGTCTCCAAACCAACGAAGGAAAAGACATCCCACGCACGTGGAGCGGTGACGATCTCAAACGATTCTATCCTTGAAACTATTTCTTTTATTCTTTACATCTCTTTTTTGGTATTGAATAAAAAGCCCTATACTGACATTTCCTTCTTGTATGATGGTTCTCCGCATCATAAATATAAACACACATATCTCACTCCCCGAACCTCTGAGATATCGCCAAATTCTGCTCGAACCCCCTCGGATTGTAGTCGTAGCGTAAAACCCACCAAGACCATGTGATGCGGGGAGTTTTCGCACACATGTAGTGGTAGCTTGCCAATTCCGCTGCGGTGGTCTTCAGAACTTTGGATCCCGGCCGATATCTGACACACCCCTGCATCAAGGGAGGTCTAGGTGATTGTCAGCTCTATCATACCCCGAAGGGATATAGTTACAGCTTTGATGATCTTTCTGAGGAAAGCAATGTTCGCCGCCGAGGCCCACCTGCCCAACTGATCATCATAGTCTGTGACCATCGAATACTCTTAGGTACTCTCGAAACGGTACCTAGTTGGGCCCACAACTGAGTTGATCTCTCTGAGGAAAGCAATGTTCGCCGCCAAGGCCCACCTGCCCAATTGATCAACTCGACTTGTAACCCTAGGCAAGAGAGCGGATGAGTCGTTTACAGCTCTTATGACCACTTGAGGAAAGCAATGTTCGCCGCCGAGGCCCACCTGCCCACTTGGTCATCTGAGTCTGTACATATTTTTTCTTTTTTCCTACAGCTCTTATGACCACTTGAGGAAAGCAATGTTCGCCGCCGAGGCCCACCTGCCCACTTGGTCATTTGAGCCTGTAGGATTATTCTTCTTCCCTACAGGGAGGCATTCACTTCTGATGATTTCCTATATGGACCACTCAAGGAGAATATTGTTAGAACAGGTGCAGGTGTTCGTCTACCCCAATAAAGGGGTTGTGATATTAAGACCGGACGGTTTGAGTTTTTCAGGCCGATCGGGCTGGTTGAACAGGTGCAGGTGTTCGTCTACCCCAATAAGGGGTTGTGGTATTAAGACCATGCGGTCTGAGTATTTCAGGCCTAGCGGTCTGACTGAACATAGGTTAAGTCATCTTTTGGAACTGATCATGTTATCACCAGGGTTATATTCAAACCGGGCGGGTATGCCCGTCGTCTATTAAGGAAAGTATTTCTGAATCTGGGCATATGATTACCCGGGTTATTATGCAACCGGGCGGTCTTATCAATATTGTACAAGTTGGAAATCTTCTAAAGCTAATCATCTATTTCCCGGGTGGCATTCAAACCGGGCGGATTTAGTCATCTTTTATAAATTTGGTATTTCTGGATCTAACATGTAATTGCTCAGATTTCATCCTGACCGGTCGGACTTATCTATCTATCCGCCCGATAATGAGTTAGGCATTTCTAAATTCAAATCATATGGTTGTCCGGATTGCATTCTGACCGAGCGAACCTATCAATACTTCAAATTAATCAAATCTGGTTGTCTCTGGAATTGAGTATATCACCGTTCAGTTTATATTTTTACCGGTCGGGTTGACTGATTTCCTAGCAAAAGTTATCCTTGGATGCAATGAGTTGTTCGCCCGGATTGATTTCAAAATCGCTCAAAGTTAAAGGATCATTACTTGCATCAACAAGGATGTGGTATCTCTCTTTCTGAATAAAGGGGCCGCTCGGCCTAACACTATGATCGCACAAGAAATCGGACATCCTGAGATTTTTAAAAAAAAAAAGGGGGTAACCGCGCGGCCTAAATATAAACCACCCAAGATCCTCAATCGTCATCTATATTTGGATCAGGATAGCCGCGCGGCTAGATTATAAGAAGCGAAAGAGAAGAAGGAGAGAAAAAGACAAGATATCAATCACAAGTAAGTAACAGCAGAATGACAACCAGACAGGTAAGAAATTTCTATTCATTTCTTCAAAAATATGTTTACAAAAGTACTGACCGCCCGGTTAACAAAAAGAAACCGGCGGTTACAAAAGTTAAAAAGTAAAACAAGAGCACTAGTCTGCCGACTTTTTCCGCTTCTTGACAGGCGGACTTGAGGTCAGGCCTTCGATGTCAATCTCCGGCGAATAGCCTTCACTGAACGAAGAAGAATCCGACGAACCGCTGGAACTTGATCGCCCGGTCCTACTGGCGGAGCCAGTGGTCCCAGAGGATAGGTCATCTTCATCGTCCTCATCAGCGTCACCGGCTTCATTGTCCGCATCGACCTCATCGGCGGCTTCACCGCTTCCATCTCCTCCTTGATGAAGCACGACCTCTCTGCCCGCGACGGCCTCAGCCTCCTCGCCCACCTTGGTCTTCCCTTTGCGCCTTCGGCTGATTTCATCGAGTTGAGTCTTCAAGGTGGGCAAGAGGTCGGAGAAGGTGGTACCCTCGAACCCTTCGCTCAGACCGCCCCGGTCTTCCATAAGACCCAGGGCCTTGTTGATTCCTTGGGCCACGTGAGGCAGCACCTCGTCTTGGAAGGCCGGGTTAGTTATCTCATATTGTTTCTGCAGGAAAGAAAGGAAAAACGAGTTAGGTCGCTCGAGCTAAGCAAAAGGGGCCGCGGAATTTGTTTGTCGAAACTCACCGCCACGACTTCTTGAAGCCGCTCGGTCTCCTCTCGAAGCCGCGTAATCTCCGCGGCCTGCCCCTCGAACCTCTTCTCCAGGTGTTTTTGGACGGAAACCAGCCGCTTGAACGACAAGGCCATAAAGTGGTTGGCCGCAAATCCCCATGCACCGGCCTGAGCCGCTAACCGGGGGAGCTCTTCCTCGGGAGTATTCCTCAGCCTCTTCAAAGTCTTTCGACCATATAAGGCAGCCCCGGCGGCTAGGGCGTGGCGGTCAATCTTTTCACTCCCCCACGGAGGGAGCGCGGTGGATACCCGGATCCGACTTCCATCCCTGTGCCAAAGGACGGTCGGGTTGCCCTGCAGGTCGGGCGGGTTCCCACTTGAACGAAGGAGTTCGTAATCGTCAGAAGAGGTCGGGCCCTCTTCCTCCGAAGATGGCGACCTCTTTCGCCGCTGCCTCTTCTCCCTCTGGGTTAAAACTGGGCCGGCCGGCGTGACCGGCTTGTTCGCTGGAACGATATGGGCGGCTGCAAAATAAAATCAAGAGTATAAGTAAAGAAGGCCGCGCGGTCATATAAAGGCGGTCTAGAAGAACTTACTATGTTCGGGGAGAATGTTCTCAAGCTCCGAGAAAAGCGGGATGTAGTGGTTGATATCAAGCCGCTCCTTCTCAAGGAACGCGAAGGTGTCCGCCTCGATCTTGCCGACCTGGGGGATCTGGAAAACTTCTTCCCCCCGGACTTGCGGGTTGGTCTGCAACAGTCCGAAGTTGCCTTCGAGCATTACAAACCGCTCCGACCAGTCGGAGACTTTGTTCGCCAGATTAACAATCTTCAGCCCGTGGCAGCCGAAGTAAAGGTGCCCCCTGTAAGTTGAAGTCCCCGAGTCGGAGACCGCCCGCACTGAGAAGAACTTTCTGAACAGGTCGAGGGAGAACCGGATCCTCTCGAACCGCAGGTACGAGATGAAACTATATATTGAGGCGATGGAGTTCGGTGGAAGCTGACCGGGCACAACCCCGTAGTGGTCGAAAATGGCTATGACTTCAAGCGGCAGTGGAAACTTGAAGCCATACTCGAAGTGGTCAACTGGGATGGCGATCTGGTGCGGACTGGAAGAGTTAATCCGCTCGTCGCGCAAAGGAAGCCGCGCGAGCAGATTACTCCCTACCATGTGCCTAGCAATGAAGTCATCCAGTTCGTTCTGAGTAAGGCGGCATTCCGGATGGTCCGCCGAATGGAATGCCAAGGCCGCGTCAGCTCGGACGGCCTTAACCTTAACAGGTCGCTGCGACTTGTTCTTGGATCGCGCCATCTGGAAATCATGAGAATGACTTCGGCAAATTCTATACTTATAGATTTCAAAGATCTGTGAATAGTAAAATCATGACACGGTTATATATCCTGACCGCGCGGTCAATGACCTATGTGGTTAGATTCACCAGAAATATGAAAGAAGCAAAGGCATCCAGAAAAAACAGAAGTAAGCATACATCACAGTTCGCCCGACCAGAAAACAGTTCGAATGAAACATAAGATTTAAACAAGGCATAAAATACAGCGGTTAACATAGGAGACCGCGCGAATTGTTCGAATAAAAGACAAGAATAAAGGAGAATATTGTCCAGATCAACAAGCCACATTCATAATGCAAGTTATGTTCAAATGTTAATCACAATTGACGGCGCTCTGGGGAGGCATCCTCTCTATGAAGTCGCGCGACCTGGTCACTGGTCGTGTTCAAGAGAGAATAAATTTGGCTTGTGTGATAATGAAGGTGGTTGATTGTGCAATGAAGCCGCCCGGCATCCCTTTCGACCCGCGTAGCGGCAATCATTCGGGGGGTTGCGGCGGCCTCGTCAATCATTGGATCAGCCGCCCGGACTGAAGGAGGATTTGAGCTCGCTCCAATAGTCGGGCGGCTAACAGCTACCACCCCATCATTCACATTTCGCCGACCAGCGGCGACTTCTCTGGTTAAGCGCAGGAATTTATCCTGGTAATATTTTGAGTCACTCTCAAATTTGGCAGAAGCTTTCTTCTCCTTCTCCAGTTGGACGGTTAGAGCAGTCCGCGTAGCCACCACCGCTGCTCGCGCGGCCTCAAGCTGAGTCTCCAGGATTTTCACTTTCTCTGTGCTGGACCTCCTGTCAATCTCCGATTGCGCCAGAGCGGTCCGAGTGGCGGCCTCTCGGTCTTCTACCTCCTTCAAGCGGGCCCTCAGGTTGATCAGATCTGCCTCAAGGCGATCAAATAGATGCGATCTTTCCGACAAGGACGTCGCACAGGTTGAAATCGGGGGTGCTAGCGGAGGCAGACTGGCCTCAAGGTCACCCGGCTTCACGATTTGATCAGCGCTATCTGAAAGAAGCCGCTTGGTTATGAAAAATAAGAGCATGCAACGCTACATATATATAAAATAGAAACGAACATAAACGCGAGAGCAGTGCCTGAGCGGACAGGCCATTTAGACCGTTCCGAGTTCATCCTCTGACACTGCTCACGCCAGAGTCTCTCCGTACTTGACCTAACGAAAGGGAACCAGGCCGCTAAAGGAAAGAGGCTCGGCGACGGGTTCACTAATTTATCATGGCGAGGCCGCGGAATGGAAAAACGGACCGCTTTATAGTCCGTGGAACCCTTACCTGCCGCAAGAAGATCAGGCCGCGACGGCTTGTTCAAGACCTGTTCCGCCCTCTCCTTCTTCACCTTCATGATCTCTTCCCCGGTCATTGCTGGGACTACCTCCTCCCGCGCTCGCAGAACTTCTTCAAGCTCCCTCGTTTTCTTTTCGACCTCCAAGGCAGTCCGGGCGGCGGCCTCTCGCTCTTCGGCCTCCATCCGAGCGGTCTCTTCAGGCTGGGCTGTGTCGTCAGTAGCAAGAGCGTTTTGGTCGGAGGCGGTCGGGCTGTCAAGGAGCTGATCTCGCTTCACCAGCTCATCCATGTCTTTAAAGATCCCGTTGAAGGATATGCTGCTCGCCGGGTCCGGAGGCAGTTCGCCCGTTTTTGCGTCAGGAGTGGCCGGCGATTCGTTTGACTTGCTGGGTGGAGGAGTCGCAAGACCTAGCTCCTCTTTCAGCCGCGAATTGGTCTGAAGGAGGGATTCGGTCGGTTTCTTAAGGGCCGCCCTTTCCTTAGCGGCTAGCCTCTTGACTTTCTTAGTTATCCGCTCGGTCACGGACCCGGTCTTCTTCCTCTTTCTCTCTCTCTTACTCGGCGCTGGGCCAAGTTCTTTCGAGGGGCTGGGGTAGTCATCCACGGACAAAGGGGTGTTCTGTTCACCCGTCCTTGGGGAGGTAACCGCCTCCTTCTCTAGATCTCGGACGAGCAAATGAGGGTTCCCGGATGGGGTGATTTCCACACCAAACGAGTCATTCTCTCCGGCCTTCTTCGAAGGGCTTTCTGGAGCAACTTCTTCAGGAGGAGCGGTCTCCTCTTTATTCAGCGGGCGGGCGGTCTGTTGGTTGAGGCCTTTGGGAGAAATCGGCAAGTCATCAGGAGGAGGCTCCGAACTGTTCGCCACGGTTTCTGCAGGAGTCTTAGAAGTCGTCAAGTCCACAACCGGCTTGGAGCTGCCCGTTGCGGCCTTCTCGATCCACTTTCTCTTTTTCCGGTCTTTCCGGTCTGGCTTTTCCCTCGCCTTATTCAATTTTTCCGGCGATTCACGCTTCTTATCCTCCGCCCTCTTCTGGTCCCCGCTGGGATCCACGCGGTCTAGCACAGCGTCCAGGAAGTCCATGGCTAGAGAATTACCGGTCTTAAAAATTCTAACCGCAACTGGCAAGTAATATCCCGTGATTTCAGAAAGAGCAATGCAGAATGAATTCTCTGGCTCTCTTATAGAATTCAAGGCAGGTCGGATGCGGTCTCCCGGTCAAAGCTGATATTTTCGAAATTCTCTTGAGATTTGAAAATATGCGGGGATTATGTTTGCCCGGGAAACCGTTTCTCGGGTTGGATTATTACCAGACCGCGCGAGCTCCTGGGTCAGGCCGCTGAGCTCCCGGGATCAGTGGTTCTCTGTTCAAGAAGGGCCAGGCCGGGCGGCCTGGTGTCATTTCCGGATCGCCCCCAAAGGGATAAGATCATCAAAGAGCTAAGGCAAAGAGTTCATCCGCGGTCTCAGCCAGAAGGCCGCGCGGGTTGTCCCATAGAAACTCGAAGTTCCAGCCCCGAAGAACAGGCCGGGGCTCCAGATCGAAGGCTATCCAAGTTACCTCTTGAAGATCGGCTAAGTCATGACCAGAAGGCAGACCGCGGCCTCAATCTCCAAACCGCGCGGTCTGCATTATTGACTTGGTCCCGGCGTCCTCAGCCGCAAGCAAGACAGATCGGGAAGGCAGGCCGTCAGATCGCGCGGCCTCTTTCTTTCTCTTCTTTGTGTATCCCGTCACCGCCTGCCCGTTTCTCCTGTACCCGGGCAGGAGGTTATTTTATCCCTGCCCGATCGGGCAGGCCCCCAAGCCTATAAATAGGGGGCGGCACTGTTCCCAAGACACGCACACTCGAATCCAAGAGCTCGCTTGTCTGAGCTCCGGTCTCGAGTTTCAGGTCTCGCGAACTGTTGACCGGCCGGCTTCTGTTCTTTCACATTTGTAACCGCTACTTTTCAATAAAAGGAAAGCCCGTCGCAGGAGTGGCATTTGCCGCGACGGGCGAAGTCTGGCCTCGACCGCTGCTAGCGGTCTGAATTCCTCAACTAAATAGTAACTGATAGTCCGCAACCCTCGTTTCACTTCGGAGGCGCACTTTTGAATCGAACACCAACTATTGTTAATAACCAATTCGAGATCAAGCCGGTTATCGTGAACATGATTCGAAATAATGCCCAGTTTTCTGGGTTGCCAAGTGAAGACCCCCATTTACATCTTGCTGAGTTGTCAAAAATCTGCGGCACATTCCATTATGTTGGGATCACTGACGATGTGGCTAAGCTCAGGCTGTTCCCATTTTCTCTTCGGGATAAAGCCAAAGCATGGCTGCATACAATCCCTCCTTGGACCGCTGCTACATGGGATGCTCTTTCGTCAAAGTTCTTAGCAAAGTTCCACCCTGTGGATAAGATAGTGAATGCTCGGCGAGAGATAGCTACATTTAGACAACTTGATCAAGAATCCTTGTCCGAAGCATGGGAGAGTTTTGCTGAGCTGTTGCGTAGATGTCCGCAGCATGGTTGTGAGCCCTGGAATGTAGTAGAAATTTTCTATTTTGTCGTAGAAACAAACTACAGGGCGATGATCGCGCTACTGCAGGAGGAACAATAATGAATCTGACTCCTGACAAAGCTTTGAGAATTATCGGTGATGCTGCCTCACATAGCACTTATTGGACTGCTGGAAGGAATGCACCAAGCGGTGCCAAGAATTTATTTGAGGTAAATGCAGTCATGCCACCAAGGGAGACTACACAGCAGGCGTCTTATAATATGGTGATGCTATCAAAATCAACTCCTCCCCCGCTCAAGTTATGGCGATCACGTGTCAAGGTTGTGAAAACCCGGGCATCATGCCTACGAGTGCACTGCAGGTGAGCAAACCTCTGATTTGTCAAATATTTCTTTCGATGAGAGTGTAAATTTCTTAAATAGTCAAAATCGGTCAGTGCCATTTAACAATATGTATAACCCGGGTGTGAGAAATCAACCGAACTTTTCATGGAATCAAAATTCTCCTGGCAAACGATGGCAAGAGGGCCAGCATCAATTTGATGCTCAAGCCTCCGGTAACCAGCCGCGGCCACCACACCCGAGTTATGCGCAACCTGCACCGTCCCAAAGAAAGAGTCCTTTGGAAGAGATGATGGAGAAATTCGTTGATTTGGCCCAAACTAATATGGCTAATCAGGCCGCTTCCATGAGAAATTTGGAGACGCAAGTAGGCCAATTGGCCCAAGCACTCTCTGAGCGCACTCAGGGTGCCCTTCCTAGTAATACTGAAAAAAATCCCCGAGAGCAAGGAAAGAGCATCTCGAATGCGAATGGTTGTCATACGGATACGTTTGTAGTTAATTACAAAATCAATGATGTTTATACTCCAGCACTATGCGATTCTGGATCGTCTCGCAACATTCTTGCTCTGAAAGATGTTGTGAAATTGAATTTGAATATGAAAACGGACGATCGGATTTCGCTAGTGTTGTCAAATGGTACTGTGGTTGAAACTGAAGGTGAGGTGAAGGATGTTTTATGTTAGTGTGGATGGGACAGTTATCATCACTGACATCTAGGTCTTGGGACCCACGGAAAACGAATATATCCTTATTTTGGGTGTTTCATTCCTGAAAGAGAGGGGGCAACCCTGCATTTTACTGATGGGCATGCAACCTTATCTCCTAAGGTTGAGCAACAATTAACCCCCCTGGTGACACTAAGTCTAACAGTGAGTCTGAATTTGTCCCTGATATATACTTATTGGTAGCGGATGATAGTTCTAGTATTGTTGAGAACAGGGGATTACGTGTCAAGAAATGCAAAAGGCGTTGAAGAAATTATGGAGGAGACTGAGATGGATAATGCTGAGAAGAGATATGGAAGTCCGCGGGGTTGGACGAATGGTGCTGCTACTACTGCCGCCTATATGGAAATTGTTGAATCATCAGAAACTCCTTTATCTGTGAACAATAAATGTAAAACTGTAAAACGGGTGTGTTGGGCAGATCACTCACCCGCTTGGGAGGGGAAATGAAGGCCCAATCTGAAATTTTTTCTGAGCGAGCGTCTGGTGCTCGTTGGCGACCGCCTTCTATGGAAAAATTAAAGCAAAAAAGATTGGAGCAAAGGGCGCGCAGGTTCGCCCTCCAGCGTGCGTGAAAGTGAGGTTAGATCTTAGATTTACTCTAAAGGGGGGTGAATAGAGTATTAAAAAGTTTTTCACATAATTTTATAGCGGAATTAAAATAGTGATATATATATGTACTAAGTGAGTAATAAAAACAAACACAAAGAGAGCACACAGCACAATACAGAAAAATAAACAAGAACACAGAGGACACAAGGATTCTATAGTAGTTCCCCAATAAACCTGGGTACGTCTACTCTTCTACCACCCTTGGTAGGATTCCACTAGGTTTTTGTTCAGGTGCCCTATCACCAATGATTTTTTGATCAGGTGTCCAAACACCAATGAGCTTTTGATCAGGTGCTCTAACCAAACTACAGGTTTTTGTTCAGGTGCCCTGCCACCAAGGGGTTAACTTTTGAAGGGAGTTATAACCCTGTACAAGAATGGGATAAAGAGGGTTAAGATGTTCTTCTCTGTCAATAATCTGAGAGAAGACTAGTGGAATGTGTTGTTGTAAAGCTCCCCCTGTCTGATTGTTCAATTCTTGACAGTTTGAGGATGGAGCTTTCTCTTGAATGTAGATCTTCCTGATAGCTGATGAATCTGGGAGACAAATGTTTCTCAGATTGTTTGTTGCTCTTTGAAGATCTAGAACTTGTAGCAGAGATCTGAGATAAGAATGTTGATGTTGTTCTCAGAGAATAAGATTGCTGCTTGAGGAAGATGAAGATCTGAAAGCTTTTAGTTTTTCTTCCTGTATATCTTTTTTCCGACACCTTTCTCTTTTTCTTGTTGTACTGCTGTAATGTAATAATACTGTATATCTTCTTCCTTATTTCTTTTGATAATATATCTCTGATTTGAAATTCAAATCCTCTGAATAAGAAATAAAATAATCTGGGGGATTATTTCTTGGAACTGCAAACCAAGACTTTAATTCCTTTTCCTATTTAATTAATGTATCATTTTCCGCCAAACGGCTATTTTCTCGGGAAGAGGATGGAAAGGAATAAAATAAAAAGGAAGGATATAATCCTTAACTTATTTGGAAGGAATAGAGCCATTGCTGATAAACTGAGTTCAGAAAATGAAATAAAAATAATCTGTCTGAACTGAATACAAATTTCGTCGATCTGAACAAATTCGTCGAACACAATCTGGAGTTCGTCGATCTCAAGTTGGAGGTCGTCGAATTGAAAGAAATAATCTGCTAAGCTAGCTGGAATATTGAATTTGTTGAGCTGAGAAGAACTTTCATCGAGCGCAGAGCTGAGTTCGTCGAACGAAGAATGAAGTTCGTCCAACTGAAGAGATAAACTGCTGGACTGGCTTGAGAACTGAGTGCGTCAAGCTGGAGAGCAAGTTCGTCAAACGTAGAGAGGAGTTCGTCGAACGCAGAATGAGTTCGTCGAACGCAGAAAACTTATTTTTTCCTTAGTTCTAACAGCCTAAAAGCTTGACCCTTTAGACTATATATTGGGGTCAACTTAGTCCTAATAAATAGATAGTGATCCTAGCCCAAATCAGTAGTAGGGTTGTTCCAAGAATCTTCTCCTATTTGGGTTAGGACACTATTTGACAAAATTGAATAATAAAACAAACAACAAAACAACAGAGCATATATATCTGACAGATTTTAAACATTTCAGCAGATATAAAATATGATACTCTGAGTTTTGAAATTTTACATTGAAAATAGAAATAATAAAAACAAATAAATCAGAACCTTTTGTCTTTCTCTGAATTCTGACATTGCCTTCAACTTTCTGAATTTGATTATCTGAGCTGTATCTGCTATATCAACTAATAGTTCTGAATCTGCATTTTTCAGCTTTCTGAATTTGTTGATCTGAATTGAATCTGCTCTAACAAAAATTATTTCTTAATCTGCATTGCTACCAATCTGCATTTGAATCTGCTATATCTGAATCTGAAACAAAACTAAAACTGCAAACTGTCGTGAGCTTTATCAAGAACTGGAAACATGCTTCTTCATCAACTGAATGATTTTTCTTTTTCATACAGCATCTCCCCTTGAAACTTTGAGCATCTTCATAAAACATCTCCCCCTATCATAAAGGAGTTTCTTCAAAACATTTACCCCTATCAAAAGGAAAGTATCTCCCCCTAACAAAAAGGAGCTTCTTCAAGACATCTCCCCCTGCCTAGTTTTAGGAAGGCCTAAAGCTAGGCCCCTAGAAGAAGGGACAGATGAGGAGGTAGGGAAGGATGCAATCTTTTTGAAGAGACAATGCCATTGTTCCTGCAAAATAAAATAGAGATCAAGTGCAAAGGAACTGGAAAAGAAGCAATTCTGTAGGCATACAGTAAAAAAGAAATAAAAGATTTGATTATAAGGAAAGATTCAGAAACAGGCTTCATCAAAACTGTGTTCTACGAAAAATAGATTTTCGTCGATCTCAGTTCGACGATCTAAATGGCTTCGTCGATCTCCATTCGACGAACGACTAGATTTCGTCGATCTCAGTTCGATGAAGAGATGGGATAAGTAGAAAATTTAATTTTTTTTATTGATTGAATCTCCATCTATCATTCCTAGCTGATTTATAAAGAAGACATGTTTCTTTTCATCCAATGGCTTGGTGAAAATATCAGCCCTTTGTAAGTCAGTAGGAATAAATTGTAGGCAAATTTTATTTTTATTCACATTATCTCTGATAAAGTGGTGCCTAATTTCAATGTGTTTAGTCCTACTATGGATAACTGGATTTTGTGCTATAGATATTGCACTAGTATTGTCACAAAATATAATTGATTTATTTAGATTGATACCATAATTTAGAAGCTGATTTGGAATCCACAATATCTGTGAGCAGCAACTGCCTGCAGCTATGTATTCATCTTCAGCTGTTGATGTAGACACAGATGTTTATTTCTTACAAAACCAAGACATAAGCCTATCACCAAGAAACTGACAAGTTCCTGATGTGCTTTTCCTGTCTACTCTGCATCCAGCATAATCAGAATCTGAGAATCCAGTTAATTCAAATTCTGAAGCTGTTGGATACCAGAGTCCTAGATTTGGACAACCCTTTATATATCTCAAAATTCTTTTTAGTAAAATTAGGTGAGATTCTTTGGGGTTAACTTGGAACCTAGCACAAATACAGGTAGCAAACATTATATCAGGCCTACTTGCTGTTAAATAAAGTACTGAGCCAACAATTGCTCTATATATTTTCTGATCAACAGGTTTCCCCGATTCATCATTATCTACAACAGCATTTGAGGGCATGGGTGTTTTCATGGTGGAAGCATCAGACATACCAAACCTTTTCACTAATTCCTTAGCATACTTGGATTGTGATATGAATATGCCATTTGGAGTTTGCTTCACTTGAAGACCAAGGAAGTAAGATAACTCACCCATACTACTCATTTCAAATTTTGATTGCATTAGGTTAGAAAACCTTTTGCATAGATTTGAATCAGTAGAGCCAAATATGATATCATCTACATATATTTGAACTAGTAAAGTTTGATTTTTATGTATCCTGAAAAATAATGTTTTATCAACTATGCCTCTACAGAAATTGTTCTCCAAAAGAAAATTAGCTAAGGTCTCATACCATGCTCTGGAGCTTGCTTGAGACAATAGAGAGCTTTATTAAGCTTAAATACATAAGAGGAGTGAGTTGGAGAAATGAAACCTGGTGGTTGTTGTCACAACCCGCATTTTCCCAAGAATATAAAACATATTATCAGAGCAAGGGAAAATACGCGTCGTGATGCCACGCCTGCAGGAGACGACTATAGACGCTCAGGCAAACACTTCTTACGATAATTTTATAAAAGACATATATGTGTTTGGGTTAAAAGAGAAATTCTTCACTTTAGCTTAAGACCGTGCTCCTCGGTCCGGTGGATCATCTAGTCCACAAGTAGGAAACTATACATACGTAGCGGAAAAATAGGTTTGTTTTTTAGCCTGCATAGCATACATAGCTCATAGCTCATAAATCCAACATAGCAAACAGAGGTGCCAGGCGGGGGAACGGGATTTCAGAAAGCCGACACCATGACAGGTCTGGTGTCGGAACAAGACAAAGAAAAGCATAACACGAAGGCCAAACACCTGAACAGTACTCAACGGTTCATTTGAAAACACCTGGCGAGTCCAAACTTGACTCCTAACGAACTTCTTGTAACAGTATGAAGAATAAGGCACGACAAGACACCATAAAAGATCACTTTTCTGAAAGGATGAAATTGTCCATGATTGGAACGGGTGAAAAGCTCGAATCCAAAAATTCAACTACAAGACATTCCTCAATAGCAAATAATGGTTTCGTTGAATCATCGAGCACTAGCAATGGAAATTCCCAGGGAGTTTAGGATCTAATTCCCCGTACCCGCCAGGAATTAGGAAACAAAATCCCAGGGAATTTAACCGGCTAGACCATCAGAACATAGCCAACAAAACCATCCAGATCTCACTCGAGGCGGCAATGTGGTTCAATACAAGAGCAAAAAGATGACCACAACAGCTAGCCGACCCACAACTAATATGGCAGCCACTAAACAAAATGAATCTTATATTTGATACAGGGAAATAAACTTTAGCATTTTCACTAAAAGTGCGCAGTCGCTTAATAGCAATTGATAGAGTTACTAAAAGAATGAAGTTGCCCTTAAATGAAATGGATATAGGGCTCGAACAAAACAAAGCAATCATATTTTAGCCAAGTGCATATACATCAGGAATTAAAATGATTCAGAGTTGTGCCATGCGGTTATAATCAGGAAATAAGCTATCTAGGGTTTAGCCATGGAATTAAAATCGGAATCAAGCTATCCAGATGTTAGCCGAGTAGTTATAAACAAAACAAAGCTATCCAGATGTTACCATCCAGAATCAGCCCAAGATTGGGACAAGCATTAAAGGCTTAGCCAAGAAATTATAAGGGATATGCAGAGTTAAACACACAAACACCATTCAGGTTTAGCATAAACAATCCCAGGGGAAGCCCCCATACAACCCTCATAACAGCCCCCAATTCAACAAGGAAAGGAGCAGACCCAAAGCAAAACAGAAACGATGCAAAGCAGCCCCTAACAAGTCCAACTGTTGGCATGAAGAAAATAGGCAAGCCATATGAGACATTTGCATCTAACATACATATACATATATATATATAGCTGGGCCCTTCACAACCCCACCAAGAAACTATCACATAGCAACAAGATAATCAAAGAATAAGGTATGAATCTGCCCCAAGGCAGCCACATCTACGGCAACAAAGGAGTAAAAACTTCCTAATTTCACTAGCATAGCAGCAGCAAGCTCAAACCAGAAATCCCATAGCAGCAGGAGGTCGAACAAGGGGGCCTATAGCAGCAAAATGAATTAAGTCCAAACCAAGGAGATGACATAGCAGCAGGAGTAGGAAGCCCCAAAAAAACAATCAGTAAACTTAGCAAATTTCGCATGTACAGCAGCAGGGGTATGACAGCAAGGGTAGAAAAAGAAAACCCAAATAAATAGGTAAATCTAGCCCAAGCACAAGTATGGCAGCAGGGGTAAAACAAAACCCCAAGATTTACCTAATCCACATGTATAACAACACATATATGGTAGCAAGGATAAAGCAAAACCCCAAGATTAGAAAACCTAGCCCAAGCACAACATCCATATAAGAACCAGGTGAATAAAATCTGAGGTAAGAAGGCGGTAGAAAAAAGGAGGAGGGGGAGATGAAGAAGTTTTCTTGCCTTCAAAGCCACCGGCAACCCTGCCAAATCGCGAAAATCACCGCCAAGGCCGACTGCAAACCCAGCCCGGCGACGAAGAAAGGACCCGGCAAGCTACCAACACTTTCCCGACGGCCGAAACCTCCATCTTCCGGCGACCCCCGGCGAAGCCCTAGCTCCCTCTCTCTCTCGGACCGCTCGAGTTCGCACAGGAAATAAAGAAGGGAAATGAAATCGAGAAAAGAATCAGGCTGCCCCCACCCCCTTAACATCCACCGACCATAACCTTTATGCACAGATTTATACATTTACCCAAGAGATTTACACATATAACCAAGAGTGTATACATCTTTTTATATATATATATATACATAAATTTTATTTTGCACTCTTCCAACACACTTGCATCCCAAAAGAAATTATACACCATAATTTTTATATATATAATCCACTAAAACAAAATACATATAAGCATGTATATACATCTTTATATACACGATAGAACATTTAATATAACGCCAACGAGACGAACGGCGACGCTCCCGCAACGGTAACGCCCCCTTCGCCTCGACGCTCTGAACGGATATCTCGATTTCAATGATTATTATTAATTCCTTATGTTTTATTAAAATAATTATAAGAAAAACACGGGGCGTTACAGTTATTCCACATTGACTTCTTCTTTGATGTCTCCATTCAAGAATGCACTCTTCACATCCATCTGGTATACTTTGAATTTCTTGAATGCAGCAAAGGCCAGAAAAATCCTGATAGCTTCAAGTCTTGCAACAGGAGCAAAGGTCTGATCATAGTCAATTCCTTCTTCCTGTGAATATCCATGGGCTACCAATCTTGCTTTGTTTCTGACTATATTGCCTTGATCATCTAGCTTGTTCCTGAAGACCCACTTGGTGCCAATGACTGGATGGCCTTTTGGTCTTAGAACCAAATCCCAAACCTTGTTCCTTTCAAATTGATTGAGCTCCTCTTGCATTGCAAGAATCCAGTTTGGATCTTGTTCTGCATCTTTTATGGTTTGAGGTTCAACTTGTGATAGGAAACAAGTGTGCATCTGATTTTTGTGTAGTTGATGCCTTGTTTGAACACCTGCTGAAATATCACCAATGACTTGAGATATTGGATGATCTCTAACTGTGATGTGATCAACAGTTGGATTTGGTTCAGCATGAGGGACTTGTTCAGCTGTCACTTGATTTGAGTTGTTAGCAAGATCTGGATTATCCGCTTCTTCACTGTCATCAATTATTTCATTTGATGGAAGTAGAGAATCTTTATTCTGTAGATTTAATCCAATTAGCTCTTCACATAGAGCTGGTACCTGCAAAGTATGTTTGGTAGAGGTGGTATTCCTCTCATCAATCAACATATTAGTTTCATCAAAAGATACATGCATGGACTCTTCTATCTTAAGAGTAGATTTGTTGTAAACTCTGTATGCTTTACTAGAAAGAGAATATCCAAGGAATGTGCCTTCAGCAGCTTTTTCTTCAAACTTCCTTAGATACTTCTTATCATTGTTATGCACATAGCATTTACAGCCAAATATCTTAAAATAGTTATCCTTAGGCTTTTTATTCTTGAGTAATTCATAGGGAGTTTTGCCCTTAAGTTTATGTATCAGGCTTCTGTTAAACACATAATTTGTTGTGTTCATTGCCTCTACCCAAAAGAGAGTGGCAAGTTTGCATCAGCAAGCAATGTAGTTGCTGATTCAATTAGGGTTCTATTTTTTCTTTCAGCTACCCCATTTTGTTGAGGAGTTCTAGGAGCAGAGAAACATTGCATGATCCATTCTTTTCCACAGAATTCTCTCATCATAAGAGATTCAAACTCAGTTCCATGATCACTTCTGATCAATGCAACTAGAGTAGAGTACTCAATCTTGATGGACCTGAGAAAGTCTGTCAGAACACTTAAGTTGTCAGACTTGTTCCTAAGAAAGAACACCCAAGTAAATCGTGTGAAGTCATCTACAATAACTAGAGAGTAATGCTTCCCTCCTAGACTTTGTATTGCAGTTGGTCCAAAACGGTCCAAATACAATAAATACAAAATCCTAGGTGAATCACTCTTGGATAAAGATTTAAAACTACTTCTAGTCTGCTTACCTAATTGACAAGCCCTGCAGAGTCCTTCCTTCTTGTATGAACCAGAAGGCAGCCCTCTAACAAGATTGTCCTTAGAAAGCTTAGATATAGTTCTAAGGTTAATGTGTCCTAGTCTTTTATGCCATAATTCATTTGTTTTACTTATAGAATTAAATAAATAAATATCTGAATTGGCAGAGTCAAAGTTGACTAAATAAATGTTTCCATGTCTAATACCAGATAACACATTAATGTTTTTATTATTAGTAATAAGACATAAGGAATGGTTAAAGGTTACCTGATGACCTTCATCACATAACTGGCTTATGCTGATGAGGTTGTGCTTGAGACTCTTGACATAAGCTACCTCCTTGAAGGTAACTGCTCCAACTTTGATCTTCCCATATCCTTTGGTTTGTCCACAGTTGGAGTCTCCAAAGATCACCTTGGGTCCAAGCTTTGCCTTGTAGTTTCTCAGGTTGGCCTTGTTTCCTGTCATGTGCTTTGAACATCCACTATCTAAATACCATTGTTCATTTTTGCTTGGATAGCCTTATACCTGCAAAACAGAAAACATTCTAATTGTTCTTGGCCCAAACTACCTTGGGTCCTTTTGTTTTTCCACAAAACTCTGAAATGAAAGACATCTCAGGCTGATCCTTATAACCTTGTGGATGATATCTCCTTGGAGGAATTATCCACTCAGTGAAAGGATTCTTAGTATGTAAAGAATAAGAATTCTTTTGTTTTTTAGTATGTTTTCCGTTCGACGAATTCAGGTGAGTTCGTTGATCGTTGTTCGACAAAGTGAAGTGCTTTCGTCGAGCGCCGTTTGAAAAATAACTATACTGAATATCTGGCTTCAGAGTTCGTCGATCTCCATTCGACGAAATGAATTGATTTCGCCGAGCTCTGTTCGACGAATTCTGCTGAATTCCTTTATTCTTAACTGCCTTGCTTGAAATGTTTTCATCTATTTCTACAGCCACTTTGCCCTTGGCAGAAATGAATTTTACTGGTGTAGATAAGATGTTTTTCTTAATCTGATGTGGCTCACTTGATGATGCACCCAAGCCCAGTTTGCCACTTAGTCTGGCATTCATTGTGCTTGTGATGTCCATCAGTTTGATACTTCCCCCATTGAGGGATTCTTCAAACTTCTTAGCTTCACACAACTTGTTCTCAATGAGAACAATGTGTTCTCAATGAGAACAATGTGTTCTCTGGAGGCAGCCAAATCTTTCTTAAGATTAGCATTTTCTTCGCTTAGTTGGTTCATTTCAGCCAATTTATTTCTGAGAGAGATTATCTCTTTCTCAGATTTGATTAAATCTAAGCAAAGAACTTTGAATTCATCTTTGAATTCATTTGAATTGAAATCAAAGTTTGAGATTACCTGATCAGCATCATTGTCAGACTCTGATTCATCTGAGTTGTTTGCTGAGGCATTGATAGCCATCATGCAGAAGCTTCTTTCTTCTTCATCATCCTCATCATCACTGGAGCTGGATGAAGATGCATTTTCTGACTCACTGCTTGAGTCATAAATAGCCATCAAGCATTAGTCTTTTTCCTTTGATTCTTCTTCATCTTCAGATGAGCTGGATGAAGACTATGATTCTGTTTCACTCCATGTTTCAGCTACAAACCCTCTTCCCTTATGCTTGTGTTTGTGGGAGGATGGCTTGCTGGAGTGTATTTTATCTTCTTTGTCTTTTCTTTTATCCTTCTTTTGGTTCTCTAGACACTCTGGTAGAATGTGTCCAGGTTTCCTGCAGCCAAAACAAATAATTTCTTTAGAACTTGATTTGTCATGCCTTGGCTTTTCTCTTGATCTGGAATCCTTCTTTCTGAAGTCCTTCTTAGCCATTTTATAGAATCTCTTTGCTAGTAGACTCATGAACTCCACATCTCTTGGAGCTTTTTCTTCTTCTTCAGTAGCTTGGAAAGCTATACTTCTCTCCTTCTTGGATGTTGGAGATGAAGTAGATTGCTCAGCTTATCTAGTTTTGATAAGCTGCTCATAGGATTTAAGTTTGCCTAACAAGCTCTCAGTGGAGATCTCATTAAGGCTTCTGGCTTCCTTGATTGGCCAGATCCTAGAGTCCCATGTGCTGGGGAAGCACATTAGCATCTTATCATTGACCTCAGTGATGGAGATCACTTTGTCCAAGGTCTTCAGCTCATTGATTATGAGGCTGAGCCTGTTGTACATATCAGCAACAGCTTCATTTTATCCTTTCTTGAAGTTTTCATACTGAGAAATAAGGTGGGATCTTCTATCTTTTCTTTCATCTGCTGATCCTTCAACCATGTTGTTGAGTGAGATCCAGATTTCCCTTGCTGAAGTGCATTCCACAACTTTTTGGAAAATGTCATCTGACATTGTTTGTGCCAAAATATTCATTGTCTTGGCATCTGCACTTCTCTGCTTCTTTTAAGCATCTGTCCACTCAGGTGGTGGAACAGCATTATTGTTAGTTGGTGCTTCAGCACTTGTTGTTGATGTAGGAGCAGGAGGTCCTGTCAAAATAACATTAAAAATATCCTCATCAATAGAATTCATGTACAATCTGATCCTTGCCTTCCATAGTGCAAACTTATTTAGATTGCACATAGGAGGTCTTGTGCTTGAATATTCTTTGTTCTATGCCATGAGTTTTTAAGCAAAAGAAAACTCTAAAATAAATTTAAGATCTAATTGATCTTTTGATTCAGGTGTTAGCCTGTATACAATCAACCAACCTATGATACCAATTGAAAGTGAGGTTAAATCTTAGATTTACTCTAAAGGGGGGTGAATGGAGTATTAAAAAGCTTTTCACTTAATTTTATAGCAGAATTAAAATAGTGATATATATATATCTGTGTGTGTGTTGAGTGAGTAATAAAAATAAACACAAAGAGAGCACACAGCACAATACAGAAAAATAAACAAGAACACAGAGGACACAAGGATTTTATAGTAGTTCCCCAATAAACCTGGGTACGTCTACTCTTCTACCACCCTTGGTTGGATTCCACTAGGTTTTTGTTCAGGTGCCCTATCACCAATGGATTAACTTTTGAAGGGAGTTATAACCATGTACAAGAATGGGATAAAGAGGGTTAAGATGTTCTTCTCTGTCAATAATTTGAGAGAAGACTAGTGGAATGTGTTGTTGTAAAGCTCCCCCTATCTGATTGAAATTCATGACAGTTTGAGGATGGAGCTTTCTCTTGAATGTAGATCTTCCTGAAAGCTGATGAATCTGGGAGACAAATGTTTCTCAGATTGTTTGTTGCTTTTTTAAGATCTAGAACTTGCAGCAAAGATCTGAGATAAGAATGTTAATGTTGTTCTCAGAGAATAAGATTGCTGCTTGAAGAAGATGAAGATTTGAAAGCTTTTAGTTTTTCTTCCTGTATATCTTTTTTTCCGACACCTTTCTCTTTTTCTTGTTGTACTATTGTAATGTAATAATACTGTATATCTTCTTCCTTATTTCTTTTGATAATATATCTCTGATTTGAAATTCAAATCCTCTGAATAAGGAATAAAATAATCTGGAGGATTATTTCTTGGAACTGCAAACCAAGACTTTAATTCCTTTTCCTTTTTAATTAATGTATCCTTTTCCGCTAAACGACTATTTTCTCAGGAAGAGAATGGAAAGGAATAAAATAAAGAGGAAGGATATAATCCTTGACTTATCTGGAAGGAATAGAGTCGTTGCTGATAAACTGAGTTCAGAGAATGAAATAAAAATAATCTGTCTGAACTGAATACCAATTTCGTCGATCTGAACAAATTCGTCGAACACAATCTAGAGTTCGTCGATCTCAAGCTGGAGGTCGTCGAACTGAAAGAAATAATCTGCTAAGCTAGCTGGAATATTGAATTCGTTGAGCTGAGAAGAACTTTCGTCGAGCACAGAGCTGAGTTCGTCGAACGCAGAATGAAGTTCGTCGAACTGAAGAGATAAACTGCTAGACTGGCTTGAGAACTGAGTGTGTCGAGCTGGAGAGCAAGTTCATCGAACGCAGAGAGGAGTTCGTCGAACACATAATGAATTCGTCGAACGCAGAATGAGTTCGTCAAACGCAGAAAACTTATATTTTCCTTAGTTCTAACAGCCTAAAACCTTGACCTTTTAGACTATACATTAGGGTCAACTTAGTCCTAATAAACAGATAGTGATCCTAGCCCAAATCAGTAATAGGGTTGTTCCAACAGTGCGAAGGAAGAGGCGTGGGGCAAGGGAGACAACTCTCCCTTGGGCCCAAAATCATTCAACACTTCTCTTTCTCATGCAGTGGGGGAGGATCCTCACAAATCAGCATATAGCTGAGGTGTGGCGGACCCTTGGCCAGCCTGCTGTTTCTCTGCCGTTAGTTGTGTTGTTGTGTGCTATTTTTCTTGTTGTAACGTCTTGTGTTGCTTAAGAACTCTTGCTACTATTGCTAAATACAGGTATTATGTCCAGCTTAAGGATGGTAAACAAAAGCGCTGCTGGGAGACAACCCAAGTCTTTTTGTTTTAGTGTGCTATTATGCTTTTAGTTAAGTAATATATATGTTTTGCTTGGAGTCTCTCATTCCTGCTGGTGCGCGGCAATTATCTTGGTTGGCTGATGCTGCGGCTTGTTTTGGGTTACACGCCAATCGCCTGGTAAGCTCACGTTCTGAGCATTGGGTACCCTCTTCCCTAGCTCTCTTTTAAATTTCATGTTGATATTTTATGCTGGGTTATTTAGTTTAAGTCTGGGGGAGAGATATTTGTTGTACTCGCTCCTGTGCACTCACTCAAAGCACAACATACTAGAAGATTTCATTCTTGTTCTTAGGTCATATTTGTCGCACACCACAACACCCACTTGAGCGCGCATTTAGGCATAGGAGCGTTTCGAGTTCAACTCATTTCTTGTGTGTCATTTGGAAAATCTTTGTGTTGGCTTAGGATTGTGAGTTAGAATAAAATGTCGACTCATGTAGTGCTCCTAGTCGAGTACTCATGGTTTGCATAGAAATTCGTGCAAAGTAGATTTCTCTTTATACTTTTAGTTTTATATTTTTCTATTAGTGTAAATGTTGTTTACTTTACTCAAATTGGTGAATCTGGTGTGAATCAAACAGTTGCATAGGGATAAGTGTAGATGATTGCTAGATGCGTATTGCTCGAGCCGAGAGGAAGGATAATCTTTCTCAGGGGCTAAGAATTTGCCCCAAGCTATTCTTGAAGCATGGGCATAGGATAGTTTTGTTGCGCGAGAATGACGTAGGCCATCATTTTGGCTTGGTTGAGCCTTTGTGCCAGTCCTGATATCTTCCTTTGCTAACTCCTTGTGCCTACCCATTCCTCTTGATTCAGCTCTACCTAGTTTCACCAAAGCCAAAATGTCAATCCTAGTCATGCACCTAAATGCCAAGCAAGAGCGAAATTATATTTCTTATTTTGGGAGTGTGTTTTGGAAAATGTTGTGATGGTGGTTGTGCTTCTATTGAAAATATGCAAAAATTGATTTGGAAAAAAATTTGAGAAAGAGAAAAATAAAAATAAGGAAAATGTTTGAAAAAAAATTGTGAAAAACAAGAGAGCTTTTATGAAAATTTATTTGAGATTTGTGTTTGGATTAGGTGGGGCACACATCCATATTGTCAAGTTTAAGTCTGGGGGTGTGGTGCACTCGTGCACTTGGTGGTCGCTTGTTAGATTATTTTTATGATTAGCTCATTTGGGTTTGGTGCATTTAGCCTTTATGTTTACCTTTGTTTACCTCACCGTAACCCAAGCCCCATTTAAAACCTAAAGTCCTACCGACTCGTTCAGTGAACCAATCTGGTGTCGTCGAGAGAATGTGACCAGGCGAGCTTATGGCCTCCGACACCGATGGATTTCGGTGGAGTTTTCCTGAATCTTAACCTGGGCAGTGCTCATCTTAGCGATTATTGTACTTTCTCCATATGCGTTGTTTGCCCGGGAAACCGTTTCTCGGGTTGGATTATTACCAGACCGCGCGAGCTCCTGGGTCAGGCCGCTGAGCTCCCGGGATCAGTGGTTCTCTGTTCAAGAAGGGCCAGGCCGGGCGGCCTGGTGTCATTTCCGGATCGCCCCCAAAGGGATAAGATCATCAAAGAGCTAAGGCAAAGAGTTCATCCGCGGTCTCAGCCAGAAGGCCGCGCGGGTTGTCCCATAGAAACTCGAAGTTCCAGCCCCGAAGAACAGGCCGGGGCTCCAGATCGAAGGCTATCCAAGTTACCTCTTGAAGATCGGCTAAGTCATGACCAGAAGGCAGACCGCGGCCTCAATCTCCAAACCGCGCGGTCTGCATTATTGACTTGGTCCCGGCGTCCTCAGCCGCAAGCAAGACAGATCGGGAAGGCAGGCCGTCAGATCGCGCGGCCTCTTTCTTTCTCTTCTTTGTGTATCCCGTCACCGCCTGCCCGTTTCTCCTGTACCCGGGCAGGAGGTTATTTTATCCCTGCCCGATCGGGCAGGCCCCCAAGCCTATAAATAGGGGGCGGCACTGTTCCCAAGACAGGCACACTCGAATCCAAGAGCTCGCTTGTCTGAGCTCCGGTCTCGAGTTTCAGGTCTCGTGAACTGCTGACCGGCCGGCTTCTACTTTCTCACATTTGTAACCGCTACTTTTCAATCAAAGGAAAGCCCGTCGCAGGAGTGGCATTTGCCGCGACGGGCGAAGTCTGGCCTCGACCGCTGCTAGCGGTCTGAATTCCTCAACTAAATAGTAACTGATAGTCCGCAACCCTCGTTTCACTTCGGAGGCGCACTTTTGAATCGAACAGAAACACGCGACCTTCAGATCGCAGACTGTCAGCGAAATCCTTAGCTCAGAATGCCAGACCGCCAGCTCCCTCCAAGAGACCGATCCGACCATAGTGAAGACTCTTTGTGGGAAGCTCTGGAGCAGACAAAGAGAGAGGCCGACCAGGCTCGGCAGGCGACTGATCAGCGTCTGGACGCAATCACTCAGGCCCTAACTCTACTAACCGAGCGGTTAGCCCCTCAGCAGGCCGCGGCTCCCCAGGCGGTCACTCCTGTTCTACCTCCTCCACCTCCATATCCGTTCGCGCAAGTCGCTCATTCCCGACCACCACAAGAAGGTTCCGCGGACCGTCCGAATCTCTACCAAGAGGCCGCGCGATGTATGCCAGCTCGGGTCCTTGACTTTCAAGGGGCGACCTCTCAGGCCGCTCATTTTCCCTATCCGCCTGAGGTCGCCGCCTTCCAATCATATCCGACTGGAGCACCTGCCCGCTCCTATCATGCGGCCTGTCCGCCAATGACCGCAGCCGAGATCCCTTATAACCCTGCTTTCCCTCTGTACGAGGATGCCGAGGAGAGTTCTCCCTTCACCGACGAAATCCGAGGAGAGCCGGCCCCAAACAACTTTCGAGAACCACGTATGTCGGCATATAGTGGGGAGTCCGATCCAGCAATACACCTCCAGGCATTTGAATCAGCTGTTGCTCTAAGGACCATCACTGATGCAACAAAGTGCAAGCTCCTGGTGACATCCTTTGATGGGCAGGCCAGAGAATGGTTCTATGGATTGCATCCGCGATCTATCAGATGCTTTGCGGAGTTACGTAGAGAATTTTTGCTTCGATTCTCTACCTCTAAGAAGAGGAAGAATGGTCCGGCAGCCCTATTCGAGATACGACAGCAAGAAAACGAAACGTGGGCCCGTTTTGTCGATCGTTTCCAAAGGGAAATAATGGAGGTACAAAACGTCGATCCGGAGTTATATAGGGTCGCGCTAATGCATGGCCTTAGGGAGGGGCCACTGAAGTTTGAAGCCCAAATCAGGGAACCAAAGACATATCAAGAAATGATTAGTCTGGCAAACAAATTCATCAGGGGGGAAAAGACTAATCCGGGTTACGTTGCCAAGTTGCTCAGCGACAACGATCAGTTCAATTCTGCATCAACCCATCAGCAACGTTATAATCACTCGTCTCGGCCTGATTTCGAGCCTCGAGCTCAAAGGGGAAGGAATCTTAAGCCCAAGCAACCATTCATTGGCCATCAACGGTTTCAGGATCAGAAGCCGCCGTTGGCCATCGCACCCACTCAACCCATGGGAGTCCCGCAAATCATGCCCGTATATCTGCCACAATACATCACACAACCATCTCCACCTATCCCATCCATCCGATATGATGAATCACAAGATTCGTTCACCCCGCTCAACGTTACCATGAATGAGGTCGTGCAGATTCTTCAGAAGAGGCCTGACTTTAAAAGGCCCCCTCCTTTGAAATCAGAAGTTCGCAATCGGAACCCAAACCTTTACTGTGAATATCATAAAGAAGAGGGGCATCTAACTGAAGATTGCCGGGCCCTCCGGTGGTTGATAGAAAAACTCCTGAAAGAGGGAAAGCTTCGGGGGTTGATTCGGCAAGAAACTCCGGTTGAACCACGAGCTGAGAAGAAGAAGGAGGCAGCCGAAGTAACATGGGAGTGTGCTGATGTAGAGGAGGCCGGTGGTTATGGGGATATACATCCTGCAGCCGAATGCATAGAGGTGAATGATGTTGGCCCTCTCGGCAACATCTATTGCATCCATGGTGGGGCAGGGATAGAATCCTCCCGAAAATCTAGCATCGGGAGAGTTACAAAGCAAGAAGTAGCAGTTGCCTCCACTTCTGCCCCGGAAAGGACGGTTGTTACGTTTGGCCAGGAAGATCTCTCCCCAAATGCAAATCCGTTCGATGACGCGGTAGTGATAAAGGCGGTTATTGAGAATTACGCAGTGCACAAAATTTTGATCGATACAGGCAGCTCAGTTAATCTCATCTTTCGCCAAACGTTTGAGGCCCTCAAGACTGGAAAATCCTTACTCTCTACGGAAGGCCCCCTCTATGGCTTCTCAGGAGAAAAGAAGGAAGTAGAAGGGTGCGTGAAGCTTCTGGTATCGCTAGGGGGCATAACAAAGTTGGTGAACTTCGTAGTAGTGGAAGCCCCAAGTAGCTACTGCGCAATTTTCGGAAGGCCAATCCTGAATGCTTACAGAGCGGTGGTATCTACTTTCCATTTGGCCTTGAAATTCGCTGCTGAGGGGCGTCAGTACCGGATCCGGAGCGATCCAAAGGTGGCACGCGAATGTTATGTGAAGACAGTTAATGTGATCACCGAGGCACCACTTCACAAGGCCCAGAATGACATCCAAGAGGTGTCCGAACTCCCTGAAGAAGCTGAGGGGAGCGTGGAACGGAAAGGGACCTACCTGGAACCTGCCCAGGAGACCCAAGAGATCCCCATTGTTGAAGGGGAAGGCAAGAAGCTGATCATCAACGCCGAGCTATCAGAAGAGGAAAAGCTCCAGTTAACCTCCTGCCTGCTGAATAACTTGGACATCTTCGCTTGGTCGGCGGAAGACATGCCTGGAATAGATCCAGATGTCGCGTGCCATCACCTCAACGTTTCTCCGGAGTTCAAGCCAATCCAACAGAAGAAGAGGGAGGTAGCAACTAAGCTGGCGGTACCTATCAAAGAAGAAGTTGCAAAGCTTCTTAAGGCCAATTTCATTTCTGAAATCCAGTACCCCACCTGGATGTCGAATGTAGTGATGGTGAAAAAGTCTGGGGGGAAATGGCGTATGTGTGTTGATTTCACTAAACTCAATAAAGCATGCCCCAAGGATTGTTATCCCTTGCCTCGGATAGATGTTTTGGTAGATTCCGCGGTGGGATATAGTTTTATGAGTTTTTTAGATGCATTTTCTGGTTATCACCAGATTAAGATGCATAAGCCTGATATCCCGCATACATCCTTCATTACCAATGATGGATGTTATTGTTATCTCGTCATGCCTTTCGGCCTCAAAAATGCGGGGGCAACATATCAGAGGATGATGGACACAGTTTTTGAAAAACAAAAAGGGAGAAATCTGGAAGTATATGTTGATGATCTCCTTCTAAAAAGTAAAACTTTTTTAATCCATCTGGAAGACCTCGTAGAGACGTTCGCTACTCTACGGAGGTTCAAATTAAAATTAAACCCCTCGAAATGCGTGTTCGGGGCGAACAAGGGGAAATTTCTTGGACATCTTCTCACTCCTGATGGTCTCGCACCGAACCCAGATAAAGTAAAAGCCATCCTAGACATGACCCCTCCTCGCAATCCGAAAGAGGTACAGCAACTTGGTGGAAGGTTGGCAGGATTGAGCCGATTCATTTCCAAATCGGGAGATAAAAGCGCTCCGTTCTTCAAAACACTTAGGGGAGGATCTAAGTTTGAATGGAACGAGGAATGCGATAATGCTTTCGAACAATTGAAAAAGCAATTAACTTCAACCCCCCTTCTTCAAAGCCCTCGCGAAGGAGAAACACTATTCTTGTACTTGGGGGTAGGCCCTGATGCGATAAGCTCTGTCCTGGTTCGGGAAGAGAAAAAGAAACAGTTTCCGATATACTATGTCAGCCATATCCTTAAAGATGCAGAAACTAGATATTCAATCCTGGAGAAATTAGCCTTGGCTTTAGTCATGTCATCACGAAGGCTCCGCCCCTATTTTCAAGCTCATCCTATTCAGGTGGTTTCAGATCATCCACTGAGGAATATCTTGGAGAAGCCGGAACATTCAGGAAGGTTGGCCAAATGGGCAATCGAGCTAAGCGAGTTCGAAATATTGTACACTCCCAGAACGGCAATAAAGGCACAAGTATTGGCAGATTTCTTGGTAGACACAATGGAGTCTAATCCAGAGCAGGTAGTGCAATCTCCTTTTTCTTGGATCATTTATGTGGATGGGGCTTCTGGCAGGAACTCCGTGGGAGCCGGAGTGGTTTTGATCAGTCCAAACGGCATCAGGCTGGAACAAGCTGTTAGATTCTTCTTTTCAGTTACAAATAACCAGGCCGAATACGAAGCACTCTTGGCCGGCCTGAGACTCGCAAAGGAGCTTGGGATAGAACATGTTCATGTGAAAACTGATTCTCTTGTAATGGCCTCGCAGGTTCTGGGGAACTACGAGACAAGAGAACCGATGTTGAGAAAATATCTATTCCTAGCTAAGAAAGAAATCGGGAGATTCAAATCCTTCATCATCGAGCACATTCCGAGAACGCAGAATGAAGAGGCAGACGAATTGTCAAAATTTGGTCTTCCATCAGGGGGAGTAACCTCAGAACTTTTTCATCCGGCAACAGAGGAGACAGAGGAAGAAGAGCTCATGCAGATCGATCAACATCCTTCTTGGAAAGACCCCTACGAATTGTTTCTGACAAAAGGAGAATATCATCCATCAATCAAGGACAAAAATAGGTTCAGAAGAAAGGCGGCGTACTACTACTTGATAGCAGGAGTCTTGTACCGAAAAACTTTGATTTCTCCCTCAGCACGGTGCGTTTCAGAAGAGGAGATCCCGGTCATACTTCAGGAAGTTCATTCTGGGGAGTGTGGTAGCCATTCAGGGGCGAAAACCTTAGAAAAAAGGATCCTGCGGCAAGGATACTTCTGGCCAACCATGAGAAAGGATGCTGAAGCCTTCGCCAAGCGATGTGTCCAGTGTCAAAAGTTCGCTCCTCTTCAACATTTGCCTGCTCAGTCACTCAGGTCAATAACTGCGCCATGGCCTTTTGCAGTATGGGGAATGGATCTTATGGGGCCTTTCCCAATGGCCAGCGGACAACGTCGCTTTATCCTGGTAATGATCGATTATTTCAGTAAGTGGATCGAAGCAAAAGCATTAGCAAGAACTACCACCCAAATTGTCAGAAACTTCGTCTGGGGAGAGATTATCTGCCGACATGGAATTCCGTTGGCAATCGTCACCGATAATGGCCCACAATTCAACAATCCAGAGATGATAAACTTCTGTGATCAGATAGGAATTGATCTTCGGTTTGCCTCAGTACACCATCCAAGGACCAATGGTCAAGTGGAGGCGGCAAACAGGCAAGTTCGGCAGCTTTTGGTGAAAAGAGTCTTGAACCAGAAAGGGAATTGGGCGGACCAACTTCCTTCCATCCTGTGGACCCTTCGTACTACTCCGTCTTCAGCTACCGGGGAGACACCTTTCAAATTATCTCATGGCTCGGAAGCTGTTATCCCTGTGGAATTCGAGGTGGTCACTCCAAGGGTTATTTACGCCAAAGAAGGAGGAGAATCCTGGATAGATGAAAATGGTGAGGCCCTCATGCATAATCTTGATCTAATCGAGGAACTTCAGGATGAAGCAACAATCAGGCAGGAAGAAGTTAAAAGGAGAATGGCAAAATATTTTGATAAGAATGTCAGAGTGAAGCAGTTTGTAATCGGGGATTTGGTGTTAAAAAAGGTGGATGCCGCAGCAAGGTCTGGTAATGTTGGAAAGCTGGATCCTAATTGGGCAGGACCTTTCATCATCAAAGAAGTATCTAAGAATGGGGCCTACCGTCTCCAAACCAACGAAGGAAAAGACATCCCACGCACGTGGAGCGGTGACGATCTCAAACGATTCTATCCTTGAAACTATTTCTTTTATTCTTTACATTTCTTTTTGGTATTGAATAAAAAGCCCTATACTGACATTTCCTTCTTGTATGATGGTTCTCCGCATCATAAATATAAACACACATATCTCACTCCCCGAACCTCTGAGATATCGCCAAATTCTGCTCGAACCCCCTCGGATTGTAGTCGTAGCGTAAAACCCACCAAGACCATGTGATGCGGGGAGTTTTCGCACACATGTAGTGGTAGCTTGCCAATTCCGCTGCGGTGGTCTTCAGAACTTTGGATCCCGGCCGATATCTGACACACCCCTGCATCAAGGGAGGTCTAGGTGATTGTCAGCTCTATCATGCCCCGAAGGGATATAGTTACAGCTTTGATGATCTTTCTGAGGAAAGCAATGTTCGCCGCCGAGGCCCACCTGCCCAACTGATCATCATAGTCTGTGACCATCGAATACTCTTAGGTACTCTCGAAACGGTACCTAGTTGGGCCCACAACTGAGTTGATCTCTCTGAGGAAAGCAATGTTCGCCGCCGAGGCCCACCTGCCCAATTGATCAATTCGGCTTGTAACCCTAGGCAAGAGAGCGGATGAGTCGTTTACAGCTCTTATGACCACTTGAGGAAAGCAATGTTCGCCGTCGAGGCCCACCTGCCCACTTGGTCATCTGAGTCTGTACATATTTTTTCTTTTTTCCCTACAGCTCTTATGACCACTTGAGGAAAGCAATGTTCGCCGCCGAGGCCCACCTGCCCACTTGGTCATTTGAGCCTGTAGGATTATTCTTCTTCCCTACAGGGAGGCATTCACTTCTGATGATTTTCTATATGGACCACTCAAGGAGAATATTGTTAGAACAGGTGCAGGTGGTCGTCTACCCCAATAAAGGGGTTGTGATATTAAGATCGGACGGTTTGAGTTTTTCAGGCCGATCGGTCTGGTTGAATAGGTGCAGGTGTTCGTCTACCCCAATAAGAGGTTGTGGTATTAAGACCATGCGGTCTGAGTATTTCAGGCCTAGCGGTCTGACTGAACATAGGTTAAGTCATCTTTTGAAACTGATCATGTTATCACCAGGGTTATATTCAAACCGGGCGGGTATGCCCGTCGTCTATTAAGGAAAGTATTTCTGAATCTGGGCATATGATTACCCGGGTTATTATGCAACCGGGCGGTCTTATCAATATATTACAAGTTGGAATATTTTCTGGCAAAGCATATGATTACCCGGGTTATTATGCAACCGTGCGGTCTTATCAATATTGTACAAGTTGGAAATCTTCTAAAGCTAATCATCTATTTTCCGGGTGGCATTCAAACCGGGCGGATTTAATCATCTTTTATAAGTTTGGTATTTCTGGATCTAACATGTAATTGCTCAGATTTCATCCTGACCGGTCGGACTTATCTATCTATCCGTCCGATAATGAGTTAGGCATTTCTAAATTCAAATCATATGGTTGTCCGGATTGCAGTCTGACCGAGCGAACCTATCAATACTTCAAATTAATCAAATCTGGTTGTCTCTGGAATTGAGTATATCACCGTTCAGTTTATATTTTAACCGGTCGGGTTGACTGACTTCCTAGCAAAAGTTATCTTTGGATGCAATGCGTTGTTCGCCCGGATTGATTTCAAAATCGCTCAAAGTTAAAGGATCATTACTTGCATCAACAAGGACGTGGTATCTCTCTTTTTAAATAAGGGGCCGCTCGGCCTAACACTATGATCGCACAAGAAATCGGACATCCTGAGATTTTTTAAAAAAAAGGGGGTAACCGCGCGGCCTAAATATAAACCACCCAAGATCCTCAATCGTCATCTATATTTGGATCAGGATAGCCGCGCGGCTAGATTATAAGAAGCGAAAGAGAAGAAGGAGAGAAAAAGACAAGATATCAATCACAAGTAAGTAACAACAGAATGACAACCAGACAGGTAAGAAATTTCTATTTCATTTCTCCAAAAATATGTTTACAAAAGTACTGACCGCCCGGTTAACAAAAAGAAACCGGCGGTTACAAAAGTTAAAAAGTAAAACAAGAGCACTAGTCTGCCGACTTTTTCCGCTTCTTGACAGGCGGACTTGAGGTCAGGCCTTCGATGTCAATCTCCGGCGAATAGCCTTCGCTGAACGAAGAAGAATCCGACGAACCGCTGGAACTTGATCGCCCGGTCCTACTGGCGGAGCCAGTGGTCCCAGAGGATAGGTCATCTTCATCGTCCTCATCAGCGTCACCGGCTTCATTGTCCGCATCGACCTCATCGGCGGCTTCACCGCTTCCATCTCCTCCTTGATGAAGCACGACCTCTCTGCCCGCGACGGCCTCAGCCTCCTCGCCCACCTTGGTCTTCCCTTTGCGCCTTCGGCTGATTTCATCGAGTTGAGTCTTCAAGGTGGGCAAGAGGTCGGAGAAGGTGGTACCCTCGAACCCTTCGCTCAGACCGCCCCGGTCTTCCATAAGACCCAGGGCCTTGTTGATTCCTTGGGCCACGTGAGGCAGCACCTCGTCTTGGAAGGCCGGGTTAGTTATCTCATATTGTTTCTGCAGGAAAGAAAGGAAAAACGAGTTAGGTCGCTCGAGCTAAGCAAAAGGGGCCGCGGAATTTGTTTGTCGAAACTCACCGCCACGACTTCTTGAAGCCGCTCGGTCTCCTCTCGAAGCCGCGTAATCTCCGCGGCCTGCCCCTCGAACCTCTTCTCCAGGTGTTTTTGGACGGAAACCAGCCGCTTGAACGACAAGGCCATAAAGTGGTTGGCCGCAAATCCCCATGCACCGGCCTGAGCCGCTAACCGGGGGAGCTCTTCCTCGGGAGTATTCCTCAGCCTCTTCAAAGTCTTTCGACCATATAAGGCAGCCCCGGCGGCTAGGGCGTGGCGGTCAATCTTTTCACTCCCCCACGGAGGGAGCGCGGTGGATACCCGGATCCGACTTCCATCCCTGTGCCAAAGGACGGTCGGGTTGCCCTGCAGGTCGGGCGGGTTCCCACTTGAACGAAGGAGTTCGTAATCGTCAGAAGAGGTCGGGCCCTCTTCCTCCGAAGATGGCGACCTCTTTCGCCGCTGCCTCTTCTCCCTCTGGGTTAAAACTGGGCCGGCCGGCGTGACCGGCTTGTTCGCTGGAACGATATGGGCGGCTGCAAAATAAAATCAAGAGTATAAGTAAAGAAGGCCGCGCGGTCATATAAAGGCGGTCTAGAAGAACTTACTATGTTCGGGGAGAATGTTCTCAAGCTCCGAGAAAAGCGGGATGTAGTGGTTGATATCAAGCCGCTCCTTCTCAAGGAACGCGAAGGTGTCCGCCTCGATCTTGCCGACCTGGGGGATCTGGAAAACTTCTTCCCCCCGGACTTGCGGGTTGGTCTGCAACAGTCCGAAGTTGCCTTCGAGCATTACAAACCGCTCCGACCAGTCGGAGACTTTGTTCGCCAGATTAACAATCTTCAGCCCGTGGCAGCCGAAGTAAAGGTGCCCCCTGTAAGTTGAAGTCCCCGAGTCGGAGACCGCCCGCACTGAGAAGAACTTTCTGAACAGGTCGAGGGAGAACCGGATCCTCTCGAACCGCAGGTACGAGATGAAACTATATATTGAGGCGATGGAGTTCGGTGGAAGCTGACCGGGCACAACCCCGTAGTGGTCGAAAATGGCTATGACTTCAAGCGGCAGTGGAAACTTGAAGCCATACTCGAAGTGGTCAACTGGGATGGCGATCTGGTGCGGACTGGAAGAGTTAATCCGCTCGTCGCGCAAAGGAAGCCGCGCGAGCAGATTACTCCCTACCATGTGCCTAGCAATGAAGTCATCCAGTTCGTTCTGAGTAAGGCGGCATTCCGGATGGTCCGCCGAATGGAATGCCAAGGCCGCGTCAGCTCGGACGGCCTTAACCTTAACAGGTCGCTGCGACTTGTTCTTGGATCGCGCCATCTGGAAATCATGAGAATGACTTCGGCAAATTCTATACTTATAGATTTCAAAGATCTGTGAATAGTAAAATCATGACACGGTTATATATCCTGACCGCGCGGTCAATGACCTATGTGGTTAGATTCACCAGAAATATGAAAGAAGCAAAGGCATCCAGAAAAAACAGAAGTAAGCATACATCACAGTTCGCCCGACCAGAAAACAGTTCGAATGAAACATAAGATTTAAACAAGGCATAAAATACAGCGGTTAACATAGGAGACCGCGCGAATTGTTCGAATAAAAGACAAGAATAAAGGAGAATATTGTCCAGATCAACAAGCCACATTCATAATGCAAGTTATGTTCAAATGTTAATCACAATTGACGGCGCTCTGGGGAGGCATCCTCTCTATGAAGTCGCGCGACCTGGTCACTGGTCGTGTTCAAGAGAGAATAAATTTGGCTTGTGTGATAATGAAGGTGGTTGATTGTGCAATGAAGCCGCCCGGCATCCCTTTCGACCCGCGTAGCGGCAATCATTCGGGGGGTTGCGGCGGCCTCGTCAATCATTGGATCAGCCGCCCGGACTGAAGGAGGATTTGAGCTCGCTCCAATAGTCGGGCGGCTAACAGCTACCACCCCATCATTCACATTTCGCCGACCAGCGGCGACTTCTCTGGTTAAGCGCAGGAATTTATCCTGGTAATATTTTGAGTCACTCTCAAATTTGGCAGAAGCTTTCTTCTCCTTCTCCAGTTGGACGGTTAGAGCAGTCCGCGTAGCCACCACCGCTGCTCGCGCGGCCTCAAGCTGAGTCTCCAGGATTTTCACTTTCTCTGTGCTGGACCTCCTGTCAATCTCCGATTGCGCCAGAGCGGTCCGAGTGGCGGCCTCTCGGTCTTCTACCTCCTTCAAGCGGGCCCTCAGGTTGATCAGATCTGCCTCAAGGCGATCAAATAGATGCGATCTTTCCGACAAGGACGTCGCACAGGTTGAAATCGGGGGTGCTAGCGGAGGCAGACTGGCCTCAAGGTCACCCGGCTTCACGATTTGATCAGCGCTATCTGAAAGAAGCCGCTTGGTTATGAAAAATAAGAGCATGCAACGCTACATATATATAAAATAGAAACGAACATAAACGCGAGAGCAGTGCCTGAGCGGACAGGCCATTTAGACCGTTCCGAGTTCATCCTCTGACACTGCTCACGCCAGAGTCTCTCCGTACTTGACCTAACGAAAGGGAACCAGGCCGCTAAAGGAAAGAGGCTCGGCGACGGGTTCACTAATTTATCATGGCGAGGCCGCGGAATGGAAAAACGGACCGCTTTATAGTCCGTGGAACCCTTACCTGCCGCAAGAAGATCAGGCCGCGACGGCTTGTTCAAGACCTGTTCCGCCCTCTCCTTCTTCACCTTCATGATCTCTTCCCCGGTCATTGCTGGGACTACCTCCTCCCGCGCTCGCAGAACTTCTTCAAGCTCCCTCGTTTTCTTTTCGACCTCCAAGGCAGTCCGGGCGGCGGCCTCTCGCTCTTCGGCCTCCATCCGAGCGGTCTCTTCAGGCCGGGCTGTGTCGTCAGTAGCAAGAGCGTTTTGGTCGGAGGCGGTCGGGCTGTCAAGGAGCTGATCTCGCTTCACCAGCTCATCCATGTCTTTAAAGATCCCGTTGAAGGATATGCTGCTCGCCGGGTCCGGAGGCAGTTCGCCCGTTTTTGCGTCAGGAGTGGCCGGCGATTCGTTTGACTTGCTGGGTGGAGGAGTCGCAAGACCTAGCTCCTCTTTCAGCCGCGAATTGGTCTGAAGGAGGGATTCGGTCGGTTTCTTAAGGGCCGCCCTTTCCTTAGCGGCTAGCCTCTTGACTTTCTTAGTTATCCGCTCGGTCACGGACCCGGTCTTCTTCCTCTTTCTCTCTCTCTTACTCGGCGCTGGGCCAAGTTCTTTCGAGGGGCTGGGGTAGTCATCCACGGACAAAGGGGTGTTCTGTTCACCCGTCCTTGGGGAGGTAACCGCCTCCTTCTCTAGATCTCGGACGAGCAAATGAGGGTTCCCGGATGGGGTGATTTCCACACCAAACGAGTCATTCTCTCCGGCCTTCTTCGAAGGGCTTTCTGGAGCAACTTCTTCAGGAGGAGCGGTCTCCTCTTTATTCAGCGGGCGGGCGGTCTGTTGGTTGAGGCCTTTGGGAGAAATCGGCAAGTCATCAGGAGGAGGCTCCGAACTGTTCGCCACGGTTTCTGCAGGAGTCTTAGAAGTCGTCAAGTCCACAACCGGCTTGGAGCTGCCCGTTGCGGCCTTCTCGATCCACTTTCTCTTTTTCCGGTCTTTCCGGTCTGGCTTTTCCCTCGCCTTATTCAATTTTTCCGGCGATTCACGCTTCTTATCCTCCGCCCTCTTCTGGTCCCCGCTGGGATCCACGCGGTCTAGCACAGCGTCCAGGAAGTCCATGGCTAGAGAATTACCGGTCTTAAAAATTCTAACCGCAACTGGCAAGTAATATCCCGTGATTTCAGAAAGAGCAATGCAGAATGAATTCTCTGGCTCTCTTATAGAATTCAAGGCAGGTCGGATGCGGTCTCCCGGTCAAAGCTGATATTTTCGAAATTCTCTTGAGATTTGAAAATATGCGGGGATTATGTTTGCCCGGGAAACCGTTTCTCGGGTTGGATTATTACCAGACCGCGCAAGCTCCTGGGTCAGGCCGCTGAGCTCCCGGGATCAGTGGTTCTCTGTTCAAGAAGGGCCAGGCCGGGCGGCCTGGTGTCATTTCCGGATCGCCCCCAAAGGGATAAGATCATCAAAGAGCTAAGGCAAAGAGTTCATCCGCGGTCTCAGCCAGAAGGCCGCGCGGGTTGTCCCATAGAAACTCGAAGTTCCAGCCCCGAAGAACAGGCCGGGGCTCCAGATCGAAGGCTATCCAAGTTACCTCTTGAAGATCGGCTAAGTCATGACCAGAAGGCAGACCGCGGCCTCAATCTCCAAACCGCGCGGTCTGCATTATTGACTTGGTCCCGGCGTCCTCAGCCGCAAGCAAGACAGATCGGGAAGGCAGGCCGTCAGATCGCGCGGCCTCTTTCTTTCTCTTCTTTGTGTATCCCGTCACCGCCTGCCCGTTTCTCCTGTACCCGGGCAGGAGGTTATTTTATCCCTGCCCGATCGGGCAGGCCCCCAAGCCTATAAATAGGGGGCGGCACTGTTCCCAAGACAGGCACACTCGAATCCAAGAGCTCGCTTGTCTGAGCTCCGGTCTCGAGTTTCAGGTCTCGCGAACTGCTGACCGGCCGGCTTCTACTTTCTCACATTTGTAACCGCTACTTTTCAATCAAAGGAAAGCCCGTCGCAGGAGTGGCATTTGCCGCGACGGGCGAAGTCTGGCCTCGACCGCTGCTAGCGGTCTGAATTCCTCAACTAAATAGTAACTGATAGTCCGCAACCCTCGTTTCACTTCGGAGGCGCACTTTTGAATCGAACATGCGTGACCGAATGATTCTCTGTGATTCACATTTTGAGTAGTAGTAATAGACATTTACTATAGTAGAAATTTATAAACTAACTTGTATAATTAGGAATCTATTTTACTTTTTTTTGTGCACATGAGCATGCGACTTCGCATGGTATTCTGTGTCACAATTTCTGTGCTAGGTAGTTGTTTTTCTCTTCTGCATAGAATGGTTTGCTCGGGATGCGCAAACGGTTAAGTCTGGGGGTGTGATGAGTCCCAATTATATAGGGTTTTTCGGACTCATCTGGGCCTGTTTTCTCACTCATGCATTACACATTCAGCATTAAAATGCTCATATTTGCTTTAGTTATCACTTTACACATTGTGCACTATTTTTGCCTATCGAAGTGTGCAATTGCACATTATGTGCTGGGGGTATGCCTCTACGGGTTCTCCATGCCTGGCTTGCTGTTATTTTGGGTGTTTGCCCTGTGGTTGGAGCTATTTTCTGGGCATTGGAGTTGTGTTTTGATTGTGTGCATGTGGTTTATACTCTTGAGCTGAGCATTGCAACCTGGGTAAATCGCACGACCGTGCGATTATTGTTAATGCATGATCGAAGTGATCATGTGATTTACTCAGAGTTGTGTGTGATGATGCTCATCGTGCGTTCTCCTTAACGCACGATTGAACCCAATCGTGCGTGAAGGAAAATGCACGGCCTACCTGGAAGCATGGCAAATCGGCAGCATGTCTTACCCCGTGCGTTTTTGGTTCCGCACGAGCATTCCGCTTGTGCGTGAACAAAAACGCACGACCTTCATGTAGCTCCAGGCACTGTTCTTCTTTGCCAATCGCACGGTCGTGCATTTTGATCGTGTGTTTCTTAAAATTAATGTCTCTATTTAAGTGCGCAGGAAGATCCGACCTAGAAGTCTTTTTTTCGTTCTTTTCAAGCGGGAGCCGTCATGAGGAGCGGGAAGCTCCATTTCTTGCCCTCAACTGAGCCCTACCTTGGGAGAGAAGCTTGGAACACCATTTCTTTGTGGAACTCTCGTGATAGCTTCGTCTCCGGCTGCCACCATTGTTGCCGCCTCTCAAGCTCTGTTTCCGGCTATTTCATGTTGCATTCTGGGAAGTTTTCGGCAAGAGTACTACCAGCAAAGACCAGCGAAGAAGACGGACTCACTAGAAGGAATTGAAAACTCCACTCCGTACCCCGGACGTCAACCGTGGACCGATCTTGGACAAGGACTGACAACCCTTGAGTCCGGCCGCGAATCCCGGCAAGCCTTCGTATGCTCGGTTGTATTTCTTCCCCCCTTCCTTTGTTGTAATTTGGTTTATGAACTTGATGAAGGCGGTTCTGATGTGTAAAACCCACTGCACTTAGTTTTATTAATCATGTCTTTGTGCTTGAGTTTTTGGTTTTTACATCCGTGGTGCGCTTAGTTTACTACTTCCCTGCTACGTGTTGTGTGTTGTGCCGTCCTAGTTATTGCTAGGAGAGTGCTTGGCGAAGAGGTGATTGCGACCCTCGTTGCTCTTCCATCCACCATATTAGCCATTTGGGTGATCCACCCGAGAGACGCAGTGAAGGCGACCCGCATTTTATTTCATGTTTGTATCGTAAAAACACAATCACAAAACCCCCCTTTCGGTTCGTTTCACCCTTACAGTTATTCTCTCGAATAGCAAACTCACACTCCCTACCTGCACTCCTCGAGAGATCGATACTTGGGGACTTGCTCCCACTTTTATTACTTGAGCGACCGGTGCACTTGCCGTTTGTTCATCAACGACCTCCTCGACGGTAAGCTCCTCTGCGTCGGCTGAGAGATGTCCGGCCCCCTTCAGGGTGTCAAATATGTGCCTCGCCACCAGGATCACGGTGTCCCACTATGACTCCTCCTCCACGCACTTCAGGTTCCTCGAGGTTCGGGGAGAGAGAGGAGTAGATGGAAGGGCGGCCCGGACGAGCTCCTGGTTGTGGGCTTTCAACATAGTGACCTCCTTCTCCATCTCCGTCTTGCGAGCGAGGAGCTGGTCGGCGATCTCAGGGTCCTGCGAAAGGCGAGTGGGTTAAAAAGGAACATGGCGGAAGGTAACAAGCAAGTTCTCGGTAGACTTACCATCCCACCCTTGAGGCTCTCAAGGCGGCCCTCGGAGACCACTTATTTTTCCTTTTGGTCGACGAGCTCCTTCTTCACCATCTGCAGGTCGCGCATCAGCTCCTCGGAGTTCCTCTCCGTCGTTAGGCAGCGGCGACCGGCCATGTGGGCGAGCTCCATCCCACGAAGCTGAGCTCATGTGCACTCATAAGCGAGCGCTCGGGAGATGAGGGTGTGGAATTCCGCAGCATCCTTCCGCCCATAGAGGCCGAAGGACATGGCAAAGGCCTCTCCTCCAATGACCTCCCGCTCCACCCAGGAGGGAGTGAGGGTGGAGATCGAGACCCGATTGGCGTCTGAGTCCCACTCCAACACGGGCTCGCCGGCTGCGTCCCGATGCTTGGTGTCGAGGCAGAAGTTGCGGTGGCCCGCCGGTTCAGGTGCGGTCGGCACGCGGGCGGTCTCCCGGGGGGCCTCCCTGACTCCCTGGTCGGTGAGAGAGTCCGCTGGGGGTTCGACCCCAGATGAGTTTTCAACGAGCCCCTTCCCCTTGGCAAGGGTCAGGAGTCGTTTCTTCTTTGGCGGCGGGGGATTGAAGGACGACCAGCCCCTCACGGGTGCGGGCCGCTTCTTGGAGACGGAGGAAGTGCTGGGGGCCTCGCGGCAAGCGTCAACGGCGGCGGAAGCGACTCTCAGGCGCGGGGTGATGGGCGCAACATTCGCATAGGGGGGGGGGGAGCGGAAGGTCTCACTCCCCTACGAATGATAAAAGGCGGGTTAGGAAAGATGGATATGGTGTTAAGGCGAGACAGAAAGAGATCGTGATTCAAACCTGCTCCGGGAGGCACAGAGAGTAGCGAGTCCACATTCCTTCGGAGGTAGCTGACCTCAAAGGTGGTTGACATGTACTTGAAGAGGTCGGCCTCATGGCCGCCGAGCTTGGGTGGACGATAGGTAGACATGTCCCGCTGGATGGGCGAGAAGGGGACGTTGTCGAAGGGCCCCTTGACGAACACAAACTTTTGCACCCAGTAGTGACTTTTGTTTACCGTCTCCTAAACTTTGGCGTGCTGGCTCGCAAAGAAGGTTGTTCCATCCTTATTCGTGCGAAAGGAGAACAACTTGCGGAAGACCGGCAAACTAAACTCAATGCGCTCTTCGTGCAGGTAGCATGCAAACCCCACCATGACCGCGATAGAGTTTGAGGTCATCTGGCCCGGGATGACGCCGTAGTATTTTAGCAGCTGGAGGATTCACGGGAAGCAATTAGAAAGAAATCCTAAGCTAATGTGAGAAAGGAATGCGAGGGGAAGGGTAGCGAGCAAATACATGGCTGATCTCCGGCCACAAGGGAAGCCGCAAGCCCACGTCGAAGTGGGCAGCAGAGATGGCGAGCCCATCCGTGTGGGGATCATTGATGGCCTCGGTCTTCGTCGGATGACGAGCAGAAAATGTTGGCGAGATGTAGTTGGCCACCACCGAATGGTACTCGCTCTCGGTGAGCGAGCAAGTGAAGAAGTCATGGTCGCAGAACGTGAAAGCGCATTTGGCCCAACCCTCTGTATCGCCGTCACCACTCATGGCTGTAAAATTAGAATCAAGTGCGAGAATGAGAAGGCGAGAGCTCGCGAGAAAGAAAGAGAAGTCGAGAGAGTTAAAAGCGGTGGTTGACTATTGATGACATGCTTATTTATAAGAAACTCGAGGCGGCGGGGACGAATTGAGGCATCAGGGGTGCGGATAGCCAAATCCCGCCATGACGCGCCTCGGTACTTGAACCTGCCTGCTCTCAGAGAACTCGTCGCGATGCAGCAGGGACAGATCGTTGTCCGGTGAAGCGAGTCCCAGGCAAGCCGCGAGAGATGGGCATTGAATAAAAGGGATTAGCGTATACAATAGAAAGCAACAATATAGAGCGAGTAATAATGAAAGAAAAATCCCACGATTATTCGGGAGGCCTCAAAGTGATATCATAGTTGACAAGTTGTCGCAGAAAATAAAACAAATAATAAACAGTTATTCCTTTGTGAGTTCACCAGGCGAGTGCGAGGGGATTTAATAGCGGATCCACCTCCATTGACCTCGCCCTCGCCCCCCCCCCCCCCCCCCCCCCCCCCGAGCGCGGTGGTACATGCGGATTGTGATACGCATGGACCACACAGAGCTCGCACTGCAGCAGCCGGACTTGGTCCTCCACCCGCGAGAGGTGCACCCCGGGAGAGGTGTCCTCATGGCGGGCATCAGTTTACAGCTCGACGAGAAATCTAGCTAGTTCATCCTCAATCGAGGTGAATCGCTCCTCGTAGGCCGCCCTGTCCCCGCGCGCCTGATCATACAGCTGTCGTAGCATGAGCCTCTGCTTCTAGAGCACGTCAGCAACTCGCCGCTTCATCGCTTCAGGGTCCCGGGAATCACTGAGGAAATCAGCAATGTCCGGCGAAGGCTGGGTGACATCTCTTCCTCTCTAAACTCCAGCTCGGCGGAGGACTCCTGGATGCCTGCGAGAAGAGAATTAGCGAACAGAGCGAGACACAATCTGATAATTACAGCTGACCAACCTGACGAGGTCGCGAGCGCTTTACCGGGTCGTTGGCGGGAGCAGCCCGGTTGTCCCTGGAAGGCTTCAAAATACCTCAACGTGACTGATTTCCCCAGGCCCGGACGTGGTGGAGGTGGCTCGCAGTCCGGACATCGGCGGGAAGCGAGCTCCCAGGTGCTGGATGGCCCAGAAGACGGAACCTGGGGAAGGAGACTGACACGTCTGGTGGGGGCTGCAAGCCCGGTGGGGGTAGAAAATCAGGTGGGGGTTGCGAGCCCGGCGGAGGCCGCGAGCCCGACGAAGGCAACGACCCCAGAGGGGGCAGAGACTCCAGAGGGGGCGATGAACCCAGTGGGGTGGCATCCCTCCCGGGAGTCGCGAGGAGGTTTTCTGCCAAGAGTACAAAAGGTCAGTTGGGGAATTTGCGAAGGAGATAATATCGGAGTTTTACCATGCCGCGGCGAGGGGCAGGGGTCGATGACATTTGTGTTGGCGGGCGCAGAATCATTTCCTCCGGGAGAGGGGAGGCGAGTATCATCTAGATTTCCACTCGTGAGGACTCCCGCCAGAGACGTGCTTTGAAGGCTAAAAGGTTAGCACAGAAATAGGGGAAAAAGTCATGCAAATCCGAGTACCTGTCCGGCGAGTGCGGGATCATACAGCATGTCCCGGAGGGAGGACCGCGTCGTCCCGAAGCATCACCGCACCACTTGCGCCCACTTCAGAACAGGAGGTGGCAGAGCCTGCCAGGCGCCCTAGAGGGCGAGCCGTTTAGCGACAGATTGCCCCCTCGCGCGGGACGCTGCCAAGCGGGCTTGGGCTTCATCCGAGAGGGGCATCTTCAGCAAATGCAGTTTCGAGTAGTAAAGGAAAAGGAAGGGAGGAAAGGGTCCCTCGTCACCCAGAGACGTTGGTATTTATATCACCGGGGTGGGACCCACCAAAGATTCGTGCCAGCTCATCCTCGTCCGGCGAACACGGAGGGTTGGATGTTTCTTCACAAGCTTAGCATAATCTCGCGAAGAGCGGGGATTATGTACAATCCAGTGTTCAATGACTCGCGGAGGAATCAATCATAGGCAATCAGAGAGTGCTCGCAGACTCACGACGAGTACCTTGCCAGGGCTGGGCGAGGCGAACCAGGGATCTCGCTCGCGAATAGCGAGCGATGACAGCATAGGTTGTCTTGAAGACTTGAAGAGACATCAAGTTGATTCATGTAGAAGAATAGACTAGAAGGCTGAAGCAATGAAATATCGTCTTGTGGATGAGACAACAAGACGATTCACGTAAGCGATTCGACCAGAAGATTATACTATGAAATATCATCTTGAAGACTATTAAAGACATCAAGACGATTCGTGCAGAAGAATTGAACTAAAGCTATAGACAGTGCAAATTCATCCAGAAGAAGTGAATTCGACTAGACATCTAGTCAAATGGCAAAAATGTCTGAATTCAAATTAAAGGGTGATTTTGGCATCACGCCATTTATTGCCGCCACAGATTGAGCCAATGAAAGCTAAGTTTTTTTGGAAAGCTGAGAACTGACATAAAGGACATACGAGGAAGAGACCGTTATCAAGGGTCATTATAAAAGGGTTGAGAAGATTGTAGCAAACCCTAATCTGGGGATTCAATGTTTTCCTTAATAAAAAAAGAAAAGTTTTTCCACCGCAAAAAATTCTGCTCCATTGAAAGGCTTAAGGAAGGAGAAGACAAACTGAAAGGATATCTTTAATCTTCTTCAAGAAGAAAGGTCGATCACAGCTGCTGATTTAGATCAAGGATCGTTCAGCTAAAAGAAGAATCTTCATCTATGCAGAAGAAATTTTACTGTTTCATCTACAACATCTGCAGGAAGATTTAAGTCAAAGCTAATCTTCATCAAGGCTTCAAGAAGACTTCAAAACATTCAAGCTTATTCATTCTTAGTCTATTGAAAGTTTGTAATAATACTTATTAAACTATAGGATCTCTCTGAGATCTGAGCTGCAGGATTCCCGTATGGAATCTGAGTTGGAGGGATATGTCTAGCCTGAGCGTAGGAGACGTTGTCTCTGAGGTAGAAAGCCAGGAGTGCTTCTGAGTTATAGGATCTTGTGAGATCTGAGGTGGGAGACTTGGTCTCTGAGGTAGGAAGACGGACAGTGCTTCTGAGCTGTAGGGTCCTTGGGACCTGAGGTAGGAGACGCTGTCTCTGAGTTGTAGGATCTACTGATCTGAGTTTTTGGTGGAGATTGTCGAGTCTAGCACACTACTAGATAGGCAAAGGGGGACACTGGAGTACCCAGTGACACATTGAGACACCCCTGGACTTTCAAGTGGTATCATAGGGAGGTTGTTCAAAAGAAGCCTAACAGCTTGAACAACATCCACAACAAGGGAATAAGTCTATTTACCATGACTTCTTGAGAGAACTTCAAAGAACTCAGTTCAATAAAGCTGGTCATTTGCAGAAAAGAAAACTTTGGAATCTGCAAGGAAAGGGTCAGGTTGTTCATGGAAGCTTATGATCCTAGAATATTTATAATTATTGAAGAAGGTCCTTTCATCCCTATGAAAGCATCAACTATAGATTCAACTATGCAAGTCCCAAAGAAATATTCTGAAATGATCAGGGATGAAATTGTTCTGGCCACCATTGAAAAAAGGGCCAAGAATATAATTGTGAGTGTTATAGATGACTCTACATTCCAGAATCTAATTCACTGCAGGATTGCCAAAGAAATGTGGGACTTTCTGATAGTCTATATAGAAGGCACAGAAGAAGTGAGAGATGACAAAAAAATCACTTCTAAATCAAGAGTATGAGGCCTTTAGGCAGGATAAGAAGGACTCCATCTTAGAATGCTATGAGAAGTTCTTCAAGCTAGTGAATGGTCTGAGAATATATGGGAGAGAGTTCTCCAATTATGATTTGAATGACAAGTTTCTCAGATCACTGAATAAAGAAAGGGACATAAAGATATGTGTAATAAGGGAGATGGGGAACTTGGCCAACATCCAACCCCAAAATCTGTGCGAAAAGTTGTTGTCCCATAAGCTGTAACTAAACACAAGGAAGGTTGAAGAGGAATGCAGTAAGGAGAAGACAGTAGCCTTCAGAGCTGACAACACAAGAAAATGCAAGAAGGCTTATCCAAGCCATCAAGAGAGAAGTTCTGATAATAATAAATCTGAAGCCAGCACTTGATTCTGAACTTTCTGATGAAGAGTTACATCTTCTCTGCAAACAATTCAAGAGATTGATGTTGAAGAGATAAGATAAGCATATGGCTTCTCCTTTAGACTCTAGAAAGTCTGTTCACAGCCTTGACAGATCTAAGCACAAGTCCAAAGAGGACATGTATGACTCTAAACATAACAAACATGTTTCTACTGATATTGTTTACTATGAGTGTCAAAAGGCAGGTCACATAATCACTGACTATCTGACAAGGAGAAAAGAAAAGGAGAATGCAAGATCTGATGAGAAAAATCATACAAGGGCAAGAAGCATGAGAGGAGCTTCATTACCAAGAGGACTAAGACTTTGAGTGACAGCAACAGCAGCTCATTAGAGTCTGAAGAAGAAGATTTCCATGGGCTTGTGGCTCTAGCTGATGATGAAGAACAAAATGACTGACATCCTGCTCAGGTATGCATCCCTTCCACATTTTCATTACACGAGTCAAGTATGAAGGCCAAGAGTGCATCAAATGCCAACTCATCATATGATGAGGATATTTCTGATGGAGAATCAGATGATTGCTCATCATTTAATAATGAGGATCGTTCTGATATATTGGAATAGATTGGTACCCTCTTGGCTGCTCTCAAGAAGAGCAAAAAAGTTGGTCAAATCTCAGGCTGAGGAGATAGGGTTCCTCAAGCCATTCAGATCTCAAGTAGATGAGAAGACCAAGGAGATCACTGAGATTTCCTATGAGCTTATGGTACTTCAAAAGAATTATGAAGCTCAGAGTGGAGTAGTCAAGTCTTTGGAGGACAAGCTCCTTGCTGAAAGGAAGCTTGTGACAAGTTTCTCAAGGCCAAAGACAATGCTCCCTATCATAGATGACTTCTCTTCTCCCTATAGAGGAGGGCTTGGATATAATAAGGAGAAGGTGGAGATCTCCAAAGATAAAACTATCTTTCAGAAAGTTTTATTGCCTTCCAATGCATATTACAATGTTCTAATCTATCGATACCTCTCCAATGAATGAAACACTAGTGGAACAAAGCGACAGATCTCAGGAAGGAGAATAGACATTGGACAAAGTGCCTTCAAGGAACCTCATGAGAAGATCCAGATGAAAGATCATGGGTCATTTGTATTTGGCTTGACAACACCAACAAGTAAAGGAAAGGAAAATGCACTTCCTCAAAAGCCTATCCCTAAGATGAAACATGTGACTGTGCAACCCATCTTCAATCATGCACACACTCACAAGATCCATCAAGGAAATGCTAAGAATGTAACAGCCCGCTCTTCTGATCACTAGCACCCTGACTCCATTCAGAAGTGACTCAGAAGAAGAGGTACAATATATTTGAGCGTCGGTATTGTGGCAAAATTGGTCATTTTGTCTTAGATTGCTGGTTCAACCCAACCGTGCATAGGGCAAAAAATGTAAGGCTTGCCAACAGTTTTGTCATGAAGTATTCTGCATATATGACTAATAATTCTCTAGGACCTGGAAGCATCTGGGTTTCTAAGAAAAGGTAATTTGTTTTGCAGGAAAGTCCAAAGGCCAACCAAAATCTTATCTGACACTTGGACAAAGAATGTTCATGGAAAATAACTTGTACAAGGGGACATCTTCAAGACTTACCCTTAGACATCCCATTCTTGTATTGAGGGGGAGTCCATCATACTCTAGCCCTCCTACAAACATTAAGGGGGGGGGGGGCAAGTCTGAAGTTCACTGCAGAAGTCAGCTTAGAAAGAAATAGATCCAGTTGACGGGGATACTAACAATGAGCTCTCATACTAAGCAGCAATTAAGGGGGAGATTTATGAATAAGTCTGGAAGTACTAGCAGCTGCTGAGGGGGAGACTCATCTAGAGTTATCTGCCCTAGTTGATCAAGCTCAAGGATGCATTCTTTAATCAACTCATTATAGATGTCAAAAAGGGAAGAACACTTCAAGACTATTATCCTCCAGCACATCAGTAGTTGAAAAGTCATAAAGGGGGAGAAGAACTCAAAGAGTCGGAAAGGGGGAGATGATAACAATGAGAGGTACTCTGAAATCTCCACATCTAAACCACATGATCCTTATCTTTAATATTTTTATTATGTGTTTTTTATTATTGGTTGAGGTTCTGAATTCATTAGTTGAGGTTCTGACTTCTTCAAATATAAGGAGATTGTTGGGAACTTAGCCATCAATGTTCCTGCTTTGTAGAAGTCCTCAACTCAAGGATAAACACACTTTGTATTTGATGCATGTGTTTAGAATAATGCTTTTAGGTATTAGACAGTGCAAGCCTAACATAAGGCTAGACTTAGTGTCATCAGACATAATTTTGACAATGTAATCCCTCATTGTGCAAAACACCATATCGACATATGATCTAGACTATATTAGACTTGTCACTAACTCTTAATCATCAAGTATAAAGGTCTATCAAGTGAGCTGAAGCAAATGATTTGATTTGAGAAGATCAGAATTTGCCTAAGGGAAATATCATCTTGGTAAGCTTAAATATCACCCGGTGAAGGTCTCGATATCTTCTTGAAGACCCTAAGCTCCAAGATGATTGTTAGTTATGGAACTATCACTTAGTGGGGGGGGGGTAATAGGTGATTGGGCTATTTTTAAAATCTATGCACAAGAACTAAATAACTATATCACAGCCCAACAACAAACCACAAAAACACAACACATAAGAACACCAAATATATAGTGGTTCCTCAAGACATGGTGTCTTGAGTAGTCCACTGTCCCTCTGCGCCTTTCTAGCAGTGTGATAGGGTCGGCAAACTCCGCCAAAAACTCAGGCCCTCAAGCCTACAATCTCAGGCCCTCAAGCCCTACAGCTTAGATCTGAAATAGATGCTACAAACTCAGGTTCGCAAGCCCTACAGCTCAGGCCCTCAAGTCCTACAGTACCCAAGCCCTCAAGCCCTAAAACTCAGATCAGAAACATATCCTACAAACTCAGGCCCACAAGCCCTATAGAGAAAGATTTGAGAAAAACTTCTTAGCCGGATGAAGACCGACTTCTTGGACTTGAAGAGAATGCTTTGATGATTTCTTGGATAACACAGATTCTTCTTCAATCCCTTCTTCGATCTGGAACAATACTTATCAGTCGATGTTGTTGGACTGAAACTTGGAGAACACTTGATGAAGATCGTTGTTGTTCTCTGGTTGTTGTTCCTTCTTTTCACAGCTTGTTATTGTTCTATTGATTTGTGCATTTTCTCTGTGTTTCTTGGTTCGAATTAGGGCAGACACTTATCCCTTTTATATGATTGAGGATCCATTTAATGGTCTCCTAGAATGTTCTTTAAGTGTTGGGAGCTCATTCCTTAACGATATGCGCTGATTGGGCCATCATGCGGCGACATTAAATGCAGGCAATGCGATTTGAAATGTCTTGATCTGTCTCGATGATATTTGCCATGTCTCGACAACAGAACTTGTCATTATGATGATCCATCTTGGACTTGGACAAATTTTCAAGTCTTCCTCAATCTTGTTTAGACAATGATATCTCGACGATACAAGATATCACAACTGCACTTTCACTTACGATGATATAAAGATGTCGTCGTAATCTTGTTCTCAACTTCAGGTCTTCTCGACGATGTCGTTGAAACCATTCTGTCTTATCGATGATATTGTTGAGACCATAATGCATTATCAATGATATTGACTTAATCATCTTGACGACAAGTGATTCTTCTTCCATAAGCTGTCTTCAAGAGTTCTCCCTTAGCCTTCTCGATGACAAGGCTTCTTTAACGACGATGTCGTCGAACTCCCAAGCACTTTTACTTAGGTCTTCAAAGAGCTTCCTTTATTGTTTCGATGACGAGATCTCTTCACGACAATGTCGTCAACATTCCCGAGTACTTTAACTTAACTCTTCTTAGACTTTACAGTGATGTCATCGTGTGATTCCGATTGACATGACGATACTGGACATTTTTTAATTCTTCTTGATCTTACGACAATATCATCGTGTGTACTTTGATGTCACAACGATATCGTCGAATTGCCCATATTATCTCGATGATAACTGATATGAACCTTATGCTTAACTCTGAGTATCATCTCGATGATGTCTGAGTGTTTAATCGATGATATGTCCAGTCCTTCTCGACAATTTTGGTTTTAATGTTATTGGAGAAGAACTGGACATATGATTTAATCTCTGCAAATATAAACTAAGCAAACCATCAAATATATAGTGCTTTTATCATTGACCTGAGCACTTCTTCAAATCAAGAATATTGTTTGGCACTATTCCTAACAACGATATCGTCTTGTAAACTCACATCATCACTCTTATTGTCTTGTCTAGAAGAAGGTGTATATCTAAATATCGTCTTGGTAAAATACTTTCCAAGAAGATGTCATCTTGACAAGGTTCATATACCTTCATATCATCTTAGAAGTACAATATATATATATATCATAAAGCAGTTATATGAAGAAAAAATTGACTAAGGCAATTATCGTTGAGGTCTCTTGAAATGTTGTCAAGGAACCAAGATGACATTTCATGAATAACAAGGCGATTTTGTTGGATCTTGTGGCGCCCTTAGAGGGGGGGTGAATAAGGGCTTTTTTTAAATTATGAATTTTTACTTAAGAATTTTCAAAACAAATTTTGCTTTTCTAAAAATCACTTATAAAAATTTACAAACTATGAAAATTTTAAATTAGATCAAACACAAATTTCTAAGTTAAAGATTAAGCAACCAAATTTGCAATTAAAGAAAAGGCATAATATTTTAATCATGAAATTCTCATACAATAAAAATGATCTTAGCAATGCTTAAGATCAAGGCATAAATAAGATAATAAATTTTTGACAATTTTTGTTTACCAATCCTTCTCCCAAGGATCGGAAGGCTATCACTTGTCTCTCCCTAGACCAAGCCCAAACCTATCCTCTAGATCTTCCCAAGATCTAGACGTAGCACACAAGGCCACGATTTCCTATCAGGCCACACAAGGACTTGGACGCTCCGCACAAGGAAGTGATTTTCCCTTAAGCCACGCAAGGACTTAGACGTCGCACGCAAGACGACGATTTCTACAATGATTACAAGATGAATGTAAATATAAATGAAATACAAAATAAAAACCCCCTTTAAAATTTCTGGACCAAAGCAGTGAAGAATCCTTGAGAAAATCTCCTTGGAACGCGTGTACAATCTTCGGCTTCGCTCTCTCTTTTCTTCTTCAAGGATGGGGATTTTCGTTCTCTGGAGCTCTCTGGACGATAACACTCAGGAAGAAGGCTTGAAGGTCTGAAAGCTTGAAATCCACGAAGTTCTGAACCCTTTTAATAAAAGAGAGCTGTCGCCGTCCGTTAGCTAGGTATCGCCAGAATCCGATATCTCTAGAGGCTGCCACGTGTCCCACTAATTCGAAGTTTCTGCGCGAAGTGGAGGTCGTGGTTGAGACGTGGGCTGTCGGATATCCGATAGCACTATCGGATATCCGTTAGATTGCATAATTGCTGCACGTCTTGGAGTTACGGGAAGATCGTGCACTGTCGAAAATCCGATAGCTCTAAACCGTCGAGTAGAGATCGGAAAACGGAAGAAATCGTGCGCTGTTGGAAATCCGATACTGCTGTCGGAAATCCGATAGCTCTAAACCGCCGAGTAGAGATCGGAAAATGAAAGAAATCGTGCGCTGTCGAAAATCAAATACTGCTATCGGAAATCCGATAGCTCCAATTTCTGGAAAATCATTAATTTGCTCCAATTGAAAACATGTTATTCTTGCACCTGTTATATGCACACCATTAATCAAAAATAGGATCAAATACATTCGGGATTTGTTATTCTCAAACCGGACGAGTGCGGAATGCATGCTCCAACAATCTCCCCCTTTTGATAATAACAAATCCTTATAAAAAGAAATCGAATAAATCTTATAGAGATATTGAAAAGTATATCATGTGTGTACAAGTGTGAACTTTTGATCTCCATGTTCTCCCCCTTAATATGATATGATCTCCCCAAAATATTCTCCCCCGACATATAAACTCCCCCTACATGAATGCTCACTTAATTAATTAAGTATTTTAAGTGATTTAAGTGATTTCTTAGTATCTTCTCCCCCGTATCAAAAGTAATGAATAGAGACGAGGAAAGAGTATTATAGAGATATGGTAGAAAATAAAAAAGAATATAGGGAAAGTTGGAGTACACTAGCGGAAGCTTTGTAAGTGATATGATATTGAGATGGGAAACCTTAGAGATTAGGCTAAGCATTCTAGTAATGTGTGATAATGTAAAGAAGCAAATATACTTAACCATTATGAGATTCAATTTCAATTATCAGAGAAAGACACATGAGAATATAGAATATTGAATTATTTCGGTCCAATTCTCATAAGAAGAAATTTTATAAATAACAATGAAGTGTAGTAGTGATACTTTGAGAGAGAATACATATGAATATATTTAAAATATACATAATCATGGAATTGTTAAACATAACATAAATATACATAAAGCCCAAACTTATGAACTTATAGAAACTTTGCAAGTATACATAAAAGGACCATTTTGTTTTTGCAAGACACTTTACAATTCTTTCCATGGTGCTTAACCTCACAATGCTCATTAAGACTTATCAGGAGGCTAAGTAGTGCTTGGTGGAGGATCCTTTTCAATTTTTTATTTATTTCTTGCAAAATTTTTTGGCAAAATGTATGTTTTGCATTTGAATTTGCCTCCTTTTTTTTTAATATTCATATATGTTAAGGATCTCCGAATTCACTTGCATGCAAAAATAGTATAATTTTAATAAGTGCAAAGTAGCAAAGTTGAAGGTGGCATTTATGAAATGTATTTTGTTATGTTCGATCAATCATGATGTATGTATAAAATAAATTTTATTAACATGTATTACTAAAGTTAGTGTTTGTGATTGCTCATTGTCATAGATAAAAGATTTCTTATACTTAGAGGCATGCGAAAACAATTCTTAATTACTGTATGAAAGTATCATTTTTGATAACTGAAGATTGAACATCATAAGCATGTGTTAAGCTATTTTTATGAAAAATAACACATGAAGAATCATTTATGCAAGATTAAAAAGAAATTTCCATATGAACATTTATAGAAACAGGTAATGAAAAAGTTAGTGAAGAATGGAAATTTAATTTTTGGGAGCTGTCGGAATTCCGACAGCTGGATGTCGCCATCCGATACCTCGAAACAGATAAAAAGACGCGTTTCATCTTTCCACCGACACCTCACTTCAGTTTTAGGAAAATTTCTGAGATCTAGAGCTCCATGTCGCCGAAAAACTTCAGATCTAAGGTGAGAAATTTGGATTTTTTAAGTTTTGTTTAGAATTTCTCAAATAGTTTTGTGATTTTGATATTCCTCTTGGTTTTCATGGAGTTTTGTGAAGAAAAAAATGTATAAGTTTTAGGAGATCTAGACATTTTAGATCTTGGTGTTTAAAAGAAGGTTTAGATCTTGTGATTTTGAGATAGAGAGTAAAAATTAGAACTTTTTGTTTTTGAAACATGATTTTCCTTTTTTTTGTAGATCTAGAAGTTTATAGGAAGAAGGTTTATAGGAAGAAGATGATGAATAGTGTTTTTCACCAAAGTTTTGATTTTTCAAAAATTATATTGATGTTGAAAAACATTTTCTGTGTAAAAAATTTGTGAATTTGTGAGAGTAAGAATGTTTGTGGAATAATTTTTTGAAAGCATAATTTTTAGCTATCGGATATCCGACAGGTCCTTTTTTTTAAAAAAAATTCTTATTGTTGAAACCAAAGATGTACCCCCGCGGTTTGCGACTAGAAAAACGGAGGTTGCGGATTGCTGGTTACTTAGAAGGAAGAGAATGAGACCGCTAGCAGCGGTCGAGGCCGAACTTCGCCCGTCACGGCAAATGCGACTCCTGTGACGGGCTTTCCTTTGATTAAAGTAAGAGGATTACAGCGGGTTACAAGTGCAAGCCGGCCGGTCAAACAGGTCGCAAGACAGGGAACTCGAGTCCGCAGTTCAAACAAGCGAGCTCTTAGATTCGAGTGTCCGTCCCTTGGGAACGTTGTCGCCCCCTATTTATAGGCTTGGGGGCCTGCCCGAACGGGAAGGGATAAAATAACCGCCTGCCCGGGTACAGGAGAAACGGGCAGGCGGTGACGGGATTCAGAAGGGAAAGAGAAGAGAAGCTGAGGGGCTTAGCGGCTTGGGCTCCCGGTCTTCCTTTGGCTTGGCCTGGAGGTGTAGTGACCAAGGCGACGTTCCAACCCGGGCGGTCTCATACCAGAGACCGTGATTTGCCTTTGGGACTTGTCCTTGGCTGATCTTCATTCTTTGGAGATGACTTGAGGGCTCAGACCGCCCGGTCTGCGTTGGTTGGTGCTGGATGTCCTTTACTGAGACTGGTCCGGGCGATCTTGAGCTTTAGACCGCCCAGTCTGGGAGTAGTACCACTCGGAAGCGGTCTCTTGGGTAAACATAATCCCCGCATATTTTTAAACTCCGAGGAGATTTCAAAAATATCAGTTCTATCCGAAATACCGCACCCGACTTGCGCTTTCAGCTATAAAATTGCCTGAGAGCTCTTCCCTTTCATAATTCTCCAGAGATCACGGGTCGCTATTCGCCGATTGCGGTTAGAATTTTTCAGATCGGCACCCCATCAATTAGAATGAACTTCCTTGATTCTCTTCAGACCCGCATTGATAAGGGGGGAGACCGGAAGAAAACCGAAGAAAGGAAAGATAAGGATGCTCGGAAGAAGAAGAGTCATCGGTCTGACAAGGCCGGGCGATCTCCGAAGAAAGAACCTTCCGGGTCCAAGAAGAAAACTGGGGAAAGAATTGCAGAGGAAAGGAAGGCCGCCGAGGAATTGTCGACTAAGGAAAGAGATATTGAGAAGGAGGCGGCGAAGATAAAAGCCGCAAGAGAAATAGTGGCCAAGGCTGAAGCTGAAGAGGAAGCGGCCAAAGCTAAAGCCCCTGAAGAAGAAGCTGTTGGGTTTTTCTACAACCATACATCACATGTAGGCGCAGCGGAATAAAAGAGAAACAACCCAAAAGACTTTGATCGGGCCATGAATGTTGAATCAAGAAGTTAATCAAAATGCTAGGCAAAAATACCTTGGCGGGATTGGATCAAATCCAACCTAGATGCTCCAAGAAGAAGAGTCTTGTCGTCGGCTATGCGAGAGTCTTCACGGAATGATGTCCGCGACTCTACAGAGATCCACACGAACAAGGGAGAAGAACGACTGCACCTTGTACTTCCACGAACTGCTAGGTTCGCTCCAGGAAGAACACACACGACGACGATCGCCGGAGAGGAGATCTGCGAAAGCGATCGAGACGGCGGAACACTTCCGTCGGCTAGGGTTCGTGAGGCGGAACTTCTTCCGTCTCGTCTCATCTTCTTCGCGTAAGAATCGTCAATATCAAGAAGAACCGTCGAACCGTCTATTTATACCCGAAGTATAAAAGACCTAAAACAAATCGCTATCTGCAGTCCATACAGAAACAGTTTTCTGTAATAATTCGTCGGGATTTCACGGAACAATCCGACGAATCTGACGAATCGAATCAGACGGCAACATTTGCCTAGGTTAGGGACTCTGTAACAATTTGTCGGGATTCCACGGAAGAATCCGACGAATCCGATGAATCGTTTCAGACGGCAACACTTGCCGACTTTAGAGTCTCTGTGATAATTAGTCGGGTTTACACGGGACAATCCGACGAATCCAATCAAACGACAACATTTGCCGAATGAAGGGTCTCTGTGACAATTCGTCGAGATTCCACGGAATGATCCGACGAATCCGACGAATCATATCCGACGAATTCCGACGAATCCGACAAGTCATATCCGACGAATTCAGACAGCAACAATTGCTGGACTTCCCCCCCCCCCCCCATTCTATATGGTGATTGGTAACCTTTACCAACACAGTCAATCTTCCATCTTCTCCACATGCTCTTATGTGCGACCCTGCAGGCTCATATCGCGTTGGCAGTGACATTACATGTTTGACCACTTCTAGATCACAATGGTAACTCCAACAGTCTCCCACTTGATCTTGAAAGTATCAAACAAAAACCTCACAAACAATGAGCGGCATCTAGCAATGCATCATTGCTCCCCAAGCAATAAGAGTTCATAACTCATAAGCCTTTTATGACCAATGTTCCAGCGTTGTCTTTGTCCCTTTGTCCCTTACATCCGGAAAGAACTAGAGGCATGGACCGTGTCACCCTCTTTATAGCTCAATCCAAGTTTCTTGATCTAGAATGGACTTCCAGAGAATGGTGAGCTCAATATCACATACTGACTCAACCAAGCATGGCCATGCATTTCTCAGTCCAATTCCATCAAGGGGCCCATGGATGCAACTCCTGTTATATAGGAGGACAAATCCCATATCTGCTCACACCCAAACACCCAAATGATTCGTAACGTACCCAACGACCACCCTTATCATCAACCTTCTTCAAGGAAGACTTTAGATGACATCAAAGCACGCTCTTCCTCATTCGATGAATACTGTGACTTCAGGTCAAAGGACCACAACACCATTGTCAAATGAGACCTATTTGTGACACTTTTAAGTAACAATCCACAAAGTAGTCTCAGGTTGGGTCTGTCCAGTACAACTTGTTCACTAACAAGTACCCACGTGATGACTTGATATCACAATATCATGACCTGTGAGAACCGGTCATCAGTCAACACACATGCTAGTCTTAATGTATCATCATCACCCTTAGCTTCTACGATGATACCTCGACCAGGGACCTTTTAAGAATGAAGCTTCTGAATCATAGGCTCTCACATTCAAGTCACGTACTTGATGTCCTATGGAAGCGAACATTCTAAGGGTATTTATCACGAATTTTATTCTATCATATAGAAACAGTATATCGTAATAAAAGAACTTGCCATTAATTGTAAAAGGAAATAATTGGTACACAATTCATCATATGAATAAATAATAAACAGCCAACAGAATATTTATTTTACATGCAATCCACAAGACTCCCACTAGAGTTGATCACTCAGGTATCGTATACCCATTGATCTAGTATGACCATCATGCTTTCTCTGTGCGAGAGGCTTTGTCAGTGGATCTGCAATATTCTCCTCAGTCGGCACTCTGCAAATGTTCACATCTCCTCGTTCGACAATCTCACGAATAAGATGGAACCGCCGAAGTATGTGCTTGGAGCGCTGATGGGATCTAGGTTCCTTAGATTGTGCAATTGCACCATTATTATCACAGTAGAGAACTACGGGACCAACAATGCTAGGAACTACATCTAGCTCGCCGATGAATTTCCTAATCCATACAGCCTCCTTCGCTGCGTTTGCCGCAGCGATATACTCGGCCTCAGTTGTAGAATCAGCAACTGTCTCTTGCTTGGAACTCTTCCAGCTCACAGCTCCTCCATTCAGGCAAAACACAAACCCTGACTGAGACTTCGAATCATCTCTATCAGTTTGGAAGCTGGCATCTGTGTAACCACTTACAACGAGCTCTTCCTCTCCACCATACACCAAGAATACATCCTTAGTCCTTCTCAAGTACTTCAGGATATTCTTTACGGCTATCCAGTGACATTCACCGGGATCAGACTGATACCTGCTAGTCATGCTCAAAGCAAAAGAGACATCGGGTCGAGTACATAACATTGCATACATGATTGACCCAATTGCCGAAGCATATGGAATCAACTTCATGCGGTCCTTATCTTCACAAGATTTTGGACACTGATCCTTAGAGAGATTCACACCATGAGACATGGGCAAAAATCCTTTCTTGGACTCAAGCATGTTGAACCGCTTCAACACCTTCTCAATGTACGTACTCTGGGTCAAACCCAGCAACTTCTTCGATCTATCTCTATAGATCTTAATACCGAGTATGTAAGTCGCTTCACCCAAGTCCTTCATAGAAAAGCAGTTCCCTAGGTTGTTCTTAACAACTTTAAGGGTAGGTATGTCATTCCCGATCAACAGTATGTCATCTACATACAATATCAGGAAGACAACAATGCTCCCACTGATTCGCTTGTAACACACGGTTCATCCTCGTTCTTGACAAAACCAAACTCTTTGAACTTCTCATCAAAACGAAGATTCCAACTTCTAGAGGCCTGTTTCAATCCATAGATGGACCTATTCAGCTTGCAAATTTTAGTGGCTTCATTTGGGGATACAAAACCCTCGGGTTGTGTCATGTACACTTCCTCAAGGAGGTTTCCATTTAGGAAAGCCATTTTGACATCCATCTGCCAGATCTCTTAGTCATAATACGCAGCAATAGCAAGCAATATCCTAATGGACTTTACCATGGCAACAGGGGAAAAGGTCTCATCATAGTCAACACCATGAATTTGCTTGAAACCCTTAGCCACCAGTCGCCCTTTGAATGTCTGTACATTCCCATCCATGTCGGTCTTCTTCTTGAAGACCCACTTGCACCCTATGGGTCGTACCCCTTCAGGTGGTTCCACCAAGTTCCAAACTTGGTTTGTATACATGGAGTCCATTTCGGATTTCATAGCCTCAAGCCATTTGTCGGAGTCCGGTCCATTCATAGCCTCTTGGTAGGTCGTTGGTTCATCATCATGATCCATAAGCAACACATTACCTATTTGAGACACGAGAAATCCATATCTCTCAGGCTCAAATCTTGGTCTACCAGATCTACGTAGGACTTGTGTCTCTTGAGCAGGTTCTCCAGCTACAACATCTTGTAGTCCTGGCTCAGAATCCAACTCTGGTTCATTCACTATTTGTGGTTCTTGAACTTCTTCAAGTTCTACCTTTTGCGTCTTTCTTGACAAGAACTCTTTCTCCAAGAAGACACTCGTCCTTGCGACCAACACTTTGCACTCAGACGGTAGGTAAAAGTAATATCCTTTCGTTTCCTTAGGATATCCCACCAGATAACACTTATCTGATTTGGGTTCCAGCTTGTCAGGCATTTGACGTCGTACGTATGCCTCACAGCCCCAAATTTTAATGAATGACATACTAGGACGCTTCCTAGTCCATATCTCATATGGTGTCTATAGAACCGTTTTCGTCGGAGCGCGATTCAGTGTCATTGCAGCAGTCTCTAAAGCAAAACCCCAAAAGGAAACAGGCAAGTCTGCATGACTCATCATCGACCGTACCATGTCTAACAGAGTACGATTTCTCCTCTCAGACACACCATTATGCTGCGGTGTCCTAGGTGGAGTGAGTTGTGATACAATACCACACTCTTTCAGATGATCACGGAACTCATGACTCAGGTATTCGCCACCTCGATCAGATCGGAGTGCTTTAACCTTTTTACCCAATTGGTTCTCCACTTCATTTTTAAACTCTTTGAACTTTTCAAAGGTTTCAGATTTGCACTTCATAAGATACACGTATCCGTATCTACTTAAATCATCAGTAAATGTAACGAAGTAGAAATACCCACCTCTAGCCATAGAACTCATGGGTCCGCATACATCACTATGTACAGCACCCAAAAGATCCTCAGCCCTCTCAGTATAACCAGTGAAAGGGGCTTTAGTCATCTTGCCTAACAAACAAGACTCGCATCGCTCAAATGATTCATAATCAAATGAGTCCAATAGTCCATCTTTATGGAGCTTGGATATGCGCTTCTCGTTTATATGGCCCAAACGACAATGCCAGAGATATGTAGGATTTGAGTCATTTGTTCTTAGTCTTTTATTATTATCTACATTATAGATCGGATGGTCTAAGTTCAAAATATAAAGACCATTAAACAATTGAGCTACAGCATAACAAACATCATTCTTAAATATAGAACAACAATTGTTCTTAATTATAAAAGAAAATCCAATCATGTCTAAGCATGAAATGGATATAATGTTTCTAGTTATAGCCGGAACATAATAACAATTATTAAGTTCTATTACAAGCCCACTGGGCAAAGAAAGACGGTAAACCCCTACGGCTACAGCAGCAACTCTTGCTCCATTGCCGACGCGCAGGTCCACCTCTCCTTTACTCAGCAATCTCCTCCTTCTCAGTTCCTGCACATTTGTACAAATGTGAGAACCACATCTGGTATCCAATACCCAAGATGAAGGAGCAGAAAGGTTTATCTCTATAACGTAAATATTCGAAGCGGAAGTCATACCTCCCTTCATTTTTCGCAGACCGTCAATGTACGAAGGACAATTCCTCCTCCAATGACCAGCCTTGCCACAGTGGTGGCATTTCCCTTCCTTCACGGTGCTCTTCTTTTTCAGCGCAGAAGATTTGGGCTCAAGATGTGACTTAGGTCCCACCTTCGTCTTCTTGAAGCCCTTTGCCTTACCCTTGCCTTTATGTACCATCAAAATGGGACTAGCAGGCTTGGCCTTCTTCATGTTTATCTCGACAGTTCGCAACATGCCTAGGAGCTCGGGCAGTGTCTTGTCTATTTCATTCATGTTGTAGTTCAAGACAAACTGCTCATAACTATCCGGCAACGATTGCAGGATAAGATCTGTGGCCAACTCTTGACCCAGAGGAAAACCAAGTCTCTCCAGGTTCTCTATATACCCAATCATCTTGAGTACGTGAGTACCAACCAAGTCTCGAGCTCCCATTTTGCACTGAAATAAGGCCTTCGTGACATCGAACCTCTCTTGACGAGCTTTCCCTTGAAACATTTTCTTTAGGTGCTCGTCAATCTCCTTGCACCCCATGTTCTCGTGTTGCTTCTGAAGCTCAGAGTTCATGGTGGCAAGCATAAGGCACTCGACGTCTAAGGCGTCATCTGTATACTTCTTATAAGCATCCTTATCAACACGGGACGAGTTCCCGGTCGGCACCTCGGGGGCTTCATCTTCTAAGACGTAGAGCTTTCGCTCTTGCCTGAGAACAATTCTCAGGTTCCTATACCAGTCCATATAGTTCGTCCCACTAAGCTTGTCCTTCTCAAGGATAGCTCTCAGGGACAAGGTGGAATGTGAACCACTTGCCATGGAATTCTACAAGAATTCATGCAGAATATAATCAGTACCTTAATTTCAAAATACAATTTATTTTAATTTGGACTTCAATTAAACACTCTCACTATTTTATTCAAATTGATAACCCTCACTATCAATTCGGAGAGTCCATGCGAGCTACTCTCTTAGTGGACAAGATCCGTATTTCACCAACACCACGAGTCCGCTTTGGCATTCCTCTCATAATGCGGTTATTTAGGTAGACAACACTTGTCAATTGCATCACTATGCAACTCTTGTATGGTTGCTGAATAACTCTTTATTCGCATCCATCATATGGAGCATGCCAACCCTATGCCTCTAGGCACTCAACCTTTGAGGTCACCTAGTTAAGTTAGACCCGATGTCGACAGTGGGATATCATAATTATCCGCTCGCACCCTTACCAAGATAGATTAATGCACCTTGCTTTGGCAAGCCCACATTTCATCGATCGAGGCAGGAAGAGTGTCATCCATCGGAAGGCATCCGAACACTTAATATTTGATGAAGGGATTTTAATTTTAAATAATAGGTTAACACTTAACCATGATCAACATTTGATCAAAGTGCACATCAACAGAAAAACAAGCTTTCTAAAATCCACATGCATCCCTTATGTGCACAACATAAGACTATCAACCTTTGATAGACGAAAGGGCTAAATCTGGACATTTAGAACTCTTCCAAATCTTCAGATTTACATGCATTGGACAAAGGCAAAGACAACTCGACTTAAAGCAGTAGACAAGCTCGTCTCTCATTGTTGGATTCAAAATCCAAAACAACACAAGGGTTCATTAACCACTTGAGGGACGGTTACTGCTAAGGAGACAACAATTTCTAACAATTAGAAATTACCACGAAATCCTAGACGTTCCTGGCGGGGTTCCAAGGGGTCGCGCCCCTGGCGGGGTCTTAGGGGCAGAGCCCCTAACGGGGTCCAAGGGGCAGCGCCCCTGGCGGGGGTCTTAGGGGCAGAAATTACCACGAAACCACACAAAACCACATCAAATGTGATATTCCAAGAAGAAATCTTGACATTTAGAACGCTTCCAAATACCTAGATTTGCACGTACTGGAATAACCTAACTTCTGAAACAACATTCATGACTGGAACCTAGCTCTGATACCACTGTTGGTTTTTCTACAACCATACATCACATGTAGGCGCAGTGGAATAAAAGAGAAACAACCCAAAAGACTTTGATCGGGCCATGAATGTTGAATCAAGAAGTTAATCAAAATGCTAGGCAAAAATACCTTGGCGGGATTGGATCAAATCCAACCTAGATGATCCAAGAAGAAGAGTCTTGTCGTCGGCTATGCGAGAGTCTTCACGGAATGATGTTCGCGACTCTACAGAGATCCACACGAACAAGGGAGAAGAACGACTGCACCTTGTACTTCCACGAACTGCTAGGTTCACTCCAGGAAGAACACACACGACGACGATCGCCGGAGAGGAGATCTGCGGAAGCGATCGAGACGGCGGAACACTTCCGTCGGCTAGGGTTCGTGAGGCGGAACTTCTTCCGTCTCGTCTCGTCTTCTTCGCGTAAGAATCGTCAATATCAAGAAGAACCGTCGAACCGTCTATTTATACCCGAAGTATAAAAGACCTAAAACAAATCGCTATCCGCAGTCTATACAGAAACAATTTTCTGTAATAATTCGTCGGGATTTCACGGAACAATCCGATGAATCCGACGAATCGAATCAGACGGCAACATTTGCTTAGGTTAGGGACTCTATAACAATTCGTCGGGATTCCACGGAAGAATCCGACGAATCCGATGAATCGTTTCAGACGGCAACACTTGCCGACTTTAGAGTCTCTGTGATAATTCGTCGGGTTTACACGGGACAATCCGACTAATTCCGACGAATCCAATCAAACGGCAACATTTGCCGAGTGAAGGGTCTCTGTGACAATTCGTCGAGATTCCACGGAATGATCCGACGAATCCGACGAATCATATCCAACGAATTCCGACGAATCTGACAAGTCATATCCGACGAATTCAGACAGCAACAATTGCTGGACTTCCCCCCCCCCCCCCCCCCCCCATTCTATATGGTGATTGGTAACCTTTACCAACACAGTCAATCTTCCATCTTCTCCACATGCTCTTATGTGCGACCCTGCAGGCTCATATCACGTTGGCAGTGACATTACATGTTTGACCACTTCTAGATCACAATGGTAACTCCAACAGAAGCTGCTAAAGCAAAAGCCGCTGAAGAAGAAGCGGCTAAAGCAAAAGCCGCTGAAGAAGAAGCGGCTAAAGCAAAAGCCGCTGAAGAAGAAGCGGCTAAAGCAAAAGCCGCTGAAGAAGAAGCGGCTAAAGTTAAAGCCGCTGAAGAAGAAGCGGCTAAAGCTAAAGCCGCTGAAGAAGAAGCGGCTAAAGCTAAAGCCGCTGAAGAAGAAGCGATCAAGGCCAAAGCAGCGGTGGAGGAGGCGGTTAGGGTTAAAGCCGCAGAGATCTTGCCATCTGAGGAAAAAACATTAGGAAAGAAGTCGGTAGAACCCGAAGTGGACCATCCCACACCTTCCTTTGACATAGATTTTACTTCATCAGGAACTCCTCATATGAAGCTAAATGTTGGAGAAGAAGGAGAAGTTGTCTCCTCTAGGCCGGATGGGTCGTCTATCTCACCGGTCTTGATTATTGACGATTCCAGCCCTACAAGGCAGACCATCCCAGAGTCGGGGAAGAAGAAGAAGAGAAAGAGGGGCCATTTGTCAGCTGAGCGAATTGCCAAGAAACTTCAAAAGTTGAAGGCTGGAAATAAAGCCTTTAAGAAACCGACGGCGGACTGTCTTCAACATAACCCACGCGTGAAAGAGGAAATCGATCTGCCCAACACCCCTCTTGCCAAGCCGGGCGATCTTGACCCAGATTCTGCGACCAGTATGTCAATCGGGGGCTTCCTCAGAGGGATGGACGATTTCCTGAATAAAGATATGTTATTTGATAACCCCGTGACCTCGAGCCGAATTGTTTCTCTTGACGAAAATACTGGTGATTCTGAGAAGACCGCTCAAGAAGAGAAAGACCGGACCCTAGCTGGTCTGCGCTTAATATGTGCAAAGGCGGAGAAGATACGGTCGCAAGGCAGGTCGCAGCTGTCCGACCCATTTGCTCCAGGTAAGCCCGGTGCGGGTTATGAAACTATCCGCTTCTTCATTCCGCGACCTCGGAAAAAGAAAAACAAATTGTTGTTGAATCCGCCGCCGAGCTTCTTTCCTCTTTTTACCCAAACGCTGGCCGCCAGACGGAAGAACAATGAACGGATATGGCGAGAACAACGCCGGAGAATGGATTCGGAACAGTTGAAGCGGCCTGTCTATTCAGGCATTTCAATTTTTATAATTCCTTAACTATTCCATCCGTCTTTGGCTGTGCTGATTACAATTTTCTCTTGTAGACAAACCGGAGGACATGATGAGACCGGGCGACCTGATCTCTAGCCTTCCACCTCTTCCCCAGATGCCGAATCTTATGCCAATATTAAATTCCGGACAGGAGGAGCTGGCCAACCTTCAGTTTCTTCTGAGTAACCTAGAAGTGAAGATAAGAGAGATGGAGAAGAAAGAAGAGGCCTCCCGTGTTGCGCTAGAGGTTGAAAGGAAAGAAAGACAAGAAGAGCATCTGACGATCGAGGCCCATTTAGAGGCGGCGCGGGCTGACCTAGAGACTGCGCGGGCTGAGCTGGAGGCCGAGAAGAAAATGAGGCCGGAGAGCGAGAGAGCGTTGGAGGCTCGACTGGAATTTGAGAAGTAGACGCGACTTGAAAAGGAACAGATGCTGATAGATCAAATCGCCACAGTAACCGCGCGTCTTGATAGAGAGAAAAGGATGTCCTCGAAGCTTGAGGATGACTGTAAATATTATCAAAACAAATATCTTCGTATGACCAGAGAGATTGGCGAGAGCCGACGCTCGTCTACTGATGAAAGAGCTCGGATGCTGAATCGCCCGGCTGTTGGGGCGAACTCTAATCCCTTACTTATTAGGGAGTCTGATCCTGCCGTGAATGATCCTGCCGGGGCCCCTTCTGCTCGTACAATCCTTGCTGCGCAGGTAGAAAGGGACGCCGCGCGGCTTCATAGCACGCTCAATCATATCCACTATCACTCGAGTCAAATTTATAGCCTTCTTATTCAGACCGGCGACCAGGTCGCGCGGCTTCATCGTGAGGATAATCCCCAAGAGCCGCATCAGCCATAAGCGGCTTTTAACTTTCATGAATTATGCTTGTAATAATTATTCCTCTTGTTTACTTCCTGAGATGAACTGATGATCTGGTCTACTTCGGGTAATATTTTCCTTTAGCGCCTTCTGTTGCGCTTATAATATGCATAGTTTATGCCGAATTGATGTGTAGGTCGCGCGACTAGTGCTGGATGCTTGTGATTTCTTGTCGAACTTTTACTTTCATGCTTATTACAGGTTTTTGCTTAGTCGGTCTTGCCTATGCGCAAACTACTGCTCTTTCCTTTTATCTGTGCCGCTTTGTGTTGTAATCTGCACGGCCTGACGTCATATCCGCGCTATAATTTGGTTATTTGCAGATCACTATCTCTATAAGTAGTAAGAATTACGGCGATTCATTCCATACTTTCTGAAATGGCGCGAGCTAAGCAGCAGTCGTCGCGGTCTGAGAAAGCTCACGCGGTCCGAACTGACGTGGCTTCTGCTTTTCGATCGGCCAAACATAAGGAATGCCGCTTAACTCAAAGCGAGTTAGATGATTTTATTGCAGAATATATGGTTGGAAGCAATGTAACCGCCCGGCTTCCGTTACGTGATGAGCGGATAAATTCTTCGTCTTCTACTAAGATCGCCATTCCCATCGATCACTTTAAGTATGGCTTAAGATTTCCCCCTCCTCTTGAAGTCATCACTATTCTCGATCACTACGGGGTCGTGCCCGGACAGCTTCCGCCGAATTCCATCGCCTCTATTTATAGTTTTATCTCGTATCTGCGGTCAGAGCGAGTTACTTTTTCGATTTCTTTGTTTCGATACTTCTTTTCCGTGCGGTCTACTCCGGACGCCGGAACTTCTGTTTTTATAGGTCATATCTATTTTGGATGCCTAGGAATGAAAGTTGTGAACCTTGCGAACAAGGTTGCGAGCTGGTCCGAGCGGTATGCTATGTTCGAAGGCCCCCTAGGGCTGCTGCAGGTCAACCCGCAAGCGAGGAGTGCGGCGGACTTCAAGTCGGTTAAGCTCGGAGAAGCGGAGCAGAAGATCTTCGAATCCTTGGAGAATGAGCGACTTGATGTGAACTATTACATTCCATTGTTCGCGGAGCTGGCGGATGTTCGCCCGGAGGACAGTAAGCTTCTCCTCAACTCGTCATTTTATAACCGCGCGGACTGTTCTCTTAAGCCTTAAATTCCTGCAGCTGCCCCAGTCGTTCCTTTGAACAAGCCGGTTACTCCGGCCGCTCCAGTTCTGACCCAAAGGGAGAAAAGACAAAAGAAATCCGACCCGCAGTGGTCTGAAGATGAGAGCTCGGCCTCTTCGGGCGAGTTCGAGTTTCTTCGTTCTTACAGTAATCCGCGCGATCTGAAGGGAAAGCCGACGGTCCTTTGGCATAAGGATGGTGAATGTGTGCAGTTATCCACTGCTCTCCCATTTTGGGGGAGTGAGAAAATTAGCCGCCATACGTTAGCCGCCGGGGCTGCCATGTATGGCCGAAAAACTTTGAAGAGATTGAAGAGAGTTCCAGAAGAGGAACTTTCCAGAGTAGCCGCACAGGCCGGCGCCTGGGGTTTTGCGGCCAACCATTTTATGGCCCTTTCGTATAAACAACTGGTATCGGCCCATACTTATCTGGAGAAGAAGTTCGTCGACCAGGCCGATGAGAATGTTAAGCTTAAGGAGATTATTGCGGTAAGTTTTTGACAAACACTTCGGGCTTATCATTTTCAGGCCGCGCGACCTGATATCTATCCTCTTGTTGTAGCATCAATATGACACGGACAACCCGGATTTCCAAGATAAGGTCTTCCCTCATGTAGCCGAAGGGATTGATGGTGCTCTGAATCGTTTACGAGATCGGGACGGCCTGGCCGTTGGCTTTGAGGATACAACCTTCCCGGATCTTTATCCCGGCCTGAAGGACAAATTAAACAAAATTACCCGCCGAGCCAAGGGGAAAGACAAGGTCGAATCCAGCGGTAGCGAGGAAGAAAGTAGTGATGAAGAAGCCGAAAAAGAGCCTGCCACGGATGTCGAAGGAGAAAAAGATGGCTCTGATGTAGAATCCAGCGATTCTGAAGAGACCGGACGGTCTCGGACTCGCAAGTCGGGCGGCTCAGGTACTTCGGAAAGCTCGAGTGGTAGCTCCTCGGGTTCCTCCACTCCCAGCAGAGGATATTCGCCTGACGTGGATATTACTAGCGATGAAGATTCGACCTCTCCTGCGACCAAGAAACTCAAGCCGGACGAGTAGCTCCCTTTTGTAATTTTCTTTTTTGTTTTTTACTTTTGCATGACCGACGGTTTGGTTTTGTTAACCGGTCGGTTATGAATCATTGTAAGATATTTTGAAAACGAAATGGAAAACTTTTACCTGTTCAGCGGTTTGTCTTTACTTACTTGTGTTCACTGCGATCTCCTTCTGTGTTAGATAATTGACCCTTCTAACCAAGTCGTGCGACTTAATATTTAACTCACCCGGTTAGGATAATGATCTTCATAGGATTCCGGTAAAGTAATCATTAGCAGAAAACCCAATCTCATAGCTTGCTTCTTCAATCCGGATCGAGCTGACTTGATTCATCCCGAGAAGGTGTTAACTTATTATGAATATATTATGATATCCAGGGAGCCGGACATAACCAAGCCGCGCGGTTGTTACTAGATTCTGCATACTTGTTTTTCAGGATAAAGAATGCCAAGTCATAAGAACAACCCACAGACCGAGCGGCCAGTATTTTAACTCAAATGACTCGCAATTGAGATTGTTGCAAGCCCCATCTCCGTGAATATAGCTATAACCGATCAAGGAATTGACAAAACCAAGCCGTGCGACCATATCCTAGCTTTTGTAAGGCAGAATACGAAATCATAAGAAAAATAGTTGATAGACCACGCGATTAACATTTAACCAGAACGATTCATATGACAGCTTTACATAACATCAGCTAATAACCCGCACGGACTGCATATAATTTGTGCGGTTAGCAGCTTTGATACTTGCAATGAGAATCATAATTTCTTGATCGAGAAGAGCCAGTTATTAGCCGAACGAATCGAATTGAAATCCATAAATATAGATCCATGACCCGAATGGCGAGGTCGACCGATCATGATTATTCTCGATCCCCCAATATTTGCCTTGTGACTTTTTATTGTCCTGTTTATTTCAGACCGTCCGGTCTGAAAACCACACTGCATGGCATCTTTGGGACCTTTTCATTCTAAACCGCCCGGTTTGATAACCAGACATCCTGATAAATACTTATTTCAAACCGCCCGGTTTGAGTATAAAGTTGGTCGGTTTGTGATGCACATATGAATCCTGCTTTTTTCTTCAAATGGTCTAGAATGACCATATACGATGAGATAATTCCCTGTAATGAAAAAGATGACTACAGACCCAGATGACCAAGTGGGCAGGTGTGCCTAGGCGGCGAACATTGCTTTCCTCAAGTGGTCATAAGGGCTGTAAGTGACTCGACTGCTCTCCCGCCTGGGGTTACAAGCCGAGTTGATCAATTGGGCAGGTGTGGTTATGCCGCGGGGGCTCTACCGACATTGCTTTCCTCAGAGGGATCAACTCAGTTGTGGGTTCCGCCCAGGCGTTGCTTGAGAGTACCTTGGAGTATTCGATGGTTATAGACTAAGATGACAAGTTGGGCAGGTGTGGTTATGCCGCGGGGGCACTACCGACATTGCTTTCCTCAGAAAGATCATCAAAGTTATAACCATATCCCTTTCGGAGTATGATAGAGCTAACAATCACCCGAACTTGGTGCGTTAGATATCAACCGAGATCTGAGACTCTGAAGACCACCGCATGGGAATTGGCAAGCTGCCACTACACATGTGCGAAAACTCCCCGCTACATGTGGTCGACGTGGGCTTATACTAATGACTATAATCCGAGGGGGTTCAAGCAGAATTCAGTGATGTCTTCGTGGTTCAGTGAGTTTGATATATAAAGAAAGTAAGAAAAATTTAGACAAGAAGAAGTGTCAGTACGGGGCTTTTCATTGAATATCTAAAAAATGCTTAAAATAAAGAAAACATTTTTTAAGGATAAAAACGTTTGAGATCGTCACCGCTCCAAGTGCGTGAGATGTCTTCTTCGTCGCTTGTTTGGAGGCGGTAGGCCCCATTTCTCAAGGCCTCTTTGATGATGAATGGCCCTGCCCAGTTGGGATTCAGCTTTCCAACATTGCCAGATCTGGATGCAGCATCTACCTTCTTTAGTACCAAATCCCCGACTGCAAACTGTTTTACCCTGACATTCTTGTCAAAGTACTTTGCCATCCTCCTTTTGACTTCTGCCTGTCTGATTGTTGCTTCGTCCTGAAGTTCTTCGATCAGATCCAAACTATACTTGATAGCCTCGTCATTTTCATCTATCCATGCTTCTCCTCCCTCCTTTGCATACACTACTCTTGGAGTGACCACCTCAAACTCTATAGGAACAACAGCCTCCGAGCCGTGGGATAGTTTGAATGGTATTTCTCCCGTAGCAGAAGATGGGGTGGTACGAAGAATCCAAAGGATAGAAGGGAGTTGGTCTGCCCAATTTCCTCTTTGATTCAAGACCCTCTTCATCAAGAGTCGCTGAATCTACCGATTCGCTGCTTCTACCTGACCATTTGTTCTTGGATGATGCACTGAAGCAAACCGAAGATCAATCCCCACCTGATCGCAAAAGTTTATCATCTCTGGATTGTTAAATTGCGGACCATTGTCAGTGACAATTGCTAGCGGAATCCCATGTCGGCAGACTATCTCTCCCCAGATGAAGTTCCGGATAATTTGAGTTGTAGTTTTTGCCAATGCTTTTGCCTCAATCCATTTGTTGAAGTAGTCGATCATTACAATGATAAAACGTCGCTGGCCACTGGCTACTGGGAAGGGTCCGATAAGATCCATTCCCCATACTGGGAAGGGCCACGGCGCAGTTATTGATCTGAGTGACTGAGCAGGCAAATGCTAAAGAGGAGCGAACTTTTGACATTGAACACACCGCTTGGCAAATGCTTCAGCGTCCTTTCTCATGGTTGGCCAAAAATATCCTTGCCTCAAAATCCTCTTTTCCAATGTCTTTGCTCCCGAGTGACTGTCGCACTCCCCAGAATGGACTCCTTGTAGTATATTGGGGATCTCTTCTTCCGAGACGCATCGAGCCAAAGGAGAGATGAAAGTTTTTCGATACAAGATTCCAGCTACCAAGCAATAATAAGCCGCTTTTCTCCTGAATCTCCTTCTGTCTTTGATTGATTCGTGGAACTCTCCTTTTGTCAGGTATAATTCATAAGGATCCATCCAGGAAGGATGTTGGTCAATTTGCATTAGTTCCCCCTCCTCTATAGCTGGATGAAAAAGCTCAGAGGTCACTCCTCCTGATGGAAGACCGAACTTTGATAACTCATCGGCTTCTTCATTCTGCGTCCTCGGGATATGTTCGATGAAGAAAGATTTAAATATTCCAATCTCTTCTTTTGCTAGCAGTAGATATTTCCGTAATGTTAGCTCACGTGTTTCATAGTTGCCCAAAACCTGGGAAGCCATTACCAGAGAATCAGTTTTTACATGTACATGCTCTATGCCCAGTTCTTTCGCAAGCCTTAGCCCGGCTAGAAGCGCCTCATATTCGGCTTGATTATTCGTCACCGGAAAAAAGAACTTGATTGCCTGTTCGAGCTTAAGACCATTAGGACTGAGCAAGATTACTCCTGCTCCTGCCGAGTTCTTCCCCGAAGCACCATCTACAAAGATAGTCCAGGCCCAAGGGGACCTCCCTACTTGCTCGGAATCTGATTCTGGTATATCGACCATGAAATCTGCCAAGACTTGGGCCTTGATTGCGGTTTTGGGGATATAAGTTATTTCAAACTCGCTTAGCTCGATGGCCCACTTGGCTAATCTTCCGGAATGGTCAGGCTTTTCCAGGATGTTCCTTAATGGATGGTCTGTGATTACTTGGATTGGATGTGCTTGGAAATAAGGTCGGAGCCTTCTTGAGGATTGAACCAGAGCCAGAGCCATCTTTTCTAGGATCGAATATCTCGTTTCTGCATCTTTAAGTATATGGCTAACATAGTATATAGGAAACTGCCTCTTCTTTTCTTCTCGAATGAGAACAGAGCTAACAGCATCGGGTCCAACCCCCAAATATAAGAACAGAATTTCCCCTTCACGAGGGCTCTGGAGAAGAGGAGTCGATGTTAATTGTTTCTTCAGTTGATTAAATGCGTCATCGCACTTCTTGTCCCACTCAAATTTCGACCCTCCTCGGAGTGTTTTGAAGAATGGAGCACTTTTATCTCCTGATTTAGAGATAAACCTGCTCAGTCCTGCCAATCTTCCTCCAAGTTGTTGTACTTCTTTCGTATTACGAGGAGGGGTCATTTCTAGTATGGCTTTTACCTTATCCGGATTTGGTGCCAGGCCATCGGGCGTGAGGAGGTGTCCAAGAAACTTTCCCTTATTTGCCCCAAACACACATTTCAAAGGGTTTAATTTTAACTTGAACCTCCGTAGAGTAGCGAACGTCTCTACGAGGTCTGCCAAGTGAATTGAGAAGGTTTTACTTTCTAGGAGGAGGTCATCAACATAAACCTCGAGGTTCCTTCCTTTCTGCTGCCTAAAGACGGTGTCCATTATCCTTTGGTATGTTGCCCCAACATTCTTAAGCCCAAAGGGCATTACGAGGTAACAGTAACAGCCATCGTTCGTGATGAAAGACGTATGCGGGATATCAGGTTTATGCATTTTGATTTGGTGATAACCAGAAAATGCATCGAGAAAGCTCATAAAGTTATACCCCACCGCGGAATCTACTAAAACATCTATCCGAGGCAAAGGGTAACAATCTTTGGGGCATGCTTTATTGAGTTTTGTGAAATCTACACACATGCGCCATTTTCCCCCAGATATTTTCACCATTACAACATTTGACATCCAAGTGGGGTATTGGATTTCAGAAATGAAATTTGCTTTAAGAAGTTTTGCAACTTCTTCTTTGATGGGTACCGCCAACTTGGATGCCACCTCTCTCTTCTTTTGTTGGATCGGTTTGAATTCAGGGGAGACATTGAGGTGATGGCAGGCAACATCTGGATCTACTCCAGGCATATCTTCCGCCGACCAGGCGAAGATGTCCAGATTCTTCAATAGACAGGAGATCAGTTGAATCTTCTCCTCTTCTGGTAGTTCGGCATTGATGATTAGTTTCTTTTCTTCCCCTTCAGCAATGGGGATCTCTTGGGTCTCCTGGGCAGGTTCCAGGTGAGCCATTTCTCGCTCTGTGCTTCCCTTAACCTCTTCCAGGGCCCTGGACACTTCGTGAACGTCATTCTCAAGTTCAGGAAATAGTGTCTCGGTGATCATATTGACTGTTTTTACATAGCATTCCCGAGCGACTTTTGGATCACTTCGGATCCGATACTGACGTCCTTCGGCAGCGAACTTTAAAGCCAAGTGGAAAGTGGATACTATTGCCTTGTAAGCGTTCAGGATTGGCCTTCCAAAGATTGCACAATAACTGCTCGGGGCTTCCACCACTACGAAGCTTATCAGCTTTGTTATGCCTCCCAATGACACCAAAAGATTTACACACCCTTCTACTTCTTTCTTTTCTCCCGAGAAGCCGTAGAGGGGCCCTTCCATGGAGAGCAGAGACTTTCCAGTCTTAAGGGCTTTGAATGTTTGACGGAAAATGAGGTTAACTGAACTACCGGTATCGATCAGAATCTAGTGTACAGTGTAGTTCTCGATAACTGCCTTTATAACTACAGCATCATCGAAAGGGTTTGCATTCGGGGGAAGGTCTTCTTGGCCGAAAGTAACGATCGACCTTTCTGGGGCGGAAGTGGAGGCGGCCGCCACTTCTTGCTTGGAGATTCTTCTAATGCTGGATTTCGAGAGGACTCTGCCCCTGCTCCACCATGGATACAGTAGACGTTGCCGAGGGGACCAACGTCATTTACTTCTACGCATTCGGTGACAGGATGTATATCCCCATAACAACCTGCCTCTTCCACGTCAGCACATTCCCAGGTCACTTCGACCGCTTCCTTCTTCTTTTTGGTTCGGGGCTCAGCAGGTGTGTCTTTGTGGACTAGTCCTCGGAGCTTCCCTTCCCTTAGAAGCTTTTCTACCAGGAAGCGGAGGGCTCGGCAATCTTCCGTCAGATGACCTACTTCTTTGTGATATTCACAATAAAGATTCGGATTTCGGCTGTGAACATCCGATATCATAGGAGCAGGTTTCTTAAAGTCAGATCTCTTTTGCAAAATTTGGACTACTTCGTCCATGGATATATTCAGAGAAGTGAATGATTCTTGCGAATCATCATATTGGATGGATGGGGCAGTCGAGGATGGCTGCGTGGTATATTGTTGCAGATATACCGGCATGGCCTGTGAAATGGCCATGGATGGAGCGGGTGTGATGGCCAACGGTGGTTTCTGATCTTGAAATCGCTGGTGGTCAATGAATGGTTGCTTGTGCTTGTAGTTCCTCCCCCTTTGAGCTCGGGGTTCAAAATAAGACGGAGCGGATGATTGATTATTAGGGAGTGAGTAAGGTTGACCTTGATCATTTAGAAGCCTAGCCACATACCCAGGGTTAGTCTTTTCACCCCTGATAAACATATTGGCCATACTTATCAATTCCCGATAAGTTCGAGGTTCTCTTATGCTGGCTTCGAATTTTAGGGGGCCTTCCCTCAGCCCATTCATCAGAGCTACCCTGTATAGCTCTGGATCCACATTTTGGATCTCCATTATCTCTTTTTGGAAACGGTCGACGAACCTGGCCCAGGTCTCGTCCTCCCGCTGCTTAATATCAAAGAGGGCCGCCGGACCACTCTTTCTCTTTTTTGAGGTAGAGAATCTAAGCAAGAATTCTCTATGCAGCTCTGCAAAGCAGCTGATTGACCTTGGATTCAACCCATAAAACCATTCTCTTGCTTGCCCCTCAAAGGACGTCACAAGAAGTTTGCATTTGATAGCATCGGTCAGGGTTCTTAGTGTTATGGCTGACTCAAAAGCTTGAAGATGGAGGGCTGGATCAGCTTCTCCGTTATAGGCTGCCAGACGTGGCTCTCTGAAGCCATTCGGAGCTGCCTCGCTCCGGATATAATCCACGAATGGGGAAGTCTCTTCCATGTCTTCGTACAGAGGAGGAACATTGTAATAAGCCATCTGACTCATGGTGTCCTGGGGATAAGCCGCCCGACCTATGGCGGTTTGTGGATAAGCCGCCTGATAAGATCTGGCAGCGACTTCTGGCGGACAGGCCGCCGGGTTGGACAGGCGGGCTGCCTGAAAAGTCGCCTCCTGGAAATCCAAAATCTGGGCCGGTGTTCTGGGCGGCTTCCTGGTAATAACTCTGTCGTGCGGCAAAGTCGCCTTGAGCCGACTGGCAAGCTGCGGCTTGTGGAAGCGGGTATGGAGGAGGAGGAGGAAGGACCGGAGTGACCACTTGGTTAACCGCGACCTGGGGAACTAGTCGCTCGGTTAACACGGCCAAGGCTTGGCTGATCGCCTCCAGGCGCTGGTCAGTCGCCTTTTGAGCTCGCTCGGCCTCACGCTTGCTTTCTTCCAGAGCCTCCCATAGTGAATCCTCATTATGGTCAGAGCGATCTCTAGGAGGGAAATGGCGGTCTGACATTTCTTCGAAGTTTTCACCAACAACCTGCGATCTGAAGGTCGCGTGTTTCTGTTGAAACCAAAGATGTACCCATGCGGTTTGCGACTAGAAAAATAGAGGTTGTGGATTGCTGGTTACTTAGAAGGAAGAGAATGAGACCGCTAGCAGCGGTCGAGGCCAGACTTCGCCCGTCACGGCAAATGCCACTCCTGTGATGGGCTTTCCTTTGATTAAAGTAAGAGGGTTACAGCGGGTTACAAGTGCAAGCCGGGCGGTCAAACAGGTCGCAAGACAGGGAACTCGAGTCCGCAGCTCAAACAAGCGAGCTCTTAGATTCGAGTGTCCGTCCCTTGGGAACGTTGCCGCCCCCTATTTATAGGCTTGGGAGCCTGCCCGAACGGGCAGGGATAAAATAACCGCCTGCCCGGGTACAGGAGAACCGGGCAGGCGGTGACGGGATTCAGAAGGGAAAGAGAAGAGAAGCCGCGCGGCTTAGCGGCTTGGGCTCCCGGTCTTCCTTTGGCTTGGCCTGGAGGTGTAGTGACCAAGGCGACGTTCCAACCCGGGCGGTCTCATACCAGAGACCGCGATTTGCCTTTGGGACTTGTCCTTGGCTGATCTTCATTCTTTGGAGACGACTTGAGGGCTCAGACCGCCCGGTCTGCGTTGGTTGGGGCTGGATGTCCTTTACTGAGACAGGTCCGGGCGATCTTGAGCTTTAGACCGCCCAGTCTGGGAGTAGTACCACTCGGAAGCGGTCTCTTGGGTAAACACTTATCTCTCATGCAGATATGTCATCCAGTTGGAGATCGCGAAGGAGTGAGTCAGGAGACGCTCACTCGTCTTATCAAAGTTATCCGGGCATAGAGAAAGCCCAAATCGGAATTTCAAAAGTTGTGGAATTTGATCTCCCCCGACATGAACGTGTTTATTATATGCTTGCTGAGGCAGGTATACTTTCGGTCATTATCCAAGATATCTTCTCCTCCTTTTTAGTTCGAGAATTTTATAATCATCTTGAGGACCCTTCATATACTGATTTGAATGGAGGAGTTAGATCCAAAATTCAAGGCCAATATGTGGAGATCACTCCCATTGATTTAAGAAGTGAATTTGGAATAATGGAAAGTGAGAATGTTTTGTACATAGTGGAGAATTATAGACTAGAGAGAGATTGGACCTTAATGAACATGTCTTTGCATGGAAATTCTACAAAGAACCTTATAACCACTATGACAACATTGATAGATGATGCTCGTCTTGTTCAAGATATACTAAGGCACACGATTATGTTGAAGTCCGGTGATACTCATAGTATTAGGCTCAACTTAGCTTGTGACTTATTATATAGTGGAGAATGAATTATTTGATGTGGCCGATCTTCTTTTGTCTATGATTCGTTATACATTCCGCCTCAAAAATCCTGAGTGGAAAAAGGCACACACCCTCCCGTTGGGTGCGATTATCCAGCATATTCTATTTAAGAAATACACATGGATAGATCAAAGCTTTTATGTTGGAGATTGTGTCCCGGATATATATCAAACGACGTGTATAAAGAGTAAGAAAAATCAACGGAAGCCACCTACTACGGAAATGAGAGAGCCTCTTATTTCACGTAGAGGGTCTATGCGGGAGGCACTCGACTCTTTCCAAACAAAGTTGGATAGACATATAGATGATTTTCAAGAGCATAGAAGGTCTTTTGAGGAACACAAAGTGGAGGTGAAGAAGGATCGGACACGGATGCAGAAGTTCATGAAGTTCCTTGTTAAGGGACTAAAATTAAAACCTATGCCTGCTGAAGCTGCGGAATGGGAAGTGCCTACGGAGGAGGAGCCGCGTCGCCAATCAGTTAGTCAGGCTCGACGGAAGAAGACAGTGGTAAGGAGATCAGATTATGATCTTCCAGAAAGCAGTGGAGCGGGCAGTCGAAATGAGGAGGATTCGGATTGAAATGACTTCTGGGAGCTATCGCCATCCGACATCCTACTGTCGCCATCCGACAGCTGCCCAGCCCAGATCTCTCTCTAATTTTGTGAATTTCTTTTATGAGACATTTTAAGTACCCTTTTATTAAAGTTCTGTAATAATTTTTAATATTTGGACATGTTATATGTTGGTGAATGTCTATGTTAAGATTTAGTTTTTTTTTTAATGTAAGGCTATTGTGATGTTTTTAATTTTATAGATAATAAGTAGTGATATAATCAGTGTGAAATGTCTAGGATTCCCAATTCTAGCCTAAGCATAGAAAAACGGGAATCCGGTAACGGTTTAGTGAATATATCCGCTAGTTGATTATCCGTGCCTACAAATGAAATTTTAATGTGGTTATTCTTAATATGATCTCTAATAAAATGATGTCTCACATCAATGTGTTTAGATCTTGAATGAAATACGGGATTATTAGTTAAGTCTATAGCACTTTTATTATCACACTTTAATTCTACACTACTTTGTTGCATGCCAAAGTCTTTTAATGTTTGTGACATCCAAAGAGCTTGGGCACAACAACTACCTAGTGCAATATATTCGGTCTCGGTAGTAGAGAGGGTAACCGAATTCTGTTTCCTACTCGACCATGAAATAAGTGAAGGGCCGATAAAATGACAAGTGCCACTAGTGCTTTTTCTATCTAAAGAACATCCCGCATAATCTGAATCCGAAAAGCCATGTAAAATAAAGGAATCATTATGAGGATACCATAATCCTAATTAAGTCTATAGCACTTTTATTTTAAATGTGACTCTTTAGGATTAGCCTGAAATCTAGCACATAAACAAACGGCAAACATAATTTCAGGTCTAGATGCTGTTAAATATAATAAAGATCCTATCGTGCTTCTATAAAGGGTTTGGTCAATTGAAACTCCACTTTCATCTTTTCCTAATTTTAGTGAAGCACTCATAGGAGTGTTTGCATGCTTAAGATTTTCTAATCCAAATCTTTTTAACATATCATGAATATATTTGGATTGACATATAAAAATACCATCATGTTTTTGTGTAATTTGAAAACCTAGAAAATATGAAAGTTCTCCTACCATGCTCATTTTAAATTCATTTTTCATAATTTGAACTACTTCATTACACAACTCTTTATTAGTGGCTCCAAAAATAATATCATCAACATAAATTTGCAAAATAACTAAATCATGATCAATTTGCTTAATGAAGAGTGTAGAATCGGCACTTCCTATTTTATAATCGTGCTTAACAAATATTGAGTTAATCGATCATACCAAGCACGAGGCGCTTGTTTTAATCCATAAAGCGCTTTATCTAATTTATAAACATAATTTGGATATTTCTCATTTATAAAGCCAGAGGTTGTTCTACATAAACCTCTTCTTTTATATACCCGTTTAAAAATGCGGTTTTGACATCCATTTGATATAATTTAAAGCTTTTAAAAGAAGCAAATGCAAGAAATATCCTCACCGCTTCTAATCTTGCTACGGGTGCAAACGTTTCATCAAAATCTACCCCTTCAATTTGTGTATAACCTTTTGCAACTAATCTGGCTTTATTTCGAATAATTCTAGATTCACTATCCAGTTTATTTTTAAAAATCCACTTAACTCCAACTACAGGATGATTTTTGGGTCATTCTACAAGATTCCAAACCTTATTACGTTCAAATTGATTAAGTTCTTCATTCATAGCTAAAAACCAAAATTCATCATTTAAAGCGGTGGAAACATCTTTTGGCTCTATTTCAGAGACAAAGCAAAGGTTTGAAAATAAAACATGTAACGATGAACGAGTACTAACCCCTTTTTGCGGATCTCCAATGATAAACTCCTTTGGATGATCCTTTGAAAATCTCAATTCACTTGGAGGCACATATTCTTCTCTTTCTTCTTCTTCTCTGTCTTCTTCTCTTTCTCCTTCTCTCTCTTCTTCTTTTTCTTCTTCATTTTCTCCAAGTTCTTCATCATCATTCTCTACCGAAGGAAGGGGTTCATCTTCTTTTCCTGTGATTTTCTTTTCTACACATGAAACAAACTTGAAAGAAATCGTTGTCTACCTAAATCACCTAGAGGGGTGAATAGGTGATCTCTACTACGATTGCGGAATAAAAAATATTGCACACACACAACAAATTAATCACAGCACAGAGACACAAGATTTATAGAGGTTCCCCAAGGGTGGGTACTCCTCTCTCCCGCTCCGCCTATCTAGCACTTCGGGCTAGCGTCGACAACTTCACCAAAACTCAGATTTATCAACAAATCCTACACTCGGAGACCACGGCTCCTACAAACTCGGAGAACAACCTCTCCTACAAAAGCACTCGGAGATAAACTCCTACAACTCGGAGCAAACTACTCCTACAAAATAACTCGGAGAAAAATCTCCTACGAGAATCAAATAGAGTTTGAAATAAAATACTTCTATTAAATCTCAACAGAGATTAACTTCAGATCTTGGAAAAACTGAGTCTTCTTCTTCCTTGAGAACGAAAGCTTGGATCTTCAAAGATTTGGAAGAAAGGAAACTCGGCAAACCTGATCTGAATAGGCCCTTTGATTTTCTTGAAAAGATCTTCAAAACTATGGAGCAGCAAATAAATCAAAGGCCTTCTTATCTGAGAAATCTCTAACAACACTGAAGAACGAGTCTTGAGGGCGCAGAAGTTAAATCTCAGAAAAACTTGTTCAGCGAGCAAGAAGGAAGACGGCTGGGTTCTTCTCTTTCAATCGGGTTGAATAATAATTATCTTACCCTAAAAATAAGAGATTATTTATAGGAAGAACTCCAACGGCTAGGGCGACAGACAGGGAATGATCGACACGTGTGCTGCACATGGCGGCCAACCCTAATTTTCAAAAATGAAACATATTTTTGAAATCCGTCTGTCCGTCATTCGTCGAGACTTTACGTGAACATTCGACGAATTGACTTAGCCAATAAAAAGACTGAACAGCCCATGAAAAGCACCTTCTGTTTTCATTCGTCGGGATTCGTCGGGAGTTCTCGAGAACTTTCGACGAATTGACTTAGTCGCACAAATTCCTTCACAAAGCTGCCTTTTTGACTTCTGTCAGCATTCGTCGATATTCGTCGGGAGTTCACGAGAACATTCGACGAATGGACTTAGCCACAGGAATTTCTTCTTTCAACTGGAGATTTGGCTTCTGTCTAGATTCATCGGGAGTCATCGGGACTTCACGTGACATCTCGATGAATTGACTTAGCAAAAATTCCTTTTCTTCTGAAAACCTGCTCCACTCCTCAAACTTGAAAGCCTTCAGTTATGAGAATATGAAGTGCACCCCAAAAGTGAGATTACACATGGACCAACACTTTGTTCTACACAATGAGGGATTATATTGTCTAGAACTGTGTTTGGTGATCCATTACAACCTGACTTTGGTGTGCACTTAGCATTAATACCTGTCATAACACATCTGAATAGAAATCATCAAATACATACTCAATTCAATTTAGTTCACTAGGGGACATCTTCAAATCCAGGTAATTGTGGATACACTACCCAACAATCTCCCCCTATTTGAAGATGTCATAACCCTATGCACTAAGTTGAATTGCACAGAAAGTATAATTGAATAAAAACAGCACAACCAGGCAGTAATAATTAAAGAGAGAATCAATGTTTATCTAAACACAAAAATATATATATAAACAAAGAAAACAGCATGATTCCAGAACAGCTCAGCTCATGCTTGATCCTTGCCTTTCTGCTTTCCAAAAATTCTTTCCACTGCCTCAGCTCTCTTTTTCTGTTCAGATTCCATTCTCTCAAAGAATGCCTTTGGCTTAGGCCAATATCTATCAGGAGCAGTCTCTTTAGATCCACCTGTCTTGAAATGAATTCTCCTTTCAGTTGTCCTTTTCTTGAACTTATCCCATTCCTCCTGACTGTAATGTTTACTGACACTTTCATTTTGCTTACTAACAAGGTTGAAGGCTGTAAGAATGATATTCTTTGAAGTGGGACTCCAGCTTTCTTAGAAATTTCTTGGAGGAGGCCCATCATAGAATTCTCTGATCTTCTTGTGAGGATTAGACCTTTTTGTAGAAGGTTTATCACCAAAGATCTTCCTTTTTAAGGACTTATCAGAAGATTCAGAAACCTTTGAGCTTTCAAGCACTGGATCATCCCAGAATTCTTGGTAGGTAGAGGCTGGAATATCTGCTTCAGCAAAATCAGAATCCTCAACAGGAATTGGAGAAGAACTTGGAGCACTTGGTCCTGGAGCACTTGGCATGCTGTCCACAACAGTGAATCCAAGCATGCATGCAACCTCCTTGAACAGCCAACTTGTAGATTCATGAGTGTACCAATTTACATCTACAACATTTTGTAAAATGTTCTCCTGAAGCTCTTGCATTTTTGAAAATACATTTCCATCCAAATCATTTACTCTACCAGCACTTTCTTCTATCTTAGACACAATACTCTCCTCCCCCTTTATGACATCTTCATATAGGAGGGTATAGAGTTTGGCCAGTTGTCTTTCAACTTGATCATCCAGAAAAGTAAGCCCTTGATCATGAGAAGCTCTGAGAGCTGTTTGAGCAGTATTCAGATGAAGGACATCTTCACCAACCTGATGCAAGTTCTTTAGAGCATGCCCAACTGCCTTATTGGTGTGGTCCAATGCTTTTCCTGCCTTTGTCATCCAGGCTTCTTGAACACTCTTGAATTTGCCCATTTCATGCTTCATCTCAGCCATTTTCTGCCTCAAAGCACTACTGTTTTATCAATTTTCTGATAAACTGACTTGATGGACTGATCAAAATGCTCTGTTTGAGCTTGCAGCAAAGTTGAAATTGACTTGAGCAGAGAAGATTGAGAGCTCTCTCCAGTTTCAAAAACATCGGGAGAGACTCTATCAGCTACAAAACTTGTAGACTGTGCTTGCTCATCAAGCATTGTTGCTCTTGGAGATTGTCTCAAAATACTTTTTGGAGGGGCAAGAGCAGCACAGGAGGGACTGCAGATTCACCCATAAATATGTCTTCCTGTTCTTTCTCCCCCTCAGCCAAGGACATCCCCTTGGCAAACTCCAACTGAGCACCAAAACTGCCCATCTCCATAGAATCTGATTTCTCAGAAGGAACAGATTCAGGATCTGCCAAGTCTTCACTATGTTCTGAATTATAATCAAACTCTGCAGGGGATCTTCTTGAGTCTTCTAACATAGCAGCTTCATCTTCAGCAGCAGATTTCCCTTGACCTTCCAGGTCAGGAACAGTATCAGGAACAGCAGGACTAACTGGATCAACATACACTGGATCAGTATGAACTGGATCAATTTCACTGGGAGGAATTTCCTTTGAAGCAGCACCACTTGCAACAATGTCTCTTGGGGTTGGAGGCTCCCCCTCAACATGTTCACCTCTGCCCTGATCAGGAGCAGTACTAGGTCCACTACCCCTTGAGGGTTGACCTTCTTCATGAGTCCTATTCTCATTTTGCACAGGGTCCTCATCACCACTAACAACATTCTTGACTCCACCCTTTGGAATGACCCTTTCCCATTTGGAGAAAATAGAGGAGTTGATTTTTTTAGTGTGATGGATGGGGATACCTCTTCCAAGATTGAAAAAATCTGGATTACTACCATTCAGCAACAAACTAATAATTCTTCCAAAATTAGGGGCATGAAAGCTGTCTTTAATTTTCTCAAAAAGAACTTCACCAAAATTAAAACTCTTTCTACAAATAATAGCTGTGTGAATCTTAAAAGCTTCTTCAGATAGGTAGTCATGTGAGCCTACCTTGCACAATAAGACTTTTCCTAAAATATCACACAGAAGCTTACCTCCGTCATTCATGAATTTTCTTCTTATCTTTGAACCTTCATCAAGAATGCCACAGATTTGGCCTGGAAAAAGTCTTCAGCATACACTTCCTCCGATTCGACTTCAGGCATCCTCAAGATCCTGTTGATGCCACTAGCTTTCAAAACTATTTTACAAGACCTGATGCAGCTCTTTATCTTCTTGCCTTGACCAAAGATTTTTGCATTTCTGTAGAACTCAAGAACATCTTGTTCGAGAATTTTAGCCGGCTCTTCCAAGACATAACTGAGCCCGGCGACATCAAACATCAAAATAATGTTTCTGAACTCATCTGAAGCAGTTCGAAAGCTACCTCGCACCAGCTCTCCACCTGAATGCAGACCTCCAGCGACTTTGGGCGCCATCGAGCTTGACGAAATCGGGGAAGAGAAACAGTGTTTTCTCGAGGGAGACGGAGAGACGGGAAGGGTTTCACGGAAGAGTGCGTGGAATCACGTGTTCTCTTTGTTTTTATATATATATATAAAATAAATTTAGGTGCGTACCTGATTTCACGGATGGCTCTTCGGATCCAATAAATTGTATTTAATAATAAGGTTTCACGAGAGACGTGTCCGAGAAGAGAGATATTTTGACATGTGAAATCCCGTGAAACTTCATGAAATTTTCTGGTTTATCCAGTGAAATCCCGTGTAATTTCGTGCAATTTCAACAGTCCTGTCTTCAAGATTCCTTGTTAAGCATTCCAAGTTCCATTTTGAAGAAATTGAACTTGGTCTTGTCTAGAGGCTTTGTAAAAATATCTGCAATTTGCTTGTCAGTATTAACATATAACAAATTTATATCCTTACTCTCAACATGTTCCCGGATGAAGTGGTAGCGAAGCTCGATGTGCTTTGTTCTACTGTGAGAGACTGGATTATTTGCTATGGCAATAGCACTTGAGGAGTCACAGAACATGGGAATTTCTGTGAGCTTTAAATTATAGTCCTCAAGCTGATTCTTTATCCACAAAAGTTGTGCACAGCAACTGCCGGCAGAGATATACTCTGATTCAGCAGTTGATATTGCAACACAATTTTGCTTCTTGCTACTCCATGACACAAGCCTTTTTCCCAAGAATTGGCAAGTTCCTGAAGTACTGTTTCTATCATCTTTGCTACCTGCAAAATCAGTATCTGAAAAACCAATTAGTTCAAAATCATTGCTTCTCGGGTACCATAAGCCGAGATTTGGTGTACCCTTAAGGTATCTCAAAATCCTCTTTACAGCGCATAATGAGATTCCTTACAGTTCACCTGATACCTGGCACAAACACATGTTGAAAACATTATATCGGGCCTACTGACAGTAAGGTAGAGCAAGGACCCAATTATGCTTCTGTACTTGGTTTCATCAAAAGGTTTCCCTTTCTCATCCTTGTCCAGAGACATACTTGAGCCCATTGGAGTCCTCATAGAGGTTGCACTCTCCATTCCAAATTTCTTAAGGAGCTCTTTGGTGAACTTAGTCTGAGAGATGAAGATTCCATCTTCAGATTGGTGCACCTGGAGTCCTAAGAAATATTTCAGCTCTCCCATGCTGCTCATTTCAAACATACCTTGCATCAAGTTAGAAAACTTTTTGCAAAGTTTGTCATCTGTAGAACCAAATATAATATCATCGACATAGATTTGCACAAGCAAAATCTCGCCTTTTACTTCCCTAAGAAACAATGTCTTATCTATTGTTCCTCTTGTGAATTTGTTCTCAAGAAGGAACCTAGACAATGTCTCATACCAGGCTCGGGGTGCCTGTTTGAGACCATACAAAGCTTTATGTAAATAATATACATGATCAGGAAAGTTAGAATCTACAAAACCTGGAGGCTGAGCTACATATACTTCCTCTTTAAGGTCTCCATTCAGGAAGGTTGACTTCACATCCATCTGGAAAACCTTAAAGCCCTTATATGCAGCATATGCCAGAAATAATCTGATGGCTTCAAGTCTTGCTACTGGTGCAAAGGTCTGATCAAAATCAATCCCTTCTTCTTTCCTGTATCCTCGTGCAACCAGTCTTGCTTTGTTCTTTGTAATGATGCCCTTTTCATCAAGCTTGTTCCGGTAGACCCATTTGGTTCCAATCACATTTTGTCCTTTGGGTCTTGGTACTAACTCCCAAATTTTACATCTCTTGAATTGGTTGAGCTCTTCTTGCATAGCAAGGATCCAAGATGGATCGGTGTTTGCTTCTTCAAACTTCTTCGGCTCAATCTGTGAAAGAAAACTTAAATGTAAAACTTCGTTAGTTGTACCTCTTCTCGTTAGAACTCTGCTTGAAGGATCTCCGATAATCTGATCAGCTGGATGATCTCTTGAATATCTGACTCCTAAGTTATTTGCATTTTCAGGAGCAACTTGAGGTTCAGCCACCTCTGGAATATCTTCTTCTTCATGAACTTCTTGTTCATCTTCAGAGTGATCCGAGATCTCTTCTGCCAACTTTGCAGCATCATCTGTGGTTTTTACTCCATCTTGCATAGAGAGTTCCTTTAGCTTTTCACATGCATCTTCAATGAACACACTAGACGAGTTGCTATGCAGCAGGCTCGTCTCATCAAATACAACATGGACTGTTTCTTCTACCACCAGAGTTTTCTTATTAAAAATCCTATATGCCTTACTATGGCTACTATATCCTACGAAAATACCTTCAAAACATTTTTCACTAAACTTGGTTGTAGGATGCTTCCCATTGTTAAGTACATAGCATTTACTGCCAAAAATTCTAAAATATGAAATCTTTGGTTTTCTGCCCTTTAGAATCTCATATGGGGTCTTACGATGGTTCTTATTGATGAGTGCTCTGTTTTGCATATGGCAAGCTGTGTTGATAGCTTCTGCCCAGAAATATTCTGGAAGAGCAGAATCACTCAACATAGACCTGCCAGTTTCTATGAGGGTTCTATTCTTTCTCTCGGCTACTCCATTTTGCTGTGGAGTACGAGGAGAGGAAAACTCATGGGAGATACCTTGACTTTCACAAAACTCTGTCATGGCCCCAGACTGAAATTATGTTCCATGGTCACTTCTGATTTTGACCACTGAACAGTCAAGTTCATTCTGAATAAGCTTGACAAAATTAGTGAATATGCTGAAGGTTTTTGACTTAAGTTTTAGAAAGAACACCCATGCAAACCGGGAATAGTCATCAACAATAACAAAGGTGTAAGCTTTCCCACCTAAGCTTCTAACTGACATTGGACCAAATAAATCCATATGCAACAGATGAAGACATCTGGTAGAATTATTGCCAATTATGCTCTTAAAGCTAGCCTTTGTTTGCTTACCCATTTGGCAAGCATGGCAAGGGCTTTCTTTAATGCATTTAACTTTGGGGGCATCCCTTACCAAGTTGTGAGAAAATAACATAGATATAGTTTTGAAATTAATATGTGCTAGTCTCTTGTGTCATTGGTCACAAAGAGATGCACTATCTTTGGCAACAAAACACACTGGGGTAGAAGACTGTAAACATATAAAATCTAAACAGTAAATACCACTACTCCTAGAGCCTGTTAAAATAGTTTCCGCAGACACGGACATCTTTATCAGGCATCTATCTCTAAAGAACTCAACGGTATAGCCTTTGTCACACAGTTGGCTTATGCTAATCAGATTGTATTTCAATCCTTTCACATGAGCTACACGTGTGAAAACGACTGAGTCGTTGGTTATTGAACCATAACCAATAATAATACCTCGTTCAGATCCGCTAAACTTTACTTTAGGCCCGTTCTCAACTGGAACATAATCCTGAAGTAATCTTCTTCTCCCGGTCATATGCCGAGAGCAACCACTGTCCAAATACCAGATGGGAATTTCGTTGGCCTTTGGACATTCCTGCAAACATGATCAATACCCCTTAGGAACCCAAACATTTTTGGGCCCTTGGTTCCTTGTTAGTGGAACACCACTTGGAACATTAACTTTGCAAGTGGTCGGTCTTGCACTGTTAACTCGTGGAGTTCTTGGCACAGTATGATTGAACCAACAATCAATGGCAAAATGACCAATTTTGCCACAGCACCAGCATTCAAATCTATTGTATCTCCTCTTTGTGTTCTGCTGAGCCTTTTGAACGGGTGGCTTTGCAGGAGGAGCAACGTTGGAGGTAGAAGCCTCGTTGGTGCAACATACACAATTCTTAGGCACAATAGGCTTGACCTGAGGTGCTTTCTTAGCATTTGATCCATGAACGAATGGTCCATGATGCTTCAATTGAACTTCATCATAAGGAGCCTTGAGGGAGCTAGATCTAAAGTTTCTGGGTCTGGTCCACACTGAGTTCACCTTGGCAGGCTCAACATGGGTTGGTCTGCTGAAGTGACCATACATGCTCTCAAAATCATAGGTGTTCGTAGGAAAAATCACCTTCTTGAAAGTTGGAGCACACTGTGGACCCTTACCCTTTGCTTTAGCAGCTCTTCTTTTGGCTGACTTACTTAGGCTCTTTTCAGCAACATGGCCCAAACCACTACTACCAGAACCAGCAGTGAAAGTGTCTATGATAGGTAAAACTGTCTTGGGCTTAGTGAAGTTCATTGTGATCTTCTTTTCAGCCTCAAGTTGTTTCGTCAAATCATTGATAATTTCACTCTTCTGAATGCCTGCTGAAGTGGCCTCAGAGAGAGCAATCTTCAAGGATAAGATTTCATCCCTGAGTAGGTTAGATTCTTCAATCTCCTTTCTCAGGTTTGATTCTTGATCCTTTAGGGATTGAATCTCCTTTGATTGAGTTTTAACAAGCTTTCGACACTTATTAAAACCCTTCAACATTTCCTCATACTTAGCAGTCAACTCAGAATCCTCTTCCGAATAGTAGCTTTCATTAGCATCAGATGCCGTTTCTGAACATGAAAGAGGTGTAGAAGATAATACCTGACCGGTGAAAGGAACAATATCTTTGTCATCATCTGACATGGCCATTAGACTGTAGAAGCAGTCTTTTGTGAGACCTTTTCCTCTATATTGACCAAATTGGTCTTCTGTTTCAGGTTGAGCCATCAGTACAAAGAATGCCTCTTCATCTGAGTTAGACTCATTTGTGTCACTATCACTCAGAGTCCTGGACTTCTTGGCAACAAAACTCTTCTCCTCTTTCTTCTTTCCTTTGAAGGACTTCTTTTCTTCTTTTCTCGAAGATTCCTTCTTCTTGTGTGGGCAATCATCTATCATGTGCCCTGGCTTTTTACAACAATAACAAACGGGTTCAGTATAATCATGTTTGTTCGGTTTAGAACCATACCTGTCGTTTCTGTCACGGTGTGATCTCCTGTGATCTCTTGAGGAAGATGAGCCTTTTCTCGTTTGTCTCCTCTTGTTAAGCAACTTTTTGAATTGCTTGGAGAGGAGGGAGAATTCTCCTTCAGATAGTTCTGATTCTTCAGAAGTGTTTTCAGCTTTATCCTCAGAAGACTCATCTCTCACAGGGGACAGGGCCCTGCTTCTCCGGGAGCTTTCAGCCTTTAGAGCAATGGGCTTTTCCTTGCCAGAGCTCCTACTGCTTTCCTCTTCTGACTTCCTGATATTCAACTTCAGCTCATGGGAAAGCAGCTTCCCATACAGAATCTGTGGCTCCATAGTAGCCAACTTACCATATTCTCTAATAGCTATCACCTTGGGGTCCCATTCCTTAGACAGGGATCTAATGAATTTATCGTTCAGCTCACCCATGGTGAATTCTCTTCCATAGTTTCTCAGACCATTTACAATCTTGAAGAATTTCTCGTAGGTGTCAGAAATTGTGTCTTTGCCTTGTTGCTTGAAGGCTTCGTATTCTTGGTTCAGCAAAGACTTTCTGTCATCTAGAAATTCTTCAGTACCTTCCATCAAAACCACAAAAGAATCTCACATCTCTTTTGCAGACTTGCAGTGAATCAGATTTTGTAACATTGAATCATCAACTGCACCTGCTATGATGTGCTTTGCTTTCTTGTCCAGAGTGACAAGTGCAATTTCATCCTTTGTCATATCCATTAGTTTCTTTGGCACCTTTTTGGTGGGATCAATGGTAGAAGCAACTGTAGGAATGACGGGACCTTCCTTAACTATCTGGGAGATTCGGGGATCATTTGCTTCCATGTAGAAGATAACTCTTTCTTTCCACATTGGGAAGTTCTCCTTAGTGCAAACTGGGAGCTTGGAGGAAAACCTTTCCATGCCTCTATCCATAGAGAGAGATCTTGACAACGAAGAGGGATCTTTAATCTAGGTGTTAACCTCTTAAAGACAACCTCGCTTTGATACCAATTGAAAGAAATCATTGTCTACCTAAATCACCTAGAGGGGGGTGAATAGGTGATCTCTACTGCGATTGCGGAATAAAAAATATTGCACACACACAAGAAATTAATTACAGCACAGAGACACAAGATTTATAGAGGTTCCCCAAGGGTGGGTTCTCCTCTCTCCCGCTCCACCTATCTAGCACTTCGGGCTAGCGTCGGCAACTTCACCAAAACTCGGATTTATCAACAAATCCTACACTCGGAGACAACGGCTCCTACAAACTCGGAGAACAACCTCTCCTACAAAAGCACTCGGAGATAAACTCCTACAACTCGGAGCAAACTACTCCTACAAAATAACTCGGAGAAAAATCTCCTATGAGAATCAAATAGAGTTTGAAATAAAATACTTCTATTAAATCTCAACAGAGATTAACTTCAGATCTTGGAAAAACTGAGTCTTCTTCTTCCTTGAGAACGAAAGCTTGGATCTTTAAAGATTTGGAAGAAAGGAAACTCGGCAAACCTGATCTGAATAGGCCCTTTGATTTTCTTGAAAAGATCTTCAAAAATATGGAGCAGCAAATAAATCAAAGGCCTTCTTATCTGAGAAATCTCTAACAACACTGAAGAACGAGTCTTGAGGGCGCAGAAGTTAGATCTCAGAAAAACTTGTTCAGCGAGCAAGAAGGAAGACGGCTGGGTTCTTCTCTTTCAATCGGGTTGAATAATAATTATCTTACCCTAAAAATAAGAAATTATTTATAGGAAGAACTCCAACGGCTAGGGCGACAGACAGGGAATGATCGACACGTGTGCTGCACATGGCGGCCAACCCTAATTTTCAAAAACGAAACATATTTTTGAAATCCGTCTGTCCGTCATTCGTCGAGACTTCACGTGAACATTCGACGAATTGACTTAGCCAATAAAAAGATTGAACAACCCATGAAAAGCACCTTCTATTTTCATTCGTCGGGATTCGTCGGGAGTTCTCGAGAACTTTCGACGAATTGACTTAGCCGCACAAATTCCTTCACAAAGCTGCCTTTTTGACTTCTGTCAGCATTCGTCGATATTCATCGGGAGTTCACGAGAACATTCGACGAATGGACTTAGCCACAGGAATTTCTTCTTTCAACTGGAGATTTGGCTTCTGTCGGGATTCGTCGGGAGTCATTGGGACTTCACGTGACATCTCGACGAATTGACTTAGCAAAAATTCCTTTTCTTCTGAAAACCTGCTCCACTCCTCAAACTTGAAAGCCTTCAGTTATGAGAATATGAAGTGCACCCCAAAAGAGAGATTACACATGGACCAACACTTTGTTCTACACAATGAGGGATTACATTGTCTAGAACTGTGTTTGGTGATCCATTGCAACCTGACTTTGGTGTGCACTTAGCATTAATACATGTCATAACACATCTGAATAGAAATCATCAAATACATACTCAATTCAATTTAGTTCACTAGGGGACATCTTCAAATCCAGGTAATTGTGGATACACTACCCAACAAAACTCATCAAACCTAACATGAATAGATTCTTCAACTGTTTCAGGTGTTTTATTAAAAATCCTATAAGCTTTACCACTTGAAGAATTGCCAATAAAAATACCTTCATCACATTTTTCATCAAATTTTCCTAAGGAATCTTTAGAATTCAAAATAAAATATTTACAACCAAAAACTTTGAAATAAGAAACATTTGGTTTTTTACTAAAAATTAATTCATAAGGAGTTAATTTTAAAATAGGACGAAACATTACTCTATTAATTACATAACATGTCGTACTAACCGCTTCAGCCCAAAAGGATTTTGGTAATTTAAACTCAGATAGCATCGTACGAGCTAACTCTTGAAGAGTTCTATTTTTCCTCTCCACTACACCATTTTGTTGTGGTGTGCGTGGAGTGGAAAATTCGTGTTTAATTCCTAACTCCGTACAAAAAGAAATAAACTTTTCATTTTCAAATTCTCCTCCATGATCCGATCGTATGCGTTTAATTTTTAACTCAAATTCATTTTGAATACGCAAACATAATTTTGTAAATTCTGAAAATGCATCGGATTTGGAGGTTAGAAATAAAGTCCAACAAAAACGAGAATAATCATCAATCAATACAAATGTATATTTTCTACCTCCTAAGCTAGAAATTCCAATTGGCCCAAATAAATCCATATGTATTAATTGAAGTGGCCTAGTGGTAGAAATAATATTTTTACTTTTGAAAGATGATTTTGAAAATTTTCCTTTTTGGCAAGGCACACATAATGAAGAAGATAAATTTTCATTTAACAATGGTAAATCTTTAATTAATTTATCTTTTGAAAGTTTTGTAATTAACTTGGCACTAGTATGTCCAAGTCGCCTATGCCATAATTCTAATTCATCATTTTTTGATAAAAAAACATTTTAAAGTAGAATTTGAAAAATTAAGAAATTTAATCATATATACATTATGACATCTAGGTGCGGTAAAAACAATTTCATTTGTTTTAGAATTAATAATTTTGCACAAATTTGTAGAAGATTCAAATAAAACATCTAAACCCTTATCACATAATTGACTAATAGAAATCAAATTATGCTTTAATCCTTCTACAAATAAAACATTTGAAATTGAAAAATTTTTGTTACCCACAACTCCGATGCCGATGATTTTTCCTTTTCCATTATCTCCGAATGTAACAACTCCTCCTTTTTTCATCTCCAGGCTAAGGAACTTCTCTTTATTGCCCGTCATGTGCTTTGAACAACCCGAGTCCAAGTACCACACGTCTTCTTTGTCCTTAGCCTGCCAACACACCTAGAAAGAAGAGGTGAGTAAAGATCTGGTTACCCAAGTGGTTCCACCCATAGTATAGGTAGAAGCCTTAGGCACCCAGATTTGTTTAATTTTACTTTTTCCTTTCCTCCAGCAAGAGTCTGTAGTGTGACCAAATCTATTGCATTTGGCACATGTAATGTATTGAGAAGAGTATAACTTTTCTGGACTTTTACTGGATGAGGATACAGTATTAGACAATTTATTAACTTCAGAATTTTTAAAAGTAGATTTTCTGGACTTTTCGTTGTCGTCGGCGACAGTGGTTATCGCCGGGCGATAGCTTCCTGACGTGTATCCGAGTCCAAACCTTCCAGATCCATGGCATTGGTATCCTATGATCATATCCAGTGATCTTCGGCCCATTCCAAATTTTTTCATGGCTAGCGTTAAGTCATGAATCTGGTTTCTCATTTCTGTATTCTCGGATACTAGATTTACACATCTACGTTCAAAAGATTTCTTTCCCTCATGGACTTTGGAAATTGAAGATTTCAGATCTCTCTCTAAAATCTCATTCTTTTTAGTAAGAGTTTTTATTGTAGAATGAGATTTGGAAAGAGATTCTTCAAGTTCTTTAATTCTTCCCAAGAAGTGATCACACTCTTGGCAAGAAATTTTTCCTTTTCCAATAGTCTTAATTTCATTTAACAATTTTTTGTTTTAGTTAAGCAAAATTTTATTTTCAGATTTAGAAGATCATTATCTTTTAAACTTTTTTTAAAAAATTTGCAAGTCTTTAAAAATTCAGAAAATAATTCATCGTAGGTTGGAGGAGTTACCTCAGTGTCACTTTGGACACTGCATTCGTCATCAGATATGACGCTCTTTCCCATTAAGCACATGTTGGCCTCCTCTTCTTTGCTTGAGCTTGAACTGCTTGCATCCTCAGAAGTAGTATCATCCCATGTTTCCGCCTTCAGCACCTTCTTCTTCCCTTTGTGCTTCTTTTCTTTAAGTTCTTTCAAGTACTTTGGACACTTGCTTCGGATGTGTCCTAACTTCTTGCAGTGATAGCACTCCGGTGGCGGTCTCTCTTCCTCCTCATCATCTTCCTTTCCTTTTTTCTTCCTAAACGTCTCCTTCTTAAAATACTTCTTAAATGAATTCCTCCTCTCTGGATTTTTCATAAATTTTCTAAACTTTCTAACAAATAAACTTTCCTCGTCTTCTTCTTCCTCCTCAGAATCACTACTTTCCTCCTTCTTAGATCTTAGAGCCAATCCCTTCTTCTTTGGCTCCATATACTCTTGTTGTTGAATTTTCAATTCAACTTCATGAGTTTTCAAGTTTCCAATCAGGCTTTCAATATTAAGAGCTTTAAGATCATGAGATTCAGAAATAGCCGTTACTTTGGGATTGAATTTAGGGGGGAGAGATCTAAGAAGTTTTCTTACCAAATCACCATTTGAGAAATTTTTTCCTAAAACTTTTGAGTCATTTACTATCTTAGTGAATCTTGTGTACATGGTATCCACATCCTCATCTACCTCTATCCTGAACTTTTCGAATTCTGACTCCAATTGGAAAAGCTTTGAGTCCTTCACCTGCGAGGTACCTTCATGAGTAATTTCCAATAAATTCCAAATTTCATATGCAGTTTGACATGCACAGGTTCTATTAAATTCAGTTTTATCAAGAGCACAAAATAATGCGATCATTGCTTTTGCATTATTTTTGCATTTTAATTTGTCCTGGTCATCCCATTTATCTTTGGGTTCTCCATGACAATATCACCAATTGTAAAAGTAGGATGAGTATAATTTGTTTCAACCATATTCCATACTTCAATATCTAATGATATTAAAAAACACCTCATCCTAGTTTTCCAATAATTATAATCGGAACCCGTAAATAATGGTGGTCTAGTTATTCCTTGCCCCTCGGAAAATGCATGATCATGGTGAGCCATAATTCCAGGTGGTTAAACCTTATAAGGAATTAACCTAGCTCTGATACCACGTGTTGGATCTTGTGGCGCCCTTAGAGGGGGGGTGAATAAGGGCTTTTTTTAATTATGAATTTTTACTTACGAATTTTCAAAACAAATTTTGCTTTTCTAAAAATCACTTCGGGTCCGTTCGTTTCACAGACATTGATATTGAAGTATTGGCTTTGAGAATATGAAAGTCATTTCTGTTGTTCGTACCAACAATTGTAGAGTGGAATTGGCTTTCTGGTGAAAAGTCGACGATATTCACCCTAACCTAAAAACCTATTGATCCAATGTTTATCTCCAGGGGTGGATATTGAGCTCGCCAACTCCGACTTTTCAAAAGGATATCAATTTTTTATTTGCCCCAATGCGCATTTTTTGCCCGTACGTGGTTTTTTTCGGCCGTACGCTTTTTTTGGCTCAATACGTGATTTTTTGCGAGGACGCGAAAATTTCGCCAGAACGCAATTTGTTCGCCCGGACACAATTTTTCCGTCCGGATGTGATTTTTCCGGCCGAACACGATTTTTCACGCCTTTCGTGATTTTTTTTGCACGGGCGCGATATTTTCGCCCGGGCGCGATATTTTCGCCAGGGGGCGATATTTACGCCCGTGCGCGATATTTTCGCCCGGGGGCGATATTTTGGCACGGGCGCATTTTTTTCACCCGGGCGCGTTTTTTTTTCGCCCGGACGCGTTTTTTTTCGCCCGGACGCGGTTTTTTCGCCCACGCGCGTTTTTTTTTCACCCAGACATGTTTTTTTCGCCCGGGCGCGATTTTTTAGAACGGGCGGGTTTTTTTTCGCCCGGACGCGTCTTTTTTGCCCTGGCGAGATTTTATCGCCCGGGCGCGATTATTTTCGCAGGGCGCGATTTTTTCCCCGGGGCGAGATTTTTTTGCCCGGGAGCGTTTTTTTCGTCGGGGCGCAATTTTTTCGCCAGGGCGCGATTTTTTCGCCCGGGCGCGATTTTTTCGCCCGGGCGCGATTTTTTCGCCGGGGCGCGATTTTTTCGCCCGGGGGCGTTTTTTTTCGCCCGGGCGCGATTTTTTCGCCCGGGCGCAATTTTTTCGCCCGGGCGCGTTTTTTTCGCCCGGACGCGATTTTTTTGCACGGGCGCATTTTTTTCGCCCGGGAGCGATTTTTTCGCTCGGGCGCGATTTTTTCGCCCGGACGCGATTTTTTCACCCGGGCGGGTTTTTTTCGCACAGCCGCGATTTTTTTGCACGGACGCATTTTTTTCGCCCGGGCGCGATTTTTTCGCCCGGACGCGATTTTTCTGCCCGAGTGCTTTTTTTCGACCGGGCGCGATTTTTTCACCCAGGCGCATTTTTTTCGCCCGGGCGCGTTTTTTCGCCCGGGCTCGATTTTTCGCCCGGGCGCGCTTTCTTTCGCCCGGGCGCGTTTTTTTCGAACGGGCGCGTTTTTTTCGCCCGGGCGCGATTTTTCCCCCGGGCGCGTCAGCGAAAAAATCGCGCTGGGGCGAAAAAACTCGCGCCCGGCGAAAAAAATCGCGCCCTGGCGAAAAAAATCACACCCGGGCGAAAAAATCGCGCCAGGGCAAAAAAGACGCGCCAGGGCGAAAAAAACCCGCCAGGGCGAAAAAAACCCGCCCGGGCAAAAAAATCGCGCCCGGGCGAAAAAAATGCGCCCGAGCGAAAAAATCGCGCCCAGGCGAAAAAATAGCGCCCGGGCGAAAAAATAGCGCCTGGGCGAAAAAACGCGCCCGGGCGAAAAAATCGCGCCCGGGCGTAAAAACCGCGCCCGGGCGAAAAAATCGCGCACGAGCTAAAAAAGACGCGTTAGGGCGAAAAAAACCCGCCCGGGCAAAAAAATTGCGCCCGGGCGAAAAAATCGCGCCCGGGCGAAAAAATCGCGCCCGGGCGAAAAAAACGCGCCCGGGCGAAAAAATCGCGCCCGGGCGAAAAATCGCGCCCGGGCGAAAAAATCGCGCCCGGGCAAAAAAATTGCGCCCGGGCGAAAAAATCGCGTCCGGGCTAAAAAAAACGCGTGTCGGGCTAAAAATACGCGTTATTGCTTATGATAATTTGCAGGAAGAAACTTAGAAGCTCAACATTGATCAATGTCAATTCCTATGAAAGAAAGTATTTCTGCAAACGAACAGTAAAAAGTAATGAATATCAATTCCTACGACAGAAAATCATTATACTGACGAACAAAAGTATTGGATTTAAACTCAATGTCATTTCCCGTGTGTATTGATATTGGATTGAAAGTCAATACTTTAATATTAATGTCTGTGAAACGAACGGACCCTTATAAAAATTTACAAACTATGAAATTTTTAAATTAGATCAAACACAAATTTCTAAGTTAAAGATTAAGCAGCCAAATTTGCAATTAAAGAAAAGGCATAATATTTTAATCATGAAATTCTCATACAATAAAAATGATCTTAACAATGCTTAGATCAAGGCATAAATAAGAAAATAAACTTTTGACAATTTTTGTTTACCAATCCTTCTCCCAAGGATCGGAAGGCTATCACTTGTCTCTCCCTAGACCAAGCCCAAACCTATCCTCTAGATCTTCCCAAGATCTAGACGTAGCACACAAGGCCACGATTTCCTACCAGGCCACGCAAGGACTTGGACGCTCCGCACAAGGAAGCGATTTTCCCTTAAGCCACGCAAGGACTTAGACGTCGCACGCAAGACGACAATTTCTACAATGATTACAAGATGAATGTAAATATAAATGAAATACAAAATAAAAACCCCCTTTAAAATTTCTGGACCAAAGCAGCGAAGAATCCTTGAGAAAATCTCCTTGGAACGCGTGTACAATCTTCGGCTTCGCTCTCTCTTTTCTTCTTCAAGGATGGGGATTTTCGTTCTCTGGAGCTCTCTGGACGATAACACTCAGGAAGAAGGCTTGAAGGTCTGAAAGCTTGAAATCCACGAAGTTCTGAACCCTTTTAATAAAAGAGAGTTGTCGTCGTCCGTTAGCTAGTATCGCCAGAATCCGATATCTCCAGAGGCTGCCACGTGTCCCACTAATTCGAAGTTTCTGCGCGAAGTGGAGGTCGTGGTTGAGACGTGGGCTGTCGGATATCCGATAGCACTATCGGATATCCGTTAGCTTGCATAACTGCTGCACGTCTTGGAGTTATGGGAAGATCGTGCACTGTCGGAAATCCGATAGCTCTAAACCGTCGAGTAAAGATCGGAAAACGGAAGAAATCGTGCGCTGTCGGAAATCCGATACTGCTGTCGGAAATCCGATAGCTCTAAACCGTCGAGTAGAGATCGGAAAACGGAAGAAATCGTGCACTGTCGGAAATCCGATACTGCTATCGGAAATCCGATAGCTCCAATTTCTGGAAAATCATTATTTTGCTCCAATTGAAAACATGTTAGTCTTGCACCTGTTATCTGCACACCATTAATCAAAAATAGGATCAAATACATTCGGGATTTGTTATTCTCAAACTGGACGAGTGCGGAACGCATGCTCCAACAGATTTATCTAGAAGAGCTCAAATATCACCTTGAAGATTAAAAAGAGTTGTCTAGTCGATACGTGTAGAAGATTCGACTAGAAGGAACAAGCAGTGAGGTATCATCTTGAAAACTATGAAGATATATCAAGTCGAATCGTGTAGAAGATTCGACTAGAAGGCACAAGCAGTTAAATATCATCTTGAAGACTATGAAGTGACATCAAGTCGATTCGTGTAGAAGAATCGACTAGAAGGCTGAAGCAATGAAATATCATCTTGTGGAAGAGATAACAAGACGATTCGTGTAAACGACTCGACCTGAAGATTATACTATGAAATATTGTCTTGAAGACTATCAAAGGCATCAAGACGATTTGTGCAGAAGAATTGAACTAAAGCTAAACTCAGTGCAAATTCGTCCAGAAGAAGTGAATTCGACTAGACATCTAGTCGAATGGCAGAAATGCCTGAATTCAAATTAAAGCGTGATTTTGGCATCACGTCATTTATTGCCGCCGCAGATTGAGCCAATGAAAGCCGACTTTTTTTGGAAAGCTGTGAACTGGCATAAAGGACATACGAGGAAGAGACGGTTATCAAGGGTCATTATAAAAGGGTTGAGTTGATTTCAGCAAACCCTAATCTGGGGATTCAATCTTTTCCTTAATCAAAAGAAAAGAAAAGCTTTTCCACCGCAAAAAGCTCCGCTCCATTGAAAGGCTTAAGGAAGGAGAAGACAAACGAAAATGATATCTTTAATCTTCTCCAAAAAGAAAGGTCGATCATAGTTGTTGATTCAGATCAATGATCGGTCAGCTAAAAGATGAATCTTCATCTGTGCAGAAGAAATTTCACGGTTTCATCTACAACATTTGCAGGAAGATTTTAGTCGAAGCAAATCTTCATCAAGGCTTGAAGAAGACTTCAAAGCATTCAAGCTTATTCATTCTGAGTCTATAGAAAGTTTGTAATAAAACTTATTAAACTGTGGGATCTCTCTGAGATCTGAGTTGTTGGATTATCGTGTGTAATCTGAGTTATAAGGCTCTGTCTAGCCTGAGCATAGAAGACATTATATCTGAGGTAGGAAATCATGAGTGCTTCTGAGTTGTAGGATCTTGCGAGATCTGAGGTAGGAGGCTTGGTCTCTGAGGTAGGAAGTCGGACAGGGCTTCTGAGTTGTAGGGTACTTGGGACCTGAGGTAGGAGACGATGTCTCTGAGTTGTAGGATCTGTGGATCTGAGTTTTTGGTGGAGATTGTCGAGTCTAGCACACTGCTAGATAGGCGAAGAGGGACAATGGAGTATCCAGTGACACACTATTTTGGGGAACCACTATATATTGTATGTGTCTGTGCTGTGATTGATGTGTGGTTGTGGCTTTTACATTTACTATTCTACAAAGTTTTAAAACAGCCGACATCACCTATTCACCCCCTATAGGTGAAGACACCCCTGGACTTTTAGTTAACATTTAACATAAATCATTGCATCGATGCATCATTTATTTCATTATCTTTTCAATTTTTTTAGTTTTCTTGACATTATAGAATTAATTCCTATTATATGCTTTATTGCAGGTAGTTTTTTGTGTGATTTTGCTAGTCTTTCACTGTTGCATTTGATTATCAAACATATAATGTCCTCATACCACTTTTTATTATAATACATTGTAAAATTTCTATCCAAGCCCAGCAACGCAATACATATAAAATAATTTCAAATAAGGAAGTAAGAACTCATCACGACCTTGCCCTCCCCTTGTGCTTGCGTGGTTCATCCCTCCTTCCCCTTCCTTGAGATATCTATATCATATATCAATTATCATTATCAGATCATGTTCAACATTTGATTACAAGTTCTATTTATGGCACATACAATTATTGTATAGCAAACACAATGTGAAAAACAAGGTTGTAACATAGGAGCTTCGCTTCATTAGTAACAAGGTACAAGGGAGTTTGCCCTAATTTAATTTTTCACATTCATGTATTAAGAATAAAATTCATTCCAAAGTTCAAATTTTTAAAATCAGTAACTTGGAGATAGATTGCTACCCTTATATATCTTTATACGAGAATCACCCTAATCTATTTCTTTTGTGCTTTGTATTAATATAAAATATCATTTCCCGCAATAATCCTTCAAAATCATCCCTCATCCATGTTGGTAGGTTGTTGCCCTAGCAAAACAAGAAGGAGATTTTTACAAACCAATGAAGGAACCTCACATCATGCTTATTCCCAACCTATTTGAAAAAAGGAGTCAAAACCCAAGCATAAAATTGATGCCCTAAAATTTTGGAAATGAGTTTTGCTTTAATTAAGAGAGAAAACTTCATAATAGCCCCCTTTTCTTCATCTAAATTGAAAAAGAACGCAAAAATTTGAAACATGGAAGTCGTTGATTCATCAAGGGTTTTGATTTTTGCATAAATGTGTACATATAAGTTATAATTCCTCCATGAAAGAAGAGAGGAGAAGAAATTTCAAAAAATAAATCATTTATACCCATTTAGGGTTTTCGAACCTAGCAACCAGAGTCATGAATTCATATAAAACTGAAAAGGGGTTGAGAGGGAGGGATTACCTTGCTATTGAAGAAAGAATCGTGAAAATTGGAGCCGATTTGGACCTCCGGCGAGGAGCGGCGTGCGTCGGCAATCGTTTGACTGGAGCGGAAGAAGTCTCGTGTGCGTGAAAATGAAAGGATTCGGTTCTTTGTTTCCTCCTTATTGTCACCCCTACTTCCTGTTCCGTGACACACAGATAACAACTCAGCATGAGTCACGCTCGTGGACTCCCCTTTGCTCAATCGACCATCTTAACCCATCTAGCCATGTGATAACATTGTTATTAAACAACTTTGTTATTAAATCTATAAATTATTTCATTACGATTTTCACCTGAATTTTGTTACAACCCTATAAATACGTACTAAATTTTACGTCGTCGCCTTTTAACACTAAATTTTACGTCATCGCATACGTAAATTAATTACATATTACATGCGTATTAAAATTGATGCCGATACATGTAAATTTTGACGTTCAATTTAATATTCGATAAGTCATATATTATTACATGTTAAATTGTCGGCGTCACAACTGCTCTCATTCTCATAGCATCCTCTCACTTGAAAAAAAGGACGCGCATACTGAAACTACTGGAATATACTGAAGAAGGTGAGGTCGTAACAATCCAGGATGAAGAAGAATCTCTTCTGCAGCCACTTCATGACGGAGTGGGCCGTTTTGTGGCCCACATCACTTTTAGCCTGACGGATCCCCCTGTCTAAGAAAAAAATTATTAGTGCGTGTAACACACCAAACATCATCGTGTGTTATACGCTATCAGATCGTCACTTTTTGCAAACACGATTTTTTAAGTGTGATTGATCGAAAATACGGCTGTATTTCAATATGACTGTATTGCGCCAATATTATCGCAAAAAATCTCAATCATAGGACTGCGGATCGTAGGACTATATTTTATCCCGCACTGTGAGAACCGTGCGATACCCGTACCTAATTATCTCTCCTACATAAGACAAAAAAATTCACTTACTGCGTATAGACTATAACAAATGTTGTCGGGCAAAAGTGTGGCCCACCTTTAAAACACTCAAAAATTAGCCGTTCTGGTCCGATCGGTAGCCTTTCTTATCGCGCACACGCCCGCTTTGCTCTCCTGGTAATTGAATGCTCGCCGGATGTCTGATCCTCTTCATTTCAGACGAAATGGATAGTATCCATGTCACGTTCTAGATGTATTTCAGGATAATCTGATGGGTTCAGTAATCCTATCCTTTTATATTTTTCTTTTAATCGAACGCGTCTGCACATTAGAAGTATTTCAAGATACTTTCCTTTTATTAGTGGCGGAACAAGGATTTCGGCGTAGCACGGGCACAATAAAACACAATCTCTGATTGCTTAAGAACGTTAATAAATCATAAGAAGGTGCAATCAGCAATCTTAAGCAATCTTAATTAAGAAATCCAATTTCACAATTCACAAACTTGTTGATTGTTGATTGCTTAAAAGTTAAAAATGACCATTGAATTTTAATCTTACTAAACATCAAATAAAACAATCATAAGAACAAGATAGTTCAAGTCTTCAACCATGAAGGCAACTGGACGGAGGAATGAAAACAGAGAATACCTTGTAAAGTTGTAATCTCAGTCTCTGCAACCAGTGGCCAGAAATTAGAGAGTTGCAGCCGGAAATCAGAGATTCAGAGCACCTGGTCAATGCTCAGCCGGAAATCAAAGCACTGGCACACATATGCAGACTGCAGAACAGCTTACATGTTACCGAAGGAACAAGGAAATAGCGGAGGAGCATCGGAGGAACTAGGAAGGACCGGAGGAAGGAAAGCTTACAAGTTACAACACTGGCGGTGGCCGATGGTGGAACCGTGGAAGGCTTCGACTCCAAATCCTACGGCGGACGATGAGAGTAGAACTGAGACGGGAGACGAGAGAAGAATCTCTGGCAGCGGGATGCTGCAGGATGCTGCGGGATAAGAACGAAAAGGAGATTAAAGGTTAGGGAATCGCCGATCGCGCTTCGATGTCGCCGTCTGCGCCTCTGTGGGATAGGAATTGTCGAAGCCCTAGGCGCTATTAAGGGAAAACATGCTCGGGCAAGTGCCCAAGCGTGTCTAGTGGTGGGTCCGCCCGTGCTTTTATATATCAGATGGACAAGAAGATACTATCTATTTCGTCTGAATGGAAAGAATCAAGATCAGTCTGAGCTGGGTCTTCTTCTGCCTTCCGTGGAAAATTACAAATTCGCATTGATGAAATATAGAATGGCATTCTTGTAATTATTAATTATAATTTTGAATTAATTAGTTTTCTGTTTTTCTTCTGTACTTGTTAGCCACTCCCTGTATAAATATAAACAAAGGATGTGATTGCAAATCTTATCAGAGAGTAATAAGAATAAGAAAGTTTTTATCCAAATACTGTCGATTCTTAACATGGTATCAGAGCGTGGGAACGACGATCTTCTCCAGTGACGCCGCTCCTCTCCGGTATCGACGATCTTCTCCGGTGCGATCTCCATTCTGGTATTCTTCTGTGAAATTCACATCTCATCATGAATACAAATGACAAGATAGCTTCTCTTCAAGAAGAAAATGGGAAATATGTCGTTTCAAGAAACAATACAATTCCTAATTCGTTACTCCTGCACAATTGTGATGCACCTGGAATGATGCTTGTCAATCAAGTCCTGGAAGGCACAGCGAACTATGTTCCATGGCGGCGATCCATGGAAATTGCTCTCGCCTGTAAGAACAAACTGGGTTTCGTTAACGGATCAGATCCCAAACCTGAAGAAGGAGATGAACATCTTCAACGCTGAGAACAGGTGAACAACAAGGTCATTTCTTGGATAATTAGTGTCGTTTCAAAAGAAATCGGAAACTCTATTCTCCATGCTAGTACAGCCGCAATTATGTGGAAACATTTACAACGACGATTCTCAAATAGCACCGGATCTATGTTCTACAACCTCCGCAAGACGATTTCCTCATGTCATCAAAATAATATGAAGATCGAGTCTTATTATACGAAGTTAAAACAGCTATGGGATGAATTAGATGCTTTAACTTCCATTCCTCTTTGCGCATCAACTGTTCGATGCCAAGTCTTGGCTGCCTGGGAGAATCAGCAAGACGAGCAGAAATTGATTCATTTATTGATGGGTCTCAATGACATTTACAAACCAGTTCGAGGACAAATTTTGGTCATGAGACCTCTGCCAACAATTGAAGATGCCTATTCAATGGTTCAACAGGAAGAACGCCAAATCAATACTCCTCAATTCATGGCCATGGATGACATGAGCACTGCTCTCATAACTGGAAAGCACCTTCAACATCCCGCAGGACAAGCTCCAGTCGTGAATTACTCTAATCAAATCCATCAATGGAATACCAAGAAAAATCTCTGGTGCGAGTATTGTCAAATTAAAGGTCATCTAAAGGCTAAATGTTACAAACTTCACGGTTATCCCCCACACTACAAGTTTAAAGGCCGCCAGAATGGAGATCTTCCTTCAAAAGCTCAAGCTCATACTGTGGAACACACACATTCAGATGAACAACATAACACTTCTCCTGATACTACTCTGTTGGATCTGTAGGCGCCCTTAGAGGGGGGGGTGAATAAGGTTTTTACAAACTTTAAACTTTAATAGAAAACTTTTGATATTTTGGTCGAAGTAAGTTAAATCAAAAGTAAAGAGATAATGAAATTAGAAATGAAATCAATTTTATTAAACAAGAAAAGACATGATTATCATTTATAAAATTGATTACAAAATCTGATTTCAATGACGCTAGAAATCGAAGCGAATAATATGAAAACCCTTTTTGTTTTCTATACCGACTCGTATCCCGACGAACCGGTTGGCTTTAGCCGATCTCTCTCCAGATACGGCCTCAAGCCGCTCTAGCCAATCTATCACCAAAAAGGCCTCGAGCACCCCCTAGATCTACTCCCTAGACCCAGTCGCCAACACAAGGCGAATTCCTCCCTAAGTCCTACCTAGACCTAGTCGCCAACACGAGGTGAATTCACGAACCGATTATAAAGATGAAATAAAGGAAAAATACAAAATACAAATATAAAACTCCCTATGAGGTAATCTGAAGGAGACGTCGAAGAATCGCTGAAGATCGTTGAAGTCCAAGCGTGCGTTCTTCGCGTTGAGTTAACGTGTTGATCCAAGCCTCCTTTTATTCCTCCTTTTGAAATATGAGTGGGAGATGTGTTTGTCTGGAAATACGGCCCTCACAAAGTTTCTGAAGTGCTGGAATAGGGCTCTTGGCAATCAGTAGTCAGAGACGTCAAAATCATCCAATTTATAGACTTTGCGCTAACGCCGACGTTAGGTGCTAACGCCTGGCGTTGACCCTGTATAACAACATATTGATGGATCGAATCTTCAGAAGAGGAAGGAGATTCTGCACTTTAGGAAATGTTTTATTTTAGGCAATATCAACGCCGATGTTAAGGCTAACGGGGGCGTTGGGCAAATCATTCCTAAAGTTCCTCCTGCAATCACGGCTGCTTTCTCCTTGCCAAATTCGTCGACCGAATAGCGCCCAGCGTTAAGACCTAACGCCTGGCGTTGAGTTCCTTCCTTGCCATTTCGTCGAATGAATTTCGTCGAATGGTATCACATTTCGTCGAACATCTTTTCATCGAACGCAGTTCGTCGAACGACATCTGATTTCGTCGAACGGCTTCTCATTTCGTCAACCTACATTTCATTTCGTCGAGCGCTAATGCCCAGCGTTAAGCTTAACGCCTGGCGTCAGAAATAATTCGTCGATCGCCGTGATATGCATTTCGTCGAACGTCGTGGTATGTATTTCGTCAAACGGGCTTCTTCTTTCGTCGAACACAATTTCGTCGAATGTCGTTTCGTCGAACGGGCTTCTTATTTTGTTGAACACAATTTCGTCAAACGCCGTTTTCGTCTAGCGCTAACGCCCAGCATTAAGCTTAACGCTTGGCGTTAAACAGCTTTCAATCCTTCAGCTTGTGGCTAGTGCCAGACCATTGTTGCAGCAACCTGGTGTCATAACTGTCCAAACCTGCATGCTAAAAACACAATGGCAAATATGATCAAATACAAGTAGGATTTGTTATTCTCAAATCAAAGGGATGCGGAAAACCGTGTTCCAACAATCTCCCCCTTTTGATAATAACAAATCCAATAGAGATAAATCAGATTCATAGATAAAGAATTTGTGTTTTATAAGCATATATGACACTAGGCAATTACAAGATAATGATAAGAATTTTAGATCATTTAAAAGTGCCCCCCTACAAAAATGCTCCCCTTAGTGTATACTCCCATATACCAGATACATGCTCCCTCTTAATCTAGTGAATCCTACTCCATTAATAATCCTACTCCATTAATCATTATGATTTATCATTTTATTCTCTCCCTTTGTTATTAGCAAAAGAGGGTGGAGTTAAACAAAACTAGAATAAAGAAGGCAAAAGTTGGGACATAACTAAGAGAGGTTTAAGAGTTTTGTGTAAACATAAAGTAAGTCATGAGCGAGCTAAGGGAGAGAGTAGCACATCGGAAAATAAGCGTGAAAGAACATTATTCAAAGATTATACCAAAGCAATGTGATCACTTGTTTTTTAAATTTATTTTAAGAGTGATTCTACTTGTTAAGATAAATGCAAGTTTGTTTGAAAAAGCAGAAGTGAAAACAAAATGTAGAAATAAGCATGAGAACACATGATATAAGGATACATGATTAGATAGAGAAATGCGGAAAACAAAAACAAAACAAATAAGAGTAGTATTTTTGTTATAGTTTGACAATTCCAACAATATGTTTAGACTTTTCACGTTTGAGCATTTTAACTTTGAAAATTTTCATAACAAATAGACAAACATGAATTAACATATTCAAAAAGATAATAACTACAATATAAACAATTCGTATTTCAAGTAAAGAAAACATTGTAGAAATCATGCATTGCAATCTAGTGCTTTTACTTGAGTTTTTAGATAATTATGTAATTTTGCATTAGGATCCAATTCTCATGAGTAGAAGCTTTATGAAAAACAATGATGTGTGCATAAGGTGTTTTGATAAAAGTTTACAAGTGAAATAATCAAAAACACATGACATATGTAATGAAATAGTAACAACAATATTAAGATTGTAATCTTATAATTACTTTCACACATCACATCTAGAATAAAATTTCAAAGCACAAAACATGAGTACAACTACCAAGGTGCTTCGCCCACACAATGCTCATTAAGACTTATCAGGGAGCGAAGTAGTGCTTGGGGGATCACATAAGCATTTTTATAAGATTTTATTTTTAGTGATCCGGTGTACAGATGAAAGTGATAGAAAGAAATATGTTTGCACAAGACACTTTACAATTCTTTCCAAGGTACTCAACCTTACAATGCTCATTAAGACTTATCAGGAGAGTGAGTAGTGCTTGGTGGAGTTATCTTTGGCTTTTTATTTCAGATTTTTATTTTGGGTCGAAGGTCTCCGAATTCACTTGTTGTTGCAAACATTAATATTATTGAAATAACACTTCTACATCGTGCATGAAATTTATTTTTGAAAGACGGTGTAGGTAATTTAGACATACAACTTAAAATGTTAAAACTATTATACTACACAATCATGCAAGACTAAGATTATGAACACATGTAGATTACCAAAATAGTGAGTTTATAATTCATTGATTAACATAAAGCATTACTCATACATAGAGGCATGCTAGGCAATCATACACAATTATCTATAGACCATTTCATTACACATAATCAGATTAAGATCAAGGCATGAAGATAAAACAATGTTTAGAAAATTTGAAAATTAAAATTAGACATTGAAGGTTATCTTTAAGTGTATGCCAAAAACAATTTTGACCTTTTGAAACAAAAATGACTAAGATGTATGCTCTTGTGAAGTCATATAGTCAAACCATAATTTTGTAACGAGTTAAAGCAAAACAAATAACAAAAACAAATTTTTGATCATTTTGAATTATTTGATTTTTTTTTGTATTTTGGAATAAACTAACCAAATTACTAACACAATAATTTCAAATATGAGAAAATAAACAGAGAAAAATCATTAGAAAAATATTAGAAATATTTTGGAAAAGTCAGAAATTCAATTTGGCCAAAATAGCTAACGCCTGGCGTTGACTACTTAACGCCCAAACAGAACACTATTTTTTGAGATTTTTGAAAAAAAAATTTGGAATAGGTAGTATGTATATAGACTACCTTCTTAGTGTAGAAATTTCAGAAAAGTTGGAAATGATTAGAAGGTTATTTAAGCATGTTTTATTTGTTCAAAAATGGTTTTTATATTTTTTATTTGGTTTTCATATATTTGTGACTTACAAGATCATTAGAGCTCAAAAAAAAAATGCAAAACATAAGATAAGCATGTTTGATCAAAAACAAGAATGCATGAATAATATGATCATAAAGAGTGCATGCAAAATATATGATATTGGTATGTCCTTGATTATAATTCCCTAACTATATGTCTACACGCTAGCCCCGTACTAAGTGACAGATGGGCATGAGGAGCTGCACACATGCCATAGGATGGGGTGTTAGTCCCATATGCACACACTAGAGAACGCTCAACCTAGCACTCTTTCCCCCCCAGTGCCTCACAAGGCCCCACTAGAACCCTCCCCGGCTAAGGACAAGACATGACATAGAGGTTAGGTCATCTAATGCATACAATCATACGCCCTCGCTATTGTGAGACACATAATGTGACTGAATAATCATGGACATCCTAAGCATTTTGTTCTATGGAATCAATTTATAAACTATGGCTTTTATGCGTGATTAATTTCTTATATTATGTTTGATATTAAAGCAACATAGTTATTATGAGTTTTAACTTTCAATTGTTCTTCTTTAAGATTGATTCATTATGGCAATAATAAGATATCTAGCATGGATGATAATATTTATTAGTTGATAATGCTAGATATGATGAGTTTGAATGTAGTGTTATCCCATAAGGTTAATTAATATAATGTTGCATGTATTTAACAATAGTGATTCAAATTTTAGACATAGAATAAAGTGATGATTCTAATTGATTTATTCATATTGATATAGAGTTAATTTTATGGTCTAAACATAAATGAGATACATGCAAAATATAATAGAATCATATACTAATCAAGATCACAAACTATATGTTGAAAGCAATAAGATCTATTGATTTTGCATGATCATTAATTTTATCTCATAGAAATTTAGGTACTCATAATTAATTATTGTAAGTGAAATATATAAAACAATTCATATTCAACCTTTTCAAAGTATTAAAGAGAAAGATTGCAAGGTGAATGATGAATACAATGAGAAACTATTTTGTGGTTATTTTTAAAAGGTTTTATATATTTTCTCTTTGGCTTTTGAATATTAAACAAAAACATATATTTTTAGTGATTTTTCAGAATTTTAAAATTACAGAAAATCGGATACTTGAGTTAGAGTCGGCGTTACGTCCTAGCGCCTGCGTTAGCTCACATAGAGTGCTTATTTTAATCATATAGCCTAGATTTTCTTTGATTTTGCTTCCGATTTTGCTTAATTATGTTTGTGCAATGTAATGCATGTCTAATGAAGTGAAAAGACGAGAAGAAATCCGAAAAAGTTGCGGAAGTTGAAATTTTAGTACATGGGTTTCATATTCATTAAAGCTTCATATTCATTAAACCTTAATTCTTGAGTTTTGCACAACATATGCATGAGTGAAATGATCATAAATAAGTGAAATAATATTCATGCAGTTCTTCAATTCCGGTTTGACATGATTATGATTAAACATACTAGGGGTAATAAAAAATGACGCAAATATATTACATACATAAACAAAACTTGCGCATTTGATAAATTTAGCCTAATACCCCTAAAACACCTTTTGAATCCATTTTGATACTTATTTCATTTAGTCTTAATAATATCATATGACAAATTTAGTTTTTCAAATTTTATAAGACTTTTAGGAAATGGATTTAGAAGGATAAAAATAAAAAGGATAAGTAGATCACTTGAAAAATGATATGACTTTTTATTCAACTTTATTCAATTTGATTTATTTATGAATTTTGGTTTAATATGTGAAAGTCATATCACATGTTAAATAAAGTGATCTTATCATGATGGCTCAAAGAAATAAAAGCAAAAAGGAAATAAAGCACATCATGAAGTAGAGAACTGACATTTCATTTTTAATTGATTTCTACTTCATGCAAATGATTGGATACTATTGAATGAGAGATTTATGTATCCAAAGAGGGCCGGGAGTGGCGGTTCCTTTGGGAACCCAAATATATCGTGTTTGCTTTTGGGGAGATATGATTGAATGTGCCCTTTTGATTTGAGTTTGTGTTTCATCTTTAATTTTGGGTCGCCATTCAAACATTGGTTTAATATTATTTTTATTTGTCAAATTTCCATGATGATTTGTAAAACATTGTTTATAGGAAATTTGTGAACATTTAATTTTATGTTGGGAGAAACATGGTTTTGTAAATAATGATGATTTTGACTTTGATTTACAAATACTTTGTGTTTCTTACTCTCATTATTTGTCTTAGTTAAAATATTCATATTCATATTCATATTCAACATGCTTTTAGGTATTTCTTGATATTGTGAATTTTTATTTATAAATTTCATAAGCAAGTTGATTTTTGTTTTTAATTCATCATTCTTCAATTTCAAATTATGTCTAGCTTTATTGTAAGCGATTGTGCTATTTTTAAGAGTGTAAACAATTGAATCAATATGATTTTGATAGTTATTTCTATATTCATCAAATTTTTCATCCATCTCTTTAATTTCAATTTTATAGTCTTTACACTTAGCACAATCAATTTTCAAGGATAAATTTTCTACACATAATCTTTCATTTTGTTCTTTTATAAAAAGAAGTTCCTTTTCAAGTTCCTTGCATTTTTCTTTTAAATCATCAAATTGCATATACGGTGTAATGTTTTCAACTAAGGATCCATGGGTAGAACTAGATAAATTAGAATTTGATTCTTCATTAATTTTTGCTTTTAAATTTTTGTTTTCTAAGCGCAGATGTTTATTAGCATTTTTTAATTTCTTAATTTTGCGCTTTGTAGTTTGAAGCAATTGTAATGTAGAGATAGAAGTGCAAAAAATGGAATTTGATTTCCTTACATTGCTTTCGGGAGAGGCACGATTTGAACATATCGTTTCTTTGACATCTTTTTGGCACTCCTCTTCTGAAGATAGTATTTCTTCTTCTCTTTCACTTGATGTGCACTTCATGGATCCGTCATGAGAGGAGCATTCTTGAAGACTTGTGCAAGCTTGCATATTCTTTGGTTCTTGCGATTGTTCCATACCTGTAGAAGGAGAATCATAAGTTCTTTCAAGAAAATTTCAAATCTCATATGCGGTAGGTAACGTATAAATAAGTTTGAAAATATTTTGGTCTAACGCACAAAATATACTATTCATAGATTTTGCATTTAAAATAATTTTGTTTCTAGTTAGTACGCTAGGTGTCTTTTCAATAGTAATATTCCAAACTTTTTCATCTAAGGCCTTAAGAAAATTTTTCATTAATGTTTTCCACCCTTTATAATTTTTGCCCATAAATAAAGGTAGTGCTAATACCTTTTCAGTTATATTAAAATTTTCTCCACTAGTAGAAGCGAGATCACGATCAAGAGACGCCATTATTCCCGGTTGTTAAGCCGAATTGGAATAACCTAGCTCTGATACCACTTGTTGGATCTGTAGGCGCTTTTAGAGGGGGGGGGGTGAATAAGGGTTTTAAAAACTTTAAACTTTAATAGAAAACTTTTGATATTTTGGTCGAAGTAAGTTAAATCAAAAGTAAAGAGATAATGAAATTAGAAATGAAATCAATTTTATTAAACAAGAAAAGACATGATTATCATTTATAAAATTGATTACAAAATTTGATTTTAATGACGCTAGAAATCGAAGCGAATAATATGAAAACCCTTTTTGTTTTCTATACCGACTCGTATTCCCACGAACCGGTTGGCTTTAGCCGATCTCTCCCCAGATATGACCTCAAGCCGCTCTAGCCAATCTATCACCAGAAAGGCCTCGAGCACCCCCTAAATCTACTCCCTAGACCCAGTCGCCAACACGAGGCAAATTCCTCCCTAAGTCCTACCTAGACCTAGTCGCCAACACGAGGCGAATTCACGAACCGATTACAAAGATGAAATAAAGGAAAAATACAAAATACAAATATAAAACTCCCTATGAGGTAATCTGAAGGAGACGCCGAAGAATCGCTGAAGATCGTTGAAGTCCAAGCGTGCGTTCTTCGCGTTGAGTTAGCGTGTTGATCCAAGCCTCCTTTGATTCCTCCTTTTGAAATATGAGTGGGAGATGTGTTTATCTGGAAATACGACCCTCACAAAGTTTCTGAAGTGCTGGAATAGGGCTCTTGGCAATCAGTAGTCATAGACGTCGAAATCATCCAATTTATAGACTTTGCGCTAACGCCGGCGTTAGGTGCTAACGCCTGGCGTTGACCATGTATAGCAACATATTGATGGCTCGGATCTTCAGAAGAGGAAGGAGATTATGCACTTTAGGAAATGTTTTATTTTAGGTAATATCAATGCCGGCGTTAAGGCTAACGCGGGCGTTGGGCAAATCATTCCTAAAGTTCCTACTGCAATCACGGCTGCTTTCTCCTTGCCAAATTCGTCGACCGAATAGCGCCCAACGTTAAGACCTAACGCCTGACGTTGAGTTCCTTCCTTGCCATTTCGCCGAACGAATTTTGTCGAACCGTATCACATTTAGTCGAACATCTTTTCGTCGAACGCAGTTCGTCGAACGGCATCTGATTTCGTCGAACGGCTTCTCATTTCATCGACCTCCATTTCATTTCATCGAGCGCTAACGCCCAGCGTTAAGCTTAACGCCTGGCGTCAGAAATAATTCGTCGATCACCGTGGTATGCATTTCGTCGAACGCCGCGGTATGTATTTCGTCGAACAGGCTTCTTCTTTCGTCGAACACAATTTCGTTGAATGTCGTTTCGTCGAACGAGCTTCTTCTTTCGTCGAACACAATTTCGTCAAACGTCGTTTTCGTCTAGCGCTAACGCCCAGCGTTAAGCTTAACGTCTGTCATTAAACAACTTTCAATCCTTCAGCTTGTGGCTAGTGCCAGACCATTGTTGCAGCAACCTGGTGTCATAACTGTCCAAACCTGCATGCTAAAAACACAATGGCAAACAAGATCAAATACAAGTAGGATTTGTTATTCTCAAATCAAAGGGATGCGGAAAATCATGTTCCAACATACTCAGCTTACCAAAGAACAAATCAATCAATCAACTTGGACTTCTTGCCAATTCACCTGCTACTATATCTTCTCAAAGGCTTGCAAGTATAAGTTACTGCCTCTCCACCAATCATAAAACTAATGATTGGATTATTGATAGTGGTGCTACTGACAACATGACTCATTGTTTTCATCTTTTAGTAGCACCCGTCCAACTTAATTCCCCAAAACAGGTTCATCTACCTGATGGGTCCACTTCTGCCATCACTCATATTGGTGATGTGCATCTTACCTCTCATATTACTCTTCACACTGTGCTGTTTGTACCAAAATTCCAGCACAATCTCATTTCAGTCAATCGTCTAACGCATGACTCTGATTGTTCATTACTTTTCCATCATGATTCCTGTATTTTACAGGACCATTTGCAGAAGATCAATGTGGTAATTGGTAAATGACTTGGAGGACTATATTGTCTTGCTTCTAGAACTGGCATCCCACATCAAAACTCTCCCAACAGTTGTGATACTTCTTTTCTCACCAACACAGAGCTTTGGCATAAAAGATTGGGGCACCCGTCTCTTGCAACACTACGTCATCTTATTCCTGTCTTACCAGGCATTACTCAATTTCCTTTTATGCATTGTAATATTTGCCCCTTGGAAAGACAAACTAAACTACCTTTTCATAAGAGTGACAATTTTTGTGTTCATCCTTTTGATATTGTCCATTGCAATGTTTGGGGACCATACCGTAGTCCCACGCATTCTGGTTTTCAATATTTCTTAACTCTAGTTGACAACTTTACTCGAAACACTTGGACCTATCTAATGATCTCCAAAACTGAAGTGCCTAATTTGATTCAATCATTTTTTAATCTCATTAAAACCCAATTCAACACCACCTCAAATGCTTCCGCACGGATAATGACACTGAATTTTTCAATAATATCCTAAAACAATTTTTTCTTCGTCATGGCATCATTCACCAAAGTAGTTGCCGTCATACTCCTCAAGAAAATGGCATACCTGAACAAAAACATCGCCATATTCTTGAAATTGCTAGAGCTCTCCGGTTTCAAGCTTCACTACCCATTGAATTTTGGGGGGAATGCGTCCTCACTGCCACCACTCTTATCAACAAAATTCCTTCTCCTGTTCTCCACCACAAAACTCCTTATGAACTACTTTTTAATGCCCTTCCTGATTACAGTCACCTCAAGGTTTTCGGCCGTCTTTGTTATGCTTCCACAAACACACACAATCGTGACAAATTCTCTCCACGAGCTTCTAAATGTGCATTCATTGGTTATCCTTGTAATAAAAAAGGCTACAAACTTTTTGACCTTCATACTCATCGACTTTTTGTTAGTCGCAATGTTCATTTTATTGAACACATTTTTCCTTTTTCAATTCATTCATCTACTCCAATGAATGTTTTACCATTTCCTACTGATGATGATGAACTTATCCCATCACCATTACCTATATCTTCCAACCTTCCACCTACATCACCAACACCCTCACTGGACCCTTCCACCTCAGAAAATTCAGACAACTCTCCTATACCTATCTTTGGTTCTGGTAATACCATTGATCACCCAGATTCCTCTCCCACATTGCCCACTAGAAAATCTACTCGAGTAACTTTTCATCCTAAATGGCAGCAAGACTATATATGCTCTTCCATTCAAACGACCAACCACGATCTCTTCTGTTAATGGTTCTTCACCCAACCAAGTTACAGAACCTCTTACTTATTCTGAGGCCTATCAACATGATTCCTGGAAACAAGTAATGCAGTCTGAAATTCAGGCCCTGGAGGATAATCATACTTGGGAGATTCCACTTTACCACCCGGGAAAAAGGTCGTTGGTTGTAAATGGATTTACTGTCTAAAATATAAACCAGATGGTACTATCAATCGATATAAAGCTCGCTTGGTAGCGAAGGGTAACACCCAAACAGAAGGTCTTGATTACCACGATACTTTTGCCCCCGTTGCAAAAATGACCACCGTGCGTACTCTGCTTGCTATTGCTGCATCAAAAGGATGGTTTCTCCAACAATTGGATGTCAACAATGCATTCTTGTATGGGGAATTACTTGAGGAAGTTTACATGTCTTTGCCTGAAGGTTTTTCTCCCCCAGTTTCCTCATCATCTGGCAAACCGGTTTGTCACCTTCTCAAATCATTATACGGATTGAAACAATCTTCTCGTCAATGGTTCTCAAAGTTTTCCAAAAGTTTGTTTTCCCTAGGATTTAGACAATCTAAAAATGACCATTCCCTGTTTATCAAAACAGATGATAATCATTTAATTGCACTTTTGGTTTACGTTGATGACATAATTCTTGCCGGGACTCATCAATCTGACCTTGCAGTTTTAACTGATGCTTTACACCAACAATTTAAACTCAAAAATCTGGGATCTCTTGCTCATTTCCTTGGACTACAGATCATTCGACACAAAGCTGGCATTTATTTTCATCAACAACACTATGCTCAAACCATTCTCGATGATGCCAATCTATCTAACAACAAACCCAGTCTACTTCCAATAGAGCAGAATCTCAAAGTCACAGATACTCATGGAGAATTACTACCAGATCCGTCTCTCTATCGTCGACTAGTTGGACACCTCATTTATCTTATAGTTTTTCGCCCTGATCTCGCGTACTCAGTCCACATCTTAAGCCAATTTATGTCTACAGCACGTAAACCGCATCTACAAATGGTATATAAGGTTTTAAAATATGTCAAGGGCACTTCCAGTCAAGGTCTATTTTTTCCTGCTAGTTCCACACTTCGTCTCTCTGCTTTTTGTGATGTAGACTGGGCTTCATGTCCTATGACTCGATGATCAATTTCAGGATTTTGTGTTATGCTTGGTTCGTCTCTCATCTCCTAGAAGTCTAAGAAGCAAGCTACCGTCTCTAAATCATCCGCTGAATCGGAATACCGTGCAATGACATCTGTTTTGCTGCGAACTGGTTTGGCTTATCAATCTCTTAGCAGATTTTCAACTCACAGACCTTACTCCCGTGCCATTGGCCTGTGACAACCAAGCTGCCCTACACATTGCTTCTAATCCAGTCTATCATGAGCGGACTAAACATATTGAATTGGATTGTCACCTCGTGCGCGAGAAATTAGCTGTCGGGATGATCTCTACTCTCCATCTTCCCTCTAAACTTCAAGTAGCAGATCTTGTTACCAAAGCTCTTGGGCACTCTCAACTTCAATTTTTATTGGCCAAGTTGGGTATTTGTAACGTCCTACCAATCCCAACTTGAGGGGGGATGATGAAATATAGAATGACATTCTTGTAATTATTAAATATAATTTTGAATTAATTAATTTTCTATTTTTCTTCTATACTTGTTAGCCACTCCCTCTATAAATATAAACAGAGATTGTAAATCTTATAGTAATAAAGTAATAAGAATAAGAAAGTTTTTATCCGTCGATTCTTAACACGCATCCAAACTCTTAAACCTCAGTCTCCGTAATCCAAATTTTCTCGCTGCATTTTTAGAACTTATGACTATAAGTTCTCTCACCATCGATATTCGTATTTTAGATTTTTTTCTGTTTATTAGGGCAAAACACCAATATTTAGATCATCTGTTTCGACTCCCCAGCAAACACCTTGCGGTTCCTCGCCCGGATCTCTTTCCCAGCAGCAGGAAACAGCACTTCAGCGCCGGATGCCGCCATCGGAGCTTCTCTCGTAGACCGGTTACCCTTCTTCGGCGTATCCCTGGGGAAGACGACCCATCCTTCACCATTTTCGACGCATCCAGACTTCAGTTCGCCTTCAGGTCCCATCGAAGGCTATTTTTTTCATCTCCTCCATCAGCCCGACCAACATTTTCCCTCCTACATCCCGTCCGAGTCAGCTTTTACCCCGGTCGACCTTGCTCCCTCGATCAGCCCTTACCCGATTCCTACTAAACATTCTTCTATTGGTCGTTTTTGCAGAATCCCAGCTTGAACCTTAAACACTCTTATCAGATTTATGATCCCAGACTAATCTTCCTCCCAGAAAATCTAACCTTGCCCAAACCCCCTGCCAAAAATTATACCCGACCTCCACCGTTTAAAATCCAGAGAATCCAGCCCCTGCTTAGGGACTTGTTCCTGCACTTATGCTATGGTACTCCTCTTACCTCTCTCTTGCTCATTTGTGGTTGCTTTAATTTTATGTATAGTTATTGTGATGTTTAAAAGTTCAGAGCCCGCCCCTTAATTATCATGTCACCTATTTGTTGTTAATTACTGAAATCAATATTGTATTTTTATGCCTATGGAAGAATGCTTGTGTGTTTATTTACCGTTGGAAAGTTAGTCGCAAAAAAGTTTATCCCTTTGAGTGCGTTAGACAAAACCATAGATTTACTTTCTCTGTTTATTGCCGTCGAGACGAAAGGTTGCTTAGTATAATTTTGATCGCAAATATTATTTAATATTTAATTTCTCATTTCCAGCCTACATCAAACAATAGTCGAGTGAGTCAAGTCAAACTCAAAATTGATTTCAAGTCTAGAATCCCAAATCAATTCGAGTAGCTTTCAAATTGAGTTAATTTTGAGCAAGTTTCTAGTTATATTTACTTCTAATAGCCGCTGCGTTCGTTTCATAGGAACTCAGAGAAATTAATTGGTTTTGGCCGAAAACCAAATCACGGGTTTTGGAATTGGGCCAAAACCAATTCCTTTGTTCGTTTGTAGGAAAATTTTCAGGCACATGAATTGAATCTATCAATTATTCTGTTCGATGCAGGATGTAATTCAAACGTAAGAATTAATGTTTAAGTAATGACATGACAACTTTAGCACACAATATTATAGCCATAAAAGCCAACACTTCTAAATAAAATGACAACTTTAGTACGCAAAATTATAGCCATAAAATTTTAATGGCAGCTGTTAAAAATTTGGCTCTAGTATACCAATGATTGTTTTTAGTTTAGCAACTACATCAATGCTAAATGCAGAACAAAAGTATGTCCAAAATTCATGTTAGGTTTATAATTTGGTCAACAATGTTGGATGGGTTTCCACTTTCGAATATTTCTAAAGAAGCAGAGTCCACTTCAGAATGAATAAGTTCATCAATATCTTTTTCCATGACAGAGATTTCTACTTCCAAACTTGCTCTTGTTCTTTTTGGGGGCCCTTGACGCCGTCACCAGAGAGGAGGAAGAAGAAGCGAAATCATCGAAATCCCTTTGAACTCTTGCGCGTTGCGATGTCGAGCCCCAAAACCGACCAAAAGTGGTTGGTTTTGGGGATATGGTTTAAAAAAAAACCCAAAACCTATGAGTTTTGGGTTAAAGTCAATTCCATCCTAAAAAGGCATCAGACGAATGCAGAAATTGGAATTGGGAAACTCAGTTCTAATTCCTTTCTCCCAATTCTTGCGAAACGAACGAGGCCTAATCATCTTAGTATCATTTATTAGCCTTCCTATTGTTCCTCTTATATTCTTGGAAAGTCACCAGGTTTTTATTCCTAATTTTACTATTCTTAATTTTATTTTGGCATTCACTACAAAATTTAGAATTCCCTCTTCTTGGATTTGATGCCTTTGGTATCATCCTATTTTTCAGAAGGCGGGCAGCCTGAGAGAGGAGGGATCCATGGAGTTGACTGACGAGGTACTTAAAAGCATGGAAGTTGGCATGGCATTTAGAGATTATGTAAGCCCTTTTCTTAATTAATCTTGCATGTTTTTCCTGTGCATTTCTTATTTATCTTATGGTGTGCTGCGCGATTCAGATGTATTTTAGTTATACACTGTGTCCTTGCTCTTTTCTGAAAAAGCTCGTCGTTTACACATGTCCAAGGGGATTTGAATTGTCATAGTATGCTATCTTCCATCCATTTGTTTTTTTATCGAGAGGGAAGATGATATTAAACTTAATGTCTGAACTGGATTATTGACAGGAAATGGATACTTCCTATTTACTGGACTCCATCTCATGGTTAGAATTTGCTTTGTATTGCCGATATGCAGTGCATCCAATAAAGTTCTATGCACTAGATTAGTTGATATGTGATAAGCTATTTTGTAGGACTTCAATACTTTGGACTAGGTGGTGTCGACACCATTTTGGGCGTTGCGTGGCTTCAGACACTAGGCGATGCGAAAGTCAATTGGTCTGCAAAGTCATTGACCTTCGTTTCCCTTGGCCTCTCTGTGAAACTCCATGGAGATATTTCTCTATGGTCAAAGCTACAAGTGTGTGCTGGAGCACTGTGATCGACTGCGCTGAGTATGACCTGGGAAGAGAGCTCGATAAATAGTGCTATGTGGTCGTAGATACTGAAGTGCAAAACATATGTGAGTGCATAAGAAGTAGAGGCACATTGTGATGAATATTGCTTGAGGAAGTGATTGCGCATGAAGGTGCACGTCTAGTGAGAGAAAGGTGGTTTGTTGGCCTTGCACCTAGGGAAGTGGGCGGGGAGAAACACATGTCGGACCAAGTTGTTAGATCACAAAGGAGATTCCCAATAGAAGATGAAGATTAACATTGATCCTTGATAGACATGCTCTTGCCAAGATACATTTGAGGTTAGTTCCCTCGCCCAGAGTAAACCCAATTTTAGACCCTAGACATCGATAAGCAAAATACATACGCACCTTTCTTTTCTATAGGGATGCAACTCATGCACAATTTATCAAAATACTCTTACTAGTCCATAAGAGACCAACTACTCTAATATACTGGCTTTTCATGTTCCAACACACGTATACGGGCATACAACACCCATATATGTAATAAAATCATGATCAACATTATTGCAGTGTTTTGAAATCCGTTGATTTTTTGTGGTTCAATGCAGTATAATCCCTATGGGATTGTGTTACGGGCCAACCCATAAGGACATCGAGATCTCGTCGGAGGTGGTGGTGGATACAGAGATACAAGGGAGCCAAGCTCAACCTATGGAGAATGCGATGAGGAGGAAGAAGGGGGCTCAACCCTAACATTAGAAGGGGGATGAGGAGGAAAGAACTAGAGAGAGAGGGGAAGAGAACTTTTCATAATTTCTTTGATAATGATCCTATGACCCAAAGGGGTCTACATATATCATCCATAATAACATGGGTGTAAATAACCCCAACAAAAGATAAATTTGCAAAAATAATGAAAATACAATAAGGATTCATATATCGATTTGATTAATAAAAGACGCTTAACATGAACACCATGGTAATACTGAAAGAATATTAGGTTTGTAGTCAAAATCACCTAGAGGGAGGGTGAATAGGTTTCTTTAAATTTTCCTCTAAGTACCCTAGCTTATTTCTGGTTTAGTTTAAGCAATTCAACAAACACAGAAAGCACACAAGTATTTTTAGTGGTTCCCCAAAGACAATATGTCTATGGGTAATCCACTTACCCCATTCACCCTTCTAACAGTGTGTTAGACAAGGTCAACTCCTCCAACTCAGCTCCAAGAGCTTACAACTCAGATCCCTCAGGATCTCTCAGGTTTTCCCAACCCTACCTCAGGCTCAGCAGCCCTACAACTCAGATCAGCTCCTGATCCTACAACTCAGACCTCAGCAGGTCCTACAACTCAGACCACAACAGGTCCTACCTCAGGCTAAACAACCCTACCTCAGATCAGCTCCTGATCCTACAGCTCAGACCTCAGCAGGTCCTACAACTCAGAGAATTCCTCCTCCTACAGCTCAGGCTATGAAGCCCTACAACTCAGATCAACAGATCCTACACTCAGGCCTTCAGCCCTACAACTCAGAACCCTCAGGTTCCTACAAACTCAGACCAAAAGGTCTTACAACTCAGGCAAAATGCCCTATAGAAAAATGGTTTAGAAATATTCTACAGCAGAGGTACTCTTCTGTAGATCCTGCACAGTTTGTGCTTCCTGTAGCTGAAGATGTTGATTACAGCCACAACTTGATCTTCCTCTTCAATAGAGTGATGGAAGATCACCTTGCCCCTTCTGGTGGAGGAGCTATCTTCTTCTCTTTGTTTCTTCTTCTCTTTCAGTGAGCAGGAAGAAAGTCGAGAGCAACAACCGTCAATGGCGAATTGAGATTTTGCACGCAATCGGCCGGGGCATGGAAAATGCCCTAACACTTTCTTTTATACTTCTTTTTATCTTCAACGGCTCTAATTTGATCTCCCAAGAAGTATGGGAGAGATCGGTGGTCCCCTGTAACTTTTCTGCAACTTGCCCTAGCCGCAGGTCCCGCCGCCCTACTTATCCGTAGAGAAGGTCTGCGCTCGACGAACGCGCTGCACTCTGCGTTTGACGAACCCGCTGTATCCTGCGTTCGACGATCTTGCCAAACTCTGCGTTCGACGATCTTGCCAAACTCTGTGTTCGACGAACGCGCTACACTCTGCGTTCGACGAACTGCCTGTTTCTGCGTTCGACGATCGACACTGTCTCTGCGTTCGACGAACACGCCTTTTGTGTCTTCTCAGCGGCTCCTTCTTTGGTCTCGTCTCATCGGTCGACGAACTGAGTTCTGCGTTCGACGAACGACATTCTGCGTTCGACGAACATGCCTTTTGTGTCTTCTCAGCGGCTCCTTCTTTGGTCTCGTCTCAGCGGTCGACGAACTTAGTCCTTCGTTCGACGAACGACATTCTGCGTTCGACGAACACGCTGATTCTCAGCGTTTAATGAACTTATCAGCTGAGACACCTTCTCAGCGGATCCGCTGAGACGGCTCCTCGTCTCAGCGGTTTTGACCCTTCGTCTCAGTGGTTCTGCTGAGACAAAACTTCATCTCCTTGTAGATGATTTCTTCACATCTAAGGGCATGTTTGACCCTTTCTTTTGAGTCACCTGTACCTGTATATACTACACAAGTATAGCTTTATCAAATACAATATGTCCTTAGCATTGAGAGTGATGCCTCTTCAAATCAAGGTAATATTGAGGGCAATATTCCCAACAATCTCCCTCTATTTGAAGAAGGCAGAACATCCCCAATGCTAAGGAACATCCCCAATGCTAAGACAATCTCCCCCTATTTGAAGAAGGCAATATTCCTGATTGAGGAGTGACTTCGTGTCATTCCTCACATCTTCAGTCCCTTCCATGTACACAATCAGTGTATCCCACATCTCATTAGCAGATCCACAGTGCACTAAATTTTGAAAAGTTGAGTCATCAATAGCATTGACTATGATATTTTGTGCCCTTTTATCCATAGTAGCCAATACTATCTCATCCTTGGTCATTTCAGTGTATGGTTTGCCTACTTGCCTGGTAGGATCAACAGAGGAGGGTTTTGTGATAATGAAGGGGCCTTCCTGAACAGTAATGTAGATTCTAGGGTCTGATGCTTCCATGTACAGCCTAACCCTCTGCTTCCATATGCCAAAGTTGGCTTTGTTACATATGGGCAGTTTCATTGAGCTCATCTCCTTCTGCATTACACTGGAGGCCATTGGGTTTTGACTTGACTATACCTTTTAGGATCTGGTCAGACTGTTAAGTCCTTCTTGACCAACCTAGCTTTGATAGCAATAGGGCTAATGCTTAGGATAGGCCAATGCTAGATATGACAAATGCCTAGGGTGTTAGGGCCCATGCTACAGATCATTTTTGTGATATATTTTTGCTGTTAATGTACCTTAGCATTAAGGATGTTCTGCCTTCTTCAAATAGGGGGAGATTGTTGGGAATATTGCCCTCAATATTACCTTGATTTGAAGAGTCATCACTCTCAATGCTAATGACATATTGTATTTGAGTCACCTGTACCTGTATATACTACACAAGTATAGCTTTATCAAATACAATATGTCTTTAGCATTGAGAGTGATGCCTCTTCAAATCAAGGTAATATTGAGGGCAATATTCCCAACAATCTCCCCCTATTTGAAGAAAGCAGAACATCCCCAATGCTAAGGTACATTAACAGCAAAAACATATCACAAAAATGATATGTAGCATGAGCCCTAACACCCTAGGCATTTGCCCTATCTAGCATTGGCCTATCCAAAGCATTGACCCTATCTCCCCCTTTCTGGTTTCTTCAACTATTTAACCTTCTATGGATAGGGAGGCAACATCTATAGATCCCTTTGGATCAACTTATAGGTCAACCTATACACTTTTATCATTTGCCATCTCCCCCTCAACCTGAGCAGGGAATTTGCTCACCCTCAATTAGAGAGCAGGAGCTTGCTCCCCCTAAATTGGAGCACCTGTATTGACCCATTCTAGCACCTGAATACTGAAGGTAGAAATACAGAGTACGTATACCAGCAGTAACAAACACAATATTATGTTCAGAATATGAAATATCATTTCAATTTAAATGTTCAGTACAGACATTTCAAACAATTCAACTTATGATTGTACATTGAATAATTTAAAGAGCATCTCAAGGCAAGTTCTTCTTAGATGGTCCCTGGGAAGAGCTTTCTCCATCTTCAGACTTTCTCTTCCTAGCTTCAGCAGCAGCCTTGATCTTCTCCTAGACTTTGATGTATAGAAGTGGCTTGGGAAGATATCTTGTGGGAATCCTTAAAGGAGTTTCCCTTCTTACCATGTTTTCTTTGAGAATCCTTTCCCTTAAAGATTCCCTCTCAAGGTGCTTTGATACCACTTGAAAGAATATTAGGTTTGTAGTCAAAATCACTTAGAGGGGGGGGGGGGGGGGGGGGGGGTGAATAGGTTTCTTTAAATTTTCCTCTAAGTACCCTAACTTATTTCTGGTTTAGTTTAAGCAATTCAACAAACACAGAAAGCACACAAGTATTTAGAGTGGTTCCCCAAAGACAATGTGTCTATGGGTAGTCCACTTGCCCCCTTCACCCTTCTAACAGTGTGTTAGACAGGGCCAACTCCTCCAACTCAGCTCCAAGAGCTTACAACTCAGATCCCTCAGGATCTCTCAGGTTTTCCCAACCCTACCTCAGGCTCAGCAGCCCTACAACTTAGATCAGCTCCTGATCCTACAGCTCAGACCTCAGCAGGTCCTACAACTCAGACCACAACAGGTCCTACCTCAGGCTAAACAACCCTACCTCAGATCAGCTCCTGATCCTACAGCTCAGACCTCAGCAGGTCCTACAACTCAGAGAATTCCTCCTCCTACAGCTCAGGCTATGAAGCCCTACAACTCAGATCAACAGATCCTACACTCAGGCCTTCAGTCCTACAACTTAGAACCCTCAGGTTCCTACAAACTCAGACCAAAAGGTCTTACAACTCAGGCAAAATGCCCTACAGAAAAATTGTTTAGAAATATTCTACAGCAGAGATACTCTCCTGTAGATCCTGCACAGTCTGTGCTTCCTGTAGCTGAAGATGTTGATTACAGCAACCACAACTTGATCTTCCTCTTCAATAGAGTGATGGAAGATCACCTTGCCCCTTCTGGTGGAGGAGCTATCTTCTTCTCTCTGTTTCTTCTTCTCTTTCAGTGAGCAGGAAGAAAGTCGAGAGCAGCAACCGTCAATGGCGAATTGAGATTTTGCACGCAATCGGTCGGGGCATGGAAAATGCCCTAACACTTTCTTTTATACTTCTTTTTATCTTCAACGACTCTAATTTGATCTCCCAAGAAGTATGGGAGAGATCGGTGGTCCCCTGTAGCTTTTCTGCAACTTGCTCTAGCCGTAGGTCCCGCCGCCCTACTTATCCATAGAGAAGGTCTGCGCTCGACGAACGCGCTGCACTCTGCGTTCGACGAACCCGCTGTATCCTGCGTTCGACGATCTTACCAAACTCTGCGTTCGACGATCTTGCCAAACTCTGTGTTCGACGAACGCGCTTACACTCTGCGTTCGACGAACTGCCTGTCTCTGCGTTCGACGATCGTCACTGTCTCTGCGTTCGACGAACACGCCTTTTGTGTCTTCTCAGCGGCTCCTTCTTTGGTCTCATCTCAGCTGTCGACGAACTGAGTTCTGCGTTCGACGAACGGCATTCTGCGTTCGACAAACACGCCTTTTGTGTCTTCTCAGCGGCTCCTTCGTTGGTCTCGTCTCAGCGGTCGACGAACTTAGTCCTTCGTTCGACGAACGACATTCTGCGTTCGACGAACACGCTGATTCTCAGCGTTTAATGAACTTATCAGCTGAGACACCTTCTTCTCAGCGGATCCGCTGAGACGGCTCCTCGTCTCAGCGGTTTTGACCCTTCGTCTCAGCGGTTCTGCTGAGACAAAACTTCATCTCCTTGTAGATGATTTCTTCACATCTAAGGGCATGTTTGGCCCTTTCTTTTGAGTCACCTGTACCTGTATATACTACACAAGTATAGCTTTATCAAATACAATATGTCCTTAGCATTGAGAGTGATGTCTCTTCAAATCAAGGTAATATTGAGGGCAATATTCCCAACAAATACTCATTAATGACATAGATAACTGGTCACGAGGGACCATAACATCCCACTAGCCGGAAGGAATGACTTTGAAGGGATCGATGGAACATGTGTTGGATCGGAGGGCGTTGGATGGAATCAACATGTACTGATGGTGATGGTGACAACTATGTGAATTGCGGGGCCGGAACAGCCGGAGGCGATGGTAGGTCGACAATAACTGCAGAGATCGGTGAGCTTCTTCGGGTTCTGGTAGGATCGATGACTGCTCCAGTGGGATCGAGCCCCTGAAGTGTTCAGACGTTGCGAGTCTGTCAATGATGGCGTTGAGTCGCGAAATTACGACTTGATGTAATGTTGACGTCTCTAATAATGTCTGGAACACTGAATGAAGGATAATTTGCTCGTCAGAGCTCATCACGAAGTCAAAATAATTCAGTTATTTCGCATGTCGAAATAATTATATCAATTAACTAATCCCCTAATGGAGTATGTTACGAGCCCAGTTGTAATGTCGTTGGAGGTGGTGGTGAGCGTGGAGATACAAGGGGCGCCGAGCTCGACCTGCGGAGAATGAGACGGGAGAGGAAGAAGTGGAGCCTTGCTCAACCCTAACCCTAGAAATTTAGGAAGAAGAGAGAACTAGAAAGAGAGGGGGAAACTTAGAGAGAATAAAATAAGATTCATTCATCATATCCCATACATACAATGACCCACTGGGTTTATTTATAACTTTAAAAGATGACTTGAGTGTAAATAACCCCCAAATAGAAATAAATGTGCGAAATACGAAATACTAAAACATGACGACTCTAATTAGTCGTAACTAAGACTCAACTAACACTTGAAAATAACGTACATAACGACACGTAAATGATATAACATCTCAAAATTTTGACCCGATCAATTGAACCACCTAGGGGACCTAGTCGGGTTAATCGACCTCTTTTGGTGAGCCTATTCGAGGCCAATGAGATCTTGTTGGCCTGGTGACCCGACTACAACTTGACTTACCATGAATCTTGAGCTATAATGTCTCAAATAGGCTTTTTGAGCAAATGAATCCAGGATGAATTCTGGTTAGTGACGTTGCAATCGAAAGATCAATACGAACTCAACGATGTTCGTTTCGTTGCATTCCGATGTATATTTATGAAGTTGGCAGAAATAGGTCGTTTTGAGATATGTGTCAACCCCGAAATGAATTTTTGAGTAAACTAACTCGGAATCCATCCCGATTAGTTGCATTTAACTCGTATGACCCATATGAACTCAACAATGTTTGTTTCGTTTCATTTGGATGAGAATTGTAAAGGTTGACCAAAACGGGTCGCGTCGAGCTACGCGTCTCGAATATGTCTTTTGAGCAGATGGTCGCAGAATCAATCTCAGTTAGTTTCGTTAGACTCGTAAAGTCTATACGAGTCCAACGGAATCGTCCGTGCTCAATTCCGATGAGTATTCGAGAAGACGTGCGAACTCAGTTTTAAGTAACGTGATTACCAAAAAAAGGTAAAATAGATCAAACAACATTTAAATCGACCCCAATTAGCTTCGTTAGACTCACAACGACAATACAAACCCAACAGAGTCGTTCACATGCGATTCCGACATCGTTAGAGTAGTTTTCGACATTTAGGTCAAATAGGGTCGCAATCGGTCTGGGAAGCATAAAATGAGCAAACGAACTCAGAATTGACCTCAGATCATTTCGATGGATGCGTATTGATGAGACGGTCGAAAAGAGCCCGTTCGGGACAGATTTCGAGCCCCTAGAGCGATTTATGAAGTTCAGAAGGAATGGGGGAAAGCCTTCTTTCTAACCTAATTATATATATTATATATTTTATTAGGTTACACTAGTCCCCCTTCCTCACACGATTCCCGCGCCGTCACCCTCCTTGCAGCAGCCCGAGAAAAATGGCGAACCAACCCTCGCTTCGATCTTCTCCACTCCTCCGACCGACGATCCATGTTTCTGCAAGCTCTCTCCAAACCGCCGCCGTCCTCCACTTCTTCAAGGACGGCGACCACCCTGGTTTCTCCAAGGTTGCTGACTCCTATTCCCTCTTCAAAACCGTCGCCCCTCTTCATTTCCGGCGAGCTAGCTCCAGACCTGACCTTGAGATCCTCTCCCTCCTTCCTCTGGGATGAAGTCTCCATTCTCCGTCGAGTTCTTCTCTTCCACAACTCTAAAACGACAATCGAAGCAAATTTGGAGATGAACAAGTTCTCGCCAGCTGCTAGACTTTCATATGATGTTAGTTTGAAGCAATTTATGCCGCGCCATAGAACGAGATGGTCCTCTCGACGTCGTAGAGGGTCTATGAACCCATCTTCGGTGATCCTTGAGCCATCCTTACTGGTAAAGGCGGATCACGCGGTCGAAAATAATGACGAATCGTGCGGTCGAAAATAACGACGAATCGTGCGGTCGAAAATAACGACGAATCACAGGTCAAAAATAACGACGAATCGCGCGGTGTAAATTAATGTTAACGACGAATCACGCGGTGTAAATTAATGTTGAATCGCGCTGTCAAAATAACGACGAATCACGCGTTGTAAATTTACGATGAACCGCGTGGTCGAAAATAACAACGAATCGCGCAATGTAAATTAATGTTGAATCGCGCGGTCAAAAATAATGACGAATTGCGCAGTGTAAATTAATATTGAATCGCGCAGTCAAAAATATCGACGAATCGCGCGGTGTAAATTAATGTTGAATCGCGCGGTCGAAAATAAAGACGAATCGCGCAGTGTAAATTAATGTTGAATCATGGTCGAAAGTAACTACGAATCGCGTGGTGTAAATTAATGTTGAATCGTGCGGTCGAAAACTACGGTGGATTGTGCGTTGAAAATCGACGGTGGATCATGCGATGAAAATCAACGGTGGATCGTGCGATTGAAATCGACGATGGATCGTGTGACGAAAGTCAACGATGATCATGCGATGGGATAAGCGATGAAGCTTGCGGTGGAGACTTACGATGGAGGCGAAATCAAGTCTGTCGAATGGATTGTTTAGACTTATGGTAGAATCGTCAAACCAATGCCGATAGTATCACCAATTACAATATTATTTAATCAACGACATGATGTCTTCCAAGGATATTGCCGATTCCACCAACAATTGGTGCATATGAGACAAACAGTTCCAAATCTCTGTTTAAATTTAGGGATATTAACCTTGAAGTGTTTAGGCAAGTCCGATGACCAAAACAAATATAATGAAATTAGATTTTGGATAATTAGTATGTTTAGACAATTATGATGAAACCAATGTTTTAAATGTCGGATGTCGGGTACATATCAGATTGAGTTTTTAAATGTCGGATGTCAGAGACATGTCGGGGACATTTGAAAATGTCGGGTCTTAAAACTACAATATATATTACTATTATGTATTTAAAATGTAAATATACATCAAATTAATGAGACGTGTAGTAATTATAAAAGTTTGAGATAATTATTTTCGAGACATGTAACCCTAAAATATGCACGAGATAATGAGACATGTAATAATTATACAGTTTTACAGTCCATTTCTTATTATTTATATTGACAAAAAATAACAAATGCAAGGTTGTAGATGTCGGATGTCGGGGGCACGTCGGTTTAGGTTTTTCATATCGGTTTTAATATGTCCGGGGATATATCGGGTTTTAATAATTAATTATCTATATACATAATTATATATATATGTAATCATTTTTTTATTTATATATATTAATGTATTAATAATTTAACATTTATTGAACTCTAAATCTACCAAACTAGTATAAACATTTTATATTATACAATGGCTGTGATAGTGGAAGCAGTGTCGACACTGGTGGGAGCGGGCCCTCGAAGTGTCGGTCAAGGCTAGACGTGAAGCGTAAAATTGCGGCGCCAAAGGACGTTGATATCAACAATAACATCACGGAGGGTGGCCCTTTCCGTTTATTTTTATGCATAATAATTACTTAAGTAATAAGTAATCAAGCAATTAAAAAATGATGGAGCCGCTGCTGTAGGAAGGACCAAACAGGCGTGCGGCTGAGGGATGGAAGCTAACCGGCGTGAAGGGAGACTGGTGTGCGTGCGGCTCGAAAGGTGACAAAACGCACGCTTCATGATACAGACTGAGGGTTGGCGCAGTGCGGCGTGGTTGGTAGGCAGTGACCAGGCCTGCGTCGATCCCGACAAGACGCGCACTGCTTGAAGTAGAAAATTGGGAGCGCGAACTGCGGGTGGGGAAGATGCGACAAGTTTGGTAGGGGAAGTGTGATGGTTGCTGCTGCGGAAGAGCTCGGCTGTTGGAAGGATGAAGCAAGGTCGACTGAGGATAGCTGACAGAAGCTCGGTCGGTTGAAGATGTTGCAGCAAGATTGACAGAAGCTGGGAGCGCAATCTGCGGGCGCGGAAGATGCGACAGGGTTGGCGGGGAAAGTGCGGCTGGTGCTGGTGCGGAAGAAGTTATATCCGTCCGGTCATCGGCGTGCGACTACCGTGATTGCTGCGGCGGGAATCAACTATGGCTGCTGAAGTGGGGGCAGGGATCCGAGGAATGTGGTGGAGGAACCTCGAACCGTGACTAAGAAGGCCCGTCGGGGCTGCTGTTTGGGGGAGTGAGGAGGACCGAATGCTCTGATACCATGATGTTACAAGCCTAGCCGTAATGTCGTCGGAGGTGGCGGTGAGCGTGAAGATACAAGGGGAGCCGTGCTCGACCTGCGGATAATGCGAGGGGAGAGGAAGAAGGGGAGCCTTGCTCAACCCTAACCCTAGAAATTGAGGAAGAAGCTAGAACTAGAAAGAGAGTGGGAACTTAGAGAGAGATAAATAAAATAAGATTCATTCATTCATATCCCATACAATGACCCGAGGGGTCTATTTATAACCTTACAAGATGACATGAGTGTAAATAACCCAAAAATAGAAATAGATGCCCGAAATACGAAATACTAAAACACGACGACTCTAATTAGTTGTAACTACGACTCGACCCTATCACTCGAAAATAACATACATAACGACATGTAAATGAAATATGCGTAACTGACGACGGATGATGGGGACCATAACAGAGTAATTCCTGCTTTTTGCTGTGCTAGAGTGGGCATGCAGCTAGATATAAATTGGGAAAGGTGTTGTGTGGCTCGAAGTAGTAAAAGGCTGAAAGGAAATGACAATGCGAGCGCAAGCTCGGCAGGGACAAGGCGTTCCTGGCACGAAATGACGTTCGGGCTTGATAACGATTGGGGGGAAGGCGGGCAGCATAGCGTCAAAGCCGATTACACTGTGTCGAAGCCTGAAAATGCGGGATTGCAAGGGATGTGACCTGGGAGCATAACGTCAATCGTGAGGGACCATAACTGATTGATTTGCTAATTTGTCTCAGACTAATTACTTACTAGACATCAAAATTAATTCCAATTCGGTTCAGTGAATACTGACTCTTAGACAGAAATGCGGAGTTTTAGAGATCAAGAGGTTATTGGGCTGTTTTGCTGCCAGTGTATAGGAATAAATATTGTTTTTTTTCTGTTTTAAATAATTTACCGAGCAATGTTCCTTCTCCTGCATTTTCACATGCTTTTCCTATTATGTAATTGTGCTGCTCAACAAAGCAATGACTTTTAAGCTTTAGTGTATCTACTTGTCAAGTATAGTGTTGAGGCCGAAATCGCACCTCCGAAGGAAATCGGAGGCTGCGGGCTGCCGGTTACTTTTTAGGTGGAGAAAATGAGACCGCTAGCAGCGGTCAAGGCCAGACTTCGCCCGTCACGGCGAATGCCACTCCTGTGACGGGCTTTCCTTTGATTAAGAAGAAGCGGTTACAGCGGGTTACAAGTGCTGGAAAGCAGAAGCTGGTCGGTCAGACAGTCCGCAAGACGGGAAACTCGAGACCGCAGCTCAAACAAGCGAGCTCCTGGATTCGAGTGTGTGTGTCTTGGGAGTGTTGCCGCCCCCTATTTATAGGCTCGGGGGCCTGCCCGAACGGGCAGGGATAAAATAACCGCCTGCCCGGGTACAGGAGAATCGGGCAGGCGGTGACGAGATACAGAAAGAAGAAAAGAAAGAAGCCGCGCGTCCTGGCGGCTTGCGCTTGCGGTCTCTCTCGTAAAGGGGCTGGAGATGCTGTGACCAAGGCGATGATGCCACCCGGGCGGTCTCCGTCTTGAGAACGCGGCTTGCCCTTGAGAACGCGGCCTGTCGCCTGGTCTTGAGCCTTGTAAGCCTTCAAGATATAACCCGCGCGGTCTCCAGCTTGAGACCGCGGGTTGCCTTCTAGACTTGTACCCTGATGGCTTTCATAGTACAACCCGAGCGGTCTCCGACTTGAGACCGCGGTCTGCCGTTTTGGACTTGGGCCTTGGTGACCTTCAATCTCTGGAGGCGACCTGAATGCTCAGACCGTCCGGTCTGTGTGGATTGATGCTGATGGACATTGTAAAACCTGAATCGGACGACTTGTATCCGCAGACCGCCCGGTCTGTGGGTAATGTTATTTGGAAGCGGTCTTCTGGGTAAACATAATCCCCGCATATTTTCAAATTCTGAGGAGATTTTGAAAATATTAGTTCTTAGCCGGAGACTGCGCCGATCTCGACCTGGTAGGCTATAAATGTTCTGGAAGCTTCTATTTTCGCATAACTTCAACGCTACTACGAGTCTCTACTCGCCCCTCGCGGTTAGGACTTTCCGGTTAAACAGTCCGATCAAGATGGTAGACCTTATGGCGCAGTTCGAAGATCATCAGAAGTCCGGTAAAGACCGCGGGGAAGATCGCCCGAAGGATAAGAAGAGGAAGAAAAAGAGGACCTAGCCCGACAATACTGTGACTATTGCCTCTCCGGGTAAACCAACCGACCTGCCTCCTGTGTTGACAGTCGATTTGTCGACTAGAAACGAAGCGGGTTGCTCGAACCCACCCCCAGTTAATCCTCCTGCTGTTTCTGAGAAGGGAACCGACCTGCCCCCTCCTCCGGACAAGACAGATTCGGAAGCCGCCGTTCCGAAGGGCGATGGAGACGATTCCTTTAAAGTGGAGGTCACTCCTTCTAGCGTATTCCACCTGAAGATAAGAGACGAAGGAGGAGAAGCAGTTGACTCCCCTAAGCCGAGCGACCAGCCGGGCCAGATAGTGAACATTGAAGACAGCCCGGCTTCCCCGAAACAAGCCGGCCTGAAGCCGACGAAGAAGAGGAAAAAAGATGAGTCCACAGCGGACAGGATCCTGAAAAAGGTGAAGAACCTAAAGGCCAAAAATAAGGCGGCTTCCAGGAGACCGGGAGCGGGTAGGCTTCAAGATAAGCCGCGTGAGAAAGAAGTTTTGGAGGGCGCAATTACTCCTTCCCCCAAGCCGAACGAACAGATCCAAGCTGACGCGCACAACATCTCTGTAAGTGAGATCATCAGAGACATGGATTCCCTCCAGAAACAAGACGACTTATTGAGAACCTCTTCCGAACTGCAGGCCGCCAATCCGCCTGGAGAGAAAGAGGCCGCCCTGAGTGAGGATGCAACCAGCATTAAGGAGGCCGTCCTGCCTGAGGTTGTGACCAGAACCGAGACAACCATACCGGCCGCTGAAGATTCTGTGATGGCCGGGCTTCGGCTCATGCAGGTGAAGGCGGAGAAAGTAAGGGACCAGCTTACCAGACCGCCACCGCCGCCACCCAATCTTCTGTTGCAAGGTAAAAGGGTCGCGGATTACCGCCCTGTTCGTTTTTTCAAGACGAGGTCTCGAAACAAGTCGCGCGACTTGTTGTTGAACCCGTCCCCAAGCTTTTTTCCCTCTGCCGCTCAATTTTCCGCTGCCAAGCGGAAGCAAACCGAGAGATCGTGGAGAGAACAGCGCCGAAAGATCGATACCGAGCGAGCAAAGCGATCTATCCGCACGAATTTTACTCGAACTGCAGCGGCTTGTAAGCGAGGAGAATTTGGAAAGAGCGGTTTTTGATAATTCTCCTATTATATGAAGTTATATGCGGCCGACCTTCTTGACTTTCTTTCTTATTCTCAGATGATCATGATTCCATTCCCAAACCGGGCGAACTGGTGAATTAGCTCCCTCCACTTGATCCACCTTTGCCGAGTTCCTCGGTTATATCGGATACCCGAATGGAGGATGAGATGACCCGTTTTCAAAGGAACTTCGAAACCCTTACGAAGCAGCTGAAGGCCCTTGAGGAACGGGAGAAAGCCGCTCAGGAGGAAAAGATTGTGCTGCGGGCTGAGATGGAAGCCGAGAGGAAAGAGAGTCGGGCCGCATTGGAGTTTGAGCGGAGAGAGCGCCGCGAGCAGGAAAAAGTGCATCAAGACCAGGTGGCTGCCCTGTCCGCCCGACTTGATCGAGAAAAGAAAGAGATCCACAAGCTTGAAGGGGATTGCGCTTACTTCAGGGAGAAGTACCTTCGTCTGGCGAGGGAGGCCGGCGGAAGCCGTCGCCCTGTTAATGTTACTGAGGAAGGTCGGCGTGGATCACACCGCCCGGCTGCCGGAACGAGCTCGACTCTTCCAGTAGTTGGGACGATCCATCCTGTTGCTAGTGCAAATGAGGCCGCGACGAACTTACCTAATCGCGTGATTCCTGCAGCGCGAGTAGAAAGGGATGCCGCGCGACTTCATAGCATGATCAACCACCTCAATCACAACATGAATCAGATGCAAGGAACTATCCTTCAGATTGGCGACCATGTCGCGCGACTTCACAGGGAGGATGCACCGAGTGATACTCGCCAGTGATAAGCGGTTTTAAGACGGTCATTTGTAATAATATTCTTATTCGGTCCTTCGGACAACTTTAACTGCTCGAGCTTGCTTTTTATGATATTTGATCTATCTTTCAGACCGCTTCGGTCTGTATATTTGAATATGCTTTATACTCTTCTCTCGTATGCTGATTGATGCCTGCGAATTACTTTATAAGCCGAGCGGCTTGTTTCTGTTGCTTTTTTAATTCTCCTGCTTGAATTGTACTTGTGATCTAATGACTGTCTTTTGTGGAAATGTACCCGCGCGGGTTGATTGGCCTAGCCGCGATTTGACCTTTGCTAAATGCAGATCAGCCGTTCTTATAAGTAGCGCCTTTCCGAAGATCTTTCTACCAGAATCTCAAGATGGGAGCAAAGCGCCAACCGAAGCGACCTGCGAAGACCTCTGCTACCCGCTCCGAAGCCGCTCTGGCATTTCATTCGGCCGATCTCGAGGAATGCCGTTTGACAAAGGCCGAATTGGATGAATTCGTTGAGAAGCATATGGTTGACAGTCCGCTGCTCGCGCGGCTTCCGCTCCGTGATGAGCGGATGAATTCTTCTGGCCCGAACCAAATCGCCATCCCAATCGATCATTTCGATTGCGGCTTCAAGTTCCCCATACCAATCGAGCTCGCCATGGTTTTTGACCATTATGGAGTTGTCCCCGGCCAAATCTCCCCTAACTCGATGGCCGGGATTTGCAGCTTCATTTCATATTTGCGGTCTGAGAGAGTCCGCTTCTCTATGGACCTTTTCAGAAAGATGTTCTCGGTGCGGGCAATCCCGGACTCCGAGTCGAATGTTTTCAAAGGCCATCTCTACTTTGGCTGCCGGGGGCTGAAGATGGTCAACCTCGCAAACAAGGTTACGGCCTGGTTGGAGAGGTATTTGATTTTCGAGGGCCGACTTGGCCTACTGAACCCGAACCCGCAAGTGCGGCCAGAGGAGGCCTTCCAACAAATCGCAATCAACAAGGTCGAGGAGGAGACCTGCCAACTTCTCGTGAATGAGCGGCTTAATGTACGCCACTACATTCCGCTGCTCGCCGAGCTGGAGAATGTCCGGCCTGAAGATAGTAAGTTCCTCCTCAAGCCGCCTCCGGGTTTAATGTTGACCGTTTCGAGTTTCCGTTCTAACCCTTCTTTTTTGCAGCTGAGGTCGTTGTTCCCAAAAACAAACCGATCAGCCCGGCCGGCTTAATCCTTACTCAGGGCGAGAGGAGGAAAAGGCAGGGCAAGGACAAGCCGTCGCTATCCGATGAGGAGGATTCGACTTCCTCGGGCGACTTCTCCGCCCTCCGCTCCTTCAGCAAGGCGAAGGATTTAAAAGGCCGCACGGTCTTGACCTGGCACCCGGACAGCGATAGCGTCCAGGTTTCCACTGCGCTTCCCCACTGGGCGAATGAGAAATCAGGCCGGCATGCTAAGGCCGCCAGCATCGCCATGTTTGGCCGACGAAACTTCAGGCGATTGAGGAAGATCCCCGAGGAGGAGCTTGCCCGGGAGGCCGCGCGGGTTGGAGCTGAGAGCCTCATCACCAATGTCTTCATGGGGATGACCTGGCCGACCATCCTTCTGAATTTTCCAGATCGCGTGGTCTCTTACCTTACCTTTTTGTTTGCAGAAAAAGTATGATGAGACCGATCCGGTCTACCAAGAGGAACTTTTCCCTCATGTCGCCGAGGGAATCGACAATGCTTTTAACCGCCTGCGACAGCTCGGTGGGCTTGCAGCCGGTTTTGAGCATTTTACCTTTTTCGATGCCTACCCGTCTTTGCAAAAGAAATTAGAGAAGATCAGGCGGAAGGCCAAAGGGAAGAACAAAGTCGATGGCTCTAGTTCGGAGGAAAGTGACGACGAGGATGATGAAGCAGAAGAGCCCGCAGCGGCTAAGGACGATGAAAGCGGCTCGGACTCTGAGTCCACTGACTCTGACGAAGGGACCGGGCGCAAGTCGGGCGAACTGAGCAGCTCATCCTCGTCGAGTAGCGAGGGTTATTCCCCTGATGTTTCAATTGATGGCAGCGAACACTCGAGCGCTCCTGCATCTAAGAAACTCAAGCCGGATAATCAATAGTTGTATTTTGCTTTTTTATTTTGAATAGTCGACGACTTGATTTTGTTAGCCGGTCGGTTTAAAGCATGATGTAAGAATATTTTGACAATGGAATAGAAAGCTTTTACCTGTCTAGCTGTCTACTTTCTGCGACTTACTTGTGATTGTTGGCGATCTCTTTCTGATTTGGATAATTGACCTTTTTAACCAAGTCGTGCGACTTAATATTAACTCAACCGGTTAGGATAATGATCTTCATAGGATTCCGGTTAAATAATTATCAGCAAAAGAAACCTATTCGCATAGCTTGTTTCTTATTATGAATGCCTTGTGATACCCAGGAAGCCGAACATAACCAAGCCGTGCGATTATTATTTGACTTTGTATAATTTCTTTACAAGATAAAAAATGCCAAGTCTTAAGAACGATCAACAGGTCGAGCGGCCAGTATTTAAACTCGAGCGGCTTACAACTCAGATTGCTGACTTTGTATAATTGCTTTAGAGAATGTCAAGTCATAAGAATAGTTAACAGGCTGAGCGGCCAGCATTTAAACTCGAGCGGCTTACAACTCAGATTGCTGACTTTACATACAGGATAAAGAATGCCAAGTCATAAGAAGACCATTGGTAGGCCGCGCGATTAATATTTAACCTGAACGACTTATGCGACATATCATCGACTGATAAATCCGCGCGGGTTATACATACTTTGAGCGGCTTAATAGCTTGATACTTGCAATGAGAATCACAATTGCCTGATTGTGTAGAGTCCGTTATTAACCGAACGGATCGAATTGAAAACCATAAAGATGATAGGCCCATAAACCAAATGATGAGATCGACCGATCAGGATTATGCTTGATCCCTTGATATTTGCCTTGTGACATTTTATAGTATCTCGCTTGTTTCAAATCGTCCGGTCTGACAACCAGACCGAATGATATACTTGGTACCTGCTTATTTCAAACCACCCGGTCTGATAACCAGACCGCATGATATACTTGGTACCTGCTTATTTCAAACCGTCCGGTCTGAGAACCAGACCGCATGATATACTTGGTACCTGCTTATTTCAAACCGTCCGGTCTGAGAGTCAAACCGCATGATATTTTTGGTACCTGCTTATTTCAAACCGTTCGGTTTAAACATCAAGCCGACCGGTTTGTGATGTATATAATAAGAATCCTGCTTTTTTTTTCTCCCAAATGGTCTAGAGTGACCATATATGATGAGATAATTCCCTGTAATGTAAAAAGAGATGGCTACAGACTCAGATGACCAAGTGGGCAGGTGGGCCTAGGCGGCGAACATTGCTTTCCTCAAGTGGTCATAAGAGCCGTAGAAAATAAAGAAAAAGACAAGTACAGACCCAGATGACCAAGTGGGCAGGTGGGCCTAGGCGGCGAACATTGCTTTCCTCAAGTGGTCATAAGGGCTGTAAGTGACTCAACTGCTCTCTTGCCTAGGGCTACAAGCCGAGTTGATCAATTGGGCAGGTGGGCCTAGGCGGCGAACATTGCTTTCCTCAGAGAGATCAACTCAGTTGTGGGTCCCGCTTAGGCATCGCTTGAGAGTACCTAGGAGTATTCGATGGTCACAGACTAAGATGATTAGTTGGGCAGGTGTGGTTATACCGCGGGGGCTATACCGACATTGCTTTCCTCAGAAAGATCATCAAATCTGTAACTATATCCCTCTCGGGGTATGATAGAGCCAACATTCACCTAGACCTCCCTTGATGCAGGGGTGTGCCGGATATCAGCCGGGATCCAAGGTTCCGAAGACCACCGCACAGGAATTGGCAAGCTACCACTACACGTGTGCGAAAACTCCCCGCTACACATGATCTTCGTGGTTTTACGCTAATGACTACAATCCGAGGGGGTTCGAGCAGAACTTGGCGATGTCTCCGCGGTTCAGTGAGGTTGATATATAAGAAAGTGTAAAAAGGAAATATCAAACATGGAGAAGTGTCAGTATGGGGCTTCTCATTAAAATATCCAAAAAATGCAAGAAAGTAAAGAGGTCATTTTAGGGATAGAACCGTTTGAGATCGTCACCGCTCCAGGTGCGTGAGATGTCTTCTCCTTCACTTGTTTGGAGGCGGTAAGCCTCACTTTTTAGTACTTCCTTGATGATGAAAGGTCCAGCCCAATTAGGATTCAACTTCCCAACATTGCCTGTTCTGGCTGCTGCATCAACTTTCTTTAGCACAACGTCTCCGACTGCAAAATGCTTTACCCTAACATTCTTGTCAAAGTACTTCGCCATTCTCCTTTTAACTTCTTCTTGTCTGATGGTTGCCTCGTCCTGAAGCTCTTCGATCAGATCCAGACTGTACTTGACAACCTCGTCATTTTCATCTATCCATGCTTCTCCTCCCTCCTTTGCATATACAACTCTTGGAGTGAACACCTCAAATTCTACAGGAACAACAACTTCCGAGCCATGAGATAATTTGAATGGTGTCTCCCCCGTAGCTGAAGATGGAGTGGTACGAAGAGTCCAAAGGATGGAAGGAAGTTGGTCTGCCCAATTCCCTCTTTGATTCAAGACCCTCTTCATCAGAAGCTGCTGGATCTGTCTATTTGCAGCTTCTACCTGGCCATTCGTCCTTGGGTGGTGTACCGAGGCAAACCGAAGATCAATTCCCACCTGATCACAAAAGTTTATCATCTCTGGATTGTTAAATTGTGGACCATTGTCAGTGACAATTGCTAGCGGAATTCCATGCCGGTAGACTATCTCCCCCCAGAAGAAGTTTCTGATAATTTGAGTTGTAGTTCTTGCTAATGCCTTCGCCTCAATCCACTTGCTAAAGTAGTCACAATGATAAAGCGACGCTGGCCACTGGCTACTGGGAAGGGTCCGATAAGATCCATCCCCCAAACTGCAAAGGGCCATTGTGCAGTTATTGATCTGAGCGACTAAGCAGGCAAATGCTGAAGAGGAGCGAACTTTTGACACTGAACACATCGCCTGTAGAATGCTTCAGCATCCTTCCTCATGGTTGGCCAGAAATATCCCTGCCTTAAGATTCTCTTCTCTAGAGTCTTTGCTCCTGAATGGCTACCACACTCCCCGGAATGAACTTCTTGAAGTATGGTGGGATTTCTTCCTCGGAAACACATCGTGCTGAGGGAGAGATCAAAGTCTTCCTGTAGAGAACTCCTGCTATCAGATAATAGAATGCCGCTTTCCTTCTGAATCTTCTTCTATCTTTGATGGAATGATGGAACTCCCCTTTTGACAGAAACAGCTCGTAAGGATCCTTCCACGAAGGATTATGATCAATTTGCATGAGTTCCGCTTCATCTGTTGCTGGATGAAAAAGTTCAGAGGTCACTCCTCCGGATGGAAGACCGAACTTTGACAATTCATCTGCTTCCTCGTTCTGCGTTCTTGGGATATGCTCGATGATGAATGACTTGAATCTTCCGATTTCCTTTTTGGCTAACAGCAGATATTTCTTCAGAATTGGCTCCCTTGTCTCATAATTCCCCAAGACCTGAGAGGCCATTACCAATGAATCGGTTCTAACATGTGCATGTTCTATCCCCAGCTCTTTTGCAAGTCTCAGCCTAGCCAAAAGTGCTTCATATTCTGCCTGGTTATTTGTAACTGGAAAGAAGAATTTGATAGCTTGTTTCAGCCTGATGCCATTTGGACTGATCAAGACTACTCCGGCTCCCACGGAGTTTTTGCCAGAAGCCCCATCCACATAGATGACCCAAGCTAAAGGAGATTGCACCACTTGCTCAGAATTAGGTTCTGCTGTATCCACCAAGGAGTCTGCCAAGATTTGTGCTTTGATTGCTGTTCGGGGGATGTATGATATTTCAAATTCACTTAGTTCGATAGCCCATTTAGTCAACCTCCCTGAATGGTCTGGCTTTTCAAGAATATTTCTTAAAAGATGATCTGTAATCACTTGGATGGGATGAGCTTGGAAATAAGGACGAAGCCTTCGTGAAGACATAACCAAAGCCAAGGCCAGTTTCTCCAAGATTGAATATCTGGTTTCCGCATCTTTGAGAATGTGGCTAACATAATATATTGGAAACTGCCTCTTCTTTTCCTCCTGAACGAGGACAGAGCTTACCGCATCTGGGCCGACTCCCAAATATAAGAATAATATTTCCCCCTCACGGGGACTTTGGAGTAGCGGAGTTGAAGTCAACTGTACTTTTAGCTGCTCGAAAGCCCTGTTGCACTCCTCGCTCCATTCAAACTTTGATCCTCCCCGCAGTATTTTAAAGAATGAGGCACTTTTATCCCCGGATTTGGAGATAAACCTGCTCAATCCTGCCAACCTTCCTCCAAGCTGCTGAACTTCCTTGGTATTTCGAGGAGGGGTCATATCAAGGATGACCTTCACTTTATCTGGATTCGGTGCAAGGCCATCGGGAGTTAAGAGATGCCCGAGAAACTTTCCTTTGTTTGCCCCAAACACACATTTCAATGAGTTTAATTTTAACTTGAACCTCCGTAGAGTACCGAACGTCTCTACGAGGTCTTTCAAGTGTAATGAAAATGTTTTACTTTTTAGAAGGAGATCATCAACGTAAACTTCGAGGTTTCTGCCTTTTTGATGCTTAAAGAAGGTATCTATCATTCTTTGATATGTTGCGCTCGCATTTTTAAGACCGAAGGGCATTACGAGATAGCAGTAACACCCATCGTTTGTGATAAATGAGGTGTGCGGGATATCAGGTTTGTGCATTTTAATTTGATGGTACCCGGAGAAAGCGTCGAGAAAACCCATAAAACCATACCCAACCGCGGAATCAACTAAGACATCTATCCGAGGCAGAGGGTAGCAATCTTTGGGGCATGCTTTATTAAGTTTGGTGAAGTCTACGCACATGCGCCACTTCCCACAAGATTTCTTAACCATTACAACATTCGACATCCATGTGGGATATTGAATTTTAGAAATAAAACCCGCTTTTAGGAGTTTGGAAACCTCCTCTCTGATGGGCAGCGCCAGCTTGGTCGCCACTTCCCTCTTCTTTTGCTGGACGAGCTTGAACTCGGGAGATACGTTCAGATGATGACAAGCCACGTCCGGATCTACTCCTGGCATATCCTCCGCTGACCAGGCGAAGACATCCAGGTTCTCCAAAAGGCAGGAGATTAGCTCCACTTTCTCCTCCTCCAGCAACTCAGCATTGATGACCAGCTTCTTTTCTTCCCCTTCAGCAATAGGGACCTCTTGGGTCGCCTGGGCAGGTTCCAGGTGAGCTCACCCTTCTCGATTTTTTCCTTCCTCAACAGCCCTTGAGGATTCAGCAATCTCCAAAACTTCAGCCACGGTCTCGGGAAGTGAAACGTCGGTGATCATGTTGACAGTTCAGACATAGCACTCCCGAGCCACCTTTGGGTTACTTCTAACCCGATACTGCCTTCCCTCAGCGGCAAACTTAAGAGCGAGGTGGAAAGTAGACACCACTGCCCGGTATGCATTAAGAATCGGTCTCCCGAAGATGGCGCTGTAGTTACTTGGGGCATCCACCACCACGAAGTTGATCAGTTTTATTACTCCTCCAAGAGAGACCAGGAGCTTTACTGAACCCTCCACTTCCTGATTCTCCCCAGAAAAACCGTAGAGGGGCCCGTCAGTGGAAAGCAAAGGCTTTCCAGTCTTCAGGGCTTCGAAAGTTGGGCGGAAAAGGAGATTGACGGAGCTGCCTGTATCAATCAAGATCTTGTGGACTGTATAATTTTCGATGACGGCTTTGATGACCACCGCATCGTCGAAAGGATTGGCATTTGGGGGAAGGTCATCCTGACCAAAGGTGACAATAGTGCTTTCGGGGGGAGAACTTGTAGTGGCTGCTACTTCCTGCTTCAAAACTCTCGTGATGCTGGATTTGCGAGATGACTCTGCTCCAGCTCCTCCATGGATACAGTAGATGTCCCCTAAGGGGCCCACATCATTGACTTCGATGCATTCGGCGGAAGGATGGATGTCTCCATAGCAGCCGGCGTCTTCGACGTCGGCGCATTCCCAGGTCACTTCCACTGTTTCTTTCTCTTTTTTCTTCTCAGCCGCTGGCTCAGCAGTTGAGTCTTTCCGAACTAGGCCCCGGAGCTTTCCTTCTCCTAGGAGCCTCTTTATTAGCAAGCGAAGGGCCCGACAGTCTTCGGTCAGATGCCCTCCCTCTTTATGGTATTCACAGTAAAGGTTCGGATTTCGATTGCGAATATCCGACTTCAGAGGAGCAGGCCTTTTGAAATCTGGCCTTTTCTGCAAGATCTGGACCACTTCGTCCATGGTGACATTTAAGGGAGTGAATGACTCTTGCGAGTCATCATATTGAGTGGACGGAATGACTGGAGGTGGCTGCGCGGTGTACTGTGGTAAGTATATCAGCATGATTTGCGGAAGAGGAGCGGATGGAGCGGGGGCGATGGCCAACGACGGTTTCTGATCCTGAAACCGTTGATGGCCAATAAAGGGTTGTTTGTTTTTGTAGTTTCTTCCCCTCTGGGAACGGGGTTCAAAGTGGGACTGATTTGATGGCGGATGATGAAAGGACCGATTGGACTGCTCCTTGTCGCTTACCAGCTTTGCGACATAGCCTGGATTGCTCTTTTCTCCTCTAATGAACATATTTGCCAAACTTATCATTTCCTGATAAGTCCTGGGCTCCCTTATATTTGCTTCAAATTTTAGGGGGCCCTCTCTCAAGCCATGGATGAAGGCAACCCTATACAGCTCTGGATCCACATTTTGGACTTCCATGATCTCCTTCTGGAAGCGGTCTACGAAACGGGCCCACGTTTCGTCTTCCCGCTGCTTTATATCGAAAAGGGCTGCCGGGCCACTTTTCCTCTTCCTTGAGGTGGAGAACCTCAGCAAAAACTCCCTTCGCAGCTCAGCGAAACAACTGATCGATCTGGGATGCAGCCCATAAAACCACTCCCTTGCTTGTCCTTCAAAGGAGGTCACAAGGAGTTTGCACTTAGTCGCATCAGTTAAGGTTCTAAGAGCGATGACTGACTCGAAGGCTTGTAGATGAACAGTGGGATCAGTTTCTCCACTGAAAGCTGGCAGACGAGGCTCTCTGAAATTATTAGGGGCTGGCTCCCCCCGGGCTTCGTCCACGAAGGGAGAAGTTTTTTCCATATCCTCATATAGAGGAGCAGGGTAGTAAGCCGCCGAAACCGCGGCTACTCGCGGACAAGCCGCCTGATAAGAGGACCGGGCAGCAGCTTCTGGCGGGTAGAAAGGGTGAGCAGCGGTTTCAGGCGGATATGACAAGCGGGCTGCTCCTTCCGTCGGATAGGACAGGCGGGCTGCATGAGAAGCCGCCCCCTGGAAATCGAGGACTTGGCCGACATGCCGTGCGCGGCTTCCTGGTAGAAGTTTTGCCTGGCCGCAAAACCTTCTTGCTGGGGTTGGAGGTTGGCGGTTTGTGGTAGTGGGTAAGGTGGAGGCGGAGGAAGAACCGGAGTCACCGCTTGATTAACCGCGGTTTGCTGTGGAACTAACCGCTCGGTTAATAGGGCCAAAGTCTGACTGATTGCGTCCAACCGCTGATCAGTCGCCCTCTGAGCCCGCTCGGCTTCTCTTCTGGATTGCTCCAAGGCTTCCCACAAAGAGTCCTCACTGTGATCGGAGCGGTCTCCAAGGGGGAACTGGCGGTCTGACATTATGGCAAGGAGGATTTCACCGACAATCCGCGATCTGAAGGTCGCGTGTTTCTGTTGAGGTCGAAATCGCACCTCCGAAGGAAATCGGAGGCTGCGGGCTGCCGGTTACTTTTTAGGTGGAGAAAACGAGACCGCTAGCAGCGGTCAAGGCCAGACTTCGCCCATCACGGCGAATGCCACTCCTGTGACGGGCTTTCCTTTGATTAAGAAGAAGCGGTTACAGCGGGTTACAAGTGCTGGAAAGCAGAAGTTGGCCGGTCAGACAGTCCGCAAGACGGGAAACTCGAGACCGCAGCTCAAACAAGCGAGCTCCTGGATTCGAGTGTGCGTGTCTTGGGAGTGTTGTCGCCCCCTATTTATAGGCTCGGGGGCCTGCCCGAACGGGCAGGGATAAAATAACCGCCTGCCCGGGTACAGGAGAATCGGGCAGGCGGTGACGAGATACAGAAAGAAGAAAAGAAAGAAGCCGCGCGGCCTGGCGGCTTGCGCTTGCGGTCTGTCTCGTAAAGGGGCTGGAGATGCTGTGACCAAGGCGATGATGCCACCCGGGCGGTCTCCGTCTTGAGAACGCGGCTTGCCCTTGAGAACGCGGCCTGTCGCCTGGTCTTGAGCCTTGTAAGCCTTCAAGATGTAACCCGCGCGGTCTCCAGCTTGAGACCGTGGGTTGCCTTCTAGACTTGTACCCTGATGGCTTTCATAGTACAACCCGAGCGGTCTCCGACTTGAGACCGCGGTCTGCCGTTTTGGACTTGGGCCTTGGTGACCTTCAATCTCTGGAGGCGACCTGAATGCTCAGACCGTCCGGTCTGTGTGGATTGATGCTGATGGACATTGTAAAACCTGAACCGGACGACTTGTATCCGCAGACCGCCCGATCTGTGGGTAATGTTATTTGGAAGCGGTCTTCTGGGTAAACATATAGTGTTGTTTTTTGATGCACTTTGCTAACCGACTTTAAAGTGATTGCCCAACTTTTATGTATTGCATTTCACACGGTGAATATTTCATGTTTAATTTTGTCGTAAGATTATATGATTGATATATTTAAGTAATTTCTCATGAAATACTACCTTCTATCACAAGTATTTTGTGTGTATTTTACATTCTTATATGCATTTCAGAATGGAAGAATCAGTTCGATGGATTTTCACAAAGCAACTAGTTATCTGGTGACTGCCAGTGCTGATGAATCAATTCGTCTTTATGATATGCAAAATGCAGTGTACGTTTCCTCTCAGTGCTGCATTCCATTACCAGAAAGTTGGAGTTTTAAATACTTCAATGATAACATCGCAATACAAATTATTCGGTGTGCAGAATGCAGCTTACTTGCTTGGATCCAGCTTATAAGTGTCTGAGTTTCCTAAATTGCCTCTTTTTTCAACACTATTCTAAATTATTTGAGCAGATCATCTAAGATGTCTAATATAATTATTTGATTTCTACTGGTGTAATTTATGCCCTTTAGAGGAAGATCCATCCATATATTTCATGCTGATTGATTCAGATCTATTGAGGTTAATTTCATATGTCCAAGCCAAGCAAGTCTAAACAATGTTTAGTATGAAAAATTTGTTCTAGCATATCCATATATATTTTTGATGTAAGGTTCTTGAGTATATATTTTCAACTGCCTAGATTTTTTTTGTTTAAATTGGGGGAAGTGGTCATTGCTTTTCCATTCTTCCGAAGTCAAACAATTTGTATCTTTACTTCACCTTTCCTGGTTCAGTTCTTAAGTCAGTGTGAAATACTGTGAAACTGAAATCATATAAACTTTAATGAGCTGATCTATATAGCTGTGCTTTAAGCTTCAGGGATGCATGATTTTAGCTTCCTAGATATTCTATTACTTCATTTAATTTGTGATGCATTTTCCAGTTTTTTTCTTCAATTAACTTCTATCATTATCTCCTCCCATAGGGCATTTCTCAGTTATATGGTGGTTATTGACGTTGTTGTGATTAACCTAGATTTTTTAGGACCCTATTGCATCATTTCTTTCTCTTGGTTCTTTTCATCATTTCTTTCATTTCTATTTTGGGCAATGTTAAGGATAAATTGACATTTGATTTATTCATTCATTTATATAGCGTGCTTTCATTATTCATTACGTGTCCTTGGACTCACACGTTCATATTTCTTTTCATTTTCATAACGGGAGGTTATTCACCTCACCTCCCTGGTTGGGTTAACTCTTAACATAGTCCATTGCATCGATGCATCTTTCATATTGTTTTCTTTTTTTCATCATATATTCATATTTATACTTGGAAGGGGAGCCTTGGCGCACCGGTTGAGGTGTTGCCGTGTGACCTTGAGGTCACGGGTTCGAGTCCTGGAAGCAGCCTCTTTCAAAAATGCAGGGGAAGGTTTGCCTACATTTCACCCTTGTGGTGGGACCCTTCCCCGGACCTCGCTGCGCGGGGATGCTTTGTGCATAGTGCTGCCCCTTTTATTCATATTTATACTTATCGTTCACTTAAAATGCTCCTTCATTTTTATTATATATATTCATATTATCATTTGTAACTATAAACATTTAATCGTAACATTTATTCATTAACCGTGCCAAAACTGTGATATACAAGCATATGTCTTCATCATCATTTAAGCATTCTAAGACTATCATGTATAAACATTTAGAATATTTCTTTATCAGCATTATAAACATATTGTTAATTATGTTAATACGATAATTACAAGCATTTAGAATAATTCTTTATCATCATTATATATCTATAAACATCATCATTCATGAAGTACACAATTTTGTATAATTGTGCATAAAAGAATTAATACAAACTAAAGAAATAAAAACTCACCATAGTCTTCTCTTTTCTCTATATTATTCCTCGAGTCAGTGTCTATACCTTTTTGTGTCATCTCCTAGACAATTTATCACAATCAGCCTTCGTATATTAATTGCTATTTATGCATATTTGGTTTATACATCGATGTGGTTTGCTTTCACGAGGTAAAATTGCCCTAATGTCACTAAGGAATGGGTGTAACATGTAGTCAAATCCACATTGATATTCCACATTGATATGAAAAGAACCTCTACCGACTTGATGAACATACCAACATTTATTATAGGCTTGCTGACATCCATATGAAGCTTGCTAATCAACCATATACAACTACCATATATTACTGATAATGTTATAATTGATTCATTTAAGGCATCCTCCCAGATAATTCTACTTACAAAAGAAACCCTCTTATTCATGTAAAGTTCACATGTAGGTGAAAGTGACACGTCCACCTCAATTTTTCCACATAAAGTAAACCAAAATCCCTTAGGCCCCCTTCGTTTGGACGGAATTGAAGACTTGGAATTGAAATTCGACGTCGAATTTCAATTACGTCGTTCGCTTGTTATGTAGCTTTAATAATTGAAATTTGAGTTGAATATCATGGAATTGGTTTTAGCCTAAGCACAAAATCTAGCTAGACATATCAGAATTGGCGAGTCTGGCACGCTCGATTTATCGCGTTTTTTGCCCGGACGCCTATGCGCCCGGGCGCACAATTTTTGCCCGGGCGCGAGTTTTTCGCACGGACGCGAGTTTTTCGCCCGAACGCGCGTTTTTTCGCCCGAACACGTGTTTTTCGCCCGGACGCCCAAATTTTGCCCGGGCGGAAATTTTCCACCCTAGCACGCGTTTTTCGCCCTGGTGCGCGTTTTTCGCCCTGGTGCGCGTTTTTCACCCGGGCGCGTGTTTATGCACCCGGACGCACAATTTTTCGCCCGGGCGCGATTTTTTCGCACGGACGCTCGTATTTCGCCCGAACGCGCGTTTTTCGCCCGGACGCCCAAATTTTGCCAGGATGGAAATTTTCCGCCCTAGCGCGCGTTTTTCGCCCTGGCGCGCGTTTTTCGCCCGGGCGCATGTTTTTCGCCCGGCGCGCGTTTTTCGCCCGGGGGCGTGTTTTGTCACCCGGGCGTGCAATTTTTTGCCCCGGCGCGAGTTTTTCGCCCGGGCGCGCGTTTTTTCGCCCGGGCGTGATTTTTCACCAGGGAGCTGTGTTTTGCTGGGATGCGCTTTTATCGCCTATGCGAGCTTTTTTCGGGCGGGCGGGTGGAAAAATCGCACCCAAGAAAAAAAATTGCGCCCGGGCAAAAAAATCATGTCGGGGACACAAAATCGCGCCCGAGCGAAAAAATGAGCCCGCGCAAAAAATGCACGCCCGGGCGAAAAAATCGCGGTTGTGCGAAAAAATTGCCCCCGGGCGGAAAAAATCGTTCTCCGGCGAAAAAATAGCCCCCGGGTGAAAAAATCCTCGCCATGACATACATTTGTTTATGATATATGTGATAAATATTAGCTTATTCGTAATATTTTTCAATTCTTAAATTGAATTTTATTTAACAAACGAATAAAAATATTGATTAATTTCACAATATTCAACAATATTGTTTATTAGGCGAACGTTGGAATTGGAATTAGTCATCAATATTCAATTCCACAATATTTATCAATATTCAATTCCAATATCGAATTCTAATTCCTTCCAAACGAACGGACCCTTAGGCCCCGTTCGTTTGGACGGAATTGAAGACTTGGAATTGAAATTCGACGTCGAATTCCAATTACGCCGTTCGCTTGTTAGGTAGCTTTAATAATTGAAATTTGAGTTGAATATCATGGAATTGATTTTAGCCTAAGCACAAAATCTAGTTAGACATATCGGAATTGGGCGAGTCTGACACGCTCGATTTATCGCGTTTTTTGCCGGGAGCGCGTTTATGCGCCCGGGCGCACTATTTTTCGACCGGGCACGAGTTTTTCGCACGGACGCGAGTTTTTCGCCCAAACGCGCATTTTTCGCCCGGACGCCCAAATTTTGCCCCACCGGAAATTTTCTGCCCTAGCGCGCGTTTTTCGCCCTGGCGCGCGTTTTTCGCCCTGGCGCGCGGTTTTCGCCCGGGTGCGCGTTTATGCGCCCGAGCGCACAATTTTTCGCCCGGGCGCGAGTTTTTCGCACGGACGCTAGTTTTTCGCCCGAACGCGTGTTTTTCGCCCGGAAGCCCAAATTTTGCCCGGGCGGAAATTTTCCGCTCTAGCGCGCGTTTTCGCCCGGGGGCGCATTTTTCGCCCGGGCGCAAGTTTTGCCACCCGGGAGCGCGCAATTTTTTGCCTGGGCGCGAGTTTTTCGTCGGGGCGCGCGTTTTTTCGCCGGGGCGCGATTTTTTTCGCCCGGTCGCAATTTTTTCACCCGGGCGCAATTTTTTCCCTCGAGAGTGTTTTTTCGCCCGGAGGCGATTTTTTCGCCCTGGAGCGAATTTTTCGCTTGGACGCGAATTTTTTGCCCGGGCGTGAATTTTTCTCCCACGGGAGAGTTTTTCTCCCCGGCGCGATTGTTTCGCTAAAACGCGATTTTTCGTCAGGGAGCGATTTTTTTGGCCGCGCGCAATTCTTTCGCCTGGGCGCATTTTTTTTGGCCGGGAGCGATTTTTGTGCCCGGGCAAATTTTTTTCGCCCAACGAGATTTTTTTGCTCGCGGGCTATTTTTCGGGCGCGATTTTTTCACCGGGGAGCGGTTTTTTTGCTGGGACGCGCTTTTATCGCCTATGCGAGCTTTTTTCTGCCGGGCGGGTGGAAAAATCGCACCCAGGAAAAAAATTTGCTCCCGGGCAAAAAAATCGTGCCCTGGACACAAAATCGCGCCCGGGCGAAAAAATGAGCCCGGGCAAAAAATGCGCTCCCGGGCAAAAAAATCGCGGTTGTGCGAAAAAATTGCGCCTGGGCGAAAAAAATCGTTCTCGGGCGAAAAAATCGCCCCCGGGCGAAAAAATCGTCGCCATGACATACATTTGTTTAGGATATATGTGATAAATATTAGATTTTTCGTAATATTTTTTCAATTCTTAAATTGAATTTTATTTAACTAACAAACAAAAGTATTGATTAATTCCATAATATTCAACAATATTGTTTATTAGGCGAACGTTGGAATTGGAATTAGTCACCAATATTTAATTCCACAATATTTATCAATATTCAATTCCAATATCAAATTCCAATTTCGTCCAAACGAACGGGCTCTTAGGGTCCGTTCGTTTGGATGGAATTCAGAGTTGGGAATTGGAATTGAAATCAATGTCAATTATGCAGGAATTGGAATTGAAGTAATTCTAATTCTGCTGTTCGGCTTAACACTGGAATTCTGTCTGCAGGAATTGGAACTAACAATTCCGTTGTTCGGCTGCATATAAATATTAAGAGGCAGGAATTAAAATTTAAACTTAAAATAAGTAATCAACAAAATTATCCATTCGATATTAAATGATCCACACATAATAAAGTCTAGATACAAAAATATAGAATATAAAAAGGTTCCACACATAATAAAGTCCAGATACAAAAATATTGAATATGAAAAAGTTCTCATATAAAGTCCAGATATATATATTAAAACAAAAAACTAATAACGTTGCTAGGTAATGCTATCCATCTTCAAGATGCAATCGAAGCCATGTCCTCCTGATCGGCATCGGTAGAGCCATGAACACGTCGCTCTTTGCTTCGTCAACGTTCAAGATATTGATGGCTTTGATGATCTCATTCTCAGTCAGATCTGGAATAACTGCAATTGCTGCATATATCCTATCGGCTCTCGAAAGCTGCGGCGGCGGCTGAGCAGACACATTGCTCTCCTTTTCCAAGTTCCTTGCAATTGAAGTAACAACATCTGCAATAATATCAGCTGCAGTAGCACGCTTCTTCTTCTTCTTTGGCCGTGGCTCTACCTCCTTAGTAATATCAGTTGCAATATGTTCATCTGCGGATTCTTCTATGTTGATCTCATCCACAACTTCAGATGCAGTCGCCGCATGAGCTCCAGTAGCTCCATCTACACCACACAACATTGCCAAGTCGCCCCAATTCACAATCACTTTACTGCGATAATGCTTTACAGATGGATGTGCCTACAATTTTAAAAGAGATTAGAATATTATAGACTCAGTTTTGATAATATATTTTTGGCAGAAAATAAAATGTTACCTGAACATAGTTTGTCCAAACATCCTCGCTGTCTACTTTCACGACATTCCGCTCCCAATCCCACCCAAAGCCACTAGTATCCAACATCGTAAATATTTCCTGATAATACTTATTCCAAGTTTTTAATCGCGCATTAATTTTTTCCTTATTTATCACAACTTTGCATTCTTCCTTCACTACTTGGATCGCAGCTGTGAATGCAACGCCTTTCCAACCATTTGCCGCCTTGTTGCCCATAGCCTGCTGCTCGAGGAGAGCAGTGGATAAAGCGCAATCCATTTGCGATGTCCAGTGATCATAAGACCGTTCACTTTCTTTTGTGGCTTTAGTTTTCTCCTTATCCATTGATTAGCTGTATAACATTCATATGCATAAATTAATTAAACAGGTTATTAATAAACAAACAACATGTCATGATAGTTAAGGCCACCAACAGCTAAAGCACAACTAATGAGTTTATAAGCATATAACATATTGTAAACAGCTAATGAAGGTCACCAAAAATCATATGCAAAAAACATGTCATGATAGCGAAGGCCACCAACAAAAAAATTGTTTAACACATATTATCACTAATGAGTTTATGCTCCAAGACGTGACTGGTACTCATTAAACATGTTCATCGCCAAGGTATCTCTAAATTGAGTCCACTCAGGTGTTGCTTGAACTGGGCCCACGACATCTGCATACTTGTAGTTGTCGCCACCTAAATCTTGTTGTAATATTTCTGCGTCAACCTCAGCAAGTAATCTAGCATCATTAGCTAATCTCCTCTCCAATAAGAAATTATGTAGGATGCAATAAGCATTTATAATTTGTACCTGTGTAAAGCGAAAAGTTTTGGAAGTTAAATAAGAAAACATTTGATTGAAGATATCTTTAAAAACTCACGCTTACTTGCACTTTAATATCGTAGAGGATGAGCCTCGCAAAATTGCCCACCGTTTCTTAAGTAGGCCAAAGGTCCTCTCGATAACATTTCTAGCCTTTGAATGACGTAGATTAAACAACTCTTTGTAGTTAGTTGGATTGTTGCCCTGTGCGGCCCACTCTTTAAGATGGTATCTGGTCGACCTATATGGAGCAAGGTAGCCTGGACCATTTGCGTATCCAGCATCCACAAGGTAGTATTTACCAACTGGCACTACGAAGCGATCAACTCTTTCAAGTGCATTACGCAACACTCTGGAGTCCGACGATGACCCCTCCCATCCAGGCAATACATAAACAAACTTCATGTTGGAATCACATACTCCCATGACGTTGGTTGTTATGGATTGTTTTCTATTACGATATCTGCCTTGATCCTTAATAAGAACGATTACTTCAATATGAGTTCCATCTATGGCACCAACACAGTCCTACAAGAATAAAAAATATATACAGCGTAATTGATAAACAACTTTTTATATGAATGTACGACGCAAACCACTTGCTCACCGGAAAATGACGCCATCTTTGTGTTGTTGTTATATCAGGAAGCTTGATAAATTCGGTGGATAACTTCAGAATAGCCCCTAACACATTGTTGAAATGTCTACTTATTGTATCAATAGACCGAAGATACGTTACTCCAACATCTCGGAATTTCTTATTATGTGCTAACACATACAGGAATACACTGACAGATTCTTTCACCGAAACATTTTGTGTATCTCTCATTAAGTTGCGACGCACAAGAATGTTGCATAGGGCTTCAAATGAGCTTCGATTCATACGCAACTGGTTGAAACAATTATATCTGGTCCATTGTACAATCGATTAAGCAATGAGTTGCGTAAGATATTTTTAGCGTCAGATTCCATACGAACTCTGCATATCTTAGGCTTCAAAACTATGATCAATGCAGCAAGAGCCGCTGCAACTGTTGCCATCCTACGTCTACGACGCCTTTTAATTTCATCCATCTATCAAACTTAAAAATGAAAACATAAACATATTGAAATCAAGTTGGACAATATTGAAATCAAGTTGGACAATACATACACATGGATTATAACAAGTTATAGAATGTTCCCCACTTCGTTCTCTTTTCAAAAAGTAGCATAGCTGATAACAAGCATAGCTAACCACAAATCATTGCTGCTTGGATAACAAGCATAGATAACAAACATAGCTGCTTGGAACAATAACCAAGCATAGCTGCTTGGAACAATAACCAAGCATAGCAGGAGGAAAAAAATAAACAAGCTAAAAGAGAGGAACAATAACCAAGCATAGCAGGAGCAATGCCATGAGAAACCCTAACCACAAATCATTGCTTCCTACAAAACTACATCGCGCAGGAATGCAGGAGGAAAACGCAGCATCCTTACAGCGGGAGGCAAAGCTTCGTAAAAAACTACACAGTAATCCCAAAATCAAAGGGCAAAATCCCAAAATCAGACCACCTGATTCAGAAGCCTACATCATTGATTCCTAAAAAACTACAGGAATGCAGGAGGAAAAAGCAGCATCCTTAAAGCGGGAAGAATGTTATCATCGGAGAAGCAAGAAGAAAAAACGCACCTGAGCGTTGATGCTGCGGAGAAGACGAGGCGATGTCGTCGCTGGAGAACGGAGCGGCAAACGGAGCGGCAACGACGCCGGAGAAGGAGTCGATTCGCCGGTGAACGGAGCGGCAACGACGCCGGAGAAGAAGAGGCGATGTCGGGTGTCTCGCGGAATCGTCAAGTCCGAGCACGCGTGGTCGGAAATGGGAGGGGGAGGGTTTAACCTATTCTCGATTCTTAAAAGAATTGAAGGGAATTCCAATTCCCATTAATTATTAGGCCATCCGAACAGCGGAATTGGAATTGGGAGCTCAATTCCAATTCCATCCGCCCAATTCCGTCCAAACGAACGGAGCCTTAAAGAATTGGTTGTGTAATGCTGCCTACAAACTCTAAGTGGCCATTTATATGTTCACATTCTAAAATCAACCCTCTAATTTCCCTGTTGAAATCATCTCAATCTCCTTCAATTCATATCAAAATGAATAGTCTCATAAGAGTAAATAGAGCTTCAATAACCCTTATCTTAATAGTAAGAAATTATTGTCTATATATATTTCAAGAACTTGCTGCAACTTCTCTCTTACTGGTATTAACAAAACAGGCCCTACGAACTCAAAGCTTGTTGTCTTTTTCAAAATAATGAGGGCTTCTGTACGAAATAGGTTGAAGAGCCTTTTGCTCATTTTTCTATTCTTCATAAAAATGAAGGGGCAGAAGGAAAAACATGATTCTAAAGTCTCTTAGCGAAAATCCCTCACTTCAGGTTTTTTCGGCCATCACAATATCCTCTCTCAAGCCACAAAAGAACATACAAATGAAGAGGAGTTGAGAGGGAGAGATTAGTAGTTCAATTTTGATTCTTGTTGTTGAAGATTACATAAGAAGACATTGTATTTAGCCCACGCATTATGGCCCATTGGGTCCATTCCTCTCTTAGGCTCCTTTAGTCCCACATTTTGTATTGATTTTTAGCTCATCCCTTTCTCTATATAAAGAGTATCTCTGTACATGCATGAGCATAAGAACGAATTGTATATTTTGAATATTTTTCTCTCACTTCATACATGGTATCAGAGCAACGATCCATTGCCTTCTACGCGATTGAGTCCTTGCTCTCGCCTATTCACCTCAGACGGACTCCCTCACTGTAACCGCCTGGACTCTCCTGTGAGACCTCCCTAACAACATCCGCTTGAGGTCCTTCTGCTCCTTCCGTGCCTCCTGCTTGGATCCTCCTCGTTTTTATAGGCCTCCTGTGCCACTTGCTGGGACTCACCGTCGCTTTGCTATTGTAACCGCCCAGACCCCTCTTTGAGATCGCCCACTCCCTGCCAGCGAGGTCGCCTTGACTCCGTGCGGTCTCCACCCGCAAGCCCGCCTTTCCTACACGTGTGGTCGCCCCAACCTTTTTTAGGCCATCTCCGCAGTCTCTCAGACTCCCCGTCGTCCTCGCCGATTCCTTTGTGACACTTCGCACGGACTCCCCCTTGTAACCGCCCGGACTGCTCTTTGCGGCCTGGCCGGACTCCTCTTTGCAGCTGTCCCGAGCCCTCTGCGGCTCTCTTTGGTGACCTTGTGCAGACTCCTCCTTGAGCCCCCCCTACTGCTCCAGCCCGCCTCCTCTTGAAAGGCTTGCACGAACTCCTCTCTGAGGTCGTGCCTCCTCCTGAGCGGTCTCCTCTTTGAGGCCGCTCCTCCCCCAACTGCTCCAGCCCGCCTCCTCTTGAGAGGCTTGGGCGGACTCCTCCTTCAGGTAGCCCCCTACTGCTGTTATCCGCCTTAACTCCTCTTTGAGGCTTGGGCGGACTCCTTGAGGCCTCGCCTCCTCCTTCTGCTTCAGCTCGCCTCCTCTTGCGACAATGTGAACAAGTGTTGCTCCCGCTTCCTCGACCCTTTATGCTCTTGCTCCAGCCTCTCTCCCTGATGCTAGGGTTGAACTCCAGATTACTACTATCTCGCTCGTCGACAATAAGAATTTTGTGGAGAGGGTGCACTCGATGCGCTGCATTCTTCAGAGCAAGGGGCTTCTTCATCATCTCACTCGAGACCACCCTCCCCCCCCCCCCCCCCCCCCCCCCCCCCCCCCCCCCCAATGACTTCGGGACGATGGCCACGTTTAATCTTGGATCTTGAACTCCTTGGACAGTGAACCATATCAGATGGTTATGTATCATGACACTGCCAAAACAATGTGGGATGAGCTTCTCTCTCTCTATTCTGGGAATGATAATCTTCATCACTTATTTGATATTTCCATGGCCCTTCAACACATCGACCTGGGAGCGGATGGGAACCTCACATCCTATGTTGCCCAATCCAAGATTCTTATCGAGGCTTGGAATCAACACTAGCCCCCAATGCTTGATCTTGTCGCTCAACGGGCTTAAAAAGAAGCTGTCGGTATTTGCCTTGATGATGGCTCGGGTTCCTTCTCATCTCCGCAATGTCCAGGCACATATCCTTTCCTCTCCTACTATTCCCTCATTGTCCGATGTTTGTTCTATGATGTTAAAGGTGACGCCGCCACCTGATCTCCAGGTGCCCTCTCATCCGGTTCTCCTACATCATGGCTCTAACAACAGACCTCCACCCTCTCCTGCTCATGACGGCCGTTCTGGTTCTCGGGGTGGTGGGCGAGATGGTCGCAATCGCTTTAAGGGTTAGCCCTCTTGCTTCTGTACTTATTGTGGTCGGGCATATCATACCGAGGCGACTTGTTCTTGGAAACATGGTCTTCTCCCACTGCAAGCCTCCTCGCTGCAAGCTCCCTCTCTGCCGCATGCCTCCCCTACTGTTGATCGTCCTTCCACCTCCCGCTTTGACATTGACACCTTACGCGAGGAACTTCAACTTTTTCGCGGGATGATCTCCAGGTCCTGGTTATGCAACCACGGGGGAGTCCCTAGCCTGCCATCTGAAAAAATCACTATACGACCTCAAACAGTCTCCACAGACATGGTTTGATAAGTTTAGTCTTGTAGCTCGTGATTTTGGCTTCACCCGAGTTCGGCGAACTTCTCCCTGTTTATTCGTCGACGTCTATCAGGCACAATGATTCTTCTGGTCTATGTTGATGATATTCTTGTCATGGGTGATGATCTTCCCAAAATTACTCAAATCAAGAAACACCTAGCATCTCATTTTCAAACTAAAGACTTGGGGCGATTCCGATACTTCTTCGGGATTGAGGTAGCCCGACGACCTGATGGTCTTGTCCTGTCTTAGCAGAAATATTGTCTCGATCTACTGCACGATGTAGACTAATCCGGATATAAGCTTGTGGATACACCTATGGATGAAAATCACCATCTCTCTGCTCGTGGTTCAGACTCTGATCATCTCCTTCCTAATTTGGAGTATTATTGTCGCCTCATTGACAAGCTAATCTATCTCACTGTCACACAACCCGATATATCCTTTGCGGTCGGCGTGGTCAGTCGCTTCATGCATGCTCCATGGATCTCCTACCTTCAGGCAGTCGAGTATATTCTTAGATATTTGAAGAATGCTCAGGGACAAGGATTGATGTCCAAACCTTCCACTTCTCTGCCTTTCATTGCATACTGCGATGCTGATTATGCTGGGTCCCTCGATGATCATCGGTCCACTAGCGGTCACTACATATATTTTGGTGGGAACTTGGTTACCCGACGAAGTAAGAAACAGACTGTGGTTGCTCGCTCCTCAACAGAAGTGGAGTGTCGTTCCATGCCGTCGCTGTTTCAGAACTCACATGGCTAGAAAGTCTTCTTACTGACTTAGGTGTTAAGCTTTTATCACCGGTTGTTCTCTTTTGTGATAGTCAAGCCGCTATTCACATTGTTGAGAATCCTGTGTTTCATAAACGCACAAAACACATCGAAGTGGATTGTCATTTTGTCCGAGAAAAGGTTCAACTTTGAAAATTGATTCTGCGACATGTGTCACCTGCCGACCAGGTTTCTAATATACTCATGACACGCCTTTGTTGTATCAATAATGAAAACATGGAACCTGCATTGTATTAAACAAACATAAAGATACAATCATGAGATAACTCCTGCCAAACATTCAGAGGCTGGGTCCTCCTTGACACTCCACTCTTCAAGAGAGCCTAAGACACAAACTCCAAAGATAAAACATAGATCCCTAAGGGGCTCCTTATATAGATGGATGCCCTATTACAGTATAAAGACTATATGACTAAATACCCCTTGCGTGCGTATCAATAGACCCGTCCTGAAAAGAGACTTTGTCGTCAAGGTCGAGCCGGGAAAGGTCCCGTTGGCGCGTCGACGAGACTCGGGTGGATCCTTTGGCGGCAGACCAGGTGAAACATCAGAAGCGTAGAGGCATCGTGGTGGGTTAGTTGCTGCAGAGCTTTGGTACAAGTGACCGAAACGGGCGTATAACTCGACATGAGACTGCCTGAGAAGTGAAACACTGTCATTCCCGCAAAATAGCTCATCCTCAAGGACGAGCAATGAACACGCCAGTTGGGCCAGGGCCGTGGTCGGAGGCTAGATGCTATGAAGAGTGATGGGGGGAACCCATCCGGGTCCTGAATAAGGGTTGTAGGGTCGGACATTTGGTCGATGAGGAGTAGGCAGTGATGATTTGGACGAATAACCGATGGGAAGGCCGATCGAAGTGGGAGATTGATAAGATGTGAGGGTAGGGTAAAAATGGGCTCGAGAGATGTGGGAAAAGATGAGTCGGGAGATAAGAGAGCTGACAGGTGGACGAGGATCTCCAAGAAACGACGGTGTGCAGAAAAAGCATGTGGCTCCGTGTGAAAGGCTGGCGAGTCGCCAGATGAAGCCTTTGTCAGGGGCTTGTCAAAAGGCGAGTGGATTGGAGGGAAACCGGTACAAATCAGAAGATGGGGAGGTATGAGAGGGGTGCGTGCCGCAATCAACAGTGGGAAAATAAAGGGGGTATTGGGAAGGGAGGAAGTGACATAAGTTCCAATGGTCGAAGACCAACTGATGGGTGGCGATGGGATGGAGGGAGCCAGGGAGGAGGCTCATCAGAAAGCGGAGAGGAAGGCAAGGGATGTAAGGGGGCATGAGGAAGAAGCCGACGGCGAATTTCATGCGCCATGACAAAGAGATTATCTAGGGCAGTGTCTATTCGATCGGAGCGAGCATGCACTGAGTCCGGAAGGATATATATGGTGGGAAAAGGGGGCGAGGGCCGACAGAAAGCGGCATGAGGCTCTGGAGAGCCGCCGGAATGCAGGCGGAGCCACGAGAGTGCTGCCGGAATGCTGCGGGAGCCGCATGAGGGCGGCCGGAATGCTGCAGGAGCCGCAGGACGGCTGCTGGAATGTTGTTGGTGCTGCATGCGGGCTGCTGGAATGCTGTCGGAGCCGCATGCGGGCTGCTGGAATGTTGTTGGAGCCGCATGAGGGATGCCAGAATGCTGCAGGAGCCGCAGGAGGGCGGAGAGGATGAGGGGAGGTCGCTGGAACACTGCAGAATCTGCAGGAGGGCCTCCGGAATGCGGATGAGAGAGCTGGAGGGCCGCTGGAAGGCGACAGAAATGCCGGGAGACCAACCTGAGGCGGGCGGAGATGTCGAGAAGCAGATGCAAGGCCGAAAATGGCGCTGGAGTGAAAGGCGTTGGCGCACGACCGCTGGAAACGTCGGATGTCGATGCTGGAAGGAGGAAAAAGAGGCGGAGAGAGTTCCGCGTAAGGGGCGCGTGGAGCTACCGTGAGTCAGGGCTGCGGGAGAGAAACGGCCAGGGGTGAAGAAGCGCATGCTGGATTGGGGTCGCAGGAGCGAGGAGGTGCAGTCAGCGAAAGCGTGAGTCGATGGCGTGTCAGGCGGAATTGGTGGATCGAGTGACACTGACAACGAAGGATCCGGCAGGAGCAGGAATATGATCCAATTAGGGTTTCTTGGAAACCCTAAAAGAGCGGCAGGTCGGACCAGTTGATACGCCTTAGTCGTATCAAGAACGAGAACAAGGAACTTGCATTGCATTAAACAAACCTAAAGATACAATCAGGAGATAACTCCTGCCAAGCATCTGGAGGCTGGGTCCTCCTTGACACTCCACTCAAAGAGAGTCCAAGACATAGACTCCAAAGATAAAACATAACTCCTTAAGGGGCTCCTTATATAGATGGAGGCCCCACTAAAGGATAAATACCACATGACTAAATACCACTCGCGTGCGTATCAACTCACTATGGCCATGTCTCGCCACTATATATGCAATTTCTTTCCAAGCTTGGTGCCTACGATTTGTATGCTCCAGCTTACGGGGGAGTGTTGAAGATTACATAAGAAGACATTGTATTTAGCTTTATGTTGTTAAAATCGCGCCTCAAGATCGCCAAAGGCTTTGAGGTTTACTAGATCCAGAGGTTTGCGCCTTCGTGCGCTTTTTGTGCCTTTGGAGCATAAAAAGCGCACCTGAGTGAGATTTCTGTTGTATTTTTTTTTTCAAAATAAAGAAAGAAATAATGTTAGAACTCAATAATTTTTGGACGATTTAGGCTCTGTTTGTTTCGACTGTTGTGTTTTGGAGCGTTGGGAATGGGAGCGGTGGGAGTGGTGGAGGGGGCGGCTTTGGCGTTGAAGGGAAAAAATGGCATTTCAGAGCGTTGAGAATGGAGAAAGGAGTTTTACCAAACAGGTTTTTTCAGCGTTGTGTTTTTTCAGTGTTGCGTTTTTTCCTCATTGCCAGTGGAGAAAAAACGGCGAAACAAACGGAGCCTTAGTGTTTGTGAAACATAATCGAGCGTTGAGACTTAGATATGATGCAAGTGACCACATCAATTCTATTTTTTAAGAGATATAAATGATAATAATGAATGATTAAAGAGTATAATAGATGGAGAATCTGATCAAGAAGATGAACTAATATTTGATGCTCTGCGTGCCTGCGCCTTGAGCCTAGGCTCCAAGACCCCTTTGCGCCTTAGTGCGCTTTGAGCCTTTAATAACTAAGATTTAACCCATGTATTATGGCCCGTTGGGCCCATTCCTCTCATAGGCTCCTTTAGTCCCACATCTTGTATTGATTCTTAGCTCCTTCCTTTCTTCTCTATATAAAGAGTATCTCTGTACATGTATGAGCATAAGAAAGAATAATATATTTTAAATATTTTGCTCTCACTTCGTACACTTGTAATTTCTTAGGAATGGTTTTCTAGTTCCCATCGGCATTGTGACATCATACTTCCCTTCATATGTTACACCTTTCCACAACCCTTGATATTTGATGTAAGCTTAGTTTTGAACTGTTGTTACATTTATGCACTTGGCCAAAACATACCACCCAACAAATCGCTGACCACCCAAAAGAATCATATCATCGGGATTGCAAAGTAAATATCTTGTTATTATAGTTAATATATTTTATTTTTCTTTCAGTGCCAGGGGAGTAGGAGTCATGTAATTATTAAGGCCATATCATCTATCTTGTTAGGGAGTTTTCAAACTTATGCTGAGCAAGAGAACCAACCCTCGAATTTGTATTCCGCTAGAGCATCTCTGGAGTGCTACTGTTTTTCGTCTTCTCTGTGTAATATTTCATGTGCTGTTCTCCATTTTCCTCAGTACCTAACAATTGGTCCAACCTATTGTTCCCTCCCGCCATCTATTTTGGTTGCTGTCTTCCAAGTAGCTAGCACCATCTTTGCTGGTAATTTCCGACACACCTTCCATTTTCTTCGTTGCAATGAACTAAACCATGCCAAAATCCCCTTTCCTTGGATTCCCCTGCATGATATGGTCGTTATACACACGGGCTTCCACTCACTATTTCACAAGCTTCAGGCCGCTATTATCACAATGAAGTTCATACCGACCTCCATCACTTCCTTCGACCCGCCGCTTCTTCTGTTTCTCTGCCCAGCGCCATCCCTTGTCCATTGAGGCCACCTAGGATGTCTTTGAGGCCATGACCTGTAAGCACCTGTGCATTGACCACACAATTTCTTTTAATATTCCCCTTCACTTTCTCACATCCCAACTCTCAGCCATTACTTTTCCTTCTCAATGGTCCCTCATAACATCCACCTCTCTAGCCAGGGCTTTGACCCCTTCCACCGCTTACTACGCATAACACTTCCACTTGTGCATTGACCACGCAATTTCTTTTAATATTCCCCATCACTTTCTCACATCCCAACTCTCAGCCATTACTTTTCCTTCTCAATGGTCCCTCATAACATCTACCTCTCTAGCCAGGGCTTTGACCCCTTCCACCGCTTACTACGCATAACACTCCCACTCTTCTGTATTCGAACCAAACCCCCCACAAAATAATGCCTCTTTACCACATACTCCATGTCACCTACTTGCAACCACTTGCAACCACTTGCCTCATCTCTATCTCCTACTTACTAAAATTCATATACTACCCTCTCGACACCACTCAATACCCTAAAGTTTCCCATCCATTTCTTTACCTCACTCACATCATCACCCCAATGCAAATACCTAACCCTTCTACCATTTAAAACAACCACTCAAACAACACGTACAACAGGCCCAATCACACCTGCTTGGGTGCATACCTATCATATTGATTTCTCATATCCACATCGATCCGCTTGACGTCCACCTATCATCCTCAACAAATTCCGCATAACAAGTCAAGTTGCCTGCCAAGGACATTTTTTCACACCTTATCTCATCGACTCACTGTCTTCCTCGGAAACTGCATCACCAACATCTCTTTAAGCAACCAACACTACATTATCGATCTGTTCCGTGTCAACGTTCCTCTTTGCTCTTATAATTTTATATGTGCCTCTGGCGACAACATTGGCATTCTCGCCTCCCGCAATCGATACCTCCCGGGCACATTGATGGGGATCATGCCACAACCCGTGAGGGTCTACTCGTGCCGACCATGGACCCAATGATGATCGGGACCTCTCCTTACGTGCGAATCGCCGATCAAAGTATTTTATGTTTTTATGTTTTTTATTTTCATTTTATTTATGTGTATTTTAGGGGTTACAACGAACTGAGGATCATGATCGTTTACTGTCCCTCCCTAGTCTATAAATAAAGCTAGAGGACTCCATGAGTGGCTATTGAAAGATTGAGCAAGAAAACCACCTTTTGATCTCCCAGTGCACATGATGCCGCCACAGATTGATTTGATAATATCATACAGGGAGAATTCTTGGGTACTGTCGTCGTGAAGACCAGGAGCCTTTACCCTTGATGCCTACGCGTATGCTTGGATAATATGATAGAGAGGCAGTGACCGTTGAGACTATATTAAGATATACTGCCACCGTGTCCCTTTTATTTGACATGTGATGTGATTGTGTTTTGATGGTCTGTTAGAATCATACACGTGTTTCTGGTGCCGTGAGTAATACTCGGTTGCATTCATATTGCATATTAGGCACCTTTACTTAGATACTCAACCTAGAGACGTGGTTGTTGGTTGTGACATATATTTATGTTTTATATGCATGTTTATATGTTTTCATGTTTTTATGCGAAGTGCTGACTTGCTGGGTGTTGTTGTTCCCCGGGGTCCGTTAGGACGCCTGGGTGGAGGGGAGTTGTTACGTAGTTGTGGTCAGTTCATAGCTGACCCTTGTGTGCCGCTTTTGTTGTCTTGGTTACTGGGCAAGGTTCCAATGCTTTAGCACGCTAGCCGATTAAATATCCAAAGCCTCATCAAGTGTTTCCCCGTCTCCTCCTTTTTGATGAACTTTTTTCCTTGCATATTTTGCAGGCCTACGAGCCGAGGTAGCTTAGGGATGTACTTATTTTGGATGATGTTTGTAAGGTCATAAGACAAGGACTCTTGTTGATATTTATTAGATGTGGACACACTCGTTTGAGTTCCAGTTTCCGTTGTGCTATTAATTTGGACTTTGATGAGTTTTATTGTAGAAGGTTGTTCTTATATCATTTTATAATACTTTAATTGTGATGAGTATATGTTGTGGGATTCGGCCAGACCCATACTATATGGTCGTTGCGGTGGAGGTATCACAGGTGGAGGGCAGTCCGCCTCCGTAGTACTGATCTGCCACAATAGTGCTCAGAAGTCGATTGAATGAGTACGTTGGGCCGCCCGAGAGGAGACATCGACTCGCTGAAGGGCGACATCGCCCAGGAGTGTGCAGGGCCGGTTGGCCCACTAAAAAGTCTTGCACATGGAAGCCCAATTATGATTGATGTCGCCCAAGGTTTGCAATCATGATATGCCGAGAATAACATCCACCCTGTTGAAACCGATATCTCGGTCTCTGTGGAGTTCGGGGCCCTCAGCAAGCTGAGGGGCGACCAACCCTTACTCCCCCCAAGGGAGAGCTCTAGGTTGAAGGTTGAGGAACTATGGACTGGACCAAGGGCTTAGTGGGGAGGTCCCGCCACATACCCGGAAGCCCCTTAGGAACTTCCCCTCCCAAGCCACTACTAAGCTTGGGCACCACTGGAGGCTCTCCTCACCCCCTAGAGAGACTTGGGGAGGGAGAGAGGGAGATAGAGCTAGCCTAGAAAGAGCCCCTCCAAATGGTGCCCCCTTGGTCCTATTTATAGGATTTCTGGATTCGGGCTGCGAATAACCAAAAACTGCCTGCGAAGTTACCAAAATGCCCTTGGAAATGGCTGCGGATAGCCAAATCCCGCTGTTCCACGACACTAAACGCAGACCGACCCCTCCCCCCGGAACTGGGCGAGAGGGGGTACCTCGCGGGGCTCGGCGAGCCTATTAACCGGGTGGGGCGAGACCCGGGGGTCGGCCCCCTGCTGGTCTCGCCCCTCTGCTAGGGCTGGGCGAGACCCAGCTAGGGGCGGCCCCCCTGCTGGTCTATCCCCTCTGCTGGGGCTGGGCGAGACCCAGCTAGGGGCGGCCCCCCTGCTGGTCTCGCCCCTCTGCTGGGGCTGGGCGAGAGGAGCTCGCCCCCCCCTTTGCCTTGGGGCGGGGCGAGATTGGCTAGCGCCCGGCGGTATTGCTACCGCCGGCGCTAGCGACTCGCCCCCCTGGGGTCTCGCCCCCTGCTGCTGGGGGTGCGGGGGCGAGAGGAGCTCGCCCCCCTGGAGGGGACGGGGGCGAGAGGAGCTCGCCCCCCCTGCCTTGGGCTGGGCGAGCGGGAGGTCTATATTTCCACCGCTCGCCCTCCTCCTTTCCTGCCCTGGATCATACTAGAAATTGATGTTCCAAAATACCTCTTGTCTCGAGAACCTACTCGGAGAATTCAGGGTTGTACACAATCCCCGCTCTTTTCGAGCGAGGTACACGCTCGGAAAGAAATGTCCAACCCTGCATATTCGACGAGTGTCGCTGGGAATCCGGCTAACGGTGCTATCTCGGAAAAACATATAGCCTCTCCGAGAGTTCCTCCAACCCTGCCGGCTAGCGAGGATCCAGCTAGCAATACCACATTGGGAAAAAACATACAGCCACCCTGAGTGGTCTTTCAACCCTGCCGGCTAGCGAGAGCCCGGCTAGCGAGACCACCTCGGGAGAAAAGAACATAGCCTCCCTGGGAGGTCAACCTGCATCTGCCGGCTAGTGAGAGCCCAGTCAGCGGAACCATCCGAGGGGTGAAGAACTTAGCCTCCCTGGGAGGTCAACCTGCACCTGCGGCTAGTGAGAGCCCGGTCAGCGGAACCATCCGAGGGGAAAAGAACATAGCCTCCCTGGGAGGTCAACTTGCACCTGCCGGCTAGTGAGAGCCCGGTCAGGGGAACCATCCGAGGGGAAAAGAACATAGCCTCCCTGGGAGGTCAACCTGCACCTGCCGGCTAGTGAGAGCCCGGTCAGCGGAACCATCCGAGGGGTGAAGAACATAGCCTCCCTGGGAGGTCAACCTGCACCTGCCGGCTAGTGAGAGACCGGTCAGCCGAACCATCCGAGGGGAAAAGAACATAGCCTCCCTGGGAGGTCAACCTGCACCTGCCGGCTAGTGAGAGCCCGGTCAGCGGAACCATCAGAGGGGTGAAGAACATAGCCTCCCTGGGAGGTCAACCTGCAATTGCCGGCTAGTGAGAGCCCGGTCAGCGGAACCATCCGAGGGGAAAAGAACATAGCCTCCCTGGGAGGTCAACCTGCACCTGCCGGCTAGTGAGAGCCCGGTCAGCCGAACCATCCGAGGGGAAAAGAACATAGCCTCCCTAGGAGGTCAACCTGCACCTGCCGGCTAGTGAGAGCCCGGTCAGCGGAACCATCCGAGGGGTGAAGAACATAGCCTCCCTGGGAGGTCAACCTGCACCTGCCGGCTAGTGAGAGCCCGGTCAGCGGAACCATCCGAGGGGAAAAGAACATAGCCTCCCTGGGAGAGTTCCAACCGTTGGAGGGAGGGTGGCTCCTCAAGAACCATGGCATCAAAGTCCTCGACGGTGATTTCGTCCTCATCTTCACACATGAGAACCGCAGCTCTTTAAGCTGGCAATCATGCGTTGGGGAATAGGGTTTCTTGCAATGAAAGCACAAGCCCTTACTGCGCAGATCATTGTACTCATAGGAGAAGAGGCGGTTATGAGCTGGGGGCCGTGGTGGCTGAGAAATGTGTGGCGGTTTGGGAGGATGTGCTAGCAGAGCGACTAAGTCCCCGATGGAAGGCCGTTGACGGGTGGAGGGATTGAACGCGACATGGGATGAAGAACTGGGGCGGCCAGAGGAGCACGCGACCAATCGGCGGGTCGGACAGAGAAGTCCGAAGATGTCGTGGGTGTGGTGAGTGCGTATGTTGGAGCGGATGTGGGTTTGGAGGCCATGGAGGAAGATGCTCATATAATGATCCGGAGGAAGGCCGAAAACGTGGTTTGCGTCCTTGATGAAGCCGTCGACGTATTAATCCACCGAGGAGGAGTGGCGGAGCCCGTGCAAGCTTTCCACGACATTGTCGGAGTAGCGGTGGTCGCATCGCTTGACTATGCCAACTTGAGGTCTGTCCAAGAGAGGGTGACAGAGGAGTTGCGTAGCCAACGAACCCAATGTAACGCAGACGCTTCCATGGCAAGGAGCATCAAGGAAATCTTCTGGGCTTTTGGAGTGTCGTGGATGTCGAAAAATTGTTCGGCCTTAGCTATCCATCCAAGGGGATCCGTCCCGTTGAAATGCGGAACTTCGAGTGCGTTGGGCGCGTGCGAGGTAGCAAGCGCGGCCATGGTCGAGGTGGGAGGCAGGGTAGCTGGGTGGCCCGCGAAGGAAGAGGGGTCATCGAAGGGCGACTGCGACGTGGTGTGGCTGGTGCCGCGAGGTTCGCGATCATCCAGGTGTTGGAAGAATCGCCTGCATGGAGGCCTGCAACGAGGCGAGAGAGGAGGACTGTTCGTCAATGCGACGCTCAAGGGCGTCGAGGCGCTGATCGGTCATCGTGCTAGTCTTAGGGCGACGGCCCGACGACGCCAGCGGTTCGGAAGGGCAACTGACGAGAGGATCGACAGTAGAACCCAGTGCCCGCGGAAGACGGCTGGTGTCGACGCGCACGAGGACGGGGAAGTCGGGCGGCAGACACCACGGAAGGTCGCAATGGAGGCGCGGACACGAGCAGGGAAGAGGCGTGCAGCAGCGTGCGAGTAGGTAGGCGCACGCCGATCGACACGTAGGAAGCACCGACGGTTGGCGAGCAGCGGACGAGAACGACAATTGTTCCAAATTGATACCCCGTAGGGTTTGACGGTAGGGAGAAAGAGGGAATCGAGAGAATGTAAATTCCAAGGAGGGTTTCCTTGGCCAGCTCTAGGCTCCAAATCTCATTCCAAAGACCAAAGTTCCAAGATAATCCAAATTGCAGTAATGTGGGACTGATATACCCCACATACTGGTAAATACGTAAATAACGGAAAGTGCAGTACTAACGGAAATACGTAAATATCGGAAAGTGCAATAATAATAAGATAACCAAGCATGGTTAGTCACGCCCCCTTCCCGCCGTCCGGGATACTCGCAGTCTCGACATCCGACTTCTTCCATCTAGAATATACCCTCCATAATGTCGAGTCTCCCTCCTGTTCCGCTCAGTCCTCTGTAACAGGGAGAGATAAGACCATCACACTAGTAGAAGACCGTTTCTATTGGCCTATCTTCAAGAGAGATTCGCTCGAGTCGCCCTACATTGCTACATCTGTCTGACGGATAAAGGGTTGCGACAAAACACGGGTCTATACACACGACTCCCTATCCCGCACCAACCATTGGTGAATCAGTATGGACTTTTTCCTTGGACTACCTCGGAGCCAGCGCAAGCATGATTCCATCCTTATGTGGTCGATCGAGTTTCAAAATGGCTAATTTATCGCATGCAACAAGACTGCAAATGCGTGACACGTTACATCTCTATTCGTTCGCGATATCTTTTGACTTCACGGATTACCTAAGACTATTGTATCCGATTGCGATGCCCGATTCATGAGCTATTTCTAGAAAATACAATGGAAGAAGACCGACACTACGCTGCAGTTCTCATCCGCTTACCACCACAAACAGATGGCCAAATAGAAGTAGTAAACAAGAGCCTATGAAATCTATTACGATGCCTCGTAGCCTCGTAGGTGAGGCCACACCTCTTTGGATCCGTTGTTACCCGCAACAGAGTTCGCATTTAATAGCTCGATAAATAGGACAAGAAGGTTTAGTCCATTACAGGTAGTCTTAGTTTATGAATCTAGGAGCCCATAGATCTTATTCCTCTACCCATAAAGTCCCGTCCTAGCGAGTCTGCCGAGTCCTTTGCTAGGCACCTCCATAGATGCATCAGTCTATCCGATGTAGGATTACTTGCAATAATGATATTTATAAATCTTATGTTGATAGTCACAGGAGATTGTGAAACTTCAAAGAAGGAAAACATGTGATAGTCCGTATACGTGCTAAGAGGTTCTCCAAGGGATTTGTTTGAAAATTAAATGCCAAGGGAATGGATCCTTACACGGTTATCAAAAGGATTAAGACATGCTTACGAACTAGATATTCTGCAGAGTATAGAAATTTACCTGTATTCAACATTGAAGATTTGACCCCATTCTTCAAGCCACACTACTATATGTACCCTTCGCCACGCGCCACCTCAGCTCTTTATCCCCAGCTTTCGCCTTCTATTTTACTACACCCCCAACCTTCGCCTACATCTTCACTACAACCACTGATTTCGCTACTACTTCATTACAGCCCCAGCCTTCAGCACCGGTTGATCATCGAGCTACAAACTAAGTCAGCTTCTTCCACGCCAGTACCACATTCTCCGACAAATACATTATCATCCACAGACACCGGGCCTTTCAACGTCATCACTGGGATCGTGTCCCACAAGTTCGTAACCAGACAGAGTCCGATACTTGGTTCATTAGCAGGGCCGCACTTGTATCGACGACACATTGATCTCCGCATCAAAGCTTGAGATGCTCGCCCTACCCCTACGACGACAGTACTATCATCTCCATTCCTCAGAGATGAATTATTTTGAGGTAGGAGTTGATGGAGATCATGCCACATGATCCGTGAGGGTCTACTCGCGCCGACCACAGACCTAGTGACGATCGGGACGCTCATTACGAGCGGATCGCCGATCAAAGTATTTTATGTTTTTGTATTTTCATTTTATTTGTGTATTTTTTGGGTTACAACTAATGAAAGATGACCGTTCGTTGTCCCTCCCTAGTCTATAAATAAAGGTGAAGGCCTCCTTGAGTGGCTATTGAATGATTCGACAAGAAAGCCGCATTTTGAACTTCCGGTGCAGAAGACGAAATCAAGTGTAAAGTTTGGTAGTTACCACCACCCTCCCTCTTCCCCCAACCGGTCGGCCATCTGTCTCCCCTCCACATTCTCTAGTCGGCCTCCACCGAAAGCCCCACCATATCTCCCTCCATCGAATTCTCCCCACCGGTCAACTTCATCCCTCTCTTAAATTCTCCCCACCGGCCACCCTCATCCCTCCCCAACAAATCATCTAGCTGGCCTCTCACTCATCCCACCTCATTCCCCTCCACATGCATCCAGCCGGCCTCCACCAAGCCCATCCCTGTCTCCCTCTCTCCATTTCTCCCCCCTCCGGCCACCTCTCTGTAGGTACCACCACCTCCTCAAAATTCCTCCACCACCACTACTCAAATTTCTCTCCGTTCAGTTTTCCATCAATCGCCGGAAACCACCTGCGGCCACTTCCACCACCTCCGACGATCCCCTCAGACCACCCTTGGCTGGCCACCGCACTCCCACCACCAACGCCACCCCCTAGCCAACTCCCTACTACCCCACTTCCTCATTACAACCACTTCCTAAATTTTAGGTCACTTCTCCTAAATTTTCTCACAGCCCTCCTTTCTCCACTTTCCTCAATTCCCTCAATTCCCTCCCCCATTCCTCACGTCCACATCCTCTCCTCCACCAAACCAAGCCCCTCGTCTTCTCCCAACAACTACCTTGCAACCTTCCAGCCAACTACCCATGGCCCAGGTTCTGCCCAGGAATGGTCAGCATTGCTTCCAAGCTCTGGATTCATCTCCCAGCTGGTGGTTTCCTGCTCCACAGCCCCCAGGTCTCCAAAGCTCTCTGCCGGCTCCAGGAACAGTCCTCCCAGCCACCCCTAATCCCTTCCCTGCTCCTCATCTCCTCCAGAATCACAATCTCCCTCCTTCCTCTGCCGGAACTCCTTCCCGCCAGTGTTTGGAGTCTCAGCCGCCTGCCAGTTCCCCATCCAGCGCAGCCTCTTCTTGTCCTATATTATCCAGGGCTCCATCTATCCCCTGCCGGCCTCCACCCTCTTCCTCCACCACCCCCACCAACACCACCAGCTGCAGCCATCTTCTTCCGACCACCAAGGAGACCATTTCCAGTCCTGGTCAGTGCTGTCCAGCATCCCACAGCTCTACTAGGAGTCCACCATGATTGCGACAACAATGCCAATATCCTCCAAGAGTTTAGTTTCCGCAACATTAATCCACTAACAATGCTAATATTCTGTCCTAACCACGTCCACTGCTCATCGTCTAGATCATATGCTCCGTAAAATTGTCAAAGATAAGAAAAAAATTCATTCAAATTGCAGTTGCAATCGAGATGACTCCTACTGAGTCAATCCCACCGTTCTCCTTTTACCCGTTAGAGTATCATTTCCGACACAAATTTCCCTCGCTTGACCTTGGAACTAGGTCGATTTAAAGTGGGTATATTGTTACATATATGCCCTTGGTTGGACCTCATCACCGAGCGAGCCATTGAACCCAACCACCCAAAAGAGTCCTATCATGAGGATTCCAAAGGTTGTATGTCATTATTATAATTTATGTATTTTACCTTTCTTGTTTGACAGTCATAAGGGTTGGTGACATATCCTGTATCTCCAGCCTTGTGTTGGGAGAGGGAACCAACCCTTGAGTTTGTATTTGTTACCTTCCGGTGAGATGAATTAGAGAGAGAGAGAGAGATAGAGAGAGAGAGTGAGATAGAGGGAGAGAGAGAGAGAGATAGAGGGGGCGGCTAGGGTTAGAGGAGCAAGAGGGAACAACCCTCTTCCAAAAGCTGCTTGATCAAAAGATAATCCAACACACAAGGTGATCCCCCCTTATAAGTAGGGGTCCCCCAAAATAAAACATTCCAAAATAAAACGTATTAAAAACTAAGACTTGAGATAACGCCGCCGATATCGCCGCTTGCTTGACCCGCCGATACCGCCAGCCGCCGACCCCGCTATCGCCGCCGCTGACGCCAGGCGATAGTTCCGTCCGGTATTGCTACTCCGTAGCCTCCGCTCCAACCGGTTCGGTACGCCCCACGTCCTGTTGTCCGGTTCGCCCTTCTGCATTATGCTTCCGCCTTGAATACACTTGCCATGGTAGGTCTTCCGGGTGCATGTCGGTAACAATACCGCCGTCTGGAAAATTGGCCTTGTCCTCAAGGCAGTAGTCCGGAAATTGGCGACGAAAATCATCTCGTAGTAGCCATGTCGCGGCGGAGGTTGGGCGGTTGCGCCAAGCGACCCGGATCTCCTCTATGGTGGTGTCTCCCGGTGTGTGCGGGCGTCGATCCAGAATAGCCTCCGGATAGAGAGGTTCGGCCTCGGAGTAGTCGAGGGCGGCGGGTATGTGGTCGGTGATGGGGTGATCGCCGATGACCCGTCGGAGCTGTGACACATGAAATACCGGGTGAACGCGACTGCCGTCTGGAAGGCGGAGGCGGTAGGCCACCGCGCCGATCCGACTGATGATTTCGAAAGGCCCGTAGAAACGAGGGGCCAATTTGGGGCAGGCGCGGCGAGCCACCGTGAGCTGTCGGTAGGGATGCAATTTGATGAAGACCCGCTCGCCAACTTGGAATGAGAGGTCCCGACGCTTGCGGTTAGCAAACGAGATCATCTTGGCTTGTGCCCGCCGGAGGTGGTGCTTCAAACTGTCCAAAATAACATCCCGGTCATGTAGATGATCGGCCAAGCTCGGAACGGGGGACTCCCCTGGAAGGTAGCGGAGCACGGTCGGGGGTGGGCGTCCGTAGATCGTCTCGAACGGGGAGGTGTTTGCGGAGTGGTGGTACGTTGTATTATAGGAGCACTCCGCCCAACATAACCACTTTGCCCACGTGCCGGGTCGTTCGCCAATGAAACATCGCAGATATGTTTCCAAACATCGATTAAGAACCTCCGATTGCCCATCCGATTGCGGATGGTAAGCCGTACTCATCCGGAGACGTGTGCCTTGGAGGCGAAACAGGTCCTTCCAGAAACTGCTGAGGAAGAGCGGGTCATGGTCGCTAACTATGGAGCGGGGAAAACCATGCAGTCGCACGATCTCCGTGATGAAGCTGTCCGCCACGGATGCGGCGGTGTACGGGTGTCGGATGGCGATGAAGTGGGCATACTTTGTGAGGCGGTCGACGAACACCAGAATGCAATCGAATCCATTAGAGCGAGGTAGGCGGGTGATGAAATCCATTGCAACGTCCTCCCAGACGCGCTCAGGAATCGGCAGTGGCTGTAGTAAACCGCTCGGGAACATCGTCTCATATTTCGCCTTCTGACAGGCTAGACAGGCCACCACGTATGCCTTCACCTGGCGGAGCATGTGGGGCCAATATAGTGAGGCGGCTAATCGCCGATATGTGCGGAAAGCTCCTGCGTGCCCTCCAGATGGTGTGGAGTGGAATTCGGCGAGCAACTGCGGAATGCGGGAGGACGAGGCCGAAAGGACCAAGCGGTTCCGGTGAAACAACCGGCCCCCCACTAGGGAATAGGGTGGGCGTGCCGCCGGATCGGCTAGTAAGGCCGCTCGTATATCCTGTAAATGAGGGTCGTGATCCGCTTCCTGCTGAAGGATGGCTGCGTCTTCCCAAATTGGTCTTGAAATAGCGGTCAGCTCCGGCGCGTGCGGGTGACGAGAGAGAGCATCGGCCGCTCTATTGGTCTTGCCCGGACGGAACTCGATCGTGAAGTCATAACCGAGGAGCTTGGCCACCCAAATCTGTTGCGTTGATGTGGCGATTTTCTGTTGGAGCAGGTAGCGGAGACTATGGTGGTCGGTGCGGATGATGAAGGGACGGCCTAAGAGGTATGGCCTCCAATGCTGCACCGCCAATACGAGGGCCATGAGCTCGTTTTCATAAGCCGAACGACTGCGCACGGCCGAGGAGAACGCCCGACTGTAGTAGGCTATGGGCCGGCCGGCCTGCATCAAGACCGCCCTCACGCCGACTCCCGATGAATCACATTCCACGACGAACGGTTGCCGAAAATCCGGCATGGCCAGTACCGGGCCGTGCACCAACGCTGCCTGGAGAGCGGCGAACGCCGCCATTGCGGCCGGCGGCCACACAAAGGGGCCGTCCTCCGAAGCTTTCAGTAACTGGGTGAGAGGGCGGGCCAACCCGCCATAGTTCTTGATGAAGCGCCGGTAATACCCGGTGAGGCCGAGGAACGCCCGCACGTCCCAGATAGAGGACGGAGTCGGCCACCGAATGACCGCCTGGATTTTCTCCTCGTCCATGGCGACGCCGTGGGCGGAAATGGTATGTCCCAGGTAGCTCACCGTGGTAGCCCCAAATGTGCACTTCTTCTGGTTGACGGTGAGGTGGTGGAGCCGCAGGGTTGTGAAAGTCTCCCGCACGTGGCGAACGTGGTCCTGCCAAGAGGTACTAAACACGAGTATGTCATCGAAAAAAACAAGAACCTGCTTACGAAGGACCGGCCGGAAGATATCATTCATTGTTGCTTGAAATGTGGCTGGGGCGTTGGTGAGGCCAAAGGGCATGACCAAGAATTCAAAGTGGCCGTCGTGCGTGCGGAACGCCGTCTTCGGCACGTCTTCGGGTCGGACCCGAATCTGGTGATATCCGACGCGAAGATCCAACTTGGTAAAGAAGGCCGCCCCATGAAGTTCATCCAAGAGTTCCTGTATCACCGGGATCGGGTATTTGTCGGGCACGGTCGCCTTGTTGAGCTCGCGGTAATCCACACAAAACCGCCAGCTACCATCCTTCTTGCGAACCAAGAGAACCGGACTGGAAAAAGGACTAGCACTCGGTCGGATGAGTCCCCCCAATAACATCTCCCGAACGAGCCGCTCTATCTCATCTTTCTGCGCATGGCCATACCGGTAAGGCCGAACGGATACCGCCGCAGCGCCTGGTTTGAGGATGATAGCTTGGTCAGTGGGCCGAGTCGGGGGAAGGCTTGGCGGGGCGACAAAACCATCGGAGAAAGCCGTGAGCACTTCTTCAAGATCGGCTGGAATAGTATCGGGTGTGGTCGGGTAGGTGGACTCGAGAGGCCATAACCATGCTGAGAAGTCGACGTCCGTGACACGTGTCATAGCCCGGAAGGAAATTGGAGAGCGGAGGAGAGTGGAATCGCCCACTAGGCGACACAGCTGCCCTTGGTGCTGGAAAGACATAGTCATGGAAGCCCAATTTACGCGAACGTCCCCCAACGTTTGTAGCCAAGCCACGCCCAGAATGGCGTCGAGGCCGCCTAGTTCAAACAAGTAGAAGTCTGCTGTGACCGTGACCGGTCCTAGAGAGAGTGTAACATCCACACACTGTCCCAAGGTGGGGCGGCGGCGACCATCGCCGAGGCAGACGGAGAAATCCGGGGAGGGGGATTGGGGAAGATCCAGGTCGCGGGCTAGGTGAGCCGACATAAAGTTGTGGCTAGCGCCGCTATCGATCATCACGATAGCCGGCCGGTTGTTGATTAGAGCCGCCAACTTCATGGTACGAGGGCCGGTTAAACCGCCCACCGAATAGAAGGGTAACTCCAGCACATTAAGGGGGGCCTCCTCGGGGTCCGGTGTTGGTGGGTCCGGCAGCTCCGACGCCGAATCAGCAGAGGAGCCGTCGCCCTCACTGTCACCAATAATCGCGTGAAATTCCTTGATCGGACAGACATGTTGCGGTGAGTATGGTTGGCGGCACCGGAAACACAACCCGCGGCGGCGTAGTTCGTTGTACTCCGTGTTGGAGACGCGATGAGGATTGTCCGGACGAGGGGGGCGGCTGGCGGCCGGGGTGGGTGCCGCGGAGCGGCCTCACGCTGCTGTGATGGCCGGAAACTGGGGGCGGCGGTGCGGGGTCCGATGTCGGCTTCCACTGCCCGAGCTAGTTCCAGTGCTTCCGAGACAGTCCGGGGGTGGTGGGTCCGAATGCGGGAGCGAATATTGGGGAGAAGGCCCTGCAGAAAGAACCCCAGATAATGGTTGGGCGGAAGGCCCGGAACCTGCGTGACGAGTGCCACAAATTCGTCGATATACGCATCCACCGAAGTCGTCTGGCGGGCGGAGCAGAGCCGCTCAATAGCGGAGCCGGTGTAGCGGGAGTCGTAGCGGCTAATCATCTCTTGCTTGAACTCGTGCCAGGGAATGAGCGGTTGAACTTGGCGGAGCCACCGAGCCCAATGAAGGGCCGAACCATCCATGCCCACCATGGCCGTGCCAACCCGGTCCACCGGAGGTGTGCCATTAAGATCGAAGTATTGTTCCGCCCGAGCGATCCAGCCCATGGGATCCGTCCCGGAAAAGGAAGGCACGTCGAGGGCGAGGGGGGGCCGAAAGGTTGTGGGTGGCGGAAATGTCGGGCCCAGCGGAAACTGGGCCGGCGCGCGGTAGGCCGGCGGTAGCGGGGTGGGCGGCGTGCCGAGCACCGAGGCGGTATCGGCCGGCGCTGTCGCTGCAGGCGGTACCGTGGGCGAGGGCTGCAGCGGCTGGAGGGCTGCGAGTTGGGCGAGGATGGCGTGCTGGGTCGCGGCGATGTCGTCGATGGTGGTTTGGAGGCTCGCGAGGTGGGAGTCGTGGCTGGCGAGGCGGGCGGTGATGCCGTCGTCGGAGGCGGACGCATCGGCGGCGGCATTCAGGCGGGTAGAGACCGGCATGATGGATTCCGGCGGCGCGAAGGGCGGGCGGAGCGGCAGGTCGGACCAAATGTTACCTTCCGGTGAGATGAATTAGAGAGAGAGAGAGATAGAGAGAGAGAGAGGGAGATAGAGGGAGAGAGGGAGAGAGATAGAGGGGGCGGCTAGGGTTAGAGGAGCAAGAGGGAACAACCCTCTTCCAAAAGCTGCTTGATCAAAAGATAATCCAACACACAAGGTGATCCCCCCTTATAAGTAGGGGTCCCCCAAAATAAAACATTCCAAAATAAAACATATTAAAAACTAAGACTTGAGATAACGCCGCCGATATCGCCGCTTGCTTGACCCGCCGATACCGCCAGCCGCCGAACCCGCTATCGCCGCCGCTGACGCCAAGTGATAGTTCCGTCCGGTATTGCTACTCCGTAGCCTCCGCTCCAACCGGTTCGGTACGCCCCACGTCCTGTTGTCCGGTTCGCCCTTCTGCATTATGCTTCCGCCTTGAATACACTTGCCATGGTGGGTCTTCCGGGTGCATGTCGGTAACAGTATTCCACTAGAGCACGTCTTTTGAATCTTAATCTTTTTGTTTTCTTCATGCAATCTCTAATTTGCGCACCACCTTGCCCTTTGTACATAATACTTGCTCATTTAAAATTCTATTTCCAGCATTTGTTCTTTATTTATAGTCACTTCTATTTCATATAAAGCCATGACCTCAGTAAGTTGCTTCACCTTTTCATACCCTTTCATATATGCCAGTTGTGGTTTGAATTGTTCATTTAAGAATCAGCCTGTTCCTACTTAATGTTCTTGATTTTGATTATTTCTAGTTGACGCCATACTTCTATTATAGGTGCTTGAAGACCATCAATAGCAAAAAGTATGGAGTTGATCTGGTTTGCTTTACTGCTCATCCAACTACAGTTATATACTCATCCAAAAATGGCTGGGATGGTAGGTGACTTGATAATGTTACTTATGCATTATAAATTGGTTCTTTCAAGCAATACTCATTGTCTTAAACTTCCTTCAGAATCTCTGAGACTTTTGTCTCTTAATGATAATAAATATTTGCGCTACTTTAAAGGTCACCATGATAGGTATGCCCATATGTTTTTTGCTTTATCTGTAGAATTTCCTCAAGGGAAAGACAATTGTTTTTATCATATAACATGCATCTGTATTTTTCCAGAGTTGTTTCCCTCTCACTGTGTCCTGGTAAAGAGTCATTTGTGTCAGGTTCTCTTGATAGGACAGTTTTGTTATGGGATCAGCGAGCTGAGAAGTCTCAGGTAATAGTCTTTTCAGAATGTATAATTCTTTAATTAGTCGGATACCTAACCTCTCCTCTTGTAGGGTCTTCTACGCGTGCAAGGAAGACCCGCAGTTTCTTATGATGATCAAGGAATGGTTTTTGCTATTGCGTTCGGAGGGCATGTAAGGATGTTTGATGCTCGGAAATATGAAAAGGTTATCCATGATAGTTCTCTTGATTTGAATCATTTATAATTTATTTGATTCTTCACTTTGTACTCTCCTTTTCCACATTGTTAGGGCCCATTTGATACATATTCCGTTGGGGCAGACAAATCTGAAACTAATGCACTCAAATTCAGCAGTGATGGCAGGTTTATGCTTTTAACTACAATGAATGGGCAAATTCATGTCCTCGATTCTTTTCGCGGCAATCTTGTAAGTATGTTTTTATGATTCTAATTCTTCAAATTTGAAACTAGAATACCTAGGCCGATGGCTTATTGCATCTATATCACTGAAATACTGGAGTTTTCTTAGCATTAGAGCTGTAGAAGAAAGAGAAATAACAATAATTATTAAGATATAAGAATGCATGCAGAACCGTAAGAGATGGCCAATTCATAAGAGTCTAATTAACTTCTATTACATCGGAGAGTTATTATGACATCCAATTTCGGATTTTTGAGTTACCTGGGGAGGGGAAGAGGAGAGAAGTGGGAGAGAAAGACATCAGAGACTTATTATGACATCCAATTTCGGTTTGAAAATTAGCTGATTTTACCTTGCGACTTTTGAGGATTTTAAAATCTATTTTGAACTATGTTGTGGATTTTGGCCGATATAAAGAATTCATGTACAAAATGACACGATTTTTTTGCAAAATATCTTTTGAAGTATATCGGTATTTTAAATTTATTTATCTAGCGGCTATGATTTAACAAACAACGGAATGAAATTATTTCGTTGTTTGGGCTCTTTTGTGCTAACTCTCAACTCTCTTCCTACTTTCAGACTTTCTTCTGTGTGCTCGTCCGTCGCCGATGTCGATTTTGCTTGGCTTATGAATTTTGTACTGAGAGTCACTTATCTTCCATCATCGTTGGCGATTTCTTGGCTTCGTTCTTCTTTTGACTTTTCCCCACATTATACCGTTACTACTTGTGTAACATAAAATGTTTATACTAGTTTGATAGATTTAGAAGTTCAATAAATGTTATATTGTTAATATATTAATATATATAAATTTAATATTTGATTATATTTATGTATATAAATAATTAAATACTGAAACACGATATACGAATTATCTCCAATATATTCACCTACTTTAAAACCAACATGAAAAACTCAAGCCGACGTATCCTTGACATCTCACATGTGCAACCTTTATTTTGAAGCTTATAAAATTCTCTCTCTGCCAGCCATGAATCAAAGATGGCTGGCGCCTAGGAGTGTGAGCTCTCTACTAAAACCCTCTCCCTTCCTTCCAGGATTCCGTTGGTAAAATTCAATGATTTCTTCTCTCTTTCCTCCCATCTAAGAAAGGAGACGGTTCTGTATTCCACTTCTTAACTGACTAGGCTCTCTTCATTTCTAAAGAGTTTTTTTTCCGAATCCCTCCTCACTTTCAAAGAAGGGGTTGCAATTGCGGGCAAATATCTGAAAGGAAGAGACTCGGCAGGAGCAAGTAGGGTAGAATGGACAGAAGGAGAAAAGAAAATAAAAGACTGGGATGCCATGACAATGAATATCTTGGTATCCACTATGTCAGATGACATATTTCATAAATTGTCTGAATGTTAGTCTGCAAAAGAAATCTAGGATTCACTATCCAGATTAGTTGAATGAAGTTCTGATGAAAGGAAGGATATGAAGTCCCTTCTCATATCCCAATATGAGAACTTTCAGAAGAAGTCTGAAGAAAATGTTACTGAAATGTATGAAAGGTTCAGCATCATAATCAATGAGCTCAAAGGACTGGACAATGAGATCTCATTGACTTAAATTAAAGAAGGGGTTGCAATTGCGGGCAAATATCTGAAAGGAAGAGACTCGGCAGGAGAAAGTAGGGTAGAATGGACAGAAGGAGAAAAGAAAATAAAAGACTGGGATGCCATGACAATGAATATCTTGGTATCCACTATGTCAGATGACATATTTCAGAAATTGTCTGAATGTTAGTCTGCAAAAGAAATCTAGGATTCATTATCCAGATTAGTCTAATGAAGTTCTGATGAAAGGAAGGATATGAATCCCTTCTCATATCCCAATATGAGAACTTTCAGAAGAAGTCTGAAGAAAATGTTATTGAAATGTATGAAAGGTTCAGCATCATAATCAATGAGCTCAAAGGACTGGACAATGAGATCTCATTGACTTAAATTAAAGATAAGCTCCTCATGTGTTTCCCTAGCACATGAGATTCAAGGATCTGGGTCATCAGAGAGTCCAGATGCCACAAGGAGATCTCCACAGATGCCCTACTAGGCAAGCTTAAGTCCTATGAGTTGCTGCTAGAAAGTAGAGATGAGACAGAAACAAAGGAGAAAGTCTCAACTCCTAAAGAAATAATCATTGCATTAAAGATAGCTGAAGGAGAGCCTTCTACCTCTGAAAAAGAGATGTTTAATCTCTTGGCCAGAAGGTTCAGAAGGTGGATCAAGACTGAAGACTCTAGAAGAAGGGACAGGAGCTCAAGTAAGCCTAAGTTTGATAAGATTCCCAACAAAGAGGTCATCTGTTTTACCTGCAGAAAGTCAGGGCACATTGCACTGAGTGCCCTGATCTTCAGAAGGAAAAGTCTTATAAAAAGATGTACAAGAAGCAGTCCTTCAGAAAGAAAGACAAGAAGAAAGGAAGATGCTTCATAGCTGAAACCTATAGTGACTCAGAATCTGAGTCAAGTTCCTCATCTCAAAGTGAGGAAGAAGCTGCTGCTGAAGAAGCCTGCCTGATGGCTTTGGAGGCTTTCTCAGGTGATAAAGAAGCTCAGGTATCATATTTTGATAATTTTGATTTCTCTTCCAATGAATTTAAATTTTGCTTTAGAGATTTTTTGTCAAGATCAACTAGAAGCAGAAAATCAAATAAAAATACTTAGGAAAGAGCTAGAAGAACTGAAAAGTCAAAGGCTAGATGAAAATCATCACTATGTTAATCATCAACTTAGAGTTGAGGTAGGAAAGCTAGAAAAACAAATAGATAAGATAAATGCTGAAAATCTAGTACTAAAGGAAGAGCTTACAAAGGCAAAAGCCTTTGAAGATTCACTCAATGGGAGGAGTCATTAGCTAAAAAATATCTCAGAGAATCTCTCTAGGAGATTCAAGTTCAAATATCTTGGATTAGGAGCAGATCCATCAATCAGTAATGGATCTTCCAGCAAACCTGCATGGGAGAATCCAGTAGTATTTGTTAGATCTAGTGAAAATAAAATGAAAACAGTGAAATTTGTGAAGATATAAATGATCATCCTGTTAAAGTTACACTATTCAATAAGGTGAACATTAATAATCAACAAGAAAGATTAGGCAAACATTCTTTAGAAAAACCCATAAACAACAATCAAATTTTGAACAAAGCGAACTATACGTCGAATAGAAATTGACGCAACTTTGAAGTTACGTCGAATCCAATTCAACGGAATTCTGCAAATGCTTTGACATCAATTCGAAGCAGGTATGAAGGTGCGTCGAATTATACTCGACGCAACCAGCAACCTGCGTCGACTGTTTATCTACGCAACATTGTAGGCACGCCGAATTCCTTTCGACACAACTCTACAGATGCGTCGGCTTCTACTCGACGCATGTTTCCAGAAAAATTTTCAAGAAATTTTTATTTTAGATTCTCTCCTACAAACTCACTCTTTAATTCTAAATGATATTATTGCTATAAAAGTAGACACACTGCCAAAACTTGTTGGTTTAGCAGACTACCACTCTACCATCCTAAGGGGTATCATGAAAGGTCTGCTTACACTTTCATTTCACCATTTCAAGATAAAAGCAATGAGCCCAATGTAATCTGGGTTCCTACTGATGTTTGAGTTACATGTGCAGGATGAATTACAGAGGATAACCCAACTAAATGAAGGGTAATGTAGATATAATGGACTTTAAATTTAGTTAAAGGAGTTACATGTGCAGGATGTGTTGGATCGATAGGCGCCCTTAAAGGGGGGGGGGGTGAATAAGGGAATAAAATTTTTTTTTATATGTTTAAGCATTTTGCTAAATTGTTTTCAAATAAAATAGTGCTAAATAACAATTTAGCCAAAAGTAAAGAATATTGTAATTTGCAATTTTAGAATTTTATGCCAAATGAAGGAAATCAAGTAAACACAAATAGAGACATGATTGTATTATATTTAAAAGTGTTTACACAATTTTGATTTCAATATCACTAGAAATCAGAGCCATACAAATGCAAATAATTTTTCCTTTTCTATACCGACTCGTACCCCACAAACCGGTGGCTTTAGCCTATCCTCCCCGGATATGACCTCAAGTCGTTCTAGCCAATCCTTCCCCGGATATGACCTCGAGCGCCCCCTAGATCTAATCACCTAGACCTAGTCGCCAACATACGCGGCGAATTCCCCCTAAGCCGCGCAAGGACCTAGTCGCCAACAAAAGGCGAATTAACTATACAAATTCACAAAGATAATGAATTAACACAAATAAAAACTCCCTCTATGGGATTTTTTGAAGTTGATGAATGGTCGCTGTAGCATAAGCGTGGTTGAAGCAATCGTTCTTCAGATGCAGCGTGATGACGTCCTCCTTCAGAAATCTTTTTTAGCTTTGAGTGAGAGATTAACTTTTGGCAGAGTAACAACTCTTGAAATTTGGCACTAATATTCTCTCTGGGATGTATCTGCAAAACGAGAGAGAAAGCCCCATTTTATAGAACTTGGAGATGGCGCCTGTGGTAGCTCCTAACGCCTGCGGTAGCGGTCGGTTAGAAATCGTGGAAGTGGGACGTTGTGGCACGATCTGGAGCTAGCGCCAGCGGCAGCGCTAACGCCTGCGGTATCGCTAGCGCTGACGGTCGTTCTGCAAGAGCTCGCGCCGACGGTAGCGCTAACGCCTGCGGTATCACTAGCGCTGGCGGTAGTGCTGAAGTTCAGAGATTTTGGTTACAAGCTGCTTTCTACTTGTAGAGTATTGCACCTATAGTTCATGCACACTATAAACACACGACAAATAAGATAATACAATATGAGATTTGTTATTCTCAAACAAAGGGATGTGACACACATATCCAACAATCTCCCCCTTTTGATAATAACAAATCCTCTTAGCAAGAAATAACAAGGGTGTTTATAGTAAATGATAAGCGAGATAATAATGCATACTATAGTATATGATAAACGTGTGAATAATAGTGCATACTATAGTATATGATAAGCATGAGAATAATAGTGCATACTCCCTCTATCCCTACATACATAAATGCAATTTAATTTTTATTCCCCCTAAATGATTACATGGATTATTCTCCCCTTAATCCTCTAGATTTCTTCAATTAATCTCCCCCTTTTGGTATTATCAAAAGAAGGCAGGGTGAGGGAAGTAAGGAGACATTCTTTATAAATGATAAATTATGATCGAGCTTTTGTAATATAGGTAATGATGAAGAGTTTAAGCATAATATATAAGAGATTTCAAATAAATAAGAGTTTTAAGCAAGCGGAAGAGTATAAGAAACATCTTTTGGTAAACATAAAAATTATAAGTATATATATGAGTTTAAGTTCAAAATGAAAACATGTTTAACCTTTTTGAAATCTCATAGTTTTACATAAAGTTACCAAACATGAAATGAACATATCAAAAAGAGAATATACTACAATGTTGTTCGATCTGATGGCCTTCCTTAGAGGAGGGGGGGGGGGTGAATAAGGATTTTAAATTTTGTTAGCAGATCTTATAAGTTCCTGTTACAGGGAGTTATCGTCGGGCGGTAGAGTTACTGCCGACACTAGTTTCCTGTAATGTATATTCAGGATTCAAACAACACATGATTCACACAACACAGGATTCACACACCAAGTAATTTAGAGATCAACAGAGTTTAATAACAGTAAACATCAGATATATTGAATGAACAAATAATGTTTATAAGGTTTGATCTCTATAACGCTGAGATCTGAGGCGATCCATGACAAATCTAGGGGTTTCTATACCGACCCTTATCCCCGGACCGGTTGGCTCTCTCCTTCTCCCTCCAAGAGAAGTCTTCGAGCCCACTAGATCAGCCCGATCTAGACGTCCTCCCGGACGATTTTCCCAGAATCCTATCCCCAGATTCTGACGACCTTACGACCGATTTTGCAGATCCCCTCCAGGAATCCGACGACCAACCCGGTCGATTTTCCCAATATCCCTCCAAGATATTGACGACCAACAGGATCGATTTTCCACAGATTCAATCCAGAATATGACGACCAACACGGTCGATTTTCCGCACACAAAAGTAAAAGGGGAAAAGGAAATATAAAGAGTGCTCCCTCAATGTATGTCTTCTGGATTGTGGCGAGAGACGGGGCTAATGTTCTTCGTGCTGAATGCTCCCGTTCATCCTCTGATCTTCATCATTGCTCCACAATCCATTGACGTTCTTCATTCTAGCATGAGGGAAGAAGTTTTCTTCAATGGTAGAGACTCCTTAAAGAGAAAGCGGTTGAGCAGTCGTCTTTCTCCATTCTGAATCTGGAGTCTCTATTTTCCGTTCAAGTGTGCTCTTTGAAGAAGCAGATAGGCTGGATCTTTTATATTTATAATTACCGTGCGGCGCTAAAGTTAGCACGCGGCGGTAGCATCCATATGGCAGCTGATAACTGCCCATTACGCGCATGATCTCTGTCAGTCACGCCAAATCTGGACGACGCCATAACTCTCGCGCATTATCTTCTGACGGACCCGTCAAATCAGGACGCCATCGTAACATCCGCTGTAAGGACTACCGCGCGGCGTTAGGCTAGCGCCAGCGGTAGGATACACGTCGATATCTTATCGACGCAGTTGTCTCAGCGGTATGGCTTCGTCTCGATGACAAGGCTCTGTCCCAGCGGCCCGCGGTAGGTTACCGCGCGGCGGTAGCCTTCTCGACGGCAAGATCTTTGTCTCGATGGCAAGGTCTTTGTCTCGACGGTAAGTTTTCTTCTCGACGTCCCGCGGTAGGTTACCGCGCGACGGTTGTCTTCTCGACGCCAAACGTCGAGATCATTTCGACATAAACCTTCTCGACGTCATATGCCTTCACGTCGATGTCCGTCCCTTCGACAGATCTAGCGCCCGCGGTAAGCTTAGCGCGCGGTGGTAGGCTTCTTGACGGTTTCCTTGGCATGCCAAGCCTTGTCGACGACGTTACATAGTTTTTCGACGACATATACCTTTGCGTCAATACAGTCACGTCGATAAAGCTAGCTGTTGGAACCAGTATCTTGTCCAACGAGGAGTTCGGAACCCTGTGAAGGGGGGCACCTAGCGCTTACTGATCCCACGGAGGAACCGGACCAAGGACTTAGAACGAGAGACACGACCCTTGGCTACGAAGTGGAGGTCCCACCACACACCCGGAAGATCCTTTGAGCGCTTCCCCTCCCAAGCCAAGACTGTAGCCGGGCACCTTGGACAGCTAAAGGAGCTAACCAAAGAAAACCTGAGGAGAAGCAAAGATCCAGAATGCTCTCCTAAGGTGCCCCAAAGGGTCTGCTAATAGCGGGATTCCTCCTTTTGGTTTTGCTATACGCACCCCATATTGGTCTGATAACAGCCAAACTCCGCTGTTCTGGAGGACTATTGACAGCCCACCAGGGGTATCAGGGTAAATTCACCTGCAGCCCTTGCTGGGCGAGTGGCCCATGAAGGCACCACTCGCTAGCCTCCTTGCGAGATGGGCTCGCGAGACCTCCTCTTGCGAGTAGGGGCATGCTCCCACTCGTCTCGCCGGATCGACTTTGCGAGACCTTACCTGACTCGCTCTGGCTAAATGCACCCCAGAGCGGTCTTCAAAACACACTAAGCTGTCGCCGCTCGTTACTCGCGAGCGAGATCCCTGATCCGCCTCGCCTTGCCCTGGCCGGGTGCTCGCCGCGAATCGGCGAGTACTCCCCATATTGCTTGTGATTGATTTCTCCGCGAGTCGGTGAACACTGGGTTGTACACAATCCCCGCTCTTCACGAGATTATGCTAAGCTCATGAAGAAACATCCAACCTTCCGTGTTCGCCGGACGAGGATGAGTTGACACGAATCTTTGGTGGGTCCCACCCCCAGCGCTATAAATACCAACATCTCTGGGTGATGAGGGATCCTTTCTTTCCTTCGCTACCCGCGACCGTATTTGTTGAAGATGCCCATCTCGAAAGAAGCTCGCGCGCGCTTGGCAGAGTCCCGTTCGAGGGGACACTCTGTCACGGATCAGCTCGTCCCTTGGGGTGCCCGGCAGACCCCTCCACCCCTCCCCAACGTGAAGAGGGGGAAAGCGGTGCGACGACACTTCGGGACGGCTGGGTCCTCCCTCCGGGACATGTTGCATGATCCCGCTCTCGCTGGACAGGTACTCAGATTCGCATGCCTTTCTCACCTATTTCTGTGCTAACATACTAATTTTCAGAGCACGTCACAGGTGGGAGACCTTGCGAGCGGGACTCCAGACGATACTCGCCTCCCCTCTCCTGGGGGAAACAATTCGGCGGCCGTTGATAGGGATGTCATCGACCTCTGCCTCTCGCCACGACATGGTATGTCTCCGATATTATCCCCTTCGCGAATTCCCAGACTGACTTTTTGCATTCTTGGCAGAGAACCTCCTCGCGACTCCCGGGAGGGACGCCACCCCACCGGGTTCGTCGCCCCCTCTGAAGTCTCCGCCCCCGCCGGGCTCGTTGCCTCCACCGGGCTCGCAGCTTCCACCAGGCTCGCAGCCCCCGCTTGATTCGCTACCCCCGCCGGGCTCGCAGCCTCCACCGGTCGTGACGGTCTCCGTCCCCGGGTTCAATATCCTGGGCCATCAAAGCTCCGACATCTCGCCTCCCGCCGACACCCGGGTCGCGAGCAACCTCCCCCCACGTCCCGGGCCTGGGGAAATCCGTCACGCTGAGATACACTGACGCTTTTCAGGGGAAACCGAGCTGCTCCCGCCCACGACCTGGTAAAGCGCCCGCGATCTCGCCAGGCTGGTCGGTTACGTTCAACAGATTGTTTCTCGCTCTGTTCGCTAATTCTCTTCTCGCAGCTGTCCAGTTGTCCTCCGCCGAGATGGAGTTTCGAGAGGAGGAGATGTCGCCCCTACCTTCGCCGGACAAAAGTGTTGACTTCCTCGGCGATCCCCGGGACCCTGAAGCGATGAAGCGGCGAGTCACGGACGTGCTCCAGAAGCAGGGGCTCATGCTGCGAGAATTGTACAACCAGGCGCACGAGGATAGAGTGGCCTGCGAGGAGAGGTTTGCCGCGATTGAGGATGAACTAGCCCGAGTTCTCGCCGAGCTGCAGACTGACGCCCGCCACGAGGCCACCTCTCCCGGGCTGCACCTCTCGCGGGCGGAGGACCAAGTCCTGTTGCTGCAGCGCGAGCTCCGTGCGGTCCGCGCGCATCACTATTCGCGCGTACCGCCGACCTCGGGGGTGTGAGGACGAGGTCGATGGAGGTGGATCCGCTATTGATCTCCCTCGCACTCGCCTGGCGAACTCGCCAAATAACCTCTTGCTCATTATTACTTTTATTTTCTGCGACAACTTGGAAACTATGATATCAATTTGATGCCTCCCGAATAATCGTGGGATTTTTCTTTCATCATTACTCGCTCTATGTTGTTGCTTTCAATTGTATTCGCTAATCCCTTTTATTCAACGCCCCACTCTTGCGGCTTGCCTGGAACTCGCTTCACTTGATAGCGATCCGTCCCCGCTGCGTCACTGCGAATTCTCTGGGAGTGGGCGGGTTCAAGTACCGTGGCGCGTCACGGCGGGATTCGGCTATCCGCACCCCTGACGCCTCGATTCCTCCCCGCCGCCTTTAGTTTCTTATAAATGGGCCTGACATCAATAGTCAACAACCGCATTCAACTCTCTCAACCTCTCTTTCTTTCTCGCGAGCTTTATCCTTCCCGTTCTCGCACTCGCGTCTGACCTAAGAGCCATGGGTGGTGATGGCGATACGGAGGGCCGGGCCAAGTGCACTTTCACCTTCTGCGATCATACATTCTTTTCCTGCTCGCTGACAGAGAGCGAGTTCCATTCTACCGTGGCGAATTACATCTCGCCTTCGTTCTCTGCTCGCCGTCCTGCTAAGACCGAGGTCATAAATGATCTCCACGAGGATGAGTTCGCCATCTCTGTGGCCCACTTCGAAGTGGGCCTGCGGGTTCCTCTCTGGCCGGAGATCAGCCAGGTATTCGCTCGATCCCTTTTTCCTTTCTCGCGTTGGTTTAAGATTTTCTTTCTAATTGCTTTTCGCGAATCCTTCAGCTGCTGAAATACTACGGCGTCATCCCGGGCCAGGTGACCCCGAACTCCATCGCGGTCATGGTGGGGTTCGCGTGCTACTTGCGCGAAGAGAGGATCGAGTTCAGCCTGCTGGTCTTCCGCAAGCTGTTCTCCTTCAGGGCGAATAAGGACGGGACGACCTTCTTCGCGAGCCAGCATGCTAAGGTTCACGAGACGGTGAACAAGAGCCATTACTGGACACAGAAGTTTGTGTTCGTCAAGGGGCCTTTCGGCAACGTCCCCTTCTTGCCCGTTCAGCGGAACGAGACCACCTACCGCCCGCCAACGCTCGGCGGCCACGAGGCCGAGCTCTTCCACTACATGTCAACCAACTTCGAGGTCGGCTACCTCCGAAGGAACGTGGACTCGTTACTCCCCGTGCCGCCCGGGGCAGGTTTGACTCGCGCTCGCTTACCGTCTTGCAAGATTCCCATTGATTTTTCCTAACCCGCCTTTTGTCATTCGCAGGGGAGCGAGATCTTCCGCTCCACCCCCCTCATGCGAAGGCCGCAACTACATGTCAGACTGGGTGGATGCGGCTCCCCTCGGGAAGTTGGATCTTGTAGGCGACGAACCCAATCCGGGCCATGGCGGTGAACGGCCCAAAGAAACGCGGCGCGAGTTTGGGGCAAGGGCGCTTGACGACTGCGAGTTGACGGTAGGGGTGGAGCTTGATGAAGACCTTCTCGCCAACTTGGAAGGACAGATCTCAACGCTTCCGGTTGGAGAAGGATGCCATTTTTGTTGGGCCCGGCGAAGATGATGCTTGAGACTGTCCAGAATGATGTCCCGGTCTTGGAGGTTGTTGGAGTTATGCGTATTAATCCTTTAGTAGAGTCTTTATATGTGAGTGGGTTTAGTCCCACATCTTGTATTAGAGTTTATGAGTCCTTTGTAATGTTATAAATAGCCCCTATATGGGATGAATAAAATAGCACTTTCCATTTCTTTCTAACATGGTATCAGAGCCTAAGATCTGAAACCCTAAATTTTTTTTCCTACTCTCTGATTTCCGCCAGACCTCCGTCTCTCACCCTCTCGTTTTTTCCGTCAGCCGCGTCTGCGAGGGCTCACGTCAAGCCGGCCCCTTCCCGCTCCCGTCGAGGGAATCACTGTTTGATTCCATCGACGGGAGTGGCCTCTGCCTTCGATGAGGAGGACTCCTCTGCTCCTGCCTGTCGTAACGCTCGATCCCGTCGAGCCATCTTCATCGACCGCTGCTTCTCCCGTCTTCGTCGACGACGCTTCTGCCGATCGACGACGACTGCTGCCGGTCCTTCCTCTTCTCCTGTCGACGCGAGCGGCTCCTGCTCCGGCTCCTATTCCCTCTTCTGCGTCGTCTTCTCTTGCTCCATCGACGGGTCGATCTACTGCTTAGACGCCTCCGACGATGCTTCTTCTTCGACGATGCTGTTTCTCCATCGATGCTGTTCCTGGAACTGCACCTTTGCTTCTTCTCCGTCCGCCTGTGTTCACTGCTAAGGTGTCGCTGGTGCTTCTCTCGACTCCTGTAGATCTTCTCCGATCTGCTCTCGTCATTCATGCCTCCAGATCCCGTGCATCTCTGCCGCTGGAGCTTCTCCCGGCTCCGATCCCTCCTGCTTCCGCCGTGTGCTGCACTGTCTGCGACTTCGACGCCCGTCTGCTCCAGCCTATCCTTTCTTTCCGCTCGCCGGCTGCTGAGTCTGGTGCGTCTCCTGTCTGAGCCGGATCCCGCTATTCCCGTCGTCTATCCGGGTCAATATTCTGGCCGCCGATCATCTACTTCAGCCGCTGCAATTAATTTCAGCTGCTGCCCTTGGTTTCTGACAATCCCAGTAGTTGCCGCCTCTTCCGGGGGATGATTTCTTGCCACAAATGAAGTTTCATGCTAGTTTTTAGTCATTTTTTGTGTGTCTTTAATTGTCCTTGTTTGTATTTGCTTAGTGGTCTTGTTATGCCTATATGCACGTGGTGTTCACGTGAGGGGGAGTGTTTGGGATGAAGGAGGCTCGGATGATCTTCCCCGACCTTTTGCCTTCGTTCCACACGGCCCCTAGGCTTGTTGTATGTCGTTTGCGTCTCCCCTTGTTTTCTTTCGATTGGTCGTGTGTTGGGGACGCGTCTGATGTTGGTTGTTCTAAATCTCAGCGGGTTGTACCGTGTGGGACCGTGTCGCGTGGGACTGTGTCGTGTGGGACCGTTGTTGTGCGGATTATCCCCGACAGATTATCCCCGACGGATTATCCCCGGTTGCCCGGTTGATGATTTGCTCCACATCTTTCATTCTCTGTCGCATGTTGTGTGTGTTGGTGATGTTGGTTGACCGGTTTCCAGTGAGTCTGCGTCGTGTGTGGGTCCTGCGTCGTGTGTGGGTCAGTGTCGTGTGTGGCTATATCCCCGACTTGATTCCCCGATTTGGTATTTCCCCCGGTGGCTCATCTGATGTTTTGTCCCACATCATCCACCTCCTTTGCCGTTAGTTTGTTATGTCCAAGCTGAAGGGTCCCCCTTCAGCTTGAGGGGGAGTGTTGGAGTTATGCGTATTAATCCTTTAGTAGAGTCTTTATATGTGAGTGGGTTTAGTCCCACATCTTGTATTAGAGTTTATGAGTCCTTTGTAATGTTATAAATAGCCCCTATATGGGATGAATAAAATAGCACTTTCCATTTCTTTCTAACAGAGGTGATCTGCCAAACTAGGTACGACGCACTCTCCGGGTAGGTGGCGCACTACATCCGGTGGTGGTCAGCCGTCGATAGCTTCAAATGGTGTTGATCCCGCTGCATGGTGGTAGGCAGTGTTGTATGAGTACTCGGCCCAACCCAACCATTTGACCCACATGCCCGGTCTCTCGCCAATGAAACAACGTAGGTAAGTTTCCAAGCAACGGTTGAGAACCTCTGATTGGCCATCCGTTTGTGGATAGTACGCGGAGCTCATGCGGAGGTGTGTGCCTTGAAGGCGGAACAGAGATGTCTAGAAACTGCTCAAAAAGAGGGGATCACGTTCACTCACAATCGATTGTGGGAGCCCATGGAGTCACACGACTCCGGAGATGAAGCTGTCGGCTACACCCGTTGCCGTGTACGGATGCCAGAGAGGAATAAAGTGCGCGTAATTGGAGAGTCGGTCCACCACCACAAGAATGCAATCGAATCCGTTGGACCGGGGAGGACGTGTGATGAAATCCATACCAATGCCCTCTCAAATTCGATCCGGGATGGGTAGGGGCTGAAGCAACCCGCCCGGAAACATTGCTTCGCACTTCGCCTTTTGGCATAGAAGACAGGTGGCCACGTTGGTTTTGACTTGCTTGAACATGTTTGGCTAGTACAGGGAGGCCGCCTAGCGCCGGTAGGTGCGGAAAGTTCCTGTGTGGCCCCCAGTTGGTGTAGCATGGAACTCGACGATGAGGCGCATAATGAGAGTGGAGTCGCAGATAACACTAGGCGGACCTGGTAAAAGAGTCGACCACCCACCAAGGAGTAAGGAGGGTGGCCTTCCGGGTTGGTGATGAGGGTCGTTCTCCACGTCATGTTGAATCGATGATGCATCCTCCCAGACCGGTCGGGAGATGGCTCGGAGTTTCGGGGAATGTACTTGTCGGGAGAGAGCTTCCGCCGCGCGATTGGTGCGGCCTGGTCGGAATTCGATGGAAAAGTCATACCCCAGGAGCTTTGCCACCAAAAGTTGTTGTGCTGACGTGACGATCTTCTGTTGAAGGAGGTACCGCAAGCTATGATGATCGGTGCGGACGACGAAGGAGCGGCCCAGGAGGTCGGTCGCCAGTGTTGCACTGCCAGGACAAGTGCCATGAGCTCGTTCTCATAAGCCGAACGACTCCGAATGGTGGTGGAGAATGCCCGACTGTAGTAGGCGATGGGACGGCCGCCTTGCATAAGGACCGCACCAACCTCGGTGCCCGAGGCATCGCACTCCACGATGAAGGGTTGAGTGAAGTCGGACATGGCCAGAACTTGGCCATTCACAAGAGCCGCCTTAAGGGCATTGAATGCGGACATGGCCGCTGCAGTCCACGAAAAAGGTCCATCCTCGGTAGATTTGAGCAACTGTGTTAGGGGCCGAGCCAAGGTGTCGTACCTCTGAATGAAACGCAGGTAGTAACCAGTGAGGCCCGAAAAGCCCCAGACATCCCGAAGAGAGGTGGGGGTCGGCCAATGTAGAACCGCCGTGATTTTGTCGTCGTCCATGGCCACTCTGTGGGCTGAGATCGTATGAACCAAGTAGCTAACGGTGGTTGCCCCGAACGAGCACTTCTTGCGGTGGAGGACCAGATGATGCTGATGAGTTGTCTCGAGCGTTCGGCGAACATGACATAAATGCTCCTGCCAGGATGAGCTATATACCAAAATATCTTTAAAAAAACAAGTACGTGTTGTCGGACTACCGCTCGAAAGATGTCGTTCATGGTAGCTTGGAAGGTGGCCGGAGCATTGGTTAGCCCGAAGGGCATGACCAGAAACTTGTAGTGCCCATCATGCGTCCGAAACGCTGTCTTTGGTACATCTTCCGGCCGCACCCTTGGTGGTACCCCGCCCGAAGGTCAAGCTTTGTGAAAAAAGCGGCGCCGTGTAGCTCGTCCAAAAGCTCCTGGATGACTGGAATAAGGTATTTTTCTGGAACTGTGGTCTTGTTTAATTCTCGATAGTCAACACAGAAGCGACAACTCCCGTCATTTTTTCGCATGAGGACCGGGCTGGAGAAAGGGCTTGCATTTGGGCGGATGAGGCCGCCCATGAGCATCTCCCGCACTAGGCGTTCGATCTCATTCTTTTGGGCATGCCCATAACGGTAAGGCCGGACAGATACGACCGCAGTGTGGGGCTGTAGTGGAATGCCATGGTCGGTGGCCCACACCGGAGGTAAGCCCACAGGGGCCTTAAACACGTCGGAGAACTCCTCGAGGATAAGATGGAGGTCTGGTGAAAGCACCGGGGTGGCCGCCGGTTCGGCCTGTACCTGCCAAAGCCACGCAGAGAATGCCACATAAGTCGTGCGTTGGATGGCACAGAAGGAAACCGACGTTCGGAGAAGAGCTGAGTCGCCGATGAGGTGGCAGGGTGACCCTTCCCAGCAGAACTGTATAGACATCTCGACCCAGTTGACCCGAACGTGGGTTGCCAGCCATGCCACGCCCAGGATGATTTCAACGCCGCCCAGCTCGAAAACGTAGAAATTTACCGTCACAGCACAAGGTCCCATGGTGATCCGCACGGCGGAGCACGAGCCCGCAGTTGGGCGGCCGCGGCCATCTCTTAGACAGATGGTAACGTCCGGCGAGGGCGTATACGTGATGGAGAGGTGTCACACCAAATGATGAGAAATTAAATTGTGCCTGGCGCCACTGTCGATCATCATGAGAACTGGGTGCCCCTGGACGAGGAACGCTAACTTCATAGTCCGTGGTCCGGTAAGGCCGCCTACCAAGAAACAGGGCTGGTCTAAGCGGTTGAAGTTGGCTCCGTCGGATTTCGATGGTTGCGGCTCATCGATGAGCTCGAGCGTCTCAAAGTCTTCCACGGTGATTTCGGGCCCGAAATCCCCAATAATGGCATGGAACTTTTTCACGGCGCACACATGAGTGGGAGAATACGATTGCCGACACCTGAACCAGAGACGGAAGCTTCCGTCTGAACTCGTTGTAGTCCCCGTTAGAGATCCCGTTGGTGGTCGGGGTGCGGCTGGGCGAGCACCGCTGTAACGACCCAGCGCAGCCAAGGCAAGGCGCCCTTCTGGCGTCGTACCAGAATGCAGTCCGTGCCACCCCAACCAAATCACTGAGCTTGTTTCTCAGCAACAGTAGGTTGTTGGCGCCGGGAATCGAACCCCCGATCACCCTTGATAAGCCACCTTCAACAATCCTCATCACCAACTGCGCTGCACGGACTGCAGTCATGTACGACGATGGAAGGACTCCTTGCCTTGGCTGCGTCGGGTCGTTACAACCGCTTGGTGGAGTTGGTCATGGATCGAAGTCTTGCGGTGGTGGTGGTCGTGGTGGAGGAGGCCTGATTGTGATCGACGGGCGTGCCCCAAGATCTGCTTCCACGGCGCACGCGTGATCGAGCGCTTCAGACACCATCCTTGGTTGATGGGTGCGGAGGCGCGAGCGGATGGACGGCAGGAGGCCTTGCATGAAGAAGCCCAAATAGTGATCGGGCGGAAGGCCGGGGACATGAGTGACCAAAGCTAGGAATTCGTCGATGTAGGAATCGAGGCCGGTCGTCTGGCGGATGCTACACACCCGACGTAGCGGTGGTCGTACCATCGAACCATCTCTTGTTTCATTTCGCTCCAGGAGATGAGGGTCTGCGATAGGCGTAGCCATCACGCCCAATGGAGAGCGGACCCGTCAAGGACGACCATGGTTGTGTCGACCTTGTCTGCTTCCGGCATGAGATGGAGGTTGAAGTACTATTTTGCCTTAGCGATCCACCCCATGAGATCGATGCCGGAAAAATGTGGAATGTCAAGGGAGAGGGTCGAGCGACCTGAGAGCGGCACGGTGGTTGCGGGCTGGGTGGGTGGGGGGGGGGGGTGTCGAGCAGTGAGCCCCTGTCGGCAGAAGAGGCACAACCGCCGTTGGCGGTAAGCGCGGGCGAGGCGCGGTGGGCTTCCAGTCGCGCAAGGATGACCTGTAACGTGGCCTGGATGGATGCGAACTGGGAGTCGTGGCCATCAAGACGACGCTGGACGGTGTCGTGGTGTCCGTCGCTGGCGGAAGTATCGGGATGCAATCGAGTCGCCAGAGGAGCCATGGAGGATGGAGAGGCTGTTGCGGTGCGACACGACGCGGCCAAGATCGAGCAGAAAGATTGCTGCGGTTGATCTAGCGGGCGAGACGGAGCAGTGAGATTGGTAGGGCGAGACGGAGCGGCGAGATCGAGCGGGCGAGACGTCCGGCGCGGGTGCAGGTGATGGTTCGGCGGCTACTAGAGCGCGCGGACGGGCAGGTCAGACCAAATATTACCGCACGAAGAAGATCTGGCAAGGGGAGGCCGACGGAGAGGAAGAGAGAAGGAAGCTGGGGTTGAGAGGGAAGAAACAAGGGTGCAGCCCTTTTTCAATTCATATCCAAGACAAAAAACAATACATGGTCCAGATGCCCTCTTATAGTGGCGATGAGCGAATACAAAAGGAAACGACGAAAATAGGAAATTACGGAAATAGGAAATAATCCAAACATACCACCATATTTAAATAGAAAATAAACCAAACATAGCAACATATTTAATATTAAATATCCTCGGCGCTTGCCATAGCCGGCTTCTCCCGTTGACGCCAACCGGGCCCGCCTTCTCCACCGACGTCGGTACTTGCCGCTTGTAGACCCGCCATGTCCGCGCCTCGTCGTGCATATCCGTAACACACACACACACGTATATTTATATATATATATATATATGGGGATTGATACTGTATGGGCGTATGGGCAAAAGTCAAAACAGCTCCAAATCGAAAAGTAATCAACATGAAAGTTGCAGATCTCGTCGAGACGAACAACTTTCATGTTGATCACTTTTTGATTTGTAGCTGTTTTGACCCTCAATTTGGAGCGCGTTCAGCCCTAGCAGCAGCAGAGCCACACACCACACCTGGTTTTAGAACTTAAAAAGAGGCAAGAAGACCTCGAGAAGTAAAGAATAACTGAAGAAGAAAGGCAGAGGGATTCCACTGAAGAAATACTGTGGCTTACAGCCAAAGTTGAGAAGTTCTCGAGAAAAAGCGATCATCTTTCTAAACAGATAAAACTGAAAGAGAGTTTGATGGAAGAGATGGAGCAGGTGAATGCATCAGTCGCTGAAAGTGGTTTTTCAAATGGTGAAATCTATGCTTGGTGAGGAGTTTTATACTGTTAAAATCGAAAAGGATGCCATTATTAGAGCACAATTTGATGGATTGAAGCATTCCATGAATGTGGATAAGCTAGAAAATGAAAACTTGAGAGGTTAATCTACAACCCCACATTCTGAGGTATGTTTGTTACCTAGAAAAATGTATGCAACTATCTCTGCTGTTGCCATTTGAGAATTAAAGCAATCGTCGAATTTAAGTTAATAAATATCTTAAAAAGATCATCCAAGCATAAACATCACACCACTGTTTTGCCAAATAGCTCAAAAAATCTCTGTTCTGAACAGTTTTTCAAACAGAGATCATCCAAGCAGATCTCCATTTGCAACATTCATATTCCTATAGTTCCATTTACAACTCTCTATTTACCACCACTCCTTTCACAACTGTCGTCGTTTTTCCAAGCAGACATTTTGTCCGAACCTTTAATAATATTTGTGATGTAGATAATTTGGACGACGTGCAGTGATCGATGACGGGGCGATGCCAACAACAATCAATGTTGTAAATATCAGATGTCAGTGACATGTCGTATAGTGTTTTAAAATGCCAGATGTTGGAGTCATGCTGAAGATATTTTAAAATATTGGATTTCTATCTCATAAATAAAAATATATATCAAGGATACTTCTATGTTCTAAGAATAAAAATTAGCATAATAAATAGACAAAGATTAATTTATGTATATCTTAAAAATAAAGTAGAAAAGTATCCTAAATAAAATATTGCGAAATATATTTAACATTGTAATTAAATTGGGTGATCAAGATATTTCCCGCAGTGAGTGCTTTAAATATCTGGGATCGATAATTCAAAAAGATGGAGGTGTAGATAAAGATATGATACATAGAATCGGAATCCAAGCAGGTTGGTTGAAGTGGAGAGGCGCGTCTGGGATCTTATGTGATCGTAAAGTACCATTAAAACATAAAGGCAAGGTTTATCGTACTGCAATTAGACCAGCAATGCTCTACAGTTCTGAGTGTTGGGCAGTGAATGGTGTACATGAGCAAAAAATGGGAGTTGCGGAGATGAGAATGCTTAGGTGGATGTGTGGTCACACGAGACTGAATAAAATTAGGAATGAATGTATCAGGGATAAGACATGAGTGGCACCAATTGTAGAGATGTGAGAAGCTCGTTTAAGATGGTTCAGACATGTATATAGGAGACCATTAGAGGCACTTGTTAGGTGTTGTGAGAGTTTAGTCACTGGACATGTTAAACGGGGGAGAGCTAGACCAAAAAAGACTTGGAATGAAACTATAAGGAAATACATGATGTACTTAGGCATTAGTGAGACTATGATGATAGGGCGCAATGGCGATAGAGGATCCATATAGCCTACCCCACTATGGTGTGATAAAGGCTTGAGTGTTGTTGTATATTTAACATTGTAAAATAATTTTTGTTGGGAAAATTACCCTCAATGTTCCTTTGATTTGAAGAGGCATCACTCACAATGCTAAGTACAAGATGTATTTGATAAAACCATATTTTTGTAAGATATACAGACTCAGGTAACTCAAGAGAAAGGGCAAATCATGCCCTTAGATCAGGAGAAATCAACTCCTAAGAGATGAATAGTTGTCTCAGCTGAACCGCTGAGACGAGGACAGGTGCCGCTAAGAAAGTCTCACAGTCTCAGCGGATCCGCTGAGACGGGAAAGGAGCAGCAAATATCCGCTGAGACTTGGCGCGTTCTTCGAACGAAGAATGCAGTTCGTCGAACGAAGAATGAAGTTCGTCGAACGCAGAGACGAAACAGAAGCAAACGCTGAGACTTGGCGTGTTCGTCGAACGAAGAATGAAGTTCGTTGAACGCAAAGACGGGACAGAAGCAAACGCTGAGACTTGGCGTGTTCGTCGAACGAAGAATGAAGTTCGTCGAACGCAGAGACGGGACAGAAGCAAACGCTGAGACTTGGCGTGCTCGTCGAACGAAGAATGAAGTTCGTCGAACGCAGAGACGGGACAGAAGCAAACGCTGAGACTTGGCGTGTTCGTCGAACGAAGAATAAAGTTCGTTGAACGCGGAATGCTGTTCGTCGAACGCAGAAACTTAGCGAGTTCGTCGAACGAAGAATGAAGTTCGTCGAACGCAGAATGCAGTTCGTCGAACGCAGAAACTTCTCTGCAGATCGACAGAATCCGCTGAGAAGAGGAAGCCATCTCAGCCCAACCGTTGAGACAGTTCAAACAAGACATGGCGGGTTCTGCCCTTGACGCAAGATGCAGAAAGGTATTGTGGGGTCCACTAATCACTCCCATATCTGTCAGAAGGACGGCTGAGAGCCGTTGAAGATCGGTGATGTATAAAAGGGATAAATTAGAGTTGAGGAAACAACTTCTGCTATCAATCTTTCTCTCGAGCACACAAAGAAGCGGAATCGAACTGTTCCATTGTCGGCAGCCAAGAACTGAGCTAACACAATGCTGCAAGGAGAAAAAGAGATAGCTCATCTTGATTCATCTCAAGATAGAGCAAGTAGATCCAGTCCTTCATCTGAAGTGCTGATCAAGTAGAATCAAGATTGGAGCTGTACTACTCCTCCCTGATTCAAGTCTGCAACAACAGCTGAAAAGAAGAAGAAGAGCAGGCTTGATCTTTTCTTCTTTCATTCTGTAAACCTCATTATATCTTCTGTAGGAGCCTTTGGGTTCTGAGTTGTAGGAGCTTTTGGGTTCTGAGTTTGTAGGGCCATTTGGCCTGAGGTAGTAGGACCAGGAGGTGGTCTGAGCTGTAGGAGGTGGAGTCCTCTAAGGTAGGATCTGTGAGGATCTGAGGTAGGGCTGAATAGCCTGAGTTGTAGAGCTGAGAGATCAGCTTGAGGTAGGACCTGGAGGTGGTCTGAGCTGTAGGAGGTGGTTTCCTCTGAGGTAGGGCTGCTGTGCCTGAGGTAGGGTTTGGGAAAACCTGAGAGATCCTGAGGGATCTGTGTTGTAAGCTCTTGGAGCTGAGTTTGGAGGAGTTGACCCTGTCTAACACACTGTTAGAAGGGTGAAGGGGGAAAGTGGACTACCCATAGACACACTGTCTTGGGGAACCATTATAAACACTTGTGTGTTTTCTGGGTGTGCTTGATTACTTGCTTAGAATAATTTTAAATATCTATATCAAACAAGTAGAAATCAAAAGACCTATTCACCCCACCTCTAGGTGAATTAGATCATATACTTATATAATCTTTCAAGTGATATCAGAAGGAGGTTGGTCAAAAAGGGCTTAACTGTCTGACCAGATCCTACATAGGTATTATTAAATCTGAATCCAATGGCTTCTAATGGAGTTCAGAAAGAAATGGGTTCCATGAAGCTTCCTATATGCAAAAAGGAAACCTTTGGCATTTGGAAACAAAGGGTGAGGCTGTACATGGAAGCTTCAGACCCTAGAATCTATATCACTGTTCAGGAAGGCCCCTTCCTTATCACAAAGCCCTCCACCATTGATCTTACTAGGCAGGTAGACAAATCTTACATTGAAATGACAAGGGATGAGATAACATTGGCTACAATGGATAAAAGGGCTCAAAATATTATTGTTAATGCTATTGATGATTCAACTTTCCAAAACTTGGTGCACTGTGAGACTGCAAAGGAGATGTGGGATACACTGATTGTGTACATGGAAGGGACTGAAGAAGTGAGGAATGATAGGAAATCTCTTCTCAATCAGGAGTATGAAGCCTTTAGGCAACAAAATCAGGAATGCATAACTGAATGCTATGAAAGATTCTTCAGAATAGTAAATGAGTTGAGGACCTATGAAAGGACCTTCACTCATTATGAGTTGAATAATAAATTCCTAAGATCTCTAACTAGAGACTGAGATACCAAAATCTGTGCCATCAGGGAAGTGGCAAAGCTGAGTGAAACTCCTCACACTCTGTTTGGAAAGTTGCTCTCATATGAGATGCAACTATCTGCTAGAAAGGAAGAGGACACCTCCTCCAGGCCTCATGCTAGGGAGAAGTCTGTGGCCCTCAAGGTTGAAGGGTCCAAGAAGAGCAAGACAAGAATTCCTACCCCTCCAAGAAGGGCTGCTGACTCAGACAATTCAGATCACTGCTCATCTGAAAACAGCTCTTCTGATGAGGAATTTGCTGCCTTCTCAAGGCAATTCAAAAAGATGATGAGAAGGAAGCAGTGGAAGAATAAGCCTTCCTCCTCCTCACATCCTAGGAAGGATTCAAGCAGGGCAGACAGGCAGCACCCCAAAGGGGACAGGTATGACTCTAAACATGTTAAACATGGTTTAACTAATGTGATTTGTTATTGCTGCAGTAAGCCTGAACATGTCATTGCTGACTGTCCAGTCAAAAAAAAAAACGATAAGGGTGATAACAAGCCTTATCACAAGAAGGGAAGAAAAGGTGAGAAATCCTTCCTAGCCAAGAAGGACAAAAGCTGGAGTGAATCTGAGTCATCATCATCAGATTCTGATAAACAAAACTATGCGTGCAAACGACAACGACAAGTGTACCGTATCGAATGTAGTTTAGGTTATTAAAACAATGTCGTATTAGACTCGGGGCGGTTGAGTACTCTTACTTCAAGAAAGTCTCTATTATTTTATCAATTAAAACTTGAGGTTGGTTTTGCAAATGGAAAATTAAAATAAGAATTAAAAGAACGATTAGCACTCGATCTTTAAATCACCTTGGAGATAAAAAATAAGAACAAAGAATAAAAGCGCATTCTCTTAATAAAATAGCTTTGACCGTGGAGATTCCCGAATTATGAACGCACCTCTCTTGAGGATGCGCTCAACTGCGTTTAGGTTGATCAATCGAACTCTCGTTCTAGAATCGAAACCCCTAAAACTCGCCTTATCGAAGTGAATCCCGCTATTGGCTTTTACTCCAATCCGGAAGGGTAGCGTCGTCCTCTCTTGAGGATTGCATTCTACTCTTTTTTATCCTTGAGTGATCGATTCGTCTTACGAGCCTCTTGGCTAACTAAAGAACGAAAACAAGAACAAGAATTATATATCGAAAATATAATCTCGTTATCTTAAAATCAAGGGTAAATCTTAAGCATTTTCGAAAAGAGAAATAGCAACTATAGATTATTTCATGACTTATATCATTTCTTGGATCATCTCGATCGAGTACTAATAATATTTTAGCTACTCATGGAGATGGAGGAATTAACATAAATAAAAGAGCACATGATAAAAGAGGGATAAAATGAGAGAAGAAAAGAGAACTACTTTATTGAATTGCAAAAGAAAGTACAAGCTATGAAATTGAGAATTACGACTATTGAAATGAAAATACAATTTGCAAGAAGAAAAGGAGTACAAGAACTACTAGAAACATGAAAATAATACAAAAAAATGAAATTCTAATCCTAAAAATTCGTCCTTAAACATCTGCTGGAGCTGGCTTTATATAGCTGAAAAGTTGAGGTTACACGCCCTTGGTCACGCCGTGACCAAGGGCGTGTAAGGGGCGTGATCGAAGCAGCAGCGGAGAGGGCGCCTTCTGGAGTAAATGCGAGCGTTTCAGCCGTGTCACGCCCTAGGTCACGCCCGTGACCTGGGGCGTGTAATCTTAAAATCTGGCTTCTGGCGGGAATCTTCGGCGGGAAGGAGCGCGGGGCGAGTCACGCCCCCTGGTCACGCCCGTGACCGAGGGCGTGTAACTTTAATTGACGTGGCAGGCGTGTTCTGGGAGCAGGAGTCGAGTCGCGGCCGTGACACTGGGTCACGCCCTTGGTCACGCCCGTGACCTTGGGCGTGTACTTGACGAATTCTTCACGGAACGACCCCGGGGTGGCGGAAGCAGGTCTGGAACACCGCGCAGGTTACACGCCCATTGGTCACGCCCGTGACCTGGGGCGTGTAAATGTACTTTTTGCTCCAAATGTCCAGAAAACCTGAAAACACAAAATAAACTTAAGTTAGCTTATGAAATTAAAATAGGAAAGATTTATATGATATAATTTAGATAAAAGACATAATTTCATATTAAAATAATAATAAAACTATACTAAAAGATGAGTAAATAAATTACTCATCAGATTCTGATGATGAAGAAGAGGCCTATATTGGGCTGTTTGCTGCTGAGGAAGATGAAGACTTTCCTGCAGCAAAGGTGGGCATCAGGGCCCCTCTATCACATTCAGACAGTGATATGGAGGTGGATGAAAATGTTGGCCTAATGACCATAACTTCAGATGATGAAGATTGTCAGGACACACCTGACCAGGTACCTACTCCTCTCTCTTCCTTCAAGTATGAATCAATTCCAGAATCTGATGCACACTCATCAACTGATGATTATGATTCAGAATCTGAAGTGGGTGTCAATCAATTGATTGACAAATATGATGCTCTAGTTATTTCTCTGAAAAAGAGCAAGAAGCTTGTCAAAAGCCAAGCCCTAGAGATTGACTCACTTAAAATGGCTGAAAGAAATTGTTCTGAGTCTCCTACTTTGGTAGCTCAGATGAGTAGAGAAATAAGCAAACTCAAGGGGATAACAATTGTCCATTTGAGCTCTATTTCTCTAAAGAATAAGATCATCAAGGATCTTGAGGAAAAGCTTCTCAAAGAGAAAAGCCTAGTGGCTCAATTCTCTAAGCCTAAATCTGTGCTCCCTATTATTGACTCCTTCTCTTCTCAATCCAATAGAAGAGGACTAGGATTCAATAAAATGGAGGCAGGAGAAGGGAGTGAAAAAAAGAGCAGGGGTAAGGCTAAGCCTCAAACCACCTTTCAAAAAGTATTACTTCCTTCTAACAGGTATGACCATGAAAGCATGTATGGTCACTGGAAGAATGGAAGTACCTATAAGAATGAAAACAATCCTTCCCATAGTGGAAGAAAGGGAATGAGATTGAGTGTCATGAAGGCTCCCCATGAGGAAATTCAAATGGCCCAACCTGGACCATTTGTATTTGGTACCTCAGCCCCCTCATTCAAGAATCAGGTTGCAAGCTCTTCTAAATTTATTTCAGCAAAGAAAATTTTTGCTGTCAAATCTATTGACAAGACTTGCTGCTCAGTGTCTGATGCCATCAGATCTTGTATGGCTACCAAACCAAAGCAAGCTGATGTCATCAAAACAAAGGGCATCAAGACAACACAAATTAATATTCAGTCAAATCATTGCTGAGAGAAATAGGAAGATTGCAACTGTCTCCCCTCCTGAACTAAGGCACAGTAATGCTGTTTCCTCAGGAAATGTTCAGAAGAGGAGATACAACATTCATGAATGTTGGTGTTGTGGTAAAGTGGGACACTTTGCCATAGATTGTTGGTACAATCCCAATGTACCTAATGCAAAGAAGAGCCTTCCTGCAAAGAGTGCATCTAGTGTGAGGTTATCTTATCAGACTAACAAGTACCTAGGACCCAAAATCACTTGGGCTCCTAAGGGTAATTAAATTCCATCATGCAGGTTAGTTCAAAGACCAGCCTTGGGCAAATTTGGTATTTGGACAGTGGGTGCTCAAGACATATGACAGACACCAAAGGTTTACTACAGGAATACAAAACAGTGAAGAATGGACCCAAAGTCATCTTTGGGGATTCAGAAAAGGGATTCACCAGAGGTTATGGTATGATCTCTAATGCCATAGTCTCCATCACTAAAGTGGCTTATGCTAAAGGGTTGCAACACAACCTTGTTAGCATAAGCCAACTGTGTGATCTTGGCTATTTCATTGAATTCCACAATGATAAGTGCCTAATCAAAAAGTCTAATGACTTGGAAACCATACTTTCAGGCACTAGGAATGGAAATGTTTATTGTTTAGATTTTATTTGCAAATCATCTTCCTCTCCTGTGTGTCCTATGGTAAATGGGAGTGAATCTCTATGTATTCAATGACACAAGAGACTTGCCCACATCAACTACAAGACAATGCATAGACTATTCTCTAAGAACTTGGTTAGAAATAGTCCTAATTTAAAATGTGTTAAAAATGGCTCATGTCATGCTTGCCAAATGGGCAAGCAAACAAGGGCCACTTTTAAAAGTATTGGCTCTAAAGACACAAAGAGATGCCTTTATTTATTGCACATGGACTTGTTTGGTCCTATGCCAATTCAGAGCTTAGGAGGGAAGCTGTATACCTTAGTGATTGTTGATGATCACTCAAGATATACATGAGTATTTTTCCTTAAAAAGAAATCAGATACTCTAAATGTCTTTATAAGCCATGTTAAGGCCATTCAAAATGATTTGCAATGTTCTGTGGTCAGAACTAGGTCTGACCATGACACAAAGTTTCAATTTGAAGCCATGACAAGGTTCTGTCAAGAACTAGGTATCATCCAAGAGTTTTCCTCCCCAAGGACCTCACAACAAAATGGTGTGGCTGAGAGGAGGAATAGAACATTGATTGAAGCTGGGAGAACATTGCTTAGTGACTCTTCACTCCCAGAATATTTCTGGGCTGAAGCAGTCAATACTGCATGTTATGTTCTCAATAGAGCTTCCATCAATAAAGTTCATGAAATTACCCCCTATGAAATTCTGAAAGGCAAACAACCAACAATTTCATACTTTAGGATCTTTGGATCTAATTGCTACATTTTAAACAATGGAAAATCTCAATTAACCAAGTTTGCTGAAAAATGCTACTTGGGGGTTCTTGTTGGCTATAACTCACATAGTAGAGCCTATAAACTATATAACAAGAAAACCCATGTTGTTGAAGAGTCCATGCATGTGGTGTTTGATGAGACCAGCCTAATTTATAAGGGCTGGTCCAGTTCTTCTGTTTTGACAGGAACTGAAAGGGCCATGAAAGAACTATCTATACAAGAACTATCCAGCAGCAGTAAAGCACATACTGATGCAGCAATTCCAGAAGAAGTAGAGGTGCAGGATGCTGAAGAAGCTGCTGACCCAGTGGAAGAAATTCAGCATGTAGAGGACAGATTGCCTGCTGCTACAAGACATCTAAGGGATCATCCCTTGGAGCAGATTATTGGGAATGTTCAACAAGGTGTGACAACTAGGAGCAGGGCTCACAATGAGGCCTTGTTCCTCAGTTTCCTGTCACAGGTAGAGCCTAAGAAGTTTGAAGAGACCAACTTGGATCCATTCTGGATTCAGGCAATGCAGGAAGAACTTTTGCAATTCAAGAGATGCAAAGTATGGAAGTTGGTGCCAAGACCACAGAGACATAACATCATTGGCACCAAATGGATCTTCAGAAACAAGATGGATGAAAATAGGACAATCATCAAGAACAAGGCTAGGCTTGTTGCAAAGGGGTATAAGCAAGAGGAAGGAATAGACTTTGACCAAACCTTTGCCCCAGTTGCAAGGTTGGAGGCCATAAGGCTATTCCTTGCATATGCAGCCCATAAAGGCTTCAAAGTGTACCAGATGGATGTCAAGTCAGCATTCCTAAATGGAAATCTGAAATAGGTAATATATGTAGAGCAGCCATCAGGTTTTGTCCATCCTACTCTTACATCTCATGTTTATCTACTTAGGAAAGCTCTATATGGTCTTAAGCAAGCCCCCAGGGTTTGGTATGAGACATTGTCCAGCTTTCTCATCAAGAACAAGTTCTTGAGGGGAAAGATAGATATCACATTGTTTCTTAGGGAAACAAGGGGCAAGTGTCTCCTAGTCCAAATCTATGTTGATGACATAATATTTGGGTCTACTGATGCCAACCTCTGCAAGAGATTTGCCAATCTAATGCAGGGGGAGTTTGAGATGAGCAGTACGGGTGAACTTAAATATTTCCTTGGGCTCCAAGTGAAACAGTCTGATGATGGAATTTTCATTTCCCAGACTAAGTACACCAAGGAGCTCATCAAGAAATTTGGGATGAAGTCAACCTCCACCATGAGAACACCCATGAGATCTAATGTATCACTAGACAAGGATGAAAAGGGGAAGGCCTTTGATGAATCCATGTACAGGTGTATCATTGGATCCTTGTTGTACTTGACTGTTAGTAGGCCAGACATTATGTATTCTACATGTGTTTGTGCTAGGTATCAGGCTTGTCCTAAGGAATCTCACTACACCTCTGTCAAGAGGACCTTGAGATACCTCAAGGGCAGCCTAAATCTTGGCCTTTGGTACCCTAGGAACAATGACTTTGAACTGATAGGCTATTCAGATGTAGATTTTGCAGGGTGCAAAGAAGACAGGAAAAGCACAAGTGGCACTTGTCAATTCCTAGGGAGGAGGTTGATCTTTTGGAGCAACAAAATGCAAACCAGTGTGGCCATATCCACAGCTGAGTCAGAGTACATTGCTGCAGGCAGCTGTTGTGCTCAACTTCTGTGGATCCAACATCAATTGGAGGATTACAACATCAAGGTTAGTCAATCTCCCTTGCTGTGTGACTCATCCAGTGCTATTTCTATTGCCAAAAATCATGTCTCTCATAGCAGGACCAAGCACATAGAAATTATGTACCATTTTATTAGAGAGCATGTAGAGTGTGAAGATATCAAACTTGAATATGTCCCCACTGACAATCAAGTAGCTGATATCTTCACCAAGCCACTGGATGAGGCCAAGTTCAATTCTTTCAAAATTGACTTAGGAATGTTGAATTTAGAATGAGTTCACTTATGAATCTATACCCACTGTTAAACTGCTTATGTTCTCATCTGTACATCTCTCACAATTTTTACTGTTATGATAAATTGAAATCTGAATTGATCAACTTTACAGTAGGCATAGTCCACATGATATGGTAGATAACCTCCCTAAAATGTTAAATACTTTGAATTCAGGGTGAGACCCATCTCAGCTGATCAGCTGAGACAGCCAAACTGTCTCAGTGAATAAGTCTCCAAAACAAACTAAAGCAGACTAGGGCCTCAGCTGGGAAAAATCTGGGTTCGACGAACTCTTTCCTGAGTTCGACGAACTCTTTCCTGAGTTCGACGAACTCTTTCCTGAGTTCGACGAACACCGACTTTGAGTTCGACGAACTCAACATTATGACATAAGCTTAATTTACACTTACAATCATAAGATCATTATAAATGCTTCAAGTGAGGGGGAGCTAGAAAGGGTTATTCAAAATGAACAAGAACAGCTAATAAAGCTAATAGTACTTACATTGAGGGGGAGCAAGTTCCTGCTCAGGTTGAGGGGGAGATGACCAATGCTAAGAGAGTCAGAGAAGATGAAGGATGACCTAAAGGGGTTTTTGGAAAATGCTTTCTAAACCCTCTCAGGGTATGTAACTGCTGCCTCCTAATCCCTAGAGGGAAAAATAGTTGAAGAAATCAGAAAGGGGGAGATGGCCAATGCTAAGACCAACTCAGAGTTAACCTTGGTACACGGATTGCCCTCTGAGTTAGTCAAAGCTTAATATAATCTGTTTTAATATAATGCTTAAACAATCTTATCTTCTAGAAGCAGTGTTATCATTAAAGCTTAATATAATCTATTTTGGTACCTTTGTATAAGAACAAAGGAGATATACAAAATTGTGTCAATTACAGGGGAATTAAATTAATGAGTCATACTATGAAATTATGGGAACGAGTAATAGAGAGACGAGTTAGACGAGAGACTAGCATCTCAGAGAATCAATTTGGATTCATGCCAGGGAGGTCAACCATGGAAGCTATACATCTCTTGAGGAGACTCAAACTATCGGGAAAGACAAAAAGATTTGCATATGTTGTTTATCGATCTGGAGAAGGCGTATGACAGGGTTCCAAGAGAGGTCTTGTGGAGAGTCTTAGAAAAGAAAGGTGTAAATGTATCATACATTGACGTAATCAAAGATATGTATACAAATTCAGTGACCAGGGTGAGGACATCTGGAGGATTAACACAGGAATTCCCTATCGCTGTTGGCTTACATCAAGGGTCAGCTTTAAGCCCTTACCTCTTTACCCTTATCTTAGATGAGCTCACCGGACATATCCAGCAAGCAATACCTTGGTGTTTATTATTTGCAGATGATATTGTTTTGGTCGATGAGACGCGCGAGGGTGTAAACGCGAAACTGGAATCTTGGCGAGACACTTTAGAAAAGAAGGGTTTTAGGTTGAGCAGGACAAAGACAGAGTATATAGAGCTTAAATTTAGTAGTGCAAGAAGGTCAGATGACTCCGTCATTAAATTGGGTGACCAAGATATTTCCCGCAGTGAGTGCTTTAAATATCTGGGATCGATAATTCAAAAAGATGGAGGTGTAGATAAAGATGTGATTCATAGAATCCAAGCAGGTTGGTTGAAGTGGAGAGGCGCGTCTGGGATCCTATGTGATCGTAAAGTACCACTAAAACTTAAAGGCAAGTTTTACCGTACTGCAATTAGGCCTGCAATGCTCTACGGTTCTGAGTGTTGGGCAGTGAATGGTGTACACGAGCAAAAAATGGGAGTCGCGGAGATGAGAATGCTTAGGTGGATGTGTGGTCACACGAGACTGGATAAAATTAGGAATGAATGTATCAGGGATAAGATAGGAGTGGCGCCAATTGTAGAGAAGATGCGAGAAGCTCGTTTAAGATGGTTTGGACATGTACATAGGAGACCATTAGAGGCACCTGTTAGGCGTTGTGAGAGTTTAGTCACTAGACATGTTAAACGGGGGAGGGGTAGACCAAAAAAGACTTGGAATGAAACTATAAAGAAAGACATGATGTACTTAGGCATTAATGAGACTATGCTTAAAGATAGGGCGCAATGGCGACAGAGGATCCATATAGCCGACCCCACTATGGTGGGATAAAGGCTTGAGTGTTGTTGTTGTTGTTGTAGATCATTTTCATGATAGGTTTTTGTTGGCTATGTACCTTAGCATTGAGAATGTTCTGCCTTCTTCAAATAGGGGGAGATTGTTGGGAAAATTGCCCTCAATGTTCCTTTGATTTGAAGAGGCATCACTCACAATGCTAAGTACAAGATGCATTTGATAAAGCCATATTTTTGTAAGAAATACAGGCTCAGGTAACTCAAGAGAAAGGACAAATCATGCCCTTAGATCAGGAGAAATCAACTCCTAATAGATGAAGAGTTGTCTCAGCTGAACCGCTGAGACGAGGACAGGTGCCGCTGAGAAAGTCTCATTGTCTCAGCCGCTGAGACGGGAAAGAAGCAGCAAATATCTGCTGAGACTTGGCGCGTTCTTCGAACGAAGAATGCAGTTCGTCGAACGAAGAATGAAGTTCGTTGAACGCAGAGGCGAGACAGAAGCAAACGCTGAGACTTGGCGTGTTCGTCGAACGAAGAATGAAGTTCGTCGAACGCAGAGACGGGACAGAAGCAAACACTGAGACTTGGCGTGTTCGTCGAACGAAGAATGAAGTTCGTCGAACGCAGAGACGGGACAAAAGCAAACGCTGAGACTTGGCGTATTCGTCGAACGAAGAATGAAGTTCGTCGAACGCAGAGACGGGACAGAAGCAAACGCTGAGATTTGGCGTGTTCGTCGAACAAAGAATAAAGTTCGTCGAACGCAGAATGCTGTTCGTCGAACGCAGAAACTTGGCGAGTTCGTCGAACGAAGAATGCAGTTCGTCGAACGCAGAATGCAGTTCGTCGAACGCAGAATGCAGTTCGTCGGACGCAGAAACTTCTCTGCAGATCGACAGAATCCGCTGAGAAGAGGAAGCCATCTCAGCCCAACCGCTGATACAGTTCAAACAAGACATGGCGGGTTCTGCCCTTGGCGCAAGCTGCAGAAAGGCATTGTTGGGTCCACCAATCACTCCCATATCTGTCAGAAGGACGGCTGAGAGCCATTGAAGATCAGTGATGTATAAAAGGGATAAATTAGGGTTGAGGAAACAACTTCTGCTATCAATCTTTCTCTCGAGCACACAAAGAAGCGGAAGCGAACTGTTCCATTGTCGGCAGCCAAGAACTGAGCTAACACAAGGCTGCAAGGAGAAAAAGAGATAACTCATCTTGATTCATCTCAAAATAGAGCAAGTAGATCCAGTCCTTCATCTGAAGTGCTGATCAAGTAGAATCAAGATTGGAGCTGTACTACTCCTCCCTGATTCAAGTCTGCAACAGCAGCTGAAAAGAAGAAGAAGAACAGGCTTGATCTTTTCTTCTTTCATTCTGTAAACCTTATTATATCTTCTGTAGGAGCCTTTGGGTTCTGAGTTTGTAGGAGCCTTTGGGTTCTGAGTTTGTAGGGCTATTTGGCCTGAGGTTGTAGGACCAGGATGTGGTCTGAGCTGTAGGAGGTGGAGTCCTCTGAGGTAGGATCTGTGAGGATCTGAGGTAGGGATGAATAGCCTGAGTTGTGGAGCTGAGAGATCAGCTTGAGGTAGGACCTGGAGGTGGTCTGAGCTGTAGGAGGTGGTTTCCTCTAAGGTAGGGCTGCTGTGCCTGAGGTAGGGTTTGGGAAAACCTGAGAGATCCTGAGGGATCTGTGTTGTAAGCTCTTGGAGCTGAGTTTGGAGGAGTTGACCCTGTCTAACACACTGTTAGAAGGGTGAATTGGGAAAGTGGACTACCCATAGACACACTGTCTTGGGGAACCACTATAAACACTTGTATATTTTCTGGGTGTGCTTGATTACTTGCTTAGAATAATTTTAAATATCTATATCAAACAAGTAGAAATCAAAAGATCTATTCACCCCCCCTCTAGGTGAATTAGATCATATACCTATATAATCTTTCAATTTTATTTAGATACCACTAGGTTTTATAGCAAGCAAAAGAAGATACTACCAAGTATCTAAAATACTAGAAATAGATAAATTGTGAAATATATTTAACATCGTAAAACAATTTTATTTAGATAATACCAGGTTATATAGCATGCAAATGAAGATCTAAAAGTTAAATGCCTTGATTAATAATGTGTTTTCGTGTACTTAATAAAATTATATTAAAAACATAAAGGTCAGTAATTAATAATGTGTAGAATATTTTATTATTTTGTTTAATATACTAACAAATATATAGTGTGGAATGATTATACAAACTTGATTGTAAGAATAACACTTATTAAAGAGAATGAAACAATAAGCCTAATCATTTTAAACATATATAATATAATACACGGAGGTGATTTATGCATGTATATTGCTAAAATACCATAAAATAAGATAATGAGCGATATTCTTAAAAATTGTGTTAGCCAATATATTTTTTCAGGAAAAGATGTTTGCCCTCAAAACATACATATTGGCCGACATGTCGGACATGTCGGATGACATTTAAAACATCGACAACTGTGGTAGAGAGTGTGACCGCCATGGGACAAGTGACGTGCAGGGTAGTTGACTCAAAAATAGAACAATTGTAGGAGAGGAAACTGCGATGATGTCACAATGATGATGGTGGTCAAGATGGTGTGGAAGTAGTTGATGGCTCTAGAGGTGCGTTGTGCTTAAAATCATAGCGAAAATCGACGACATCGTGTTGGATGCGGAAAGCAACACGGGTGGTACAGTTTGCTAGGAAGATGGCGAGTCGGTGGAGGTAGTAATGATAGGGCGTGGTGTTCATGCGAAATTAAGTTTAGGTGGTGCGGTTTGATGATGGCCGCCCATCACATATAGTGTCTTCGATCACTTCTACGTGGATTTTTTTTTATTGAGTGAAGTGAGGGTGGACTTTAGGCTTTGACCTAATTTTGTTCAGGTTGCTGGCAGACAAGAACATTGCATAAAAGGACTATTCAAGTAATCTTCGATGAGTATTACCAGTATATCAATATATAAATCAATCTGATGGAATATTACTTTCAAATTAAATAGTTTTAATAGGCCTTAATCTTCACGGGTGCCACACAAAGTTGTAGGTTTTTCTTCCCAACATGAGAGAGATTAGAATGTGTGGTATGATGGTTCGTTTTTCATCACCTTCTCTCTCTTCCACTTTACTTTCTTGCTTCTTACCTAATGCTTGTTTCCTGCAAAGAATAGAATCCTAGACATGTAAATGTGCAGCATGCTAAAAATATTTTTCCAACATGGATTAGAAAGCCGACCCCAAATAATTGCAGTAAGAATTTTGATAATGATGATTGACTCACTATAAATAACCAAACTTGGGGCTGCTGATTACAGATTCTGAATGAAATATGTCAGCTTTAGTCCTACTGTCCATTCCCACCGCTCCACTCTAACTTCCCAAACAAACAAACCCTAATTCCCTCTCTTAATTTCTGTTTTCTCTCCCCATTTCCTTTTCTCTATCTTCGTTTTCCTGAATTCACGGGATTTTGGAATATTTTCCCGCAATTTAGAGCCCCACTTGCCCCAATTTTTGGGTGTATTTGCTAACCTCTGGGTCCGTTCGGTTGGATGAAATCGGTGCTTCAGAATTAGAATTGGAGATCTATTTCCTAAGAAAATTAACCTCCGATTATAATTTCTGGTCTCCAATTTCTCCAGTGCGAGAAATCAAATAGTGGGAACCGATCATTAGTGATTTTTCTCAGTCAAAAACAATCGGCTTGATTAACCTTCATTCGTTATTGTTCTCAGCTGTCTACCTATAAAGTGAAGCCAGTCTCAAGCCATGCGACTCTGGAAGCTTCTTTCAGCCCCGATGGGATGTACATCATATCAGGTAACGCCATTATTTTTGCCCCCAAATCTTGATGCTTTTTTCGCAATTCCCGACAAACCTTCCGTTGGAAATATCTGCATGCAGGCTCGGGCGATGGCAGTGTCTATGCCTGGAGTGTTAGAAGTGGCAAGGTATTCTTTCGGTACTCTTATTTTTTATCTTTTATTTCTGTCCACTATATAAATTAAATTCTATTTTCTTTGAGTGTTAATTTTGTGTTAGGACAGGTCGCATGTTGGGCGAGCACAGACACAGAGCCGCCTCTGATCAAATGGGCTCCGGGATGTCTTATGTTCACAACTGGATCATCTGAACTCTCATTTTGGGTTCCTGACTTGTCCAAGCTTGGATCCTTTGTGGGTGCTAAATAGATTTTCTTAGTTTTTACCTCACTCTAAGCTATTATATATAAAATGTAAATGTAAATTTACAGGGGAGATTTGTGTAATTTCGAAAGAGGTATAATCTGTAATTTGGCCAACTTAGAGGGAGGTTTCGGAAAATACAAGGGAAAAGCACATTCAGGTGAAACATTATCTTTCCAATTTTACACTTTCTTTATTACATTTTTTATATTTTTATAAGATATTTTAATTTGTTTTTTATTTTTAAAATATCCTTATCTTCTCAATTTCTATTAAGTTGTGTATTCGGCGAGATAAATGTTCATGGAGAATAATGGTGAGTGTACTCTCACGCCAAAGTATGAGGGAACATTGTGCATGATTGCCTCCGTACATGCTCCCTTTATGACTTTTTTAAGTGTGAATTTATGTATGATCTATTTTAAGCTATGTATGCATACGATGCATAATTATTTCTGCATCTGTGTAGCCGTGAATTTTACTTTATGGCTGGATTGATAAATGTTTTGATTTCTTTGATTATTTTTTAATAGAAGTTACTGTTGGATCTAATGGTGCCCTAGGGGGGGGGGGGGGGGGGGAATAAAGGGTTTATAAGCTTTTAAGTAAACAGACAAATATTATAGAAAAAAGAAACTTTTTGGTTCTGTCGCTAACGCCTGACGTTAGATAGTTAACGTCGGGGGTTATTTCTTCAGATTTTTTTACAGAAATATTCAAAGTGATTTTACTTGCGAAATCTTAAATGAAATACACTTCCAAACAATTAGAGATAATAAAAATGAATATTATATATTTCAAAAAGATGATTACAAATATATAATTTCAATAACGCTTGAAATTAAGACGACAAAATAAAATTCACTTTTTTATTAATTCACCGGTCCTTCTCCCAAGGACCGGTTGGCTATAGCATATCTATCTTCAGATAAGGCCTCTAGTCAGCCCCTAGATCTATCCTAAACCTAGTCATCACGTACGAGGTGGTGAATTTTCCTCTAAACCGAACTCGGCCTATTCGCCACACGCAAGGCGGCGATTTCACTATCATTACAAGAAAATATGAAAAGATAAAGTAAAAATCAGAACAAAAGACTCCCTAAGGTTGAAGAGCGTTGAAGGAGATGTTGAAGATACGTAGTGACCATGTCGGAGTTGAAGCGAGCGTCCTTCAAATTTGCTGTTGGAAATCTCCTTCTCACTCTTGTTCCTCAATAGTGGTGTTGAGAGTGCTCTCTGAATTCGGGATGAAATGCTCTCTCTGAAGTATAGGATGAAGGCTTGGAATGCATCAACCTTGATCAAATGAAATCAGCTCTTTAAATAGGCACGAAAGCTAACACGTGACGTTAAGAGTTAACACCAGCATTAGTGATCGTGTATAACAACCGCTGTCATCATGTAACCGTCGAGAACGTGGCAGTTTGTGGACTCAACGTGTGCGTTAATTGTCAACGCTGGCGTTGTCACTGGCTTCTCGACGTAATATCTTCTCCACGTCATTCCCTTCTCGAAATCATCCCTCTTCAATTATAGGTTAACATAGGGCGTTAACTACTTAACGCGGGCGTTAACTACTTAACGTGAGACGTTAACTACTTAACGCGGGGCGTTAACTCTCTTTTCAGAGAATCGTCATCAATCAACATCCTATTCATATTTAACTATAGTACATGCATACTATAAACACAAGCAAGATCAAATACATAGTGTGATTTTTTATTCTCAAACTAAGAGGTGGAACACAAGCTTCAACAATCTCCTCCTTTTGATAATAACAAATCCATTAATAAGAAATAAAAACATAATTAGAGTAGTGTTTATAGTATATGTTAAGCGTGATAATCATGCAAACTCCCCCTATGTGGATACTCCCCCTACATGAATGCATTTCCTAATGTACTTCCCCTAAATCATATATTTCTCTAATTTATTTATTCAATTTATTCTCCTCCTTTTGTTATAATCAAAAGGATTTGTTATAATCAAAAGGAGGTGGGTTAGAGTAGTTGCACTATAAAATGTTATGCATTAAGTAGGAATAATAACAACTTTTTTTAAACAATAGTGAACACAGCGAAATCAATTTATAACATCTTTTAGAAATTGTAAGTACAAAATATAATAGGCGTTTAAATCAAATATGTAGATGTTTTGAAATTTAGAAACAAAAGTTGCGAGTTCATTTGTAATTTGTAACAAAAAGTTGCAAGCAAGATTATAAAAATATCAAGTAAAGATATTTTTACAATGTAAATAAATTTGCATTTCAAGTATGCACAAACATTGTAGAGATTATGCTTTGCTATCTAGTGCATTTACTCACGATTGTAGAGAATAATGCAGATAAGCTTTAAGTCCAATTCTCATGAGTGGAAGCATTATAAATGATAATTATGTGTTTAATAAAGGTGTTTCGTCAAAGAATACAAGTGTATAAAACAAATCACATGAAATTATGTTATGTAAGAACATAACTTGAATTGAATATAAATACCTTTACTTCCACAAATTTCAATGTACATAAGAATTTTTATTTTTAAAGAGAAGTGGTCAAAATTTTGTTTGCACAAGACAATTTACAAATTTTAGTGGAGTTTTCCTTGTCATATATAAATTTTTTTATTTGATTTTGATTTTTGTGATCAAGGACTCAACATTTACTTGTTTTTGCAAACATATAAATTTATATTCTAAATATCACATTTCTCTAATCACAAGTGCATGGAGAACAATGAATTCAAGAAAGAATTCAAAGTTGTGTAGGTAAACTATTTATGAGATTCAAAATAAGTCCTTATACTGCACAATCTGCAATAAGATTTAAAACACATGTAGATTAACAAAAGGTTGTAAGTGAAAAAATCATTATCAAAGATAAAAACTTTACTCATACTTAGAGATATGTAAAAATATTTTTACACATGTAATCTATAACCAAATTCTTTACACATTTTAAGATATCATTGAAGGCATGATAAATGCAAAACAATATTTTTAAGAAACTTGGTTTAAATTAAACATTGTAAATAATCTTTAAGCAATATATATAATCATCCTTGAAATAAATATTTAAGCATATATATTTTTTTGTTTTAAAATTTTGAAAGTAAATAACAACAAAAAATAGAAAACAAAAAGATTAAAAAACAAAATACTGAATAAAATAATACCAATAATTTTTCAATAAAATAATTTTTTTAGAGCATATAGGCTAATGACAAGCGTTAGCTTCTTGTTAAAATTTTTAAAGGTCAGGAGTGAAGTAAAAAATGCGAAACACTTCAACACAATCCACAAACATGACAATCAATGACAATGGGAAGACAGAATAGTGCTCTTATATTAACTATCTCTTTACAGCGCGAGACATACATGGCGAGACATGATTCATAAGAATCATAGAGGAGAGAAGCACAAGGAAAAAAACAAGCCGCCAGCGAACTGCCAGAGCAGAGACCGCCAGATCGCTCAAACAGGCAAGCCGCACGGCTATCCCTGAGACCCCGCTGAACGTGGAGGTTAGATCTTAAGTTACTCTAGAGGGGGGGGGGGGGGGGGGGGGGGGGGGGAATAGAGTATTAAAAACTTTTCCTTAGTTTTTCTAGCAGAATTAAAATTGTATTATATATATGTGTAAGCAGTGTGAGATAGATATAAACAGAAAAACCTGATGTGCATCCGTAAAGATGATACGTGATGTGGTCTCACAAAACGTTCAGACAGTGTATTCGGGCAGTGCGCTAATGAACATCACTCTCCTCATTTGGTGGAGGAAATGAGGTTGACCAGGATAAATCCCACATCATGAGGTGCAAATAGTAAAATTCTCCAACATGGGGGTGCAAATAGTAAAATCCCACATCATGGGGTGTAAATAGTAAAATCCTCCAACATGGGGGTGCAAATAGTAAAATCCCACATCATGGGGTGCAAATAGTAAAATCCCCCATCATGGGGTGTAAATAGTAAAATCCTCCAACATGGGGGGTGCAAATAGTAAAATCCCACATCATGGGGTGCAAATAGTAAAATCCCCCATCATGGGGTGTAAATAGTAAAATCCTCCAACATGGGGGTGCAAATAGTAAAATCCCCCATCATGGGGTGTAAATAGTAAAATCCTCCAACATGAGGGTGCAAATAGTAAAATCCCACATCATGGGGTGCAAATAGTAAAATTCCCCATCATGGGGTGTAAATAGTAAAATCCTCCAACATAGGGGTGCAAATAGTAAAATCCTTCAATACGGTCTGCGTATAACAAATAATATGGTTATGGTGTGCGCATAACCATATCCGTCATATGAATACACATCGCCGCAAAACTATACAAACTGGTGTGCTCGTAGCTATATTCATGATAAATGTGCGTATAACACATAAATTGGTTATGGTGTGCGGGTAGTCGCATAACCACCATAACCACCCTAACCACCCATTTAATTACGAAAGTGCCACCTCAAAAACTATAAATAGAACCCCAAGACTTCTCTTTTTTCCATCTTCTCCTCCTCCATCTCTCCCCTCTTTTGAGACTTTCTCTCTCTCCGGCCGGGAAAATCCTCCTACGGATTTTCTCTCTCCTCCTTCTTCCTTGCGCGCTCACAAGCACGCCTCCTCCTTGCGCGCTCACAAGCGCGCGTCCTCCTTGCGCGCTCACAAGCACGCCTCCTCCTTGCGCGCTCACAAGCGCGCGTCCTCCTTGCGCGCTCACAAGCGCGCGTCCTCCTTGCGCGCTCCCAAGCGCGCGTCCTCCTTGCGCGCTCCCAAGCGCGCGTCCTCCTTGCGCGCTCCCAAGCGCGCGTCCTCCTTGCGCGCTCCCAAGCTCGCGGCCTCCTTGCGCGCTCCCTAGCGCGCGTCCTCCTTGCGAGCACACAAGCGCGCGTCCTCCTTGCGCGCTCACAAGCGCGCGTCCTCCTTGCGCACTCCCAAGCGCGCGTCCTCCTTGCGCGCTCCCAAGCGCGCGCCCGCCTTGCGCGCTCCCAAGCGCGCGCCCGCCTTGCGCGCTGCCAAGCGCGCGCCCGCCTTGCGCGCTCCCAAGCGCGCGCCCGCCTTGCGCGCTCCCAAGCGCGCGCCCGCCTTGCGCGCTCCCAAGCGCGCGCCCGCCTTGCGCGCTCCCAAGCGCGCGCCCGCCTTGCGCGCTCCCAAGCGCGCGCCCCCCTTGCGCGCTCCCAAGCGCGCGCCCCCCTTGCGCGCTCCCAAGCGCGCGCCCCCCCTTGCGCGCTCACTAGCACGCCTCCTCCTTGCGCGCCTCCTCCTTGCGCAGCGCGCTTCCGTGCGCTCCACTTTAAGCCCGCCTTCGTGCACTTCGCTCCAAGCGCGCCTCTGTGCGCTCCGCTCCAAGCGCACCTTCGTGCGCTCCACTTCAAGCCCGCCTTCGTGCGCTCAAGAACAAGCAAGCCTTTGTGCGCTCAAGAACAAACGTGTTAGCTACCGTCAAGTCCAGCACTCCAAACTCCTCTCGCGCAGCAGGAGACAAGCCACAGAGACAAAGACACATAGAGCGCATCGATCCAACCTTCGAGCAGCATTCAAAGCCTCAAAAGCACTTAGAGCGCAGCATTCCCCTATGCAGCAGGCGAAAGACTTAGCTCCGTGAGCGGTGGCCTGTCACCCTCCGAACACATCTCTCTCTCTCTCTCTCAATAATTGTAATGAGATGCGGTCTGTCGCCCTCGAGTTCTTCAAAAAAGCTCTGTACAACCAACAAATAGTGGAAGTTTTGGTCGGCACCAAGCCCGACCGCGTGGTTTTTCACCCAGTTTGCGGGTTTTCCACGTTAAAAAAATTATCTTGTCAGCTTTCCCTTTTCTGTGACTGTGTGCACGCTCGAATGCTCCCGGGCTAAGACGGTTCAATTTAGTCTGATCTACCGGAGCCTTGAGTGGACCGCAACAAAACTGAATAAGTAAAAATCACACAGCACAACACAAAGAAATAGACAATCACAGAAGACACAAGGAATTTATAGTAGTTCCCCAAAAACCTGGGTACGTCTACTCTTCTACCACACTTGGTAGGATCCACTAGGAGGGTTGATCAGGTACCCTCACACCAAGGGATATTTGATAAGATGTCCACACACCAATGGGAGTTTGATCAGTTGCCCAATTGTAACACCCTGCCAGTACGAATAGTATAACAGTAGGTCCGGCCAGGACCCCACGCCATACCAACCACACTAGCTAGGAGTTAAAAGGTGATAAACAGAAAGAACTACAACAGAGTATACTAAACACTAGCGGAAGCATAATGATTTAACATTTCATTTAGAACTGTCCACTATCATAGGAATGAAACCATAAAATAGAGTTACGGCCTTAAGGCCTTACATTCACCAATGTACAAAACTCAGAACATACTTCGGCACGCAGGCCGGCAATACATGAGAAAGCAGAAAAGTGAGGCTGGCCTTCAAGGGCCAACTCAGTAAAAGGGCCACCGCCTGCTATTTCCCACTAGGCTCACCTGCACCTGCATAAGAACATTCCACCAAGCGGTGGCAAACAAAGTAACGGTCAGCACAGCTGACCAAATTATAACGACCCCACCGGAGCAGAATAAACAGGGCGCACGATCACAGGCGCACGGTCTTTGGTCGTGCGCGAAGAACCTCTGGTCGTGCGCGTACACCCTTTCAGCCGACCCCTATTCCTCTCAATTAACGCACGATCATGGTGCACGATCACTGGTCGTGCGCGAAGAAAGCCACTGGTCGTGCGCGTACACCCTTTCAGCCGACCCCTATTCCTCTCAATTAACGCACGATCATGGCGCACGATCACTGGTCGTGCGCGAAGAAAGCCACTGACCGTGCGCGAGGAGCAGGTAGGGAAAATTCAGCCTACTTCGAGCGCCGCACTACCATTCCGCCTACTTCGACAAATTACGACTTTTGGGGTGTTACAACTCCACCTCCCATAAAAGAATTTCGTCCCGAAATTTCGAAAACCGTAGTAATAGCAAATACCGTTAAAAATTACCTGAGGGGAATAGCTCGGGGTACTCCGCGAGCATCGCTTGCTCTCTTTCCCAAGAGAGTTCCTCTCTTCCGCAATTATTCCAACGGACTTTCACCATCCGTATGGACTTGTTCCGCAACTGCTTCACTTCAGTGTCTTCAATGCAAATGGGCTTGACTTTCTTCGTTAGCCCACCATCAACCGACACTTCGTTGATAGCAACAACCACATTAGGCTCTTTAACAGCATTCCGCAACACAGAGATGTGGAATACATCATGCAGGCCGCTCAACTCCAAAGATAGAGCAAGCCGGTAAGCAGCTTCACCGATGCGCTCCAAGATCTCGAACGGTCCTAAGTACCTCGGACTTAGCTTTTTCAAGCGTCGGATCCTTGATACTTCTTTGAACGGTTTGATCTTGAGATAGACCCAGTCGCCAACGGAAAACTCGACGTTTCGGTGATTTGCGTTGTAATATTTTGCCTGCCGATCCTGGGCAATGAGCAAGCGCTCCCGAATAGCCCGGATCGATGTATTCGCCTCATCCACGTCTTTGCGTTTTAACAACTTAGTGTCGCCCGTTTCAGCCCAAGACAACGGTGTGCGACATTTCCTACCATAAAGAGCCTCGAAAGGGGCCATCTTTATACTCGCTTGGTAGCTGTTGTTGTAAGCAAATTCGATCATAAAGAGATGGTCCTCCCATCTCTTTCCGAAATCCAGGGCGCACATCCTCAGCATGTCTTCCATCGTCCTATTGGTCCTTTCGGTCTGTCCATCCGTTTGCGGGTGGAAGGCCGTGCTAAACTTCAGCTTGGTACCCAATAGTTGATGAATCAGCTTCCAATCATTCGATGTGAACCGCCCATCACGATCACTGACGATGCTACGGGGAATCCCTTGCAACCGTACGATGTTATCCACGTACAACTTTGCCAGTTTTTCTACAGAATCATCCTTCCGGTTCGGAATGAAGTGTGATACCTTTGTCAGTCTATCCACGATCACCCAGATGGCGTCGTTTCCATGCTGTGATCTCGGCAAACCGTGCACGAAATCCATCGAAATATCATCAAACTTCCATTCCGGAATCAACAAGGACTTCAAAAATCCACCGGGACGTTGACATTCCACCTTCACCAACGCGCAAGTATTACACTTGGCCAAGTATTACACTTGACGCACAATCTGCCCTCTTTCCACATAAGGCCATCTTCGAAGGAGAAATCAGAGTTTAACCCATCCACGATTTCTGCTTTATAGCGTTTCATGCTCTCATCCAGCTCCAATGCTTGTCGAACTCGGTCGGCAAGGTCGTATTGAACCTCCGTCCAGTTCAAGCATGCTGAAGTAGACGCTCTTCTATCAACGCAAATGATCTCCATTTCTTCCAGTTCGCGGATTAGACGCTCATCGTGCATCAAAATCCAAATTGCTTGAGCGGGAGCCCGACGACTCAACTCGTCCGCAACTACATTTCCCTTTCCAGGAGTATATTTGATGTCGAAGGTGTAGTCCCCCAGGAACTCCATCCACCTCCTCTGACGCATATTCAACTCCCTTTGATCCAGCAGGTACTTGAGGCTCTTGTGGTCGGTAAAGATGTCGATCTTCATGCCATACAAATAATGCCTCCAAAGTTTGAGAGAAAATACCACGGCCGCTAGTTCCAAATCATGGACCGGGTAATTCCTCTCATGAACCTTCAATTGTCGGGAGCCGTAGGAAATTACCTTTCCGAACTGCACTAGGACACAACCCAAACACTCCCCGAGGCGTCGCTATAGATTTCGTAGCCTTCCGTACCACATGGCGAGCATAGAATGGGCGTCGTGGTCAGACGGCTCTTCAGCTCTTCAAAAGCTCGTGCGCACTCGGGCGACCAAACGAACTTATGATCTTTCCTAGTAAGTTTAGTGAGAGGAAGTGCAATCCTCGAGAAGTTTTCCACAAAGCGCCTATAATAGCCGGCAAGTCCTAAGAAACATCGGACTTCCGCTACGTTTTTCAACAAAGGCCAGGCTCGGATCGCTTCTATCTTCGACAGATCAACCGCAATTCCATCTCCACTAACGACGTGACCAAGGAATGCTACTGACGGTAGCCAAAACTCGCACTTGGAGAACTTGGCATATAGTTGACTCCTCCTCAAGGTGCTCAGAACTGCGTGCAGATGCCCTACATGCTCCTCTTTCGACTGAGAGTATACCAAAATGTCGTCGATGAAGACGATCACAAATTGATCCAAATACTCTCGAAACGTCCTGTTCATTAAGTCCATGAATACCGACGGTGCATTAGACAGACCGAACGGCATCACCGTGAACTCATAGTGCCCAAAGCGGGTACTGAACGCTGTCTTTGGAATATCACATTACCTTATCCGCAGTTGGTAATAACCGGACCTTAGGTCCAGTTTGGAGTATACCGCCGACCCAACCAGTTGGTCAAGTAAGTCGTCGATTCTCGGAATCGGATAACGGTTCCTCTCGGTCAGCTTGGTCCGCTACTACTAGGACAACACAAAACTGGTCTTAGGCCCCGAATCCTTCAACGAGGTGAAGAACATCTTCGCGCCTCTTCACAACTTCTCCTATTCGCGCTCACTCGAGATCTATTGGGCAGCATTACCTCCAATCTATCCTTGACTAAGGTAAATGACAATTCGATTCATAACACGAAGTCCTTAGACAAATAGGAGAGCGATGCTCCCACACCAACAGAGCTCTCGTCGAATAGTCGATAATTAGGACAAGGCCTAATTGCACACAAATACAAGACATAAAATTTTGTTGTCATCGGATACAGTGGACACATTTCTATCTCTATCCGCACACGGGGTAGAAATCATATTAGGATATGATCATCCATACCTGTGGCAACATCGCACTGTTGAATGACCTCTTGCTGGCCATAAGAGTAGACTCTCGGCTGGGTTAGAGAATATTGGGGAATCGAAGACTCCACCACCTTGCCTTTCTCCATAGGAGCTGAACCCATCACACGAGCATAGTCCACTTCTCCACTTTTTGCTTTTGGGGGACCACTTCGACACACCGCGGCTTTGTGTCCCACCTTTCCACAAGTGAAACAATTTAAGGAACACCGTGCAGTCTTAGCTTCCACAAAGTTAAACTTTCTCTTGTTTCTTCTGAACTCAGACTTGGACTGAGAGACCGGCGCATGAAACTCTGACTTCTTTACATTGAAGTCTTTCGCGCGCTGCATACTCTTCATATCCATTTCCAGAGATTTAGCTGTTTTCACTAAGACGTTGAAGCCGAGTAACTTTGGACCCACAAGCATTAGTCTTAGGTCATCTCGCAGCCCATTGTAGAACTTGTTGACCTTGGTCTCCTCATCTTCCCACATAGACCTCTCATAACGACCCAGACTGATGAACTCAATCAGGTACTCATCCACTGAGTGTTCTCCCTGCTCTAGGTGTGGACACTGATCTTGTAGTTCAGGAATCTCGGTTGGGGGTATAAACTTTAGAAGGAATGACTCATGGAAGTTTTCCCAAGAGATTTCGGAAAGTTGTCTCCCACCAAACTTGTGCAACAACTCTTCTTCCCACCAAAGTCTTGCTTCTCTTATAAGTAGGAAGGTGGTTAAGGTTACCAACATATCTTTGCTTATAAGCATTGACATTAAAGTCCTCTTTATTTCTGACAACCACTCAGCAGCTCTCCCAGGGGATTCCGTCCCCTCGAAGGATGGAGGGTTGAGGCTCAGAAAGTACTTTAATTGCTGGTCACGCGCTCGCCCCACAACTACCTGCGCAACTCGACGTTCCACCCTCAGCTCTACCGCAGGTTCCACTGCAGCAACAGTTACAGGGGCCACATACAGAGTCGGAGTAGTAGGCTGTGCAAGCCGCCCAGACTGAGTGTTGATCATCGCGAAGACCGCTTCAGCGACTAACTTGATCATCTCAGCCGAAGGAGTGGTCGCTGGCACCTCAGACGACCCACTATTTTCAGCGGTGTTACGGGGTCGAGACTGCCACGCAACACTTCTAGTCACCTATAGTCGTGTAAGACACAATTTAGTGACTGAAAACATAGCAAACAACAATCATGGAACGCTCAGGTTCCGCAAACAAGTATGTTTTTTCCATTCCTAAGTGGACATTCTTATTAGTTTTTGTCGTTTTAGGTGAATGCACATCCCGTGCACACCACCCCTTAAAAGGAATTCGTGCCGAATTCGCTAAACTACGGATCGACGCTCTGATACCAAATTGTAACACCCTGCCAGTATGAATAGTATAACAGTAGGTCCGGCCGGGACCCCACGCCATACCAACCACACTAGCTAGGAGTTAAAAGGTGATAAACAGAAAGAACTACAACAGAGTATACTAAACACTAGCGGAAGCATAATGATTTAACATTTCATTTAGAACTGTCCACTATCATAGGAATGAAACCATAAAATAGAGTTACGGCCTTAAGGCCTTACATTCACCAATGTACAAAACTCAGAACATACTTCGGCACGCAGGCCGGCAATACATGAGAAAGCAGAAAAGGGAGGCTGGCCTTCAAGGGCCAACTCAGCAAAAGGGCCACCGCCCGCTATTTCCCACTAGGCTCACCTGCACCTGCATAAGAACATTCCACCAAGCGGTGGCAAACAAAGTAACGGTCAGCACAGCTGACCAAATTATAACGACCCCACCCCTTTCCCGGGGTGGCGGAGCTTCTACCCTGCAAGCAAGCCAACTAGCACAAGTACTAATATAAAGAAAGTGCAACTACACAAGGTGAGGGTTCAAGCACAATCAATCTTCTAGGTTGAGCATCAAAGAGAAGGGAACCTAGGTATGCACATGATGTTGGTTGGGTTCTCCCGAAAGTTCCCCACAACCGCCTAAACAACCGCATGAGGCTAACAACATCAATTCATCACAAACGTGGGTACACACAACCGCACGCTCCATGCTCACAAGGCATGCACCAAAGGTACTTCTTCCCGAGCACCAATACCATCATGAGTCCGGAAACTCTAGATGGAAAAGAGCTTTTGGTCGGTCTAGGCAAGACGCCCTTCCCAACCTCTCCCAAGGTCGTTCGGGTTTACAAGAAATAAATCCTCTACCGCCGCGCCTGGAAACGGGTTCAGTTCAGCCAATTCCCGTGCTCTTGTCATCGATTGAACACACGATGCGGGTATGACATCACCTCGGCCCGTAAGGGTTTAGCACTCGCTAGCGCTACACAAAACATAAGTTACAACACCCAAGCCTTCACGAGGACTTAGGCTTTACAGGTAACCAAAAAGGAGGTACAAGACCACTCCTCAACAATTCTAGTGGTGAAGGTTTGCATTCAACCACTCGCAAAGCATGGGGCTTTCGCTAGGATCTTCACAAGACGCCTACGCTTAAATCCCACAATACTATCGCATATATCACGGAGTCATTCTCCGGCACGCATTCTAGGCTTAACCTAAATGCAACGTCGCAAATCAAGCATCACCGATTCAGGCTCACGGCCACGAATAGGCTTCACACACAATGCCTAAATCCGCACGACTACCGGATTTTCTACATGCAATATGCCGGGGACGGACACAATCAACCCGGAGTTTCGAAGAACTTAAGGAAATCCTACACTTCACCCATTTGGTGAAAGGGATTCCTCATGCAAGCATAGAAAGAGAAATGAAAGGACAAATACAAGTCCAAAGTTCGGGAGGAAGAATCGTTACCCTAGGAGCGTTCTTCTTCGCCATGGATCTGAGATTCTAGACGGAGGGAAACGACCGCACCGGGACGCACTCTCCAGATCTGGAAACGGCTCGCGAAACGGAGCTCCGGAGCTCCGTTAATGGCGGGATCTCTCCTTCTTCTTCCTTGCCTCCTTCTTCTTTCTCTAGGTTTGGAGAGAGAAAGGCTTAGAAATTATGAGGATTAACCTCCTCTCATCAGCCCTAAAGACCTCCAGCATCTAATCCTAGCCATTGGATCGAATTCCAAAAGATTTGGACGGACCGATCTCCTTCTCCGCTCAAATTCGCGGAGCAGAATAAACAGGGCGCACGATCACAGGCGCACGATCTCTGGTCGTGCGCGTACACCCTTTCAGCCGACCCCTATTCCTCTCAATTAACGCACGATCATGGCGCACGATCACTGGTCGTGCACGAAGAAAGCCACTGGTCGTGCGCGTACACCCTTTCAGCCGACCCCTATTCCTCTCAATTAACGCACGATCATGGCGCACGATCACTGGGCGTGCGCGAAGAAAGCCACTGGTCGTGCGCGTACACCCTTTCAGCCGACCCCTATTCCTCTCAATTAACGCACGATCATGGCGCACGATCACTGGTCGTGCGCGAAGAAAGCCACTGACCGTGCGCGAGGAGCAGGTAGGGAAAATTCAGCCTACTTCGAGCGCCGCACTACCATTCCGCCTACTTCGACAAATTACGACTTTTGGGGTGTTACACCAATTCACCGATAAGCTTTTGATAAGGTGCTTAAAAACCACACAAGGATTTTTTGACAAGGTTTCTTGCCACCAGTGAGTTACACTTTTGAAGGGAGTATTAACCCTGTACAGAATGGAATGGAGAGGGGTTTAAGTGTTCTTCTCTGTCAAGATGTATAGAGAAGACTCTAGTGGATTTGATGTTGAAATGCTCCTCTGTCTGATATGGATTTGTTTGACAGTAGATGTTGCTGGAGCTTTTCTTGAAGAACTAATCTTCCTGTAGCTGATTAAATTGAGAAAACAAGTTCTCCAATTTGTTGTTGCCCTTTTGAAGATCTGAATGCTTGTTCTTCTTCTTTTTTCTTTCTTGAATCTTGCAGCAGGAAAATACTGAGAGGTGGTGTAGCTGTTCTCAGAAAATATGTGCTGCTAAAAGAGAAGAAGATGAAGTTTTGTTCTCTGAATGATCCTTGGCAGGAAGAAGATGAAGATCTGTTCCTTCTATTCTTCCTGTATATCTCTCTATATCTATTCTGTCGATTTCCTGTACAGCAAAATATGTAAAGTATTATATTTTTTTGGTCTGTCGTATATACTTGAGTATAATCTGCTGTATATCTTTCCCTTTTTCAAATATCTGACAACTATTAAAAGCAGATCCCTTATATTAAGGGATATAATATATCTGAAAAGATAATCTGGGAACAGTACAGCTGCACGCCGTAATCTCTTTCCTTTTTCCATGATTTGTCCTTTTCTACTAGGAGTGTCAACGACTATAACCTAAATAATAAGAATTATGTTTCCTTACTTGATCTGATTGGAAAGAGCCGTTGCCTTCGTCGAACTGTGTTCAGAGAACTGATATATAACTGATCTTTAAGTATTAATTAATCTGGAATCTGTATTTGTCGATCTGAGCTTCAGTAAACAATTTGTCGAGTTCTGGCTGGAAACTGTCGAACGCTGCCTGGAATTCATCGAGCACTGCTTAGAGAATGTCGAGCGCTGACATCCATTTGTCGAACGCAGAGATGGCTGGATTTCGTCGGCCGCTTCCTTGATATTTCGTCGATCGCCGTCCGACGAATGCTGAGCGCCGTTCGACGAATGTTGAGCGTCGTTCGACGAATGCTGAGCGCCGTTCGATGAATGCAGAGACTTAAAGAAATTTCTAGTTCTAACAGCCAAAATTTCTTCCTAAACTCTTGACCCATAAACTATACATTGGGGTCAACTTGTCCTTAGTTAACATATAGTGATCCTAGCCCAAATCACAAATAGGGTTGTTCCAACAATCTCCCCCTATTTGGGTTAGGATACTATTTGACAAAAGTTGAAAATAAACAAATGCTAAAACATCAAAAACAACAGAGCATGAATATATCTGATATATTTTAAATATTTTATCAGATATGAAATGAAAAGTACTATGAGTTTTGAAAATACATTTCAATAAGAATAAAACTGAAAATACAATCAGAACCTGAATTTTCTGAATTCTGCTGCTTCTGAATTCTGAATTCTGATTTTGTCTGATTTGTATTATTCTGAATTCTGATCTGAACTGAACTGTATTGTTCTGAATTGAATCTTTATCTGATTTCTGAATGTGTTAACTGCTTCTCCTTTTGATCAGCTTTATAATCTTGATTAGCTATGTTGTAGCAATAATTGATATTGAATTTGCTATATAAAAGTTCTTCTTCTGAACTGTATCTGCAGCAATAACTGGTCTGAACTTGATCATGAACTGTAATCAGCAAACTGTGATCAGCAAACTACTGTAAGCTTTATCAAGATTTTCTTCAAACAGCAACTCCCCGTGAGAGTGTCTCCCCCTGAGTTCTGGAGGTTCTTCAGCTTTCTCTCCTTGCTTAGTTCATAGAACAACTCCCCCTGAGCAAAACAATGCATCAAATGAAGCTTGTTCATGCAAGACTTCTCCCCCTGCCTAGTTTCAGGAAAAGCATGAAGCTAGGCCCCTTGAAGAAGGGACATTTGATGGAGGTAGGGAGGTATGCAAGTTATATATTGTTGTTGTTCCTGCACAATAAAATAGAGATCAAGTGCAAAGGGAACTGGAAAGAGAAGCAATTCTGTAGATATTCAGCTATAATGAAAAATTTTATTAATGAAGACAAGCTGAAATAAAATGCTTCAGAAAAACTGGGTTCGACGAAAAATGAGTTTTCGTCGATCTCGGTTCGACGAATTTGATGACTTCGTCGATCTTCGTTCGACGAAAAACTTGATTTCGTCGAGCTCAGCTTAATGAAGAGCTGGGTAAGGAGAAAACTTATAATTTAACAGATTGAGTCTCCATCTATCATGCCCAACTGATTTATGAAGAAAATATGTTTCTTTTCATCCAAGGGCTTGGTGAAAATATCTGCTCTTTGCAAATCAGTAGAGATGAACTGTAGGCAGATTTTGTTTTTATCCACATTATCCCTAAGGAAGTGGTGCCTAATTTCTATGTGTTTAGTCCTACTATGGAGAACTGGATTTTGTGCTATAGATATTGCACTAGTATTGTCACAAAATATAATTGAACTATTTAAGTTGACACCATAGTCTAGGAGCTGATTTTGTATCCATAATATCTGTGAGCAGCAACTGCCAGCAACTATGTATTCAGCTTCAGCTGTTGATGTGGACACATATGTCCGCTTTTTACAAAACCAAGACACAAGCCTATCACCAAGAAACTGACATGTTCTTGATGTGCTTTTCCTGTCTACTCTGCATCCAGCATAATCTGAATCTGAGAATCCAGTTAATTCAAATTCAGATGCTGTTGGATACCAAAGTCCTAGATTAGGGCAACCCTTTATATATCTCAAAATCCTTTTTAATAAAATTAAGTGAGATTCTTTGGGGTTAACTTGGAATCTAGCACAAATACATGTAGCAAACATTATATCAGGCCTACTAGCTGTTAAATAAAGTAGTGAGCCAACAATTTCTCTATATACTTTTGAATCAACAGGTTTCCCTGAATCATCATTATCAACAACAACATTAGAGGGCATGGGTGTTTTCATTGTGGAAGAATCAGACATACCAAATCTTTTTACTAATTCCTTAGCATACTTAGATTGGGATATGAAGATTCCATTTGGGGTTTGCTTCACTTGAAGACCAAGGAAGTATGATAATTCACCCATACTACTCATTTCAAATTTAGATTGCATCAAATTAGAAAATCTTTTGCACAAATTTGAATCAGTAGAGCCAAAAATAATATCATCTACATATATTTGAACTAGCAAAGTTTGATTTTTATGTATCCTGAAAAATAAGGTTTTGTCTACTATGCCTCTACAGAATTTATTCTCTAGAAGAAAACTAGTTAAAGTCTCATACCATGCTCTAGGAGCTTGTTTGAGACCATAAAGAGCTTTCTTAAGCTTAAATACAAAAGAGGATTGAGTTGGAGAGATGAAACCTGGTGGTTGTTCCACATAGACTTCTTCTTTCATTTCTCCATTTAGGAATGCACTTTTTACATCCATTTGATAAACCTTGAATTTCTTGTATGCTGCAAATGCAAGAAAAATTCTGATTGCTTCTAACCTTGCAACAGGAGCAAATGTCTGATCATAATCAATTCCTTCTTCTTGTGAGTATCCTTGAGCTACTAGCCTAGCTTTGTTTCTCACAATATTTCCATCTGCATCTAGCTTATTCCTGTAGATCCACTTAGTTCCAATAACTGGATGGTCTTTTGGTCTAGGAACCAAATCCCATACTTTGTTTGTCTCAAACTGATTGAGTTCCTCTTGCATAGCAATGATCCAGTTGGGATCTTGTTCTGCATCTTGTAGAGATTGAGGTTCAATCTGAGAGAGAAAACGTGTGTGCATCATGTTCTGATTTGCTTGATTCCTTGTTTGCACACCTGCTGAAATATCACCAGTCACTTGTGATATTGGATGATCTCTAACTGTGATGTGGTCAACAGTTGGAGCTGGTTCAGCAATAATTTCCACTTGGGGAATTTGTTCAGCTGCTATATCTTGTGAAGAATGATCTGCTGTTATCTGTTCTGAACTTTCAGCAAAATCTGGGAGATTTTCTTCTTCACTCTCTTCAGCATTCTGCTGTTCAGGATTCAGAATTCCTTCTTTATGTAGAGCTAACTGATCTAGCTGCTCACATAATATAGGTACCTGCAGATTGTCTATGGTAGAAGAATTCTTCTCCTTATAAAACATGTTAGTTTCATCAAAAGAGACATGCATAGATTCTTCTATTTTAAGAGTAGATTTATTATAAATCCTATATGCTTTGCTGATTTGTGAATATCCTAAGAAAATTCCTTCATCTGATTTTGGTTCAAATTTTCTAAGGTATTTTTATCATTATTATGAATGAAACATCTACAGCCAAATGCTCTAAAATAGTTTACTTTAGGTTTCTTCCCTTTAAGTAATTCATAAGGAGTCTTTCCCTTAAGTTTGTGTATCAAACTTCTATTCAGAACATAATTTGCTGTGCTAACAGCCTCTGCCCAAGAGGATAGGGGCAAATTAGCATCTGCAAGCAATGTTCTTGCTGATTCAATTAGAGTTCTATTTTTCCTTTCAACTACCCCATTTTGTTGAGGAGTTCTAGGAGCTGAGAAGCAATGCCTGATACCTTCCATCTCACAGAATTCTTGCATAAGAAGAGACTCAAACTCAGTGTCATGATCACTTCTGATCAATGCAACTACAGTAGAGTACTCAATCTGTATGCTATTAAGAAAGTCTGTAAGAACTTTAAAGTTATTTGACTTTTCTCTCAAAAAGAACACCCAAGTGAATCTAGAGAAGTCATCTACAATAATTAGAGTGTAAGACTTCCCCCCTAAACTCTTTGTTGCTATAGGTCCAAAAAGGTCCATATGTAGCAAATATAAGATTCTAGGTGAATCACTTTTAGATAATGATTTAAAGCTATTTTTAATTTGCTTGCCTAGTTGACATGCCCTACAAAGACCTTCTTTCTTGTATGAACCTAAGGATAAACCTCTAACAAGATTGTCCTTAGATAATTTAGCAATGGTTCTAAGGTTTACATGTCCTAATCTTTTATGCCAAAGTTCACTAGATTTGCTTAAATCACTAAATAAACAAACGTTTGAAGTAGATGAATTGAAATTCACTAAATATATATTACCTTGCCTAATACCTGATAAGACAATAATGTTATCAGTAGATTTAATAAGGCAATTTAATTTATTAAATGTTACCTGATACCCTTCATCACATAATTGACTTATGCTGATAAGGTTATGCTTCAGTCCCTTTACATAAGCTACCTCTTTGAAGGTGACTTCTCCAACCTTGACTTGTCCATAGCCTTTGGTCTGTCCACAGTTGGAGTCTCCAAATATGACTTTTGGTCCAAGCTTTGCCTTGTAATTGTTCAGATTTGCCTTGTTCCCTGTCATATGTTTTGAACAGCCACTGTCCAAATACCATTTTCACTTGTTCTTGGACAGCTGTGTACCTGCAAAAACAAGAAAACACTCTATTTGTTCCTGACCCAGATTACCTTGGGTTTTTTTGTATTTCCACAAAAATCTGAAATAAAAGACATTTCAGGTTGGTCCTTATAACCTTGTGGATGATAACTCCTTGGAGGTATGATCCATTCAGTGAAAGGATTCTTAGAATGTGAAGAATGAGAATTGTTCAGATTAGCTGTATAGTTTTTGTTAAATGAACTGGGCTGAGTTCGTCGAGCTCCGTTCGACAAATGACTGACATTTCGTCGAGCCCCGTTCATATAATAACTATATTGAAAATCTGTCTTCAGAGTTCGTCGAGCTCCGTTCGACAAAATGGATGCATTTCGTCGACCATCGTTCGACGAATTCTGCTATTCTCGACAGTCTTACTTGAAATGTTTTTATTTTTATCTACAACCTCTTTGCTCTTAGCAGAGGTGAATTTTATGGGTGTAGATAATATATTCTTCTTAATTAGATGTGACTCACTTGATGAAGCACCCAAGCCCAGTTTGCTATAAGTCTAGCATTTACTGTGCTTGTGATATCCATCAGTTTGATGCTTCTCCCATTCAGGGATTCTTCAAACTTTTTGGCTTCAGACAACTTGCTTTCAATGAGAACAATATGTTCCCTGGAGGCAGCCAAATCTTTCTTAAGATTTTTATTTTCTTCACTCATTTGATTCATTTCAGCTAGCTTAAGTCTGAGTGAGATTATTTCTTTCTCAGATTTAATTAAGTCTGAGCAAAGGACTTTGAATTCAGCTTTGAATTCAACAGAAGTAAAATCAAATGTAGATATTACTTGATCTGCATCAGTTTCTGCTTCTGATTCTGATTCTGATTCCACTTCATCAGAATTGTTGGCTGAGGCATTGATTGCCATCATGCAGAAATTCTTCTCTTCTTCATAGTCTTCATCATCACTGGATGAAGAAACATTTCCTGACTCACAGTCTGAGTCATAAATTTCCATCAGGCACTGATCATTCTCTTTTGTTTCTTCTTCATCATCTGAAGAGCTGGATGATGATTCTGATTCAGTTTCACTCCAGTTTTACAAATCCTCTTCCCTTCTTTTTGTGTTTGTTGGAGGAAGACTTGCTGGAGCTTCTTTTCTCTTCTTTGTCCTTCTTCTTTTCTTTCTTCTTGTTTTCTGGACAGTCTGGTGCAATATGTCCTGGTTTCCTGCAACTAAAACATATAATTTCTTTAGAATTGTTTTTGTCATACCTTGGCTTTTCATAGCTTATGGATGACTTTTTCCTGAAATCTTTTCTTGCCATTTTATAGAATCTTTTGGCAAATAGGCTCATCAACTCCTCATTGTCAGGAGTCTTTCCTTCTTCTTCTGTAGCTTTGAAGGCAATATTCCTGTCCTTCTTTGTTGAAGAGGAGGTGCTGACTTGTTCAGCTTCCCTTGTCTTGATGAGTTGCTCATAAGATTTGAGCTTTCCTAGCAGTGTCTCAGTAGTTATCTCATTAAGACTTCTGGCTTCCTTGATAGGCCAGATCCTAGAGTCCCAAGTGCTGGGGAAGCACATTAGGATTTTGTCATTGATCTCAGTTAATGAGATTTCCTTGTCCAGTGTTCTGAGTTCACTTATGATTACACTTAATATAGTGTACATATCTGCAACTGATTCTTCTTCACCTTTCTTGAAGTTCTCATACAGAGAGATCTAGTGTGATCTTCTGTCCTTTCTTTCATCAGTAGAGCCTGCAACCATATTATTGAGAGAGGTCCAGATTTCTCTAGCTGAGGTGCAATCCACCACTTTCTGAAAGATGTCATTAGACATGGTTTGAGCCAGAATATTCATGGCTTTAGCATCTGCACTTCTCTGCTTTTTCTGAGCTTCAGTCCACTCAGGAGGTGGAACAGCAGTGTTGTTTGTTGCTGCATCAGTGCTTGTAGATGCTGTAGGTGCTGGAGGCCCTGTCAGAATAACATTGAAAATCTCTTCATCAATAGAGTTCATATAAAACCTAATCCTTGCTTTCCAAAGTGCAAACTTGCCAAGATTGCACATTGGAGGTCTTGTGCTTGAGTACTCCTTGTTTTGTTCCATGAGTTTTTAACAGAAAATAGATACAATAAAAAGTCTAAATTAATTTAAGATCTAATTGATCTTTATGATCCAGGTGTTAGCCTGTAAATAAGATCAACCAACCTCTGATACCAATTGAAAGTGGAGGTTAGATCTTAAGTTACTCTGGGGGGGGGGGGGGGGGTGAATAGAGTATTAAAAACTTTTCCTTAGTTTTTCTAGCAGAATTAAATAGTGTTATATATATGTGTAAGCAGTGTGAGATAGATATAAACAGAAAAACTGAATTAGTAAAAATCACACAGCACAGCACAAAGAAATAGACAATCACAGAAGGCACAAGGAATTTATAGTAGTTCCCCAAAAACCTGGGTACGGCTACTCTTCTACCACACTTGGTAGGATCCACTAGGAGGGTTGATCAGGTGCCCTCACACCAAGGCATTTTTGATAAGGTGTCCACACACCAATGGGAGTTTGATCAGTTGCCCAATTCACCGATAAGCTTTTGATAAGGTGCTTAAAAACCACACAAGGATTTTTTGATAAGGTGTCTTGCCACCAGTGAGTTACACTTTTGAAGGGAGTATTAACCCTGTACAGAATGGAATGGAGAGGGGTTTAAGTGTTCTTCTCTGTCAAGATGTATAGAGAAGACTCTAGTGGATTTGATGTTGAAATGCTCCTCTGTCTGATATGGATTTGTTTGACAGTAGATGTTGCTGGAGCTTTTCTTGAAGAACTAATCTTCCTGTAGCTGATTAAATTGAGAGAACAAGTTCTCCAATTTGTTGTTGCCCTTTTGAAGATCTGAATGCTTGTTCTTCTTCTTTTTTCTTTCTTGAATCTTGCAGCAGGAAAATACTGAGAGGTGGTGTAGCTGTTCTCAGAAAATATGTGCTGCTAAAAGAGAAGAAGATGAAGTTTTGTTCTCTGAATGATGCTTGGCAGGAAGAAGAAGAAGATCTGTTCCTTCTATTCTTCCTGTATATCTCTCTATATCTGTTCTGTCGATTTCCTGTACAACAAAGTATGTAAAGTATTTTATTTTTTTGGTCTGTCGTATATACTTGAGTATAATCTGTTGTATATCTTTCCCTTTTTCAAATATCTGACAACTATTAAAAGCAGATCCCTTATATTAAGGGATATAATATATCTGAAAAGATAATCTGGGAACAGTACAGCTGCACGCTGTAATCTCTTTCCTTTTTCCACGATTTGTCCTTTTCTGCTGGAAGTGTCAACGGCTATAACCTAAATAATAAAGAATTATGTTTCCTTACTTGATCTGATTGGAAAGAGCTGTTGCTTTCGTCGAACTGTGTTCAGAGAACTGATATATAACTGATCTTTAAGTATTAATTAATCTGGAATCTGTATTTGTCGATCTGAGCTTCAGTAAACAATTTGTCGAGCTCTGGCTGGAAACTGTCGAACGCTGCCTGGAATTCGTCGAGCACTGCTCAGAGAATGTCGAGCGCTGGCAGCCATTTGTCGAACGCAGATATGTTTGGATTTCATCGACCGCTTCCTTGATATTTCGTCGATTGCCGTCCGACGAATGCTGAGTGCCGTTCGACGAATGCTGAGCGCCGTTCGACGAATGCAGAGACTTAAAGAAATTTCAAGTTCTAACAACAAAAATTTCTTCCTAAACTCTTGACCCATAAAATATACATTGGGGTCAACTTGTCCTTAGTTAACATATAGTGATCCTAGCCCAAATCACAAATAGGGTTGTTCCAACACCCGCGAACAGAGCAAAAGCCGCTGCTGTCAGACCGCAACCACAGACCGCACAACTCGCTGCTTTATTCAACTGCTGAAAACAACTGTCTGCGCTTCTTGATCGCCCAAACCGCACGGTCTCAAGATCACAGAAGAACCCACGAACACTTGACGAAGAACTGCTTCCTGCTGCAAGATCGCAACTCAAGATCGCCCGACCACTTAAGGCCGCCTGATCAACTGAGTCCACTTCACAGTCCAAGAACTCATAAACACAGTCCGCACAGACAGACCGCTGCCGAACTGGTTTATTCAAAACTGGAAAGAAAGGAGAATGCTGACGGTGAATGCTAACCGCTAACCTGCGAACAAATAAACCGGTCAAGCAAAAACTAAAACCGCACGACCTCAAGAAGAGATCGGCACAATCAAGCCAACTTTGGTTCTTACAGTTCTTGCATATGGATGGCTACCCCGGCGTCCCTATTTATAGGAAGACGAACGGATGTCGTTACCGCCCCCAAGGGATACAGTCACCTTCCTTATTGAAGTATGCGGTCTCCAGTACCAGACCGTGCGGTCTCATATAAGACCTTATTTACTTAAAGCACAACTGTCCAAGAAAGACAGCTTGCCAAGACAACCCGGCAGACCGCCCGACCTCTTGTAAGAACAGACATGAGCATCTGACCGACTAGGAGCAGACCTCCAGAACAAGCTCATGCAACCCGCAGTATGAGACCGCCCGGTCTAAACCAGAACAAGGATACTTGGGCAAAACAGGCAGACCAAACATAGGCCGCCAACACCAAAGACACGCGACCACACCAGCCAGGTCGCCACACCGAGCTTCGTAGATTCCAAAGGTAAACCGCAACACAGGTCGCGTGATCTCTGCAGTCTCCAAGAACAGACCGCCCGGACAGTCCACTTCCACTTCAAAAATTTAACACTTCTTAACGCCGAGACAACACACTAAATTTTGACTTTTTGAATTTTTTTTCATGATTCATTTGTATTATAAAGAGACCTTCTTGCAGTTGAAATTTCAGACATTATGGAGTTGATTTGAAGGCTCCTTTAGTATATTTTTTGGTGTTTTTTTGTTATATTTTTATTGATTTTGAATTTTTTTGTAAAAAATGCAACCAAATATAACAAAGTATATAAGATAATTTTGATAGCTTTTTATAAGGGTTAAAGTGACATTTCTAAGACACCTAATTCTAACATAAGCATGTGAAAACGTGCATTGGGTAGAGGTTTGGTAAAAATGTCGGCAAGTTGTGATCTAGTCCCTATAAAACTAATTTTAATATGTTCCTTCTTAATATGATCTCTAATAAAATGATGTCGGACATCTATATATTTAGATCTAGAATGATGTACGGGTTTGTTTGTGAGATATATAACGCTCTTGTTGTCACACTTTAATTCTAAGTTATTAAGATAAACACTAAAATCCTCTCACGTTTGGGTCATCCATAAAGCTTGTGCACAACAACTACCTAGTGCGATATATTCGGCCTCGGTGGTGGAGAGGACAACAAAATTCTGTTTCCTACTCGACCATGATATGAGTGAAGGGCCTATAAAATGACACATGCCACTAGTGCTCTTACGATCTAATGAACATCTCGCATAGTCCGAATCAGAAAAACTATGTAAAATAAAACAATCATTATGAGGATACCATAAGCCTAATCTAGATGTTCCGATTAGATATCTAAAAATACGTTTAACCGCTTTTAAATGTGATTCTCTTGGGTTAGCTTGAAATCTAGCACATAAACAAGCGGAAAACATTATATCGGGTCTAGATGCGCTCAAATATAGCAATGAGCCTATCATTCCTCAATATAATGTTTGATTAATCGAAATACCGGCTTCATCTTTTCCTTGTTTTAGTGATGCACTCATTGGTGTATTAGCTTATTTTAGGTTTTCAAATCTAAATTTTTTTAGAATATCTTGAACATATTTAGTTTGACAAGTAAATATACCATCTGATTTTTGAGAGATTTGAAATCCTAGAAAATAAATGAGTTCTCCTATCAAGCTCATTTCAAATTTATTTTTCATCACTAAAATTACTTCATTACATAACTCTTCATTAGTGGCTCTAAAAATAATTTCATCCTCATAAATTTGCAATATAATCAAATCATTATTTACATGCTTAATGAAGAGTGTATTATCTGCATTTCCCATTTTATAATCGTTCTTTATTAAAAATAATGTTAATCTATCATACCAAGCACATGACACTTGCTTTAATCCATAAAAGTCTTTTTCTAACTTATACATATGATTAGGAAAATTTTCACTCACAAAATTGGGGGGTTGTTCTACATAAACTTTTTTATAATCCCGTTCAAAAAAACACTTTTAACATCCATTTGAAATAATTTAAATCTTTTAAAACTCACAAATGCAAGAAATATTCTAATTGATTCAAGGCGAGCAATGGGTGCAAAAGTTTCATCAAAATCTACCCCTTCGATTTGTGAATATCATTGTGACTAATCTAGCTTTATTCTTTGTTATCCTAGAGTCACCATCTAGCTAATTTTTGAAAATCTATTTGAATCCTATAACCGGATGATTAGATGGCCTCTCTACTAAATTCCAAACCTTATTACGTTCAAATTGATTTAATTCATCATTCATAGCTAAAAACCAAAATTCATCATTTAAAGCGATTGAAACATTTTTTGGTTCTATTTCGGATACAAAACAAAGGTTTGAAAAAGACTCATGTAAAAAAGAATGAGTACTTACCCCTTTTGATGGTTCTCCTATCACAAGCTCCCTTGGATGATCCTTTGAAAATTGTAGCACACTTGGAGGAACATATTCCACTTGTTCTTCTTCTTTCTCCTCTTCTTTTTCTCCAAGCGATTCATCATCTTCATGCTCCAAAGGGGAAAGGGGTTCGTTTTCGTTTCCTATATGATTAGTATCTACACAACGAACAAACTCATCAATTCTTACATGTATAGACTCTTCAACTACCTTAGTTCTTTTATTATATATTCTACAAGTCTTACCAGTTCAAGAGTACCCAATGAAAATTCCATCATCACATTTTTCATCAAATTTTCCTAGTTCATCTCTAGTGTTTAAAATAAAACACTTACAACCAAACACATGAAAATAAGACACGTTAGATTTTCTTTTAAAATATAGCTCAAAAGGTGTTAATTTTAAAATAGGACGAAGCATGACACGATTAATAATATAACATGAAGTATTAACAGCTTCGGCCCAAAATGATTTAGGCAACCCATATTCACAAAACATAGTGCGGCTAGCTCTGTAAGGGTTCTATTTTTCCTCTCCACTACACCATTTTGTTGTGGGTTGCGAGGAGCGGAAAATTCATGTTTAATTCCTAAATCATCCCCAAAAGAAGAGAATTTATCATTTTCAAAATTTCCTCCATGATCCGAACGTATGCATTTAATTTTAAATCAAGTTCATTTTGAATACGAATGCATAGTTTAGTAAATTCAATAAATGCATCGAATTTGGAAGATAGAAATAAAGTCCAACAAAATCTAGAATAATCATCAATTATTACAAAAGTATATTTTCTACCTCCTAGACTAGAAGTGCTAACTGGTCCAAATAAATCCATATGAATTAATTGAAGTGGTCTAGAAGTAGAAATTACATTTTTGCTTTTAAAAGAATTTTTTGAAAATTTTCCTGTTTGACAAAGCGTACAAAGAGAAGATAAATTACCATTAATTATAGGTAAACCTTTAATTAATTTATCTTTTGATAATATCAAAATAAGCTTGGTGCTAGAGTGACCAAGACGCCTATGCCAAAGTTCTAATTCTTCATTTTTAGAGATAAAACATTTTAAAGAAGAATTTGAAAGATCATTGAAAGTAATCATATAAACATTATGCATCCTAGGTGCGGTGAGTTCGACATCATTTGTTTTAGAATTTATGATTTTGCAAAGATTTGTAGATAATTCAAATAATACATTTAAACCTTTATCACATAATTGACTAATTGAAATTAAATTATATTTTAAACCATCTACAAATAAAACATTTGAGATTGAGAAAGTATCGTTACCCACTGTGCCGATGACCATGATCCTTCCTTTTCCGTTATCACCAAATGTCACCATCCCTCCTTTCTTCATCTCAAGGCTAATGAACTTTGCTTTGTTCCCCGTCATGTGTTTGGAGCATCCCGAGTCCAAATACCACACATCCTTTTTGTCCTTAGCCTGCCAACATACCTAAAAAGGAGATGAGAGTAAAGATACGGATAACCAAGAGGTTCCTCCCGTAGAATAGGTGGAAACCTTAGGCACCCAGAATTGCTTTATAGCACTACGACCCTTCTTCCTACATCAGCCCGAGGTGTGTCCAAATAAATGACATTTGACACACGATATAAAAGGGTATGAAACCCTTTTCAGAGTTTTGGATAAACTCTTGTAGCATGATAAGGTAACATTTGAAGTTTGAAGAGATTCTTTATTAACAGAAATAAAATTTCTGGATTTATTGCTAACGCCAGCATTAGGAGTTAACGCCTAACGATAGCTCCCAGTAACATATCCAAGGCCATATTTGGCACTCCCATAACATTGGTTGGCCAAGATCATGTCTAGAGATCTTTGCCGAACTCCAAATTTCTTAATTGCCATATTTAAATCATGAATACGAGCTTTGAGAGCGGTGTTTTTCTGTTACCAACATAAAGCACCTATTCGCAAGACTTTTCTTTCCTTCTTCTTTTTGAGAAAGAGAGGTTTTTAAAATTCTTTCTAAATCTCTCTTCTCCTTTGTGAGAAATCCGATATTGGAGTGAGATTTAGAAAGAGTTTCTTCAAGTTCTTTTACTCTTGCCAAGGAGTGATTGCACTCTTGGCAAGATACCTTTTATTTCCCCAATTGTTTAGATAATTTTTTGTTTTCTTTTAACAAAAGTTTATTTACAGAATTTAGAAGATCAATATCCTTTAAACATTTATAAAAAAATTTGCATGTTTGTAAATACTCAATATATAAACCATCATAAGTGGTAGGAAGTGTTACCTCAGTGTCGCGTTGGACACTGCATTCATCATCAGATAGTATGTTGCTCTTCGTCATGAGGCGCACGTTTGCTTCTTCTTCACTGCTGGAGGACGAGCTTCTTGATTCATCTGAGGAATCATCCCAGGTACCTACTTTTAGGACCTTCTTTTTCTCTTTTCCTTGTGCCACTTTTCTTTACGCTCTTTCAGATATTTTGGGCACTGGCTCCGGATGTGTCCGGTCTTTCTTCAATGATAGCACTCTGGTGGTGGTCTCTCATCATCATCTTTGTCATTACCTTTTCCTTTCTTCGATGAAGATCCCTTCTTCATGAGATATTTTCGGATGGTGTTTCTCCTTTCCGGATTCTTCATGAATCTTTTGAACTTCTTCACAAAGAGGCTCTCCTCGTCCTCTTCATCGTCATCTCCATCAATCTCCTTCTTTGATTTTAAGGCCAAAGCCTTCTTCTTTGGCTCCACATTGTATTCTAGTTGTTGAATTTTGAGTTCAACCTCATGGGTCTTGAGGTTCCCAATGAGGCTCTTAATTTGGAGCTTCTTTAGATCATGTGGCTCCGAGATAGCCGTCACCTTTGGATTGAACTTTGGAGGGAAATCTCAGGATTTTTCTCACCAAGTCGCCGTTGGAGAACACTTTTCCAAGCACTTTTGAGTCCTTGACGATCTTGGTAAACCTTGTGTACATCAAATCAATGTCTTCATCCGCCTCCATCCGGAATTTCTCGTATTCAGATTCAAGTTGGAAAAGCTTTGAATCCTTGACCTGCGAAGTACCTTCATGAGTGATTTCTATTAATTTCCATATATCATATGCAGTTTCGCAAGCACAAGTTCTATTAAATTCCGTTCTATCTAAAGCACAAAATAAAACATTCATAGCTTTAGCGTTGTTCTTGCATCTTAACCTGTCGTTATCATCCCATTTGTCTCTTGGTTTTTCCATAGTGACTTCTCCAACAACAAATGTTGGTGGAGAGTAGCATTGTTCCACCATACCCCACACATCATTATCTAAAGAATTTAGAAAACAGCGCATTCTTGTTTTCCAATAATTATGATTAGTACCGGTAAATAGTGGTGGTCTACTAATCCCTTGACCCTCAACGAAAGCATGATCATAATGCGCCATTATTCCCGGTTGTGAAACCATTTTGGAATAACCTCGCTCTGATACCATGTGTTGGATCTGATGGCGCCCTTAGAGGGGCGGGGGGGGGGGGGGGGGGGGGTGAATAAGGGGCTTACAAATTTTTAAGTAAACTGACAGATATTATAGAAAACAGAAACTTTTTGGTTCTGTAGCTAACGCCTGGCGTTAGATAGTTAACGCCGAGCGTTATCTCTCCAGAAAATATTTTTACAGAAATATCCAAAGTGATTTTACTTGTGAAATCTTAAATGAAATTCACTTCCAGACAATCAGAGATGATAAAAATGAATATTATATATTTCAAAAAGATGATTATAAACATATAATTTCAATAACGCTTGAAATTAAGGCGACAAAATAAAATTCACTTTTTTGTTCCTTCACCGGCCCTTCTCCCAAGGACCGGTTGGCTATAGCCTATCTATCCCTAGATAAGGCCTCTAGCCACCCCCTAGATCTACCCTAGACCTAGTAGCCACGCACAAGGATGCGAATTTCCCCCTAAACCGAACCCGGCCTAGTCGCCACATGCAAGATGGCGATTTCAGCACCGTTACAAGAAAATATGAAAAGATAAAGTTAAAATCAGAACAAAAGACTCCCTAGATTGAAGAGCGCTGAAGGAGATGTTGAAGATACACAATGACCATGTCAAAGTTGAAGCAAGTGCCTTTCTTCAAATTTGCCGTTGGAAATCTCCTTCTCACTCTTGTTCCTCAATGGTGGTGTTGGGTGTGCTCTCTGAATTCGGGATGAAATGCTCTCTCTGAAGTATAGGATGAAGGCTTGGAATGCATCAACCTTGATCAAATGAAATCAGCTCTTTAAAAAGGCACGAAAGCTAACACGCGACATTAAGAGTTAACGCCAGCATTAGTGATCGTGTATAACAACCGCTGACATCGTGCAACCGTCGAGAACGTGGCAGTTTGTGGACTCAACGCGTGCGTTAAGTGTCAACGTTGGCATTGTCACTGGCTTCTCGACGCAATAACTTCTCCATGTCATTCCCTTCTCGACATCATCCCTCTTCAACTATAGATTACTACTTAACGCGGGGCGTTAACTCTCTTTTCAGAGAATCGTCATCAATCAACATCCTGTTCATAAAGTTATTTAACTATAGTACCTGCACACTATAAACACAAGCAGGATCAAATACATAGTGTGATTTGTTATTCTCAAACTAAGAGATGTAGAACACAAGCTCCAACAGTTACAACAACACCACTCAAGCCTTTAACCCACCATAGTGGGGTTGGCTATATGGATCCTCTGTCGCCATGGCGCCCTATCTTTAATCATAGTCTCACTAATGCCTAAGTACATCATAGGGTTGGAGACAGTTATCTAAGGGAGAGGGGGAGGTCATTCATCGCGTTGATTGGAGAAAGCCTTGCAATTTCCATTTCAACCTTGTTAATCATGTCGCCGCACCGAGTTTATGAACATCGTAACACTAAAATAAGAAATTTGATTCCTTTTGGTTAGACATCATGTAGTTCAATCTATGTACTTTCCCTTATATATTATACATCGTTATGTAGAAATATGATAATAATGTGAAATTATAAATATCATACTGTTGGGGAAATGATTTATCTTAACCCCTAGAATTGAGAAGAATATAATTTCTAAGAATGAAAAATTAATCTAAGTAAATATGCGTCGAATAGTAATCGACGCATCGTCGAAATGTAGTCGACGTTACTCTCAGAATGAGTCGAAGTAACTCTAAGAAGAATTCGACGTAATCTTTGTCGACGTACCTCTGACTTCTAGTCGACGCATTTAATAAAGTCGACGCACCTTAGTCGACACACCTTCCTTATTCTCCTCTCGACGTCCAACCAGGATGAAATCGACGTTCACGTCGAATAGTAATCGACGCACATCGATTTCTATAAGAAATTCAAAAACACGCCAGATCTCTTTCCTTCTTTCTGTAGATCTGATTCTTATGGAATGATATTATTCTTTTATAGCTGTTCTGAATCAATCTTTCCTTCTATTTGATTCTTGGCTAATTTGATTAAGATTATTATGGATATTATTTGAAATCAGAATGAATTCTTTCCTTCTACAGATTTAATTCCTTTGGAAACTTTTTCTCTCTAATTGCTGATTGATTATTCTCCTTTAACAACATCTTTTGAAATAGAGCTATAAATAAAGAGGAGGTCGGCAGAGAATAAAGACCAGTGATTCACCATATACATTTGAAAAAGAGGAAGAGCTCCCAAGTGAAGAGTGAGAAAGCTGAGAAAAGAGATAGTGTGTTGGAGCATAGAAAAAACCTTCATCTTCTCCTCCTGAAGCCATTCTGCTGCAAATTCTGAAAGCTCTCACAAAAGAGAGAAAAACTTACAATCTCCTTCTCACTATAGAAGAGAGATTACAATCACTATTCTTGTGCTTCTAATCTTCTTGTTTGGAAGAAGATTCTTTCTTGTTTAAATTACTTATTCTACTTCTTATCTTTATCTTCATTTCACTTTTAAACTGTGTAAATGAGTTTTTAGAATCTCTCTTCAAAAAATTCAGTTGTACTGGTTCTAAGAGTCTCCTTATCAAAAGACTCAGGCTGGTTCTAAGAGTCTCCTTATCAAAAGACTCAGGCTGGTTCTAAGAGTCTCCTTATCAAAAGACTTAGTGCAAGATAGTGAATTCCTACCACGGGGGTAGAAGAGTGGACTACCCAAAGTTTGGGGAACCACTATATTTCTTTGTGTTGTGCTGTGATTTTCATTTTGCTATTTCTTTCTTTATTTACTTAATTCTTGTTGGTGTGTGGGAAGCCTAAATCTGTGATTATTACATATATATATATATAATTGCACAAAGTATTTTTAAATCTCTATTCACCCCCCTCTAGAGAATTCTAGTGAGGTTAACTGTGCACTTTCAATTGGTATCAGAGGTAGGTTGATCTAAAAAGGTTAACTCCTTGATCAAAAAGATCCTACCTCTCATATATATATATATATTTATGAAAACTATTTTTTTCATGGCACAAATCAAAGATTATGCTTCCACCAGACCACCAATTTGCAACCTTGAAAAGTTTGCACTTTGGAAAACAAGAATTAAAATTTATCTAAACTCTATTGATGGGGAATTATTTGATGTTATTATGACAGGTCCTCCCAAGCAATTCAGAAAGGACTCAAATGGAAAAGTAACTGAAACACTTGTTCCAAAGGCTGAATGGACAGATGAAGAAAAGAAAGCCCAAGCATGTGATGCCAAGGCTATGAATATCCTAGTCTCAACCCTCTCAGATGAAATCTTCCAAAAGATTGCTGAATGTGATTCAGCTAAGGAAATATGGGAAGCTCTCTCTAAAATGGTAGAAGGAAGTGCTGATGAGAGAAAAGACAGAAAGGCATTACTCATCTCTCAATATGAAAACTTCCAGAAGAAAGAAAGTGAAAGTGTTGCAGACATGTATGCCAGATTCAACCTCATAGTAAATGAGTTAAGAACACCTGAGAAGGACATATCTCTCACTGAGATAAATGACAAATTGCTAACTTGCTTCCCTAGCTCTTGGGATTCAAGAATCTGGCCAATTAAAGACTCCAGAAGTCAAAAAGAAATCTCAACAGATGTCCTGTTGGGTAAATTAAGATCTTATGAACAATTGTTGAAAACAAGAGCTGAGAAAGAAGAGAAAGAGAAGGCTCCTCCACTCTCAAAAGAAAAGAGCATTGCTCCGAAGGCTACTGAAGGTGAACCCTCTACAAATGATGAAGAGCTGATCAGTCTACTGGCCAGAAGGTTCAAGAAGTGGATCAAAACAGAAGGATCCAGTAGGAGAGACTCAAAAACCAGGTATGACAAAACTCCTAATAAAGAGATTATATGTTATTCTTGCAGGAAACCTGGACACATTGCACTTGAATGTCCTAAAGAGATTAGTAATAAGAAAGATCTGAAAAGAACAGATCTAAAGAAGAAGAAGAAGAAAGAGAAAGGGTTCATTGCTCAATCATGGAGTGATTCAGAATCTGAAGGAAGTACCTCATCTGAAGATGATCAGGAAAAGGCTAAGCAAGAGGAAACCTGTTTGATGGCTACTGAAAAGCCTGAAGATACATCTCTGGTAAATATATTTGATGATATAGATTTCTCTTTCACTCATTTCAAAAATAGTTTCAAAGAACTCTGTTTAGATCTAGTCAAATCTGAGAAAGAAGTAAAGGAACTAAGAAATGAACTAAACAATCTGAAACAAATAAATACACAACATAAAAACTATGAGCTCAGTCTAGGATTCTCAAAGGAGCAACTAGATAAAATCAATACTGAAAATCAAGCACTAAGAAATGAGCTAGCAAAGGCAAAAGCCTTTGAAGACTCTCTAAATGGCAGAAGTCAGAAGCTCAAGAATATCTCTAACAATCTCACTGATAGATTTAGACAACTAGAATATAACACTGACTTAGAACCCAAACCTCAGTCACCCAGCAAATCTATCTGGAGTCATCCTATTCACTTCACTAGGGAGAATCATTTGACAGGAGAAAGATCACAAGAAAATCCAGAAACAACCATTATTTTTAACAAAAATAATCTCACTATGCATGCAGGAATCCTAGGTAAATATCCTCAGAAAAGAAACAAACTTGCGTCGAATCCTTATCGACGTGCGTCGAACTCTACTCATCGCAACTCAAATAATGCATCGATTTCTAATCTACGCAGACATCAAAATACGTCGACTCCCAATCGATGCAATCTCTCCTATGCTTCGACTAAAAGTAACCACAGAATGAAGGAAGCGTCGACTTCCACTCGACGCAACTTTAAACATACGTTGAATTCATATCGACGCAACCAATCTAACAGAAATGTCTCCTATTCCAAAAAGTCTTCTCAATCCATTTTCTTTTATTATGAACACTATTTCTGCAACATTACCAAAGAAAATTGGTATGATAAGCCATTACCCCTAAAGGAGGAAGGTTATTCTGAAAACCCCACTTATTCTTTCATTAAACACTGTTGGGAGGAATGGACCCCAGCTTAGGAGGGTCCAAACTAATGTTTAAAATTTTATGTGCAGATGTATCACATCTCCAGGCTGGTGTGGTACTTGGACAGTGGATGCTCCATGCACATGACAGGGTACAAAAACCTATTAATCAATTTTGAGGATAGACTTGGACCACCAGTGACTTTTGGAGACTCTAGCTGTGGCCAAACCAGGGGCTTTGGAGATTTCAAAGAAGGGAAAGTTACCTTCAAGAATGTGGCAGTAGTCAAAGGACTGAAGCACAATCTGATAAGTATAAGTCAGATATGTGACAGTGGTAAGTATGAGGTAAAATTCACCACACTATTTTGCCATATTATTGATATCAAGACTAGTGCCATAGTACTCAATGGAATTAGAAAAGGGAAGGTATATATAGTAGACTTTAGCTCCTCACCCACAGAAGTTTGTTTGTTCAACAATATTATTAATAAAAGTGAATTATGGCATAGGAGATTGGGTCATCTAAACTACAAAACCATTAGTAAACTATCAAAGAATAACCTAGTCAGAGGCCTACCAAAGGGTAGATTCTCTAAGGACTCTCCATGTAGACCTTGCCAACTAGGAAAATAGACCAAGTCATCCTTCAAACCAATTGGTAAGGATGACTCCCCCAGGATTCTCTACCTACTGCACATGGATCTCTTTGGTCCCATATCCACTCAGAGCTTAGGTGGAAAGTCTTATACCCTAGTCATTGTGGATGACTACTCTAGATTTAGTTGGGTATTCTTTCTAAGGGCTAAGTCTGAGACCCATAAGATTCTCTCAAGATTCATAAGATAGATTCAATCTGAATTCAATACTCATGTTTCCATAATCAGAAGTGATCATGGGACTGAATTTGAAAATCAGTTAATCTGTAGTTTCTGTGAGGATGTAGGTATCAAACAAAGCTTCTCAGCACCTAGAACTCCTCAACAAAATGGAGTTGCTGAAAGAAAGAATAGAACCTTAATTGAATCAGGAAGGACTTTGCTTGCAGAATCAGGATTACCAAAAACCTTCTGGGCTGAAGCAGTCAACACTGCAAACTATGTTCTAAATAGAAGCCTCATTCACAAAACTAAGGCAAAAACTCCATATGAGCTTCTGAAGGGAAAAACACCCATTGTTAAATACTTTAAAATTTTTGTATGTGCTTGCTTTATTCTAAATAATGGGAAAGATCATCTTGCCATGTTTGACAAGAAGTTTGATGATGGAATATTTCTGGGGTACTCATCATCTAGTAAAGCTTATAGATGTTATAACAAGAGAGCTCTCAGAATTGAAGAATCTATGCACATTATATTTGATGAAACTAACATGCTGTTTAAGGGGGAGGAAACTTCCACCAATCCTTTTCCACAGGAAAATAGCAGCATAGAGACTCAGCTTGAACAACTGACTCTAGAGAACAGAGACACTGGGAAAGAAAACCAGCTACATGAACCAAGTGAGGAGTCTTAACATGAGCATGAAGAAGGTCCAGAAAAGAGCAATCAAAACCAACTTCCACAAGAGAACATGGTTCAGGAAGAACAGTTGGACAATGATCCCATTGTTAATGAGGAAGAAGAGCATCTGACAAATCCAAGCAGAACAGGAATCAATATGAAAAATCATCCACAATCTCAAGTAATTGGAGACCCCAATACTGGAGTAAGAACAAGACACCAAGTCTCCAATGGGATGATGCTCCAATGTTTCTTATCTCAAGTTGAACCAAAGAAGTTTGAGGAAGCAAATTGTGATCCTCACTGGATTATAGCCATGCAAGAAGAACTAAGCCAATTTGAGAGAAACAAAGTGTGGAACCTAGTTGAGAGACCAAGAAACTACCCAGTTATTGGTACAAAGTGGGTATACAGAAACAAACTAGATTCCACTGGAGTAATTATCAGGAACAAGGCAAGACTTGTAGCACAAGGATACAGACAAGAAGAAGGAATAGACTACAATCAAACCTTTGCTCCAGTAGCCAGATTGGAAGCAATCAGACTCTTTCTTGCCTATGCAGCCTTCATGAAGATGAAAGTCTACCAGATGGATGTCAAGAGTGCTTTTCTGAATGGTGACCTTCAAGAAGAGGTGTATGTAGAGCAACCACCAGGTTTTATCAATCCCTCCTCACCTAACTTTGTTTATAGACTTAACAAAGCACTTTATGGTCTTAAGCAAGCACCTAGAGCCTGGTATGAAACTCTCTCCAACTTCCTTTTAGAAAATTCTTTTGAAAGAGGAAAAGTAGATAAAACACTTTTTACTAGAACCCATAAAAATCAACTCCTTCTTGTTCAAATCTATGTAGATGACATCATCTTTAGCTCAACTCATCCTAAACTCTGTAAAAGATTTGCTAATTTATTGCAATCAAAATTTGAAATGAGTAGTATGGGAGAACTCTCTTATTTCTTAGGGCTACAAGTGAAATAAAGCAGTGAGGGAATCTTTATCTCACAATCTAAATACACTAAAGAGCTAATCAAAAAGTTTGGTATGGAAATAGCCTCTACCATGAAAAAACCTATGGCAACTAATGCCATTATAGAAAAGGATGATAAGGGAAAATCAGTAGATCAAAAGACATATAGGGCAATCATTGGATCCCTTCTCTATCTAACAGCTAGCAGACCTGACATTATGTTTGCAACCTGCATATGTGCTAGATTTCAGGTTGATCCAAAAGAATCCCATCTCACCTCTGTAAAAAGGATTCTTAGATACCTAAAGGGAACACCTGAACTAGGTCTGTGGTACTCAGCAGAAACAAATTTTGAATTAATAGGATTCTCAGATGCAGACTATGCTGGATGTAGGGTTGATAGAAAAAGCACATCTGGTACTTGCCAATTCCTAGGTGACAGATTAATATCATGGTTCAGTAAGAAACAAACTTCAGTCTCAACCCAGCAGCTGAAGCTGAATATATAGCTGCTGGGAGCTGTTGTTCACAAATCCTCTGGATGCAAAATCAGCTTCTTGACTATAAATTGGAAGTCAATAACTCTAAAATTTATTGTGATAGCTCTAGTGCTATATCCATAGCATCCAACCCAGTCCTTCATAGTAGAACCAAACATATAGAGATCAGACATCACTTTCTTAGAGACAATATAGAAAAAGGTAAGATAACCTTAGAATATATTCCTACAGATAGTCAAAGAGCAGACATTTTTACCAAACCCTTAGATGAAACTAAGCATACTTATTTTATCAACACCTTGGGAATGCTTGATGGCAGCTTGTAAACACCATTGTTGGGGAAATCTAAAAGAGATCAGAAAAACTAAGCAAGTACTTAAAGACACGTCGATTACCTATCGACGCACCGTCGAGAGGAACTCGACGCTAGCATTGATTTCTTAAAAACAAAGATGCGTTGATCCCTTATCGACGCACCGTCGATCTAATCTCGACGCAAGTCTGCGACCACGTCGGCAGGCAATTAGACTGACAATGTTTCGACGGAGCGTCGACTCCATACTGACGCATACGTCGACATCAATGACCAACGTCACAGATGTTCCTACACATCGACCATGCGTCGACTCCAATTCGACGTAACGTCGACTTCATAATAAAACTGGAAACAAATCTTCCCTTCTTCTTTTGACGATTGGTTACCTAATATACCTTGATTTCTGTTTCCTTTTCGACGCTTCACCTCCTTTAAATAACACCTCTTATTTCATAACTCATACTCTCCCAAACCGCCAAAATTTTCGTCTTCTACCTCTCTCTCTGCATCAATGGCGCCAACCCCTACTCAATCTGCTCTTATCAAAACAATAAACGATGCTCTGGAACAACTTCTGAATGACTTCCAGACACGTCTGACCAACTTCTCAAATGAGTGTGCCGACATGATCACCACCTGTGAAGCCAAATTGGCCAACCTCTCTGCTTCTCTTCCTGAGCTTCATGTTCTTCTTCAAGAACAACCTCTGTCGCCAAAAGGGTTTACATCCTTTCTGAAGGATATAAACCAGGGGGAGAGTTGCTCCAGAAACCCCCCATCAGGTTTTATATTTTCTTAAAGCTCAGGGCTCCAATCTCTAAATACTATCTTTAAGTATTAAACCAACTTCATTTTTTTTATATATCATAGGCTCCAATCTTCTCCAATCACTCTGATTACACCTTCAACAAACACCTTGGTGAATCCTCCTCCTACCATACAGAAGGAGACCAGGCTGTGGATTTAGCATTCAGAGTAGATGCCCCATATGTTCAGGGGGAGATTGTTGCAGTACAAAATATAGAAGTCCAGGAGGAGGAAGAAACAACTTTTTCTGATGACCTAAAAGGGCAAGTCTGGATTGAGGCACCCTTGTGTGTGGAAGAATATCAGCATCACTCTCCTGGCTTCTCTGCTAGCTATATCAAACTCAAGACACCCTTACTTGAGGATATTCCTCCAGAGGTTACAGAACAAATTCCCTCTCCTTCAAAAGTTCCTTCTCCACCTTCTCCTTCTAAAAAGAAAACTACATCTCCACCTCTGCCTCTTCCACCACTTCAACCTCCATATCCACCTCTGCCTCTTCCACCAATTCAACCTCCATCTCTACCTCCTCTGCTACCTTTACCTCCACAAATGCTATCTAGGGAAAAACCAAGAGGACAAATGGAAAGAAGAAGAGAAGCCATCCCTCATTGGCAAAAATTCTCCAAAGAAGAAAGAAAAGACTATGCAAAGGAAAAGAAATATAGAAAGGCTGTTGAGGAGAAAAAAAGGTTTGAAAGAATGTCTAATATCACTCCTAACAGTCCTGTAAAGGAGTACCATGATCCTGACATGGAAAAGAGGCATGAAGAAATAAGAGAAAGAGAGTTGTATGAATATGAAGCAGCTATGAAAGAAGTAGACGATAAAAGGAATATCTGGTTGGAAAAGATCAAAAAGGGGATAACTAAAGAACAGATTCTTGCTGAATCTTCCATCAAGCTTCCAAAGAAATTGTTTGATGTTGAAGCTTATCAAAAGAAAAATCCTCAGGCAGGGCTCATCCTAGAAAAAGGACAAAAGAACAAGAGGGGTGTAGGGTGTGCAGAAGACATCTACATTCCCTATAAGAAGCCTAAAAGACCTGCAAGATTAGACAAATGGCACGACTCACCCTGGAAAGGGAAATGAAAAATGTCTGAGATCCCTGAGAAACTGGAATCAGAGAAGAGAATATATAGGCCAAAGGTTGACAACAAAGGACCACCTGAGCCCAAGCCTACACAAAAGAAACCTCAAAACATTACAATTGAGATGATTGATGAAAAGACAGCAATTATCATCAGCAAGGGCTATTCTATAAATGACACTCTCCCTGATGCTGACAAAATCCTGGAGAAACTGCACACAATCATCAGAAATGTCCAGGAGCATCCTGATAGAGCCAGGGGCTATATTTTTGATGCTATTGAAATTTATCTAGGAAACTTTATTCTGCCTTTGTCAACTTCATTTATAACAAGAAGTTCCTAGTTTAAATCTTGTGAAAGACAATTACTTGTTATATGATTTCTTCTGATTACTTAGCATATTTCTTCTCTATATAAATGCTTTGCTGTGTTGATTAAAAGCTGATACAATTTCTCTCTAAATAGGGTTAAGACAAATAGGGGGAGATTGTTGGGGAAATGATTTATCTTAACCCCTAGAATTGAGAAGATTATAATTTCTAAGAATGAAAAATTAATCTAAGTAAATATGCGTCGAATAGTAATCGACGCATCGTCGAAATGTAGTCGACGTTTCTCTCAGAATGAGTCAAAGTCACTCTAAGAAGAATTCGATGTAATCTTTGTCGACGTACCTCTGACTTCTAGTCGACGCATTTAATAAAGTCGACGCACCTTAGTCGACGCACCTTCCTTATTCTCCTCTCGACGTCCAACCAGGATGAAATCGACGTTCACGTCGAATAGTAATCGACGCACGTCGATTTCTATAAGAAATTCAAAAACACGCCAGATCTCTTTCCTTCTTTCTGTAGATCTGATTCTTATGGAATGATATTATTCTTTTATAGCCGTTCTGAATCAATCTTTCCTTCTATTTGATTCTTGGCTAATTTGATTAAGATTATTATGGATATTATTTGAAATTAGAATGAATTCTTTCCTTCTACAGATTTAATTCCTATGGAAACTTTTTCTCTCTAACTGCTGATTGATTATTCTCCTTTAGCAACATCTTTTGAAACAGAGCTATAAATAAAGAGGAGGTCGGCATAGAATAAAGACCAGTGATCCACCATATACATTTGAAAAAGAGGAAGAGCTCCCAAGTGAAGAGTGAGAAAGCTGAGAAAAGAGATAGTGTGCTGGAGCAAAGAAAAAGCCTTCATCTTCTCCTCCTGAAGCCATTCTGCTGCAAATTCTGAAAGCTCTCACAAAAGAGAGAAAAACTTACAATCTCCTTCTCACTATAGAAGAGAGATTACAATCATTATTCTTGTGTCTCTAATCTTCTTGCTAGGAAGAAGATTCTTTCTTGTTTAAATTACTTCTTCTACTTCTTCTCTTTATCTTCATTTCACTTTTAAACTGTGTAAAAGAGTTTTTAGAATCTCTCTTCAAAAAATTCAGTTGTACTGGTTCTAAGAGTCTCCTTATCAAAAGACTCAGGCTGGTTCTAAGAGTCTCCTTATCAAAAGACTCAGGCCGGTTCTAAGAGTCTCCTTATCAAAAGACTTAGTGCAAGATAGTGAATTCCTACCAAGGGGGTAGAAGAGTGGACTACCCAAAGTTTGGGGAACCACTATATTTCTTTGTGTTGTGCTGTGATTTTCATTTTGCTATTTCTTTCTTTATTTACTTAATTCTTGTAGTGTGTGGGAAGCCTAAATCTGTGATTATTACACATATATATAATTGCACAAAGTATTTTTAAATCTCTATTCACCCTCTCTCTAGAGAATTCTAGTGAGGTTAACTGTGCACTTTCACATACTTTGTGCAGATGAGAATAGAAAGACATGATGTACTTAAGCATTAGTGAGACTATGATTAAAGATATGGCGCAATAGCGATAGAGGATCTATATAGCCGACCCCACTATGGTGGGATAAAGGCTTGAGTGTCGTTGTATGTGTAGATGATAATAGTAAATCATAATTTAATTATTTTTGTCGCCATAATACGAACAATGTATGCTAGAATGTAAAAAAAAATTATGTTGTTTTAAGTTAGGCAGATCACACAATTTCCTTTATGCATTTTCCTTATGTACACATGCAAAAATGTATGAATATTATGAAAACATGAAGTTAGGTATCACGTATTTAGAAATCAATGAAAATGTAAAATCATATTATAATTGATTCATCTTGTTAACATCAATGGAACTAAAACAAAACATAGGACGTAAAGATGATGAAGCACTAGACTTAACATAATGGTCTTATGTGGGTGTTCCCTTAAGATAATCACGCCGACCACACTAGTATGAAGATAAAAACTATAATACTAACTTAAGATAGTGGGCTTATGCGGGTTCCCTTAAGTTGATCATGTCGACCACTATATGAAGATAAATAAGACGTATGATCAACTATTTTCTCTCGTGATTGATGGACGCACACCATCATACTCATGTCGGTAGTGGACAATATGAGCCTCAAATGGGGGAGTCGACACCCCATGCAAAATTATTAGATGCAAATCTGTGTCCATGAGAGTGACACATTAGATCACTTATGTTTGCCATTTAGAATGTGTCAAATAATTCATGATACTAAAAATAAGAAGAAAATGAATGAGTCACTCCAACTTTAGATACAAAATTGAAACCTAGAATCTTTACACTTTAATGATTCTGAATTTAGAGAAAATTTACAATATGACCAAAACATAGAAAAGATTATTTATGTTCACAAATTTATTTTTATAGAAATCATATATAACAACATAATTATTACTCTTTTTCTTAGTATAAAATATTCCTTTTAAAGCATTCATGCATATTTTTAAAACATTCAGTTATTCAGTTTTTCTTAGTATAAAATATTACTTTTAAAGCATTCAGACATCTTTCTTACTCACCAGATGAGCTGATCCGTTTTCGATTTTTTTTCAGGAGAATCAGGTCGGAAGATTCGTTTATGATAAGCTTCTCAGGGTTTCTACAATTTAGTTTGTCTTTCCTTTCAAGTATAATGTATCACTTATGTGTGGACTTAAATGTAACAGACATTGTTTAAATTTCTAATTATTCAGACTTATGGTACTTTACAATTCTAGTTGGATATGTGAATTGGATTTTGAGGTATTTTTTTAACACTAGCTTTACTCTTTTGTTTCCATTGTATGCTTTAGATACTTCTTTTAATTTTTGTTGTACTGTACAATGAGACAACCAAAGAATTATCTGTATCTCATTTCCTCCACGAGGGATCAGATCGTGGTGGTTCAACAATGGTTCCATCAATATACCCATACAACTAATGACTATGGATAACATGATGAGCTACCCTGGACCATTCAATGTAATTTGAGTCATCCAAAGCCACTATAACGATCTTCAACGATCCATATTGCCCACTACAAATAATCAATCAAAATGGATAGTATGAAGAAACATCACATCCTACGAGCCTCCCTTAGATCGATCCACCGGAGTGGACACCATATGATGTGACCATAATGTCTCTAGCTACTGTCATGAGGAAAAAAGGCTGGAGACCAACGTCCTCCAGCTGGATGGGCGGGGACGAGCAGAGAGAGGCGGGGGGGGGGGGGGGGGGGGGGGGGGGAGCTACTTCCATAGGAGCCAATGGTTGGAGAAACGCGGTAAAGGAACAAAAGAACAGCTCCCGGCGGCTCGCCGCTTTGGGTTGGTGAGAAACGACCTGGTCAGGACGAGAAGTGGCTAGCGGGTGAGGATGGGAGTCGACAAAGCTGGGAGGTGCGCTGGAAGAAAACATGAATCAATGATGCCCTAACTACATGTTGCGAGGGGGTGAAGTCAATAGAGCGAGTGGCGAGGCACGATAAGGGACAGCTGGACCGAGCGAATAACGAACGCGGGACAATATTTCTTTCTCTTGCTCTGATACCAAGTTGAGTGGAAGCAAAATGATTAGGTTAAAATCAGGAATCCATACAAGAGACCTAAGACCTTATATGTGCGGTCATACAAGCACCACAAGACACGTGGCATCACGTGACGATACGATAATATTAGAACGAAATATAGAAATTATTACACATTCAACTAATGCTAGTTGGGGGAAACTGTAGAAAAATTTATCTAAAGCAAAAATAATTGCATGTGTACACTAAGAAAGGCCAAACACACAAGTACATCCAATAATTCCAGAGCCAATGCTAGACAAGCCTTCAGAGCCTACTGAGCTACATATTGCCTTCAGAGCCTACTGAGCTACATAATTCCAGAAAAGGTAAATTATTGATTGTTTTTAACCATTAAATAAATATAGTGCCTGTCGAAAATTTTGTAACTGGTCGGCTATAAAATCTAGTAATGCATGCATTTCATTTGCTCTAGTCCCTTCAATTGTAACATGCTCGATGTTTGGATTTGTATTAGTGGTGGTTCGATTTACAAGTTGCTTTATGCACAAATTAGCGTCGGGCTACTTCTGTCGAGGGAGAGCACAACAATGGTGAAAACGGTGACAAAAGACAATGGAAATGGCGACAGAAGGAACCAGTCAAGAAGATGTAGTTCCGCCGGAGACAACGAGGAAAAACGGGGACCAAAGACAGCAAAACAATGATAAAAGGGCAGGGAAAATGACGAGGAGAAAAGTCGGCCGCTGGGAGGAGTTGTCGCGTGATCGAGGGGAGGGGAAAATTTATTTTCCAGCGGTGTGTCGTGCCTAGTGACCCGCTGTACAAAAAGAGACCTAAAATCCAAAAAAATGGCAATGAGCAGCGGAAGAAGCAGACGCTGATGCTACAGTTGGGCGCGTCTATTCAAATAGTTGGGTGCGGCTTCAAATAATCCCAATCAAATGGGCCCTTAGTGCACACCAAGCTAAGTTCTTCAGCTTTTCACATCATATAGAGAGACGACCATGCATGATCACATTGATGCATCGATTCACACACAACACACAATGCAAGCAAAAAACTAAGCACTATACAAATATACCTCGGTACACACAGACACTAACTAATGTAAAGCCTAGAATCACTTTAAAAAAATTGTGAATGACTTGATACCTCAAAAGAGGTACAAGTAGGGTGTGCAAAAATAACCAAAGAACCGAGAACCGGACCGGAACCGAACCGAACCGAATGGTTTTGGTCAGTTCCAAATAGGTTCGGTTTGGGTCCAGTTCTCATAATAACAGAACCGACAATTCAGTTCGGTTCCTGGTTCCAAGGGTCGGGTACCCAGTACCGACTATCAATGTTAAAGAAAATATTTTGAGACAACAGTTATAGTCGTACTGCTTAATACACGAAAATAATTGAGAATATAGACGTATTGCTAAAGAAAATAGTTGTTGTACTTGTGTAGTTCTATGACTTCAATATTATAAAGAGTCTTTATTGAATTATTTTGAGACATTGATAATGTATTACAAAGAATCATGATTTTGAAGAGCAATTTTTTTAATTATTTTGAGACATAGGTAGAACCGAGAACCGAACTAAAGCAAACCGTTCGTATCTGGTTCTGTACTTTAAGACCATGGGTCGGTTCCGGTTCCAAACGTTTGGAACCGATCCTATATGATTCGGTTCTTGGTTTTGGGTGGAACCAAACCGAACCGATCCAAGTTGCACCCCTAGGTACAAGTACGAAATACGAAATGAAAATACATAAAATATCTAACATTCCCGCTCAAGTTGGGTCATGAGTATCAACTAAACCTAACTTGTTACATAGAAATTTCATTCGAACTCCCTCAACTCCCTTAGTAAGAACATCTGCAACTTGGTCTCCGATCTTCACATGACTTAGGGAAATAAGCCCTTTCTTCATACTATTCCCTAACAAAATGAGAATCAAACTCAATGTATTTTGTGCATTCATGGAACACATGATTAATAACAATCTGTATCACGGCCTGATTATCGCACCATAGTGGAGTGAGATTTTGAATCGAATACCCTATCTCACAAAGGGTCTGTCTAATCCACATGATCTCAGCAACAGTGTGAGACATAGCTCGATATTGCACTTCTGCATTAGATTTGGCAAACGTGGTTTGTTTCTTGCTCTTTCAAGAGACGAGATTTCCACCCATAAAGATAGTGAACCCTGTAGTTGACTATCGAGTGGCTAAGTAACTTGAACAATCAGAGTTGCAATAAGCTTCTATATTGGAATGACTCTTATTCTTGTACTATATCCCAAGTCCAGAATCTTTCTTTATGTATATGAAATTTCAAAGAACAGAATCCCATTGAGAGTTAGTGGGAGCTGCCATAAACTGGCTGACCTTGCTTACTGCACAGGCAATGTTAGGACGGGTCATGGAAAGATAGTTCAGCTTTCAACCTAATCTTCAATATTTTTTCGGTGAATCGAATAACTTGCTTTTGACATGAAGACTCTTTTCGGGTTCAAGTGGAGAATCCATAGGGTCACACTCAGACATCCCAAGATCTGATAATAGATCGAGAGCATATTTGCGCTGACAAATAAAGATGGTGTTAGCATGATCTACGACTTCAATGCCAAGGAAATAATGCAATGATCCCAGATCCTTGGTTTGAAAGTTGGGAGTGTAAAAATGCCTTGAGATTGATGATCCCTTCTGAATTGCTTCTGGTAATAACAATATCATCGACATATACCACTAATAGGATAGTAGATGTCGGAGAGTTCTGATAGAAGAGAGACGAGTTTTTCGTACTCTTGGTTAGACCAAACTGAGTTACTAAAGTTCGAAAGCGAGTAGACCATGCTTGGGGGGATTGCATCAATCCATATAACGACTTCCTGAGGTGGCACATCTTGGTTCTCTCCCCCTCAGCAACGAACCCAGGTGGTTGCTCCATATAAACTTCTTCTTCTAAGGACCCATGAAGAAAGTCATTCTTTATGTCTGATTGGTGGAGGGGACGCTGGTGATAGGCTGCAAGAGCGAGACGAATGCGAATGGATGACATTTTGGCGACCGGGGCAAATGTTTCATTATAGTCCACATCATAAGTCTGAGCATAGCCATTCAAAACCAAGCGGGCTTTCAAGCTATCGAGGGAACCATCGACATTGACCTTGTTGGAGTAAATCCATTTGCACCCAATAGCCCGCTTCCCAGATGGCAAAGGAACCAAGTCTCACATGTGATTAAGTTGGAGTGCCGATAACTCATCATGCATTGCAGTGGCCAGTCAGGATGAGCTTTGCATCATCGATAGTAGATGGAAGGTAGTACTGATTCAAAGTGCAGTACATCGCAGTGTGAGAAGCTGATAATGTTGCAGGCTACACTCTCCGACACGATCGCTACAAACACGCACGCGTTCCCACTCAACGTTACCAAATTTTACGTTCGCACAAAATTACTCGCAACGTACACGCAACGCAATATTTATCAATTAGATGCTAACGTACGGGTAGTCACACCGCTAGAGGTTGAATAGATGGCTATAGACCAAAATTCTCCCCAACTAAAAGGATCCACCCGGTACGAACGAGCTTGAGTTGTACCAAAAGAGATCCACCAAATATTACGATTCAAAAAGGGTAGATCTCTCCCAACAAAAAGTCGAGGTTCGTCAATCCTCTTCGAAAATTAAAAGAAATAAGAAGAACACACAAATCGATCGAAGAAAACCACGATTATTTAAGTGATTCGAAGATCACGCCAAAATTACCACCACAAGAAGTTAACAAGAGGGAAATCTCACCGAGTAGAAATTTCGTTACCCCGCTTGAGATGAGATTATCCTCAAGCATGCACTCGCCCAAATCGTTCTTCAACGGTTCCACCAGAGACGCGCCTTTTGGCGAGAAACTCGTTCGTCGTATTCGATTCACGCCGGATCCAAGATCCACACGAACTAGCACCAAGCACCTTGAACGAAATCTTCAAAGAGGAAGATTTTGGTTGGTCGAATTCTTTGAAAGAAAAAGGGATAGGAGATCCTTCGTGTTGCAAGCAAGAGAGAAAAGAGAGAGGGATGGGAGAAATAGTCATAAAGGAGAACGAAAATGAGAGGAAGAGAGGGAGAAAGGGGGGGCCGAAATTTCTCTAAGGGTCCGTTCATTTGAACGGAATTGGCTTTCTGAAATTGACATTGATGATTAGAAATCCAATTCTAATGTTCGGCGCAACAGAATTTATGCGGATATTGGCTTTCATGTGAAAACTCATGACTTTGACTATGAACTAAAAATTCAAATCGCCAATTCTTATCTCTGCCCATGGGTTTTCTGCATAATTGAGTGTTTTTGCAAGAGTATTTCGACCTACACGCGCATTTTTCGCACGGACGTGCATTTTCCTGCATGGTGTGTTTTTCAGCATGACACGTGTTTTTCGTTCGTCCGCGTGTTTTTCGACCGGACGTTCATTTTTCTCCCAGACGGACGTTTTTTCTCCTGGAAGCGTGATTTTTCGCTCGAGGGCGCGTTTTTCATACGGGCGCGTATTTTTCACCCAGGCGGGCATTTTTCGGCCGGCCCGGTGTTTTTCGGCCAGTCGTGCATTTTTCGTCCGGGCGCTCTTTTTTCACTCGGATGCGCATTTTTCACCCGAAAGCGCGTTTTTCGGCCGGGCGCGCATTTTTCTACCCGGGCACACGGTTTTTGACCAACGCTAATGTTTTTCGGTAGGGCTCACGTTTTTCCGCCCGGGCGCGCGTTTTTCATCTGGACGCGAATTTTTCCATCTGGGCGCGCGTTTTTCGCCCGGGCAAGCATTTTTCGCAAGGGCGCGCGTTTTTTGGTCTGACGTGCATTTTTCCGCCTGGGCGCGCATTTTTCAGCTTGGGCGCAAATTTTTCTACCGAGCACGAGTTTTTCACCCAGGCGCGCATTTTTCGCCCGGGCACGCGTTTTTCAGTCGGGCGCGCATTTTTTGCCCGGGCGTGCGTTCTTAGTCTGGGCGCGTGTTCTTCGCCCGGGCGCGCGCTTTTTGCCCCGACGCGTGCTTTTTGCCCGGGCGCTCGGTTTTTGCCCGGGCGCGCGTTTTTCGCCCGGGCGCGCGTTTTTTCGCCCGGGCGTGCTTTTTTCGCATGGGAGCACGTTTTTCGCCCTAGTGCGTTTTTTTTCGCACGGGCGCGGTTTTTTTCCCGGGCGCGCGTTTTTCGCACGGGCGTTCGTTTTTCGCCCTAGCGCGTCTTTTTCGCACGGACGCATGTTTTTTGTGGGGGGCGCGTTTTTCTCCCTGAAGCGTATTTTCTGTGCGGGAACATGTTTTTTGCCCGGACGCACATTTTTCGCCAAACCGTGTTTATTTCGGCCCGAGCTCTCATTTTTTTGCTCTGGGGCGCATTTTTCTCCTAACATCGCATTTTTTGCCCGGGCCGCAAAACGCCCTGGGCCAAAAAACACCAGCTCGGGCGAAAATGTGCGCTTGTGAAAAAAATGCACGCACGGGCAAAAAATGCACGTCCAGAGAAAAAGTGTGTTTCCGTGCTAAAAAATGCAATCCCAACCGAAGAACTTGCGATCGGGCGAAAAATGCGGTCATGGGCCAAAAAACACACCTTGGCGAAAAACACGCGTCCTGGAGAAAAATGCGCGCCCGCGAAAAAAATGCGCACCTGGGCAAAAAAATTGCGCTTGGGCGAAGAACGCGCATCTTAAAACATATTATGCAATTTAATGCGTTCGGCGCTGACGCCTATTTTGAGTTTTATAAAATTATTGTATAATGTCAATTCTAATACCAATTCCATCATTCAGCCGAACAACTTTTGTGCCTCAATTCCAATTCTGTTGACTGAATTTAATCTTACAGCCGAACAATAAAATTGGAATTCTGTACAAAGCCAATTCATGTAGATATTGGTTTTCGTCGAAAAGCCAATTTCATTCAAACGAACGAACCCTAAGAGAAACAAGGGGGCAGAAATTTCAAGAGGGGGAATGAGGGAGTTCGGCTAGAGAGAGGGAGGAGGCTTTAGGGTTTCAAAATTCTTATCATTCAATAATGAAATAAATCTAATACAAGATGGCCTTTTATAGGCTAGCCAACAAACATGGCTAAACGCAGTCCGAAATTAAAATAAAACATGAGCATGGCTAAACGCAGTCCAAAATTAAAATAAGACATGGACATAAACAAAGTCCAAAATAAAAACAAAGCTTGATAAAATTTAAATTAATAATTATAATAAAATAATTATAATTATTAATTATTAATCTTGCGCCGCAGACGAAGGTTGTAACGATGATGGCGTTCGTCATGACGTAGGTCTTTGGTTGGAGAGGCGCCATCATTCATAAGCGCGCCGATACCAACATCTACATGTTGAGGGCCATCGTCGCCATCAGATAAACCCTGATAAGAAGTAACAAATGTTAGTTTACTCCGACCGACACGACTTCCCTTACCTACCACAATGGGTGGCTCTGGGATGACCTACAGGGGATCCACAAGTGCACCAGTACGGTCTTCCCGTGGAACAGTCGTCGGACTACCGTGGGAAGAGGTATGCTGGGGTAGAGATGTGAATGTGCTGTATGAAGGGAAACTGGAGTAGACTTGTTCCCAAACAGGATCGAGGATGTCATCAGGAGAAAACACTACAGGCTCAGGACGGGGAAAAAGTATAGAATCAAGGGAAGAGTCAGGAGGTTTGGATCCACGATTAAGAGTAAGATAAGAGTCAGAATCAAGGAAAATAACATCAGTCGAGATAATGTATCTGTGTAAGTTAAGGGAATAACAACAATATTTTTTAGTGGTACTGGAATACTCGAGGAAGATACATTTCAAGGAGCGAGGCTCAAGTTTGGATGTTGGGGGACGAGCATCCCTAACATTGCAAACACACCCAAAGACACGTAAAGATGGGGACAGACTGGGATGAAGGGTATGATGAGGTATCTCCCCTTTAAGAATATGAGTGGGAAGACGATTGATAAGATGTGCGGCTGCAAGGACCGCATCACCCCAGAAGTGTTTGGGTACATGCTTATGATGAATAGCTCGAGTGACCTGAAGGAGATTTCGATTTTTTCTTTCGGCAACACCATTTTGTTGGGTGGGGGGGGGGGGTGGGGGTGGGGTATCAGGGCAAGTGGTTTGGTGTATAATGCATTTGTCGGCGAGGAAAGTAGACATAAATTGAGATAATTATTATCTACCTTTATCAGTGCACAACCATTTAAGATGAGCAGAAAAATGAGTAAATATTTCATTCCACAATTTTTGAAAAATTGAAGGAAGCTCAGAATGATTTTTCATTAAATACACCCAACTCATTTGAGAGAAATCATCAATAAAAATAACATAATACTTATGTCCTAACAACGTAGGGACAAGACAGAGTCCCAAAACATCAGAGTGAAGTAATGAAACTTTTTCTTAGCATGTACATCAGGACAACGTCATAGCTAACTCTGTAGAGTTTAGCAAAATGACAAGACTATCAATTGAGATGGGAAACATGCTCAAACTCAGGATACAAACGACGCATAACATGAACAGACTATTGACCATGGCGATAATGAAGGTCCAAAAACCTCATGGAGGCAGCAGAACAAGCGAGGGGTGAGACTTCATCCATGATATAAATAGTACCACTCAGTTTCCCTCTACCAAAAATACGGTCTGTCGAATGTTCCTGAAATACGCAACCATAAGATGTGAATGCAACAACGCAATTTAAATCACGTGTAAGCTTACTAATATACAATAAGTTGTAAGCACATTGGGGAATGCGAGCAACCGATGACAGAGTCATGTCAGGAGTCACATCACAGCTACCAAACCCAACATTGGGTACAGTCAATCCACCCACAATAGTAATCGACGACCCACTAAGAGATTTGTATGAGTGTTAAGATACCCTACTAGTAAGAAGATCTAAATCCCCTGAGTCAGCCAACCTACACACTGGCAGTATGCTTTGTGCAAAAAAAAAAACAATATGTGTCGGAGGATCAATTTGGAGTGCATGTAGACGTCGATAGTCCTCTTCAGATATTTCAACCGTCCTTGGAAGCCCAGATCCAGAAATCAAATCAGCAAGTTGAGCTGAGCAAGATGATGGAGGTGGTTTGCAGGTCCAACCACGCTTCCTATGGACAGCCGAACAAGTGTCCCTCGTGTGGCCCCAATGCCCGCAATGGGTGCAATGTCTCGTGTCGGTGTCATAACCATGTCCAGAGCAACCTCCACGACTACTCCCCTTCCACCACGAGAAGCAAGAGTCAACTGGTCTCTAAAGGAACCATGTAGTACAGATGAGGTAGTGGTACTGGGTGTTCCGGCTTTGGTCAGACAATTGTACACACTAGCAGCTTCACAGTAGAGTGACTCGCTAGAATTTTAGTCTTTGTTGTAGAGAAATTCAGATCAAGGCCATTTAGTAGCCAAAGTAGTACATTCCTACAAGGTGCTCACGTTGGGCCTGATGCTCCTCCCTAGTAGAAGGGATCTCCCAAAGATCCAAGATGTCATTAGCAAGGACCTTCCATCTGCGTAGTACAAGCATACAAGGTGCTCAAGTTGGGCCGGATGTTCCTCCATGGTAGAAGGGATCTCCCAAAGATCCAATATGTCATCAGCAAGGACCTTCCATCTGCGTAGTACTCGGTGACTGAGCGTGCCCCTTGTCTCACTTTAACCATCTTGGGGAAGAGTTCACCTAGACAGGAGAACATTATATGTAATGTATCCCATAGTCCCTCAATACTATCATTGTTCTTGCACATTTGTTGAACTGATGGATCCATGGAGCTCAGCAGGAGAGCGAAGATCCGACAATCGTCATTGTACCAATCCTCATACTTTTGTCTGCCTACGATATGAATTGGGAGTCGAGTAAGGTGGTGCATAAGTTGTATGCCTGATAGGGACATAGTGGCCCCCTTTTTCAACAATTGGAAATTTAGCTAGGTAAGGATAGCAGTAACAAGTCTC